>CM055955.1:75054302-75781106 GCA_029490685.1 Schizonepeta tenuifolia | reverse complement strand
CACGAAAAACCTGACTCAAGGCAGTCAACACGTATTCCCATACGTGAAGAACTCCTTTCATTTCTTGTTTATAAGCATGACGTATAAACCTCGTCGTTTCAAAATAAACAATTATTATACCAAAACCAAATAACAATTCTCGTCCTAATTCCTCGATTTCAACTAAAGCTCAACATTTCATAGCTCGGATTAACACGTCATCAACCACGAACTTGATCACTTATCGATAACATTCATTAATCTCCAATAATTTTCCTTATTCGACATTTCTATCAACAATTATCCTCATTCATTCGTCTCTTACATTTCCCATATTATTTTTAGAATAATTCCAAATAATTCCTATCATGATCTAGCATCATTAGGGACATTAATCCAACATCATATCATTAATTAAATCAAACTACAACCAAACCCCTAATTCCTACTAATTTTCGGTTTCAACTAATAATTAGGGGAAGTGGATTTCTTCATCAATTAGCTCCATTAATCCATTAATCATCCAACTATAACATGAATTATCCAAAGATTAACAATACTACATCATTAAATCAAAATCCCACTTTAGAACCCTAAGCCCTAAATCTTCATTCATCATTTCTTAGGGAATTTCATTTCCTTTTTCACCAATCCTTAATTAAGCATCTCCTAAGCTCAATTATCCATCCAATTTAAGAATTAAATCATCCTAACATATAGCCCTAAAAATCGGTCCTAGTAGAATATTAGGGTTCTTGATTTTTCCTTTCAATTTAACCATAGATTCAACTACTAATACCTTTACTGCATGAATTAAATTTAAATCATCTATTTCACCATCATCATCAATTCGGTCCCTACTAGAAAATTAAAGGATCAAGAATCTAAATGGATAGATTAAAGGAGGGAGTGATTACCTTGATTATTAATGAAAGAAGAAGTAGAATTTGATGGATGGTTGATGACTTGTGGGAATTTATTTGCCAAGAACTTCAAGATCCATTAATGGTGGAAAAGAAAAATGTAAAGAGAGGAATTGAAGGGTGGCTGGCGGTGGAGAGTTGGGAGGAATAAGGATGGAATTTCTACTTTTAACTAAGTATAAACTAGCAACAATTAGGTGTCACCTTATTAGTAGTTTAGAGGTAATGAGTCATAAAGTAGAAACTATATAAAAAGAAATATCTCATGTATATTAAAGCATAAAGTCGGTCATAGAGAAAAAAAAAATATCCAAACACGCGTTTTTCCGGCTCGTTACGACGTTATGAAAATCGAGAAATAAAAAAAAACGTATTCGGCACGTTTTCGTCAAATTTCGACTCGATCATAAATTCCGATATATTTGAAATACTTAAAAAGTATATTTCAAACTTAAAAATCTAAAAAGATTTTTGGGACATCACAGTCCGGAATTTAGTTTTCGTACGCTAAAACCCTATACGGTAGTCATTTAACTGACTTCCGTAATTTATTTTTGGAAACGGTTTTCACCGTTGGTCTTAGAAATTTATTTTATAAACTTAGGCGTGCAAAGCCATAATTATTAATTACTTTTATTTTTGAAGACAGTAACAATTTTCTGGGGTATTACACATCCCTTTTATAGATTTTCTTTTTCAGTGTTTGGAGCCGAAGCAGACGTAGAGGCCAAGAATGACTAGGAGAATTCAAGGATTTAATTAGCAGTTTGATTTTTTTTCAAGTAATGGGATTTGAATTTGTAATACCCCGAAAAATCTCGACTGAATTAAAAATTAAAAGTTAATAATAAAAATGGCTTTGCACGCCTAAGTTTACGATTCTGAATTCTAAAACCAACGGTGAAATCCGTTTCCGAAAATAAATTACGGAAGTCAGTTAGATGACTACTGTATTTAGGGTTATCGCGTACGAAAACTTTTTAGTTTTGGAACTCAGATCGGAAAACCGTCTGATTTTTACATTCACGAAATCGCGATACGAACTCGCCCGAGAAAGTTCGTTTTTATGATTTTTCGGACGAAACTCGGACTGTGACGTCCCGAGTTTTTTTCGGAATTAAGTTTTTAAATATTACTTTCCGATTAAGTTAAATATATCGAAATTATTGGTCGAAGCGGATTTTGACGATATTGTGCCGAGCTACGTTTTTCGTCTTTCGATTTCCGTAACGTCGTATCGCGCCGAAAAAACGCGTATTTTCTCTTTTTCTCCCCTCTTAGCCGACTTCTCTCTCTCACATAGCTAGATATTTCATTACTTTATACTATTTTACCTTATGACTATTGTCCTTTTATTTTTATTACTTTACACCTTAGGTGGTAACTATTCTAATTGCATTAGTCATCACCATCCTCTTAAACCCTCCCTCCCCCATAACCGAAACACACACACTCATATACTACTTCCATGTTCTTCATTCACCATTAAAGAAACCTCAAGTTCTTGGAGCAAGAAATTCCACAAGTTCATCATCCAACCATCGAATCTTCTAACTTCTTTCACTAAAGCTTAAAGTAATCTTCTCCTCTCTTGATCTATCCATTCGAAATCTTCTTTCTTTTATTTTTCATAGTGACCGAAATTTATGATGAAGTAGATTAGATGAATCGAGCTTTAATTAGTGTAATTAGATGTGCTTGATATGAATTCTATGGTGAAAATTTGAAGAAATCCAAGAACCCTAAACCTTTATAATACCCAAAATTTAGGGGTTCCATGTAGGATGATTGGATTCATTAATTGTTTGGATAATTAGACTTAAGAGTAGTTTAATTGGTGATTAAAACAAAGAGAAATCAAAACCCCTATGTATTTGATGAGGACCGAATTTTAGCTTAGGGTTTGAGTTGGGGGTTTTCAAATTAATGGTGTAATAAGACTTGTAATTGGTTAATTGATGATATAGTAGTATGATAAATGGATTAATGATGTTAATCGATGAAGAAAATCAATCCCCCCTAATGTATGCTATTACCGATTTTATGAAAAAAAATTGGGGGTTTTCATATAGTTGATCTAGTTGATGATATAATGATGGATTAATGTTTCTAATAATATTAGATGATTGGGAATTAAATGAGAATTTTCTAAAAATATTAATGAAATTATAAGAGACAAAGAATTGGATTTAAGTTGAGTTTAAGTAATGATATGAGGTCATGATGTATATAATAATGAATCTCATTAGATGATGATTGATGATGTAGAATTTGAACGAATTCCGATAACTTTTGAAATCTTGTAAGATACGAACAAGTGGACGTAATTAATAATCGAGAAGTCGAGTAAGGATTCTAACTTGATAATAATGTTTTTAATGGACTAGGGAACGACTTTGTAGTTGACGACATGAGCATTCGAATTATTATCTAATGAGTTGTAGTTATAGTTGAGAACTAGAAACGAGAATTTGTAACTTGTTGTTGGTTTAGTAAATGGTAGTTGAAACGACGAGGTTTGATCGTCGTGGTTATAAACAAGTTTTGAAAAGGAGTCCTTCACGTACGGGGGTACGTGTTGACTGCCTTGAGAGTGAAATTTCATGAGAAATCGAGTACGAGAACTTAGAACGAACTTAGGAAGTCATACGTCGATTCTATCGAGCAACTAGGGTTAGCCGCGCCAGTTTTGCGACCCTTTTCGGAAACTGTAATATCTCTTAGCTCGTTTATCGGATTTGAGATCCGTAAATTGGAACGGAAACTAGACTTTTCAAGCTTTCTAACGGTACAGGGCTCATCCCCTGTTTCCAATTCCTCTGTTCTGGGCAGTCCCCAGAACTACTGCATTGCGCAGTGAAATTTCAGGATTTGTTTGCCTAAGTTGTTTTCTTCGCAACTTAGTTTCTTTCGATCTTTTAAGCCGTAATAAGTTAACGAATATCTTCTCTACTGACCTAAGAGTCGAGTATAAAATCTTTCGAGTTCTAAACGAGATTTGTTCAAGTCTCGTTCCCGCTTAATTAAAAGAATATAGATTAACGTGCAAAGGCCTAAAAGTTTAAAAACATGTGAAACTAATTTGTTTTTGATTTCGAATTCCATTTTCTTTTTATGGACTCGATGACTTATCAAAGTTATGATTATTTACAATGAAGGAGGAAGTTGACAGTCGGGATAAGGCGAAAGATCAAACGACGGGAATTCGTTTAGTAGTTCTGTAACGTATAAGGAGGGCTTTTATTCTATAACAAATAAAATGTGGGTTTTTTTCCACAACCCGAAAGTATTTCATTTATAGCTTTGATAACTGTGTTTTATCAAACGTGATTATCAAGCATAAACTGTTTTTTGTTTTATGTGAGTTCTCTTGTTCTTTCTAGAGTTGGCTGACTAGCTTTCCAGATTTATTAGTTAGCTCACTAGTTAACTTTCGATCGGCTTTGAGTTAGTTATATGCTTTCCAAAGTATGTGCACTTTGTAGCCTGTGGTGTATGTGGTATCCTGTTGAGGGGTAACCAACCACGGTGAATGAGAATTGGACAAGATTTGAACGTAACATTTGTCAGAAAATGCTTGGCCAAGCTACATTGTGAAAATAATAAAATGTTTAGTAGACACGGGTTCTTTTTCAAACAAAACCCCGATGTGCTACAAGGACTAAATGCCTGATTTATCAATACTTATACTATGATTTCGGCAATGTGCCCACTAAGTACTTTCTTACTTAGCCCTGCATATATTTCTAAATGTGCAGGTTGAAGCGACAGAAGCGATGGACGGTTGAGTTAGGATTGAGTTGAGTTGAAGAATAGGAAGACTTATGTACTTAGTCTCACTTTTCCGCTGCCAAACTCTAGACACTCTAAACTCTCTTGATGTTATGTAAATAAACCACTGTAGTATAAGTTCTGTAACTTATAACTTAGATGTTTCTGTGTATCTTGTTCGAGTGATCCTTCGAGATCAACTCCTTCTTTTGTTATAAAGTCTTGTTCATAGAAATTATGTTGTCCTTATTGTATGTTTATTTCAGTCAGTCCCTTTCTTCCCCGCTTCTTTAATCCAATCTCAATCGCACCCCAGCTTCCGCCGTCCCTCGGGATTTGGGGCTGTGATAGAGTGGTATCAGAGCAGAGGTTCGTTTTCTGCTCTGGTTATGAGTCAATCTTCTAGTCTGAGTCATTCTTTTTAGTGATACTACAGATTCTGCTCTGTATACAAGTTATCCTTCGAGTAGTAAAATAGATTATTCGTTCATACTCTATATCGAGTCTTCATTCGAGTTGTGAGATAGAGTATTTGTATATACTCTAGACCATAATCTTCTTTCAAGTAAAGTTTAGATTTAGTTATAACACTAAGATTAAGATTGTAGATGACAACTCAACCTCCCGCTACGTCGACTCAACGAGGAAAGAAATTTTAGTGATATGATTTCTTTTTAATGAGAAATTTTTTGAATGACTATTCAACGAGTAAAGAATAAAAATGGTGCCAAAATACTTTTCATTTATGAAAGTATAAGAATTTATACTTTGTTTGGTTATGTGATTATGTGATAGTACGAGTACTATCTTATGTGAAATTATTTGCGCAATAATTTCTTACTTTTTGAAAAGGTTTTTTTGGTACAAGAATCTAGACGGATTCTAGGGATTTTTCCCAGTTCATTGAGAACATAGACTTTGAAACCTAAGGTCTTCTCCGACTATTCGAGAATTTAGACGTTTTAAGAAACGTTATTCTAAATGATTTTGAAAGGAGATCCTCAAAACGGGAAGAACTTCTACAGACGGATGTCATGTGCGTGTAGTGACCTGAACAAGACTCGGCAGAATCGAATCTTGTTTTTATACTTAGGAGCCGATAATAATTTCCTTCGAGGAAATGAAATGAATAATGATGGGATGAATTAACTTGGTACCAAGTGAACGAAAGAAACGAGTAAACGTACGAGAAACGTTGGCTTTATATTAAGAAGGATGTGATCGAGACGAAGAGGACTGAATAAAGGGAATCAAAGACGAATGAAATAAATAAATGTTACTTACATATAAGTAATATGACGACGCCGTACCGTTTGTTTTTCAGCTGAGTTCGCTATGTACGGACTTCGAGAGGGAGATATGTATAAATATTAAGAATCAAGCACGAAGCTTGATTAAATTTGTCAAAAATAGATCGAATTCAACGACGATTAGAACTTATGTTCTAAAGGTTATTCCCTAATTATCATTCCAATTTCTTTTGGAATTTATTTCTATACTTCGTTTTGAACGAAGACTACGACAAGTACGTAGATTAAGGGTTACGAACGACAAAGTCTTACGTAAATGAATGTCACTTTCGAATAAGTAACATGAACAAAGTGAACGCACTTGTTTTAATGAGTGAGAATCGATAAGAAATTTCCTTCGGGAAAAAAAATATTAAGATAAAGAATGGAAATAAAATCTTGAAATTTTATTTCTATATATTGTTTGTACGAGTGCAATTTTCTGTGAAATTGCCAGACGTTAAGATAAGTTTGTTGTTTAAGTGAGGTGATATTACAATTGAATAAGGAATATTCATTGTAATTTAAGGTTTTCCGTAAGATAAGATATTGTCCTACCTGTTACTGATCCATGTACCTTAAAAACCTTGTAGGATGACTTCTAGTAGTGATATGGCTCAGGAGAGTCAATCCCCACCATAGCGTACTTGGGCAGATCATATTTTGGATAAGTATCGAGTTTTCGAGGCAAACCCGAGACATGATATAGGACAAGGATTAGTAATTACTCAGCATTCTATTACAGAGGATTAGGCCATCTTCGACTTGATTAGACGTCTCCCAGAGGAATGGCATGGTTGGGCACACGATACGGCATGGTACTATTTTGGGACATTTGACGACGACGTAGAGCCGACAGGTGATTACAATGGATTCGCTTTAGAGGTACACAGGCGGTTCTTCCAGAACAGACACATGGTAGCATATTCCATTCAGGCGCATCCTCCCTACACTTACTTCCAGGCAGATTCAGAGTCAGATCATGGCGAGATAGGTCCAGAGATGGTTGCACAGTTAGAGATTCCTCCAGCGATTGTACCCTAGCAAGGGCACATAGGGGTTAGCTACAGAGGCTTAATACCCAGTGATTGACGCAGAGACAGCTGACAGGTTAGGGTTACCTATTCTTTTCCTACCCGAGCCTTCTGTGAGAGTTCGAGGACCGTTCGAGGCAGGACCAGAGTACTTAGACACAAACACAGAGCTTACCGCCCTATTACAGTTACCAACTTCATACAGACCCCTTGACAAGATTTGTGCGGAATTGGCTAGAGTTAGAGCAGAGTTTGAGGCAGGACCATCCAGGGTCCATTCCAGGAAGAAGTATGAGTCTAGTTCCCTTCCTGACCACCTGCTGCCTCCAAAGAAGCGGGCGTTAGTGACCTGCTGGGATTACCTGGTTTCAGATACCGAGATGATAGTTTTAGAGGTGTCTGCACCGCCACCACTTACACTTGTAGACGGCACTACTTTGAGGATTGACGAGGCACTCCAGCTCGTTTTTGGTTCAGATTTAGAGAACAAGGACACTGATGAGGATCAGGACAAGGACCGGATGAGGACCCTATGGAGGATCAGGCCATAGAGGACAGTGGGGATTTGACTGCAGCGAGTTGAGCAGTGCATCAGGGACACTTATCAGCAGAGTCAGTAGTCTCTTTTGTTACGTACATAGTCGGATCAGTAACTACTTTTGTAGTACCCTAACGAATACAAAATTTTTGTGAATCGTTTCAGTTCTAGTACTCCCAGTAGTACAGTAATGCATTCTGTAAATGCAACCTGTACAGTGATAGGCAAACAGCCTAGGTTAGATTCGTAATAGTCTAACTTTTGTGTAAAACCTCGTTGGAGGCAAAATCCATATCCCTTTGATGTATATATACATATATACATGACCCATGAGAGGGTTTTTAATCGCAAGGAAGTATTTATAAATCGTAAAAATCAAATCAGAATGCAAATGAATTCGTATAACAAAATTAGGTTTAACTTTGACAGTTAAAAGATTTAGGGGATAGTATCGAAGTTATGTTCGAACTTTCTTTTCCGTGAACTTGATTAAGTTGGAAAGTGGGTTAGTAAGTAACAGAGGGCTTAAAGGTAAAGCGCTAATGGAAATTTTCTATTCCCTATAGTTTAAGGAAAATGCCGCCGAGAAACATTAACAACAAAAGAGGTCGAGGACCTGGTAGGCCTCGAGGACGTGGAAGACGTCAACCAGATAATGAGAGAGAACAGGAACAAGAACACTATGATACCCCTTCACCATCACCATCACCCCCACCACCACCCTGTAGGGACATTGAGGATCTTTTCCTCAAAAGAAACCCCCCAAAGTTTGATGGATCGGGCAGCCCTAGCAATGCTGAGCTATGGGTGCGGTCTACTGAGAAAATCTTCAAACTCCTCAGATGTACTGATGAGGAGCGACTACTATGTGTTGCGTTCCAACTGACGGGATCAGCGGACTACTGGTGGGAGGCCAGACAGAAGGTAATACCCGCGGAGCGTCTAGCTCGATTTACGTGGGAGGAATTCAGAGAGGCGCTGTACGACAAGTACGTGCCTAAGACATATAGGGCTCAGAAGGAAGTTGAGTTCTACAATCTGAAGCAGGGCAAGATGATGGTTACGGAATACGACGCAAAATTCTGTGAATTGTCAAGGTATGCACCAACTCAGGTCGATACAGAGGAAAAGATTTCTAAGAAATTCAGAGGTGGACTAAGACACGAATTGGGACTCGCTTTAGCCAGTCACGGGGGACTAGGCTATACGGACATTTTAGGACGAGCACTGGAAATGGAGGCCGTTGTGCCTGATGAGAAGAAAACCATAACACCTACACCAGCTCCAACCCAAAACCAAAACCGAGGCTATTATAACAACAATAATAGCAACTTCCAAGGAAAAAGAAAATGGGATGGAGGAAGTAGCAGTGACTCAATCAGAATTTCAATAACCAGGGTAATCAACGAAAGGGAAATCAGCAAGGCTACCAGCAGCCTGGTCAGAACCACAACAAGAAACAATGGCAGGAAAACAACCAGTCAGGTTCTATTTGCAAGGGAACAATCAGGCCAGACCATGGAAAGGGAATAATCAGCAGAGACAGCCGCAGGGACAACAACAAAACTCTAACCAAGGAGGAAATAACCCAGGGAGGGTTACTTATCCGGTTTGCCCAAAATACAATGGAACCCATCCTGGTATTTGCCAAGCCGGCCGGGCGTTTGTTTTAACTGTGGACAGTCAGGGCACGTGAAAAGGGATTGCCCTACGCTACTAAGAACAGCCGGATAGAATCAGCAAGGATAGCCCCAGCCTTTGAGGGCGATTCAGGAGCAGCCTCAACAACAGATGGCACCGCAACAGTTCCAACAGTACGCGCAGCAGCAGCAGACTGCAAGGGCATGTGCCAATAGGCAGACTGGGAAGAATAATGGAAAATGAAACTTAGCAGGTATGGAAAAACTTCACAACATCCCTATTTGAGATATTGTTTGATACTGGCGCATCGCATTCCTTTATTTGCTAGCTCGTGTGCCGTTAACCTAGACATCAGACCCGTAAGAACTGCACACCTTATGAGAGTAGCTACGCCTTCAGGAGAGATCACTACTTCTACGTATGTTTGCTCTAACTTAGAACTAGAAATCGAAACTCCTAAGGTTAATGCAAACAACATAAACGTTATGATAATGTAGGACGTAGACGTAATCTTAGGAATGGATTGGTTGTCAGAGAATTATGCCACGATTCTCTGCAACGAGAGAAAAATCTCTTTTCAACCCCCGGGTAGAGAACCAACCGAATTCTACGGAATTTCAATGAGTAGATGAGTACCGATTATATCAGCGCTACAAGCCACGGAGTTAATAAGGAAGAAAGGTATCACAGCTTATCTTGTGTACCTAGTCAGGGAACCAAGAGCCAAGAAGACCATCTAAGACGTTTTTCCAGAAGTTTTGCCGGGATTGCCACCTGATCGACACGTAGACTTTACGATCGACTTAGAGCGAGGAGCAGCTCCTAAATCCTAAGCCCCATATAGGATGGCACTGAAAGAATTAGAAAAACTTAAAATCCAGTTGCACGAGCTATTAGACCTTGGTTTCATCAGACCAAGTGTCTCACCTTGGGGAGCACCAGTGGTGTTTGTTAGGAAAAAGGATGGTTCGATGAGGATGTATCTAGATTATCGAGAACTGAACAAGATCACCCTAAAAAACAAATATCCTTTGCCAAGGATAGAGGATTTGTTCGACCAGCTCAAGGGTGCAGGAGTGTTTTCCAAAATAGATTTAAGATAAGGGTATCAGTAGCCGAAGATTAAACCGAGGGCGTACCTGAAGACCGTTTTTCAAACCAGATAATGCGATTCTTTTGAAGGCAGAATTTGTATCCCTGACAACGATAACGAACTGAAGAATGACATCATGAGTGAGGCTCACGATACGCCGTACACAGCACACCCAGGAAGTACGAAGATGTATCAGGATTTGAGAAAGAATTTCGGGTGGAATGGACTAAAACGAGACGTTACCTCGTTTGTAGAAAGATGTTTGGCATGTCAGCAAGTTAAAACTTTACAACCGACGACCATATGGATTGTTACAGCCATTGGATATCCTAGAATGGAAATGGGAAGGAATAGCCATGGACGTTGTGACAGGCTTGCCTAAGTCAAGAAAAGGAAACACAGCCATTGGGTGATTATCAATAGACTTACGAAATCAGCTCCCTCCTTACCGATTAAGACTAACTATGGATCAGAAAGATTAGCAGTTGTACGTTCAAGAAATAGTACGTCTACATGGAGTACCGAAGGTCATAATATCAGATCGAGACGCCAATTCACTGTCAGATCTTGGGTCATTATGTAGAAAGAATTGGGAACCAAGCTTAACTTTAGTACAGCTTTTCACCCTCAGACAGATGGACAGTCCGAGGAGAACGATTCGGATTTAGGATGATATGTTAAGGACAGTGGTATTGGATCGAGGTACGAATTGGGAAGATGTTTTACACTTGGACGAATTCGCATATAAACAACAGCTATCAGGCTACGATAGGAATGGCGCCTTACGAGGCATTGTATGGACGAAATGTAGATCACCACTTATTTGGGACGAAGTGGGTGAAAGGAAGAACCTAGGACCAGACGCGATTAATGAGATGATCGAAGGATGTACGGCAGATTTGAGATAGAATGAGAAAAGCCCAGAGCCGACAAAAGTTATATGCCGACGACCGTCGCGAGGATCTTAAGTTTGAGATTAGGATAAAGTTTTTCCTTAAGATTGCGCCTTCTAAAGGAATCGTTAGATTCGGCGTTAAGGGTAAATTAAGACCGAGGTTCATAGGACCTTACGAAATCCTCGAGAAAATAAGAACCGTTGCTTATAGGTTGGCCTTACCGCCAAGTTTAAGAAGTGTCCATAACGTGTTTTCACGTTTCTCAATTGAGAAAATACGTCTATGACCCTAAGCACGTTATTAGTCAGCAAGACATAGTTCTTGAATCTGACTTAAACTACGAAGAAAAGCCAATATCAATTTCGGATAGAAACGTTCGAAAATTAATAACCAAATCGACACCAATCGTAAAAGTATTGCAGAATCACCATGGGCAGAAGGAAGCCACGTGGGAGCTCGAGGAGAGGATGAAGGAGAGGTATCCTCATCCTTTGCAGAAGATATGCAAATTTCGGGACGAAATTTTTTCCAATGGGGTAGGATGTAATACCCCGGAAAAATCTCGACTGAATTAAAAATTAAAAGTTAATAATAAAAATGGCTTTGCACGCCTAAGTTTACGATTCTGAATTCTAAAACCAACGGTGAAATCTGTTTCAGAAAATAAATTACGGAAGTCAGTTAGATGACTACTGTATTTAGGGTTATCGCGTACGAAACTTTTTAGTTCTGGAACTCAGATCGGAAAAACCGTCTGATTTTTACATTCACGAAATCGCGATACGAACTCGCCCGAGAAAGTTCATTTTTATGATTTTTCGGACGAAACTCGGACTGTGACGTCCCGAGTTTTTGTCGGAATTAAGTTTTTAAATATTACTTTCCGATTAAGTTAAATATATCGAAATTATTGGTCGAAGCGGATCTTGACGATATTGTGCCGAGCTACCTTTTTCGTCTTTCGATTTCCGTAACGTCGTATCGCGCCGGAAAAACGCGTATTTTTCTCTTTTTCTCCCTCTTAGCCGACTTCTCTCTCTCACATAGCTAGATATTTCATTACTTTATAGTATTTTACCTTATGACTATTGTCCTTTTATTTTTATTACTTTACACCTTAGGTTGTAACTATTCTAATTGCATTAGTCATCACCATCCTCTTAACCCCCCCCCCCCCCCATAACCGAAACACACACACTCATATACTACTTCCATGTTCTTCATTCACCATTAAAGAAACCTCAAGTTCTTGGAGCAAGAAATTCCACAAGTTCATCATCC
This sequence comes from Schizonepeta tenuifolia, assembly GCA_029490685.1. Classification (NCBI taxonomy): domain Eukaryota; kingdom Viridiplantae; phylum Streptophyta; class Magnoliopsida; order Lamiales; family Lamiaceae; genus Schizonepeta; species Schizonepeta tenuifolia. Next base: position 75,768,661 of record CM055955.1, on the reverse strand, counting down.
AACCATCGAATCTTCTAACTTCTTTCACTAAAGCTCAAAGTAATCTTCTCCTCTCTTGATCTATCCATTCGAAATCTTGTTTCTTTTATTTTTCATAGTGACCGAAATTTATGATGAAGTAGATTAGATGAATCGAGCTTTAATTAGTGTAATTAGATGTGCTTGATATGAATTCTATGGTGAAAATTTGAAGAAATCCAAGAACCCTAAAACCTTTATAATACCCAAAATTTGGGGGTTCCATGTAGGATGATTGGATTCATTAATTGTTTGGATAATTAGACTTAAGAGTAGTTTAATTGGTGATTAAAACAAAGAGAAATCAAAACCCCTATGTATTTGATGAGGACCGAATTTTAGCTTAGGGTTTGAGTTGGGGGTTTTCAAATTAATGGTGTAATAAGACTTGTAATTGGTTAATTGATGATATAGTAGTATGATAAATGGATTAATGATGTTAATCGATGAAGAAAATCAATCCCCCCTAATGTATGCTATTACCGATTTTATGAAAAAAATTGGGGGTTTTCATATAGTTGATCTAGTTGATGATATAATGATGGATTAATGTTTCTAATAATATTAGATGATTGGGAAGTAAATGAGAATTTTCTAAAAATATTAATGAAATTATAAGAGACAAAGAATTGGATTTAAGTTGAGTTTAAGTAATGATATGAGGTCATGATGTATATAATAATGAATCTCATTAGATGATGATTGATGACGTAGAATTTGAACGAATTCCGATAACTTTTGAAATCTTGTAAGAGACGAACAAGTGGACGTAATTAATAATCGAGAAGTCGAGTAAGGATTCTAACTTGATAATAATGTTTTTAATGGACTAGGAAACGACTTTGCAGTTGACGACATGAGCATTCGGATTATTATCTAATGAGTTGTAGTTATAGTCGAGAACTAGAAACGAGAATTTGTAACTTGTTGTTGGTTTAGTAAATGGTAGTTGAAACGACGAGGTTTGATCGTCGTGATTATAAACAAGTTTTGAAAAGGAGTCCTTCACGTACGGGGGTACGTGTTGACTGCCTTGATAGTGAATTTCATGAGAAATCGAGTACGAAAACTTAGAACGAACTTAGGAAGTCATACGTCGATTCTATCGAGCAACTAGGGTTAGCCGCGCAAGTTTTGCGACCCTTCCCGGAAACTGTAATATCTCTTAGCTTGTTTATCGGATTTGAGATCCGTAAATTGGAGCAGAAACTAGACTTTCCAAGCTTTCTAACGGTACAGGGCTCATCCTCTGTTTCCAACTCCTCTGTTCTGGGCAGTCCCTAGAACTACTGCATTGCGCAGTGAAATTTCAGGATTTGTTTGCCTAAGTTGTTTTCTTCGTAACTTAGTTTCTTTCGATCTTTTGAGCCGTAATAAGTTAACGACTATCTTCTCTACTGACCTAAGAGTCGAGTATGAAACCTTTCGAGTTCTAAACGAGATTTGTTCAAGTCTCGTTCCCGCTTAATTAAAAGAATATAGATTAGCGTGCAAAGGCCTAAAAGCTTAAAAACATGTGAAACTAATTTGATTTTGATTTCGAATTCCATTTTCTTTTATCGACTCGATGACTTATCGAAGTTATGATTATTTACGATGAAGGAGGAAGTCGACAGTCGGGATAAGGCGAAGGATCAAACGACGGGAATTCGTTTAGTAGTTCTGTAACGTATAAGGTGGGCTTTATTCTATAACAAATAAAATGTGGGTTTTTTTCTACAACCCGAAAGTATTTCATTTATAGTTTTGATAATTGTGTTTTATCAAACGTGATTATCAGGCATAAACTGTTTTATGTTTTATGTGAGTTCTCTTGTTCCTTCTGAGTTGGCTGACTAGCTTTCCAAATTTATTAGTTAGCTGACTAGTTAACTTTCGATCGGCTTTGAGTTAGCTATATGCTTTCCAAAGTATGTGCACTTTGTAGCCTGTGGTGTATGTGGTATCCTGTTGAGGGGTAACCAGCCACGGTGAATGAGAATTGGACAAGATTTGAACGTAACATCTGTCAGAAAATGCTTGGCCAAGCTGCATTGTGAAAATAATAAAATGTTTAGTAGACACAGGTTCTTTTTCAAACAAAACCCCGATGTGCTACAAGGACTAAATGCCTAATTTATCAATACTTATACTATGATTTCGGCAATGTGCCCACTAAGTACTTTCGTACTTAGCCCTGCATATATTTCTAAATGTGCAGGTTGAAGCGACGGAAGCGATGGACGGTTGAGTTAGGATTGAGTTGAGTTGAAGAATAGGAAGACTTATGTACTTAGTCTCACTTTTCCGCTGCCAAACTCTAGACACTCTAAACTCTTTTGATGTTATGTAAATAAACCATTGTAGTATAAGTTTTGTAACTTATAACTTAGATGTTTCTGTGTATCTTGTTCGAGTGATCCTTCGAGATCAACTCCTTCTTTTGTTATAAAGTCTTGTTCATAGAAATTATGTAGTCCTTATTGTATGTTTATTTCAGTCAGTCCCTTTCTTCCCCGCTTCTTTAATCCAATCTCAGTCGCACCCCGGCTTCTGCCGTCCCTCGGGATTTGGGGCTGTGACAGAATTTTTGTTTTGTCTTGTTAGACTATTTGTTCAATTTAGCTATGTTTTGATTATGAAGGTTTGAAATTTACATTATGGTTTTTGATTTGTTTTTTAATTGCTACGTGAATTTTTTTAGGCTATTTCTTTGAAGTATGGAAAATTTTCATAGTTAAAGATTGACTACTTTTTTTTTTTTTTTTTTTTATGAACGTGGATAAGTAGAAATTAAGTTTTATCTTCCAGATGCTATGATTAATTAATGAATAAGTTGGGATCGATCGTAATTAAGGAGTTAATAAAGCATGTTAGAGTTGTGTAGCTTGGTTATATTTTGTTTATGAGAGTCAGTAACGTACTTTGTGTAATTAAATTGGATGTTGTGCTGTTTTTAGCTTTCCAGTAAGGGAATAGAAATTAGTTGTAATTATATATTTTGTAAGTCTAATTTTCGCTGTCAAATAATATTATAGTTAATTGAAAATAAGGTGTTACATTTAGTAGTATCAGAGCAGGTCTACATTCCTGTAGACTTGCTTCGACGTTCAAAATTTAATTATGAAATTATTAAGCGCCTAGTCATTCGAGACCCTGCGCTGCCTCGACTCCAAGGTATATTTTATGCTATATGAATTATTTATGTTATTACTACATGAATCAATTATGTGATTTACACGAAAAGATATGTGAAATATGTGCAAGTCATGTTTTGATGGAAATATACGTTTAGTATCTTATCTGTGTTTACCGTTTGTTTCTAATAGAATATATATGTGTATAAGATGGCTAGGATGCATCGAACTCCTACTAAAAGTGAAATAAGTCTAGAGAAACAAATTAGGAAGCTGCGTAATGGATGTGATAGGGTGGTAGCTAAATATGAGGCGTACAAGAAATTTAAGAAATTGTGCGAAGATTACGAGCGCTACAATTGGAACGAAGAATATGGATTTGTTGAGCACGTGGATAGAATTAATGAGCTCCTTCTTGAGTTTGAACTACTAGGACACGGAATAAGTCCCAAGTCTGCAATTTTTCATCTAATAAGTCGCATGCCCGCCCCTCTGAGATCCATTGGATACGACGCATTCAAAAGATCATCAAGTTTGACGAAAAGCCGTGGGCTTGGAGTTGATTACCAGAATTTTAGTATGGTACTAGTTTACATGTGGTACACTTATGTTAATGGAAACAAGAAGCAAAATCAGGTCATAGAAGAGGAAGTTGAGGAGGATTCCGAGTCCTAAAGGAGATAGCAAGCAACGAAGAAGACGAGAGTAATAGCAAGTTTTAACTAGAGGCAACAAAGTTGCAAAAAAAAAAGAAGAAAAAAAAAACCTCTTAAGTAGAATTTTGTGTGTTTTCTTTTCAGTAAATGATTACGAAGGATCTTTTTGCAAGAAAACTTTTATTTTATTTTATTGAGTTTCTTATGTCAAATTCCTATGACAAATTTTAGTTTCCTATAAGACTTCTGCGAAATTTATTAAGTATGATTAGTTAGAATATATATATATATATATATATATATATATATATATATATATATATATAGTTTTGTCAAGAAGTAGGCTACATAAGAATATGTTAATCTTATGATATGTATCTTGTTTGTTTCTGCACTTAGAAATTCTCGTGAAGATCGACAATTATATAGCGCGTGTGTAAAACCCAACCTAGAATAATCTTATGATTAGCTCGTATTGGTTATAGGAAATGGCAGGAAGATCAAGGAGCAATAATATGGTGCAAGATCTTATCGCCGCACTTCAAAGTTTTGCTCAAAACAACAATCAAGGAAATCAAGATCCAGCTAGGTCAGCAACAAGTCGAGTAATTGAGCAATTCCGTCACTATGCTCCACCAAAGTTTAATGGAAGGGATGGAGCTCTAGCTCTAGAAGAGTGGTTTGAGGAGCTTGAGAGGATCTTCGAGCACATTGAGTGCAATGATGCATACCGAGTGTCATGTGCTGTGTTCCAACTTGTTGAGGAAGCTGGACAGTGGTGGAAGTCACACCGCAATGGATTAACGGAAGCGGAACGTCAAGGCCTTACTTGGGCAAGGTTCAAGGAGATGGCGATGGTTAAGGACATGCCTCGAGCCTATCGAAATCAAAAGCAAAGAGAATTTTTGGAGTTTAAGCAAGGAAGTTTGAGTGTGACCGAATATGAGCGGAGGTACATTCAACTTGCTCGTTTCGCCACGCGTTTGGTGGCTATAGAGGCAGATAAAACTGATTTCTTCTTGAATGGTCTTCGCCCTGAAATCCGTGCAATTTTAGCTATGCAAGAGAATGAAAATTATGGGCTTGCTGTCAGACGTGCGCATGCGGTTGAGGCTGCTTTAGAAATGGACAAGGTGCCCAAGGAAAATGGCAATTTTCATGGGAAAAGGAAATGGGAGCATGGTGAGAAAAGCACACAAAACAAGAAAGAGAGGATAGAGAATAAGCAAGATGGAGCGCCTCAACACACATATCCACAATGTCATACGTGCCACAAGCACCATCAAGGGGAGTGCATGTATCGTTCCAAACTTTGCTACAATTGCCGTCAATCGGGCCACAACGCTTTAAATTGTCCAAACAAGGGTAGGAAGGAACCCGAGAAGCGAGAAAATGTGTGACTCTACAATATGGTGCAACAAGAGGACAAGGAGAAATCTTAGAAGGTAAAAATAGTAGTTCTCCTTCGTACTTAGAATCATTTTCTTAGAAAGCATAATAGGTTAAGATTTCTATGTTCATGTTAGACAAGTTCATGAAACATGCATGCATGAGTAGGTTTCACTATAGCAAATTTTGAGGACGAAATTTTTATTAGTAGGGGAGATTGTAACACCCCGCTTTTACGTATACGCTTAAGAATAAAAGTTAGATCCTTCTTAGTCCAAAATATTTTTGTTTTCTTGTTAAAATATTTGATTAAACATTTTGCTAATGTCGAGTTGTACGATTTACTTTTAGAGGATAGAGAAGTTATTTCTTCTTAGTATTTCTATATTAAGGGATTTTTTGGAATTTATCCAAAGGATCTTCAAGCTTTAAAATTTGCTAAATTTAATAGTTTTTTTTATTGTAAGTTAGATTTTTCAATCAAGAGTTAAGTATTTTAAATAGTTTATTTCTGCTATTCGAAAGAGAAAAGAAAAAGATTAAAAGAAAATTAAAGAAGGAGCTCGACATCTTGTAGGTTAGGTAGATTAGGCTTGAGGAAATTATTAAACAATTCTAATTTTAAAAGTTTGTTTTAAATTAAGTTTATTTCTTTACACTTAGATCTATTAAATTCAAATAATTTATTATTATTACTAGGCATCACGTGTGATAAGCCCAATGCCTTCCAATTTCTATTAGGAGTCTTTAAGTGATAAACATTATCAAATTTTGTTAACAAAGACGTCTCTTGTTATAAATAGGGGGCATATGTAGTTAAGGAGAGGGAATAAGAATTCGATCAAAACTTAGAATAGGGGGTGCAATTTTAGTTTCGTCAAGAATTTTCTTCAAGTTAAGGTTAAGGTGAGGGAATTTATGCACGTTGATAATTATCTATGTACGTTTTTTACGTGTTTATTTTTCATGTTTGATTAACGTGTGTTCATGTTTAAGCTAAAGGGATACAGCCCTAGCTATATGTTTACGTTAAAGGGATACAGCCCTATACGTATATTCAAATTAAAGGGATACAGCCCTATATGTTTACGTTAAAGGGATACAGCCCTATGCGTACGAGTAAAAGGGATACAACCCTATACGTTCAAGTTACATGTTTACGATGATATGATTTATTTATACGTTTAAATATACATGGATAATTGCATGTTTTCTCACTGAGTGTATTTGGATATACTCATCCCTTTTATAGATTTTCTTTTTCAGTGTTTGGAGCCGAAGCAAACGTAGAGGCCAAGAATGACTAGGAGAATTCAAGGATTTAATTAGCAGTTTAATTTTTTTTTCAAGTAATGGGATTCGAATTTTTGTTTTGTCTTGTTAGACTATTTGTTCAATTTAGCTATGTTTTTATTATGAAGGTTTGGAATTTACATTATGATTTTAGATTTGTTTTGTAATTGCTATGTGACTTTTTTTAGGCTATTTCTTTGAAGTATGGAAAATTTTCATAGTTAAAAGGTTGACTACCTTGTTTTTTTTTTTTTTTTATGAATGTGGATAAGTAGAAATTAAGTTTTATCTTCCAGATGCTATGTTTAATTAATGAATAAGTTGGGATCGATCCTAATTAAGGAGTTAATAAAGCATGTTAGAGTTGTGTAGCTTGGTTATATTTTATTTATGAGAGTCAGTAACGTACTTTCTGTAATTAAATTGGATGGTTGTGCTTTTTTTTAGCTTTCCAGTAAGGAAATAGAAATTAGTTGTAATTATATATATATATATATATTGGTTTTCAAATGTTATATGTTTCCGCTGTTATGTTTCGGTAAAAATAATGTTGTAGTTAATTCAAAAAAAAATTATACTTGTTTGTTAATGGGTACATATTTTGTAAGTCTAATTTCCGCTGTCAAATAATATTATAGTTAATTGAAAATAGGGTGTTACAAACGGGGATATTTTCTACCGGAAAATAAATTAATCGGGCATAATTAGCAGATAAAAACCTGTGTTCTTATCCTCAAATAGCAGCTTAATTGTAGGAACACTCTCACTTAAGAGAGTTAACCACACTCTCCCCTCAACTTGCCACATATGTGATTTTCTCTCTCACTCCAATCTCACTCTCGGATCTCCTCTCTCTCTCTCATATCTTCCCATATCAAGTTGTAAGAAGATACATCTCCCTTACTCCATAAGCTTATCATTCATCCTCTCTATCCTCTCTTCTCTCTCTACCGAAGATAGCAACCATCTATCTCATCTCTCTCTTTCGGCAGTAAGGAAAGAAGCAGCTAGAGCAGTTGTACTTCATTCTCCCTCACAGCCGTGAAGCACTCTTTCATCCCTTCATCTTTCCGTCGATGTGATCACCAAAGAAGAGCAGTAGCAGCTCTTTTCCATCTCGTCTTCATCCTTGTCGAAGGAAGATAAGGAGCAGTCCTTGCTCCTTCAATTTCTGCCGAGAAGGAGCAGAATTTGCAGCTCCCTCCCGATTCCTACATCACTGCCGTGAAGTGGCCTTTCCTTTCCTCATTTTCACGTTGCCGTGATCATCAAGGAGGGCAGCTTCTTCAACCCTGCATCATCTCATCCTTGTCATGAGAAGAAGAACAGCTGCAACAGCTCGTCTTCCCTCCATAGCCGAGCAGCAGACCTCTTGTTTCTTCCTCTCCATCCATCGGCAACACACACACATATACATGCAACCTTCTTTGATAAATTCATGCGATTTGCTTGAGGATTCTTGATGTGGATTCCCTCCCTTACCTTCAAGATCATCTAAGAGAGTAAGCCTCCATCTTATTCTTTCTTTTCAAGCTTGAAATAAGCTTAAGAACTCTATGACATCCATCGATTTTCTTAAGCTTCAAATAAGGGTTTGATCCTTATTCTTTCAAAATTAAGATCTTCTTGATGTCTTGCATATCTTTTCATGCAAGGAAAGGAGTGAAAAATCCATCCTCTCCATACCTCCAAGCTGTCGAAATACCAAGCTAAAGAGGAGCTTGAGTTTTATATTTCTAAGTATGATTTTATTTCATTTATGCAAAAATATGTATATGTAAATGAAGAAATAAGGAAAAGCATGCATGATTTACTTTATTCTTAGGCAAAACTTAGGATTATTATGATGAGATGATGATTAACATGAAGTTTAAGAGATGATTTAGGATTAAAAAGATGAAAGAAAACAATATAACCTAAAAAGCTATAAAAATCGAATAACAAGAAAAAAATAGGAAAAATGAGTTCTTGATGGTTATTTGATGCTATGATGATGATATATGTTTTTATGATGATTTGAGTGATCTATATGAGTTTGAAAATTTTTGTGAATTTGTATGAATTTCTATGAATTTTATTTAATTTTAATCGAATTAATTGATTAAAAATAGAGAAAATATGATTAAATATTGATTTATGAATTTTATGATGTTTATGAGCATCATGAAGTATGAGAATATGAATAAGATGTGATTTTAAGTCATATTATATTTTTTGTTGAATTTTGAGAAAATTTGATATATATATATATATATATATATATGTTTTATGAAGAAATGAATTTTTGATGTTTTTGATGAAGAATGATGATATTTATGATGTTAATGGTGTTATGATGTTAAGAATGAATTTTTGAGTGAGTTTGCATGCAAATGAATAGAAGATATAATTTTTATGAATTTTTATTGAATTAATAGAGATAAAATTGAAGAAAATGAGGATAAAGATGCATATGAGTATTTTTGATGTTCTTGAGTAATTATGAAGATACGAAGATGTGTTGTTCATGTTCTTGAAGAATTTTTCAAGATTTAAAGATGATATAAAATAATTAGGAATTAATTATTTTAATATATATATATATATATATATATATATAATCGAAAGATATATATACATATATTGATGATTTCATTAAATAAAAATGAATTAAATAGTAAATGATATGTTGAGCATGTCATAAGTGGATTGAGAAAAGGATAAAATTTCCAAGAGTTAATAATTAGGAATTCGAAATATATATATATATATATTAAATAAAAGAAAATGAGAGAAAAGAAATAATAATAATTGAAGTTATGAGTTTAATAAAACAAAGAAAGATGTTTCTTTGTTGAGTATGTGGAAATTCAGATGATATAGTGAAGAGATGCATAAAGAAAAATAGAATATTAATATTATTAATATTTTGAGAAATAAAAAGGAAATTAGAGTAAAGAAAATGGAGTTTAAAATGAAAAGATGTCTAAGAAGTTGAGTATACGAGTCAAAGAGAAGTGTTACTCGTATTTGAGTTCATTTTTTATAAACGAGAAAATAATTAATATTATTGGAAAATATTAATAATATTAAAATATTCAATTAATTGAATATTTCTTGAAAAATAGAAAATATTGAGTAAATAAATTATAAGTGGATACTTATATTCTTTGAGTATGCTTTGATGATTGATTGATGTTATGAGATGCTAAGTGTATGAAAAAGAGTTATAGAAGTTGAAAACGAGCAAGAATACGTAATATATGAGGAAAATGAGATTATTAAATTATAAGTGTTTGAATGATGATTCTTGATGATGCATGACGTATTGAGTGATTTGATGATGATGTTTGAGTAGAAATAAGCAAATTGCTTTTTGAATCATATAGAAAGGAGTCAAAACGTAGAAGTTATTGAGCAACAAAGTTTTGAAAATAAAAGATGAGTTTTTATTAAATAAAAATGAAAAATGAGTTTTTAAATGAATAAAAGATTAAATAATAATTATTTGATGTTGAGTATTAAAGTCGAGACGTATATATGAGTATGAGATCGTATTTTGAGATAATGATGACGTATTTCTGAAATAAGAAATATTAAATAGAAATTTGAATATTAAAATCAAAATGATGATAATTATTTGAGTAATTGTTATATAACGAAATTATTTTCAGTTATAAATTCTTAAAGAATAAGAGTCGAGCAGTAATGAGTTAACAGTTAAATATGAAAATTATTTTTAAGTTATTAAACTTGATTGAGTTATAAGTCTAAGTAGGAATTTAATAACCTACTTGCTTGAGAAGTTATTCGTATTAAATATTGAATGATTGATGCTCGATTATGATTAAATTGTTTGAGATTATGATATGAATATTAAAATGAAAACGTTTGATTATGATATGAATACGTGTTTGTTATCTAAACGTTGAAGTAAACGTTTGATTTTTAACATGAATGCTCGATGATTGAATTAAGTGTTCAACTGCATATAAATGATGTGTGATGATCATAGTTGAGAATTTATGTTATGATTTGCTGGAATCATATGATTTGAGTAAGTACTTGAGAAAGTATAACACGAGTTAAATAGTAACTTTTCGTTTTGCGTGAAAAATAAAATATTATTCTTTAGAAACGAGAATACGAGTTTGAGAAGTAACTAGAAACCGGGTAAAGGACGATAATCCGAGATCAAGAAACCAAGAAGATATTGATGTAGAGAAATTTAATTAAGATAGAAAGATACGAGTCATGTAAAAGTCCTCCAGCCGAGCCCTAAGTCTATAACACGTTTTTCGAGTCGATATACTCAATCTTATTCGATGTCGTTATTGAAGGGCCAAGCGGGACTAAAGAGTAATCGGAAAGCGTAAAGTAAGCTACCACGACTCAACATGCCAGAAGCGAGGTGGGCTTTCTGAACTAAAGCCAAATGATGAATGCGCTTACTAATTATGTATTATGTGCGCTTTCAAATTGATTGACTTGCCTAAATGTTCTAAATGTTTTGGTATGCAATCATCTACGTATTATAATTGTTAAGGGTCCTGTGGACGCACATGATAGAAAGTCCTGTCAGATACGGGACAATGCATGCATTAGGTGACTGTGAGCTTTACTTCGGTATAGCTGGTCACGGTGTTCGAGAAGGAGGCCTACTTCTCAACACCACAGTAAAATCAGTTGTAGATAGATTCATACCTGAAAATGTTATAGCATGCGCATGCAATTTAAAAAGAAAAGTGATTTTTATGGCTATCACAAGTGGTAAACCGTTTTTAAACAATTATATATCTAACCCTTGTGATGCAGCAAAAGAGGCAAGTCTAATCATATAGCCCTAATGGGCATTGTTTCCAAATTGTTTTTGGCATTGTGTTCACTGAGTACGAAGTACTCAGCCCTGTATGTATTTCTAAACGTGCAGGTTAGCTAAAGATGAGGATGGCGAGGATGATTCGTGGTGGTGTGTTACCTGTTGTGAGTTGAGTCGGTGATTACATGTCTTCATACATGTAGTTGTCAAGAGCATTGATGTCTCCGCTGCAATGATAATCTTTTGATGAACTTTGATTTTGAAAGACTCTGAATTGGTAATGCTACAATGAGCCGTGTGCTCGAAACAACTTTTCAAATACCTATTTGTCTTTCGTACTATCTTGATTTGGAGTTAAGATACTTAACACTATTTTGTGAAACCGTTGTGAATTATGTATGCTCGATCTTTGATGAGCAATGTCTTGAAGATTTGTGCTTAACCCTACTCATTGATTCCCGAGCATAAAATCTTATTGAATTGAGCTTATTTAATGGTTTCGCCGTCACACTCCAATGGAGTCAGGTCGTTCCTACACACTGGATTTCGGGTTGTGACAAAGAATGAGGGGATTAAGAATACCTCGTCGGATTGCTCGTTAGATGATCGGTAGTGAAATTCCTCGCAACTTTAGAGCTTGGGAGCTTGGTCTTCAATGGAGGAATTCATGGTGTGTGTATGTGTGTTTCTTGGCCGAGAGAGAGAAGAGAGAGAGAGAGAGAGAGAGAGAGAGAGAGAGAGAGAGAGAGAGAGAGAGAGAGAGGTCGGTGGAGAGAGGGGGGAGAGAGAAAGAGAGTTGGAGAGAAATAATTTTAGAGAGAGAGAGCATGTAAGAGAGTGAGAGTTTGTGAGAGTAGGATAGATTTAAATTAGGAATTAGTTGCACCCGGTGATAAAAAACGTGATATAAATTTCGCCGGAAGAAAAAGTTATCCGGTGCAATTTAACCCTAATTTCTCATTAAACTCTCAAACAATTTAAAACTCATCACGACTCTTTCTCAAAGTCGCAAAACTCTCTACTTCGTCTCAAACTTCACCAAATAAATCAAGAAATTCAGAAATCAAACTTTCAAAATAAAATTCCGAGAAACGAAGAAAAAGTCGGAATTCACTATTCATATTAGGGTTTTCTGGACCTTCAACTGAATTTTCTCTCAGACAATTTTTAACGACTCTCAAACATATCTCAAAGCTTCTAAAATCATTTTTAGACTTGAAAGACACTAATTAGACGAAAATCAGAAAAGTTCGACGAATAGTGATTACCCGAGAAAAGTTACTATTCATCCAAAAACGAAACTTCTCAGAATTCTTCGAAATTCAAACTCAAACTCAAACTCACACAATCATGCTCAATCAATTCATCACACAATCGATTTAGATAATCGAAATGATAAAAATCACGTAAAGTTATTCAAGGACATTTTAGTAATTTCACGAGAAAATTTCTTTTCACTGAAATTTTTATCACACAAGGGCACATAAACTCATTTAAAACGAACTTAACGACTTATAAAAGATCGGAGTATTACATCTTCACCCCCTTAAGATAAATTTCGTCCCGAAATTTACTAACCTTGAGTAAAGAGCTCGAGAAACCTTTCTTTCATCTTATTAACAACCCGATTTTCTAAGTGTAAATTAATCGTCTTAATTATGATTATGCATGCTTAAGTACTTTATAAATGTTATTATATGTCATTATGTGCGAATGTGTGTGATAAAAATTTCCGAGAATAAATTTTCTCGTGAAATTACCAAAATGCCCATGAAGGGCAAAATCATAATTTTTCTCATTTCAGCAACTCAAAACAACGATGTGACAGATTCTATGAGTATGAGGATATGATATTTTGCATAAGTACAAGTTTCGGAATTTTCCGACACAGTTGACTTTTCAGTGAAATGTGATGTCGACCAAAAAGTCAACCTTTTTCGACAAACTCCGAATTTAGTCTAGTCAGTGTCATTAGACTCTAAAATTTATTCTAAGACCTTTGATGCTAATTTGAGAATTTTCTGAGACCACATGAGTCGAGTATGAATTTTATTTGAAAACCTACTATTACATAACGACAGTTTTTGTGACTTTCTTCGTTTCTGGGAATTTTGACTCGAAACTTAAGTTTTCCGTATCTATAAATAAATTCGTGAATATTGATGCAAATTAGGATGAATTTGGATGTTGGGAAAGTTCCGAGGATGAATTATTAAGATAAGAGAGTTAGATAATTTTAAACGGGGATGTTTTATACCGTAAAATCTTTTCTTTCGGGGATTTCTACCCAATAAATAAATCTAGAACTCTCTCTCATCTCTCACACCCTAGATGTCGACCCTCACATACCATTTTCCACATGTTTAATTCATTCTATTTCCTATCCCACTCTCACTTTCCCCACTCTCACTAAACAAGCATACTCTCAAGATGGAAGGTGAGATCACTCTCCCTTATCCTTCCATACTACACGGCACTCTCTCTCTCATTTCATCCTATAAATACCTCCCTAAGTGATCCTCATTATCATCCCAACACTCACCAACACATATACACATAAGTCTCTCTCTTTCTCCCTCATTTCCATCGGCTACCCCTCTCTTTTCTCCTTCAAACTGCCCAGAAATTTCCAGCAGCCATAAGTTCCATATTTCTTCATTCCAAGCTTAAGGAAGGAGCTAGAGTTGCGTGGAATAGAGTCTAATATCATCGAGCAAGAATCGAAGCAAGGTTTTTCATCTCTATCACTCGATTTTCATGTCTTTTTCCACCATAAGAGCTTCGAATTTTCTGCACTATGTTCATGTTGTTCTAAGCTTAAATTTTCGAGTTTAGAATTTATGATCTTGCATGCTATATATGTGTTAGGAAAGAATGAAAGAAATTCAAGCTATGCATAGACTCACATGATAGGGTTATGGAATAATTTCATGTTTTAAATTATGATCTTGATGGTATAAGTATATGCATGTAATGAAAATGATAGCATGATGAGATGATGAAGAAGAATCCATGAACTGAAACCCTTGAAAGAAACCGAAAATCATGAAAGATTAGGGTTTTATATGTTTTTATCGATTTTATGATCTTATTGATATAGATGATGATATCTAAGCAAGATTTGATGATGTAATAGAAGAAATATGCATGTTATGAATAAGGCTACTTGAGGAAGATGATGAATAGTAAAATTTAAAAGTTGATATATGATTTGTATGATTATTTTGAGGATGAAAATCTATGATTCAAGCATGCTAGAGTATGAATATATGAATAAATTGAAGCTAAGAATTTGTATGTGAAAAGCATGTTAGTACCGTAAATGATGCTTAAAAAAATAAGTGACAGTTGTTATGTTTGATAGATTAAAAATGAAAATAAGAGTATATTATGAGTAGAATTGCTATTAATTAAAAGAAATAAATTCATAAGTTTGATGAAGTATAAAAATTCAAGAGTATGAAGAAATAAGTTAGGACTTTTATTCCTATGAATATATGTTAAAGTATTGAAAGGGACATTAAAAGTAAAATAAGATTAAGTTATGAGAAGGTAGAAGAAATAATCTTCATGGCATAATAAGATGAAAATTTCGAACCATACTAAGGCATAGGAAATTGTGCTTTTAATCCCTTTAGTCTAAATGGAAGAGTTAAGCTAAAGAGAAATAAAATTAAAAATAAATTAAGAAAATACAATCAAGAATTGATGATTAAAGAGAAAAATACTAAGTACTTGAATCTTATGAGTACAAGAAGAAAAAGATTTCAAGTATCCAATAAGGAGAAATAATCCAAAAATTATGAGATTAGGATTCATTGGAATAAATATATATAGATAAAAGAAATTAAAATTTATTAAGAAAACCCTAAAATAATCAATGAGGATTAAAAGTTAGTAGTGAATTCCCATTTCTATAGCTAAAACATAAAATATATGAAGGAGTTATATAATTAAAATTTTATTAGTATAATAAGACTTTAAATTTATAAAATTAAGCAAGAAAATAATAAATATATAAAAATTCAGAGGATTCAATAGTAAAATTTGAAACTTCTATTTTTAAGAGGAGTTGGATAAATTGATGTTATAAGAGTTCATTTGGATAAATTTTAAGTATACTAGTAATTGAAATTATGGAAAAATACTAAGTATAAGGAAGATGACTTAGGTCAGAAAAATAAAACGATAATTTGATTAATTTTGGCTAAGTAAAAGATGTAAATGATGTTATTAATGTAAACATGAGATAAAAACTAAGTACAATAGCCACTTGAATCGCTCAATTCGGAATTCGTACGACTAAGTTATGAAAATGTCAACCAAATGTAATAAGAGTTGACTAACGAGAAATTTAGTTAAATTAAGTAATTTAAAGAGTTAAAAGAGTTTATATAATTAATTAAAGTATGTTAGAAGATGAATCGAGCAAAAACGAGTCCTCAATAATAAAATAGAAAAATAACAAGAAATAATAATAAGTATAAATAGTATTTTCTCGATTCTCGAGTCCAAATATATAATTGAGTGAAAAATCTTTCACTTAAAACTATTTCTAGTATGGTATTAAAATTTGATAATATTCAGAGTAAGTTTAGATATATATTGAGAAATGTGCCGAGCATCGACTCATTAAAAATAGTAAAAAGTCTCGAAATCTGAAATAAAATTCATAATTAGATTCCTTGAATTTTTCTAAGTGAAATGAAGTTAATTGTATAAGAAAACGAGAATCTAAAGTACGAGTCAAAAGTCGAGCAAAATAATAGAATATAATTATTGAATATTTATGCATACAAGTGTTGTATGATTAATCATGTGTCATGTATTATGTGTTGTGTATGAATAATGATATGTTATGGATGAATGATTAAGTTGTGTGAATAATGTTGAGAATTTGTAAATGACTAAGGAGAAACGAGAACTCAATTGTATTTTTACTAAGTAGTGAAATATCAATTTCCAATAAGTTTTGGAAATTAGATTATATTTTAATAGCTTAAGAAATTCGAGAGTTTTCAAGCCGTCAATTAGAGCTTGGATAGAAATAGAAACCGAGCGATTAAATAATCGAGAGTTATGAGCCCGAGTCAAGTAGAAAACCGAGCATAAAGAATGAGTATTCGTTTTCCTGAGCCCGTTCTTAAGTATTATTTTGAAGGAACAAGCGGAAGCAAAAAGTAGTCGACAAGAGAAAGGAAAGTAGCCGAGCAAGTGTCGCCAGCAAGGTGGGCTTTTCTAAACTAAAACACACGATGTGTGCGTCTATTATTATATATTACGTGCATTTTTTTAAAGTTAATTGACTTGCCTAAATGTTTTAAATGTTTTGGTATGCAATCTTCTACGTGTTGATGAGATTATAAGTCCTGTGGACGCACGGGATAAAAGTCATGTAAAATTCGGGACGATGCATGCATTAAGGTGATTGTGAGCCTTGTTTCGGTTGGGCCGGTCACGGTGTTCGAGGAGGAGGCCTACTTCTCGACACCACAAGAATATGAGTTGTAGATTGATTGGTACCTAATATAAGTTTAATGCCGGCAAAATGATTTTAGTAAAGTATAAAATGTGCTGAGCTGTCGCAAGTGGTAAATTCTTTTTAAACAACTATATATCTAACCCTTGTGATGCAGCAAAAGAGGCAAGTTTCAATTTATAGCTCTATCGAGCAAGTTTTCAATTGTTTTTGGCATGTGTCCACTGAGTACGAAGTACTCAGCCCTGCATGTTATTTCTAAAATGTGCAGGTTAGCTTCAGATGGAGGTGTGCAGTGCGCTTGGGTGGCCGTTGTTTAAGATCAAGTCCTTTTTGGTTTAAGCTTCCGGTTATATGTCTTCATACATGTATCTGCGGGACCTAATTGCTTATGATGTGTATATTCGATACTCGAATCCGCTGCAACACTATTTTTGTTTTACCCTGCTTTCGAATACAATGAGCTTTATGCTCGAAAACTTATTTCCTTATATTCCCATGATTCCTACTTGACAATATTATGCTCGTTTCATTATCCTTAATCATTCAACCAGATCAATCCTTATTATTGTTTTTCATTCACTTTATTGAAAGCATGTAATTGTCTTGTTATCGCTTTCAATGCACGATTCCTTGAAATTGAGCATGTTCTTTGATGGATGTTTATTTGTTTCACCCTCACTACCCAACGGATTCTAGTCGTTTCAATACATTCGAAACCAGGCTGTGACACTTATCCTCGAGTTCCCATGTAGCTTCTTCAAGATCGTGGTGTCGCCACCTAATCTTAACTAAGGGAATCGATTTCGTTTTAAGCTGTTTACGATCCAAAATTTCCTCGGGTCTTTCCTCGTAACTCAAGTCGGGCTTAAGAGTTACATCTTCTTGGCGAATTATGTGCTTCGGATCGAATACGTACTTACGCAACCGCGAAACGTGAAACACGTTATGCGAATTTCCGAAACTCGGCGGCAAAGCTAACCTATATGATACGACTCCAATCCTTTCAAGGATTTCGTACGGTCCTATAAAACTAGGCTTTAGATTTCCTTTAACTCCATATCGATGTACTCCTCTCGAAGGAGATACTTTCAAAAAGACTTTACTGCCTATCTCGAATTCTATTTCTGATCTTCGATTGTCGGCGTATGATTTCTGCCGACTCTAAGCTTCCTTGATCTTCTCACGAATCTGACGGACAGATTCAATTATCTCCTCGATAGCTTCGGGTCCTATTACTTTTCTCTCGCCTACTTCGTCCCAGTAGAGCAGAGATCTACACTTCTTTCCATTAAGGGCTTCATAAGGGGCCATTCCAATTGTATTCTGATAACTGTTGTTATAAGCAAACTCGACTAAAGGCAAAATCTTCTCCCAATTTTCTCCTTTATCTAGCACCACGGCTCTCAACATATCTTCCAAAATTTGGATCGTCCTTTCTGACTGACCATCCATCTGAGGGTGGTAAGCTGTACTGAATTGCAATTTCATTCCTAACTCCTTCTGAAAGCTTTCTCAAAAATGGGCGGTAAACTTGAAATCTCGATCAGAAGTGATCGTCTTAGGGTCTCTATACAATCTCACAATCTCTTTTACATATATTTGAGCCAAGTTATCTGATCCATAGGTGATAGGGATAGGTATGATATGAGTGGACTTCATCAATCGATCCACAATCACCCATATGGATGTATTTCCCTTCTTTGGCAAACCTGTCACAAAATCCATATTAATGTCATCCCACTTCCATGACGGAACTAGTAACGGTTGGAGAGGTCCAAAAGGTCTTTGATGTAAAGACTTCACTTGCTGACAAGCTAAACATTTTTCCACAAATAAGGCCACGTCTTTCTTCATTCCTGCCCAACAGAATCGCTGCTTCAAATCTTGGTACATCTTCGTACTACCGAGATGGGCGGTATACAAGGTATCATGGGCTTCACTCATGATCTCATTCTTTAGCTCTTCGTCATTTGGTACACATAGTCTACCACGGAACAACCAAGCATTGTCGTTCGAGTCTCTGAAATCTTCAACTCCTTCTTTTCTAACTTTAAGCCTCAAGTTTTCCAACTTCTCGTCTTTTCTTTGGCCGTCTATGATACGGGTTCTAAGATTTGGCTCCACTACTAGAGATGCAACAACTTGCTCCATCGACATCGGGGGTTGAATTACTTCGATTCTCATCTTTCCAAATTCTTAAATCAACTTCTTCTCATCGGATAGGAGAAATTCTAACTCTGGATTTTCCTTCATGCTCAATGCATCAGCTACAACATTGGCCTTTCTGGGGTGATAAGAAATTTTGCAATCGTAATCTTTCACCAATTCAAGCCATCGACTTTGTCTCGTGTTCAATTCCTTCTGCTCGAAGAAATACTTCAGACTTTTGTGATCCGAAAAGATTTCGCACTTGGCTCCATAAAGATGATGTCTCCAAATTTTGAGAGCATGTACTACTGCTGCCAACTCCAAGTCGTGCGTCGGATACTTCTTCTCATGAGGTTTAAGTTGTCTTAAAGCATATGCTATCACCTTTCCTTCTTGCATCAACACACATACTAAACCTTTAGATGATGTGTCTGTAAAAATGACGTAGTCCTTTCCTGCCTCAGGAAGGGCTAACACTGGGGCCGTCGTCAATCTTGACTTGAGCTCTTGGAAACTTTTTTCGCATTCTTCTGTCCATCTAAACTTGGGTTCCTTCTTTAACAGACTCGTCATCGGCTTTGCTATCTTGGAAAATCCTTCTATGAATCGCAGTAGTAACCTGCCAATCCAAGGAAACTACGGACTTCATGAATTGATGTTGGTGATTTCCACTCTTGAACTGCTTTCACTTTGGCTGAGTCCACCTAGATTTTTTCGGACGAAACAACTTGTCCTAGGAAATTCACTTCATTTAGCTAGAATTCACACTTACTGAATTTGGCATACAACTTCTCTAACCTTAGTCTTTCTAACACGATTCTGAGATGCTTCTCGTGCTCTGCTTCCTCTTTTGAATACACCAAGATATCGTCTATGAATACTATCATGAATTTATCCAAGAATTCATGAAAAACTCGGTTCATTAGATCCATAATACGGCTGGGGCATTTGTCAAACCAAATGGCATTACAATGAATTCGTAATGTCCATATCTTGTTCTGAACGTAGTCTTTGGAACATCTTCTTTCCTGATCTTCAGCTGATTATATCCAGATCTTAAATCAATTTTGGAGAAA
This sequence comes from Schizonepeta tenuifolia, assembly GCA_029490685.1. Classification (NCBI taxonomy): domain Eukaryota; kingdom Viridiplantae; phylum Streptophyta; class Magnoliopsida; order Lamiales; family Lamiaceae; genus Schizonepeta; species Schizonepeta tenuifolia. The sequence goes on along the minus strand of CM055955.1, from coordinate 75,748,685 downwards.
ACACTAACTCCTTTCAATTGGTCAAAAAGATCATCTATCCTTGGCAAAGGATACTTGTTCTAGAGTGTAATCTTGTTGAGCTCTCTGTAATCAATGCACATCCTCAGACTATCATTCTTCTTCTTCACAAATAGAATTGGTGCTCCCCAAGGGGAAACACTTGGTCTAATAAAACCCAAATCTAACAATTCTTCCAACTGAACCCAACTGCCTATCGGGAGATAATCCTGGCAAAACTTCTGGAAAAACGTCCTTATATTCTCTTACTACCGCTAGGTCATCAATACTCAGCTCTTGCTCTTCATTCTTATTCAAGTAATTCAGATATACTTGTGTATTCTTCTTCCTCATCAACTTCTTTGCTTTCATAGCCGAAATAATCGGCATACTCTTCTTCATTCTTCTCTCAACTTTATGCACTATGGTCGGCTCTTCTCTAGGAGGTTGAAACGTAATGTCTCTTGTCGCATCGGATCGTTGCAAAATTTTCGATTAACCAATCCATTCAAAAGATTATATCCACATCCCACATCTGGATTAGATTTAGGGATTTCACGGATAATGTACGATTTTCGAACTCAAATTCTAAATTCGAACAAGCACGCGATACAAACGCAGATCTACCCAAAGGGGTTGAGACTCTAAGCTCCTGGTTCGACTTTTCTACATCCAAGCCAAGGATTTCTACACACGCACTAGCTATAAACGAATGCAATGCACCAGTATCAAACAAAATGAATAATGGGCACACCTTTAAGCTTTCTCACACCTGCGAGATTTCCTTGATCTTTGATTCCAGCTTTCTGCTCGATTGTGAAAACCCTCTGGTAGTGCGGCGGCTCCTGCTGCGGGGGTTGCTGCTTCTGCAGCTGCGGCTTGTGCTAGCTCTGAGGTTGTTTTGGATGCAGGGCTCCTTGTATAGCTCTCATCTGCGAAGACGGGTATTGATTCGATCTTCCACCACTCGTTCCTTGTTGTTTACTTGGGCACTGGTTCGAGAAATGACCAGGTTGTCCACAAGTATAACAGACATTGCTTCCTGCCTTGCAGATGCCTTGATGCATCCTACCGCATTTTGAACATGGGGAAGTCCTAAGGGTCCGAAAGATCCACTACTCTGATTGCCTTGCTGGGGTTTTGCTTTATGAGCTTGCTGCTGCTGTTGTCCTCTTCCTTGACACAGTTTCTTGCTCGGATGGTTTCCACCACTCCATTTTCCTTTTCTTTTCGTGATTAAGCCGTGCTGGGAAGATTGAGGGGTAACAGCTGTCATCATCGGGTTTTGATATTGAGGGGTCGCTGAAGAAAGCGATCCTTTCTCTAGCTGCATTGCCAACTCCATGTCAAGGGCTCGGTTAAGGGCTTCTCCATAAGTCAGTCCGCTCTGACTTGCAAGAACTACGCGAATGTCTTGCCTTAAACCTGCTCGGAAAAGCTCGCACATCTTCTCGTCGGTATCTACTTTATCGGGTGCAAAACGAGCTAATTCGCAAAATTCTCGGTCGTATTCTGCTACAGTCCTCTTTCCTTGTCTCAGGTTCACGAATTCGTTTGCAATCTGTTTCCGATAGCTCCTCGGCACGTACTTCTCATACAGGGCTTCCTTGAATTGCTCCCATATCAGATTCTCGCGCTCTTCGGGAGTATACGCCCTCTATCGGGCTTCCCACCAGTAGTCGGCAAAACCTTTGAGTTGATACGTCATGCATTCAAGACACCCATGATCTCCACAACGTAGAAAATGAAAAATCCGCTCCAGATAACGAATCCAGTCCTCGGCTTCTGCAGGACTGTCTTTACCATCGAAAGTCGGCGGGTTTTGTCGAAGGAAAAGCTCTTCGATTCGACGTTCGTTTTGAAAAGGCGGGGTCTGATCCCGTCGCTCTTCTTCATGGTTTTGCTCGGCTCTCTCGTTTCTTCTTCTAGGCGGTATTATAAAAGAAATGCTAAAAAGTAGGAAATTCAGCAAACTTACTCGGAAATTTTCTCGACTTTTGAACACTTCTCCTCTTAAGAGGAAACACAATTCTCGATCGATACTTATTGCGCATTTAGGAAAAAATTTCTCTCAGGTAAAGCATTCAAATTGCAATTAAAATAATTCTCAACTCGTCTTACCACAATCAATCAAGTAATGGCATATCTCAATAATATAATCAAATACGCACAATTATGCAAGCAATTGCATGCATATTCAATAATTTCATCAATTTCAACTCATCACACATCATGCTCAACAATTTCTCATATACACAATCGAACACAGCATATATAATCACTCAGAAGTTCACATCTCAATCAATCTGGAAATACTTCATTTAATAACTCGACTCTTCTACTCATTTCTCTAAGACAAATAATTCTTAAAATAATTAGGAGACTCAAAGTTGATTTTAATAACCTAACGATTTCCTTTCATATCATCGGAATGATGGCCTCTTTTGAGGACTTATACCAAAAATAAGGGATAAATATTCACATCAGAAAAATTCCCTACACGTCTACAAGACGTTCTACACCTCAAAAATGCACTAGACAAGAGATACTACGTCGCGTCCGGCTCTACCAACTCACTATGCATCAAGTCATATAATTTACATCACGATAGAAAATAAAACGAGTTCAACTCTCGACAAAAAAGTAAATATTGTTCGGGATTTCCACAACTTTCTAGAACTGGACCTAAGCGTGAGGGTCGTCACCGCTCGGGTCGTCGTCACCACTCTACTCCTCAGGGTCCTTCTCTGGATCTTCCTCTGGGTTCTTCTCTGGATCCTCCTCTTTCTCCTCCTCCTCGCCATGCTAACCCTCTTCTTCCACCAACGACTCCAGGAAGTCGTCGTAGGTGTGTCCGGGAACTTCCCACACGTTGGTCATGTCTCCAGTCTGCTCGTCCTTAAAGCGGGCGTTGACATCCTCCAACTCAGACTCGTCCCATGGGGGACTTTCAAGACTGCTCACGTGAAGAGAGTACGCTGACACGTCTCTAGCTCACGTCCCTGGTCGGGCCTAACTGCCGGGGTCTGGAAAGATGGGTACGGAATGGAGAAGTGGTCGCTCGGCAAAGCATGGAGGTAATTGTTGCCCACTGTGGCATCGGCTGCAGGGTCCTTGAAGAACTCGTCGTCTTCGCTATCGTCGGTACACGTCGGCCTAGAAGGCTCGGCTACGGGCTATACTGGAGAGGGAGTGCGGTCTCGGCGCATGAATTCCTCTAGCTGGTCGTGCGAAGGCGGTAAAACTCTGAAAGAGTCGTACGAACCTACTGGCTGAGTCGCTGCTGAGCTAGACGAGGCAAAGGGGTCGAAAGAGAGGATAGAGAGTATGTTTCCTGAGTATGGGTGGTACTGAAAAGCGGCTCTTGGCTCAGGACGAGGAGGAGAGGGGACTGGTCCATATCGAAGAGGAGATAGAGGTTGAGGCTGAGGCTCAAGAACAAAGCCATTCGGTTCAGCTGGAAGAACAGGGTCAAACGGTCTGGGAGGTGGAGCACCTTACTCAATGAACTGACCTGAGATAGTAGTGATGAACGCATTGCAGTCGCCGTAAAGATAGACACCTAGGTACTGGAATCTAATGAACCTCAGTACTAGCGATGCTGCCCAGTCGCGCCACTCTCGAGGAAGAGCCTAAATCAGATGAATCATTCTGTTGAGTGCACTAACATCGAGATACTTCACTGTCTCCCAAATCTTATGGTAACGCACTAGAAATTCAACGATCGTCTCGTGATATGACTTCCTAATATGCAGATATTCTTACATCATCGCTCAGTTTCCCTCATCGTCCATCCTATACGAGTTTAAATGGGTTAAGCACACTTAAACAGTTAATCAATCACATTTGAATTTCCCAACTCCACATACTCGTTTTTGCTTCCAAAGAGGTTTTATTGCTCAGGGTACTTGGTAATTCCATTTCACGAAAATGTTTGCACAAACGTTCCATCCTTTTCGATTTCCACACAAAATACAGAATTAGGGAAGGCATTCTAAAGCAATCTAGTTATTCAAGATACTTACCAAGCTTTTATCTCTAGAAAAGCGCAAATAGCATACCGAATAATTCAATTAAAATTTCAAACTTATAAAACTTTTGAAAATATTCGTACCTGGTTGCCGGATGAGATGGGGAATGCTCGGTGTGTTACTGACCCAAACAAGTCTAGGGAATTAAATCTAGACTCGACATCACAAGAAAGTTTAAGCTTAAGAGCAGACAAGCTGCTCTGATACCACTATGTCACAGCCCGTTTTCAGGATGTGTGAAAATGACGAACATCCATTGAGCAGTGAGGTGAAACCTCGAATATGAAACATATCTCAACTAGGGAACATGCTCGGGAATAAAGGAATGTAGATTGAAAGCGATAACAAATAGAACATGCCTTCAATTCTAGTCTCAAACAACGAGCATAAATAAATAATTCAAGTGTCGAAAGCAATTGAAGCAATATAATCCAAGTCAAGTAGAATAAAAAGGAAGTACTGGAATAGTTTCGAGCATTAAGCTCATTGTATCGACACAACGTCAAGTATTATAATTCAAATAAATAAACAAGTTTGTTTATCATGCAGCGGAATAACGTGTCAAATTCCACAATTACATATATGAAGATATGCAATTGCAAGCTTAAACCAAAGAAGACTTGACTCCAAACACTACACACCGTCGAACATCTTCCGCCACCATCATCCATGATAACCTACATGTTTAGAAATACATGCAGGGTTGAGTACTTCGTACTCAGTGAACACATGCCAAAATAATTTAAACTTTGCTCGATATAGCTATATAATTGAACTTGCCTTGCCACTGTATCACAAGTGTTAGTACAGTTTTAAAACATTTAACTTGTGTATGCAAAATCATTTTCTTTTCTTGAAACGACTGCGCAGTCAACAAATATAATTTGAATAGCAGGTATATGAATCAATCTACCACATAGTTCTCGTGTGTCGAGAAGTATGCCTCCTTCTCAAACACTGTGACTAGCCCAACCGAAGCAAGGCTCACAATCACGTCAAGCAATTAATAACAATACGTGTGTTCCTGTCTCACACAGGATAATAATAACTCAAGTAGATAATTAAACACACTAAAACTCAGATAAAATGGCAAGTCATTTATTTCAAAACTCACATAATATGGTAATAATAATCACATTCATCACTTTGTTTTTGGTTAAAAAGCCCACCTAACTGGAAAAGAGGTTTGTCGGGTTAGCTGTTTTCCTTCTTCGCACTCGCTTTTCGGTCTCGCTCATTCCTTCAAAAGTAATATCTTATAAGCGCGAGACTACTTTCTCGAAAAATGTAACAAACTTTAACGCTTGGCTGAAGGACTTCTACTTGACTTGGATTTCTTAACTTATCTCGACTTATCTAACTCGATCTTTCTCGGTTTCTCGGTTCAATCCAATTACTAAACCACTCTTAGACTCGGATACTTGACTCAAAAATATCAAGATATTTCAATAATTAAATAATCTATAAAAGATAGAAAATCACTATTCACATCACACATCTCTCTTTTTTCGATTTCTCGAGTTAAACGAACTCAAAAAATTACGAGATTAATTATCGGGTTCTAATATCACAAATCATTCACAAAAAAACTTTCAAATCAAGAATCGAACATTCACAAACAAGTAAACGATCGACTTCGATAAATAGACGGAAGAAGAAAAATTTTCCAAATATAATTAAATATTCTAGAAAAATTCTAGAAAATCATATTAATTTATTTAGTCATAAATGTTTACTTGGAAACTTCATTCAGGACTCGATCATAACTCATGCTGACTCGACTCTGCTCGGTTTATAACTTGATAAATAAGATTATTAGATTTAAATGAAATTAGTTTCACTTCTCTTAAAATAAATCAAAGACTTCGATTATGAGATCAGATTCAAAATCCGAATGGAATAAAGTTTACGTCATTTTTTAGTAAAACGTGTCATTACTCGGAAAATTATCAAACTCAATAAAAAGATTCTAATTACTTCTAATCACGTATCAACTCGGTTAATTTTTCTTATTTTTTCATTTTTCTTTACGAAATTGTTCGTTTCTTAGTTTAACTCGATTTTTCACTATCCACATTTCATTACTTGATAACTTTTACATATTAACTCGGATTCAAGAATTTCGAAAAGTAACTCTAATTATTTTAACTTCATCTTCATCATCAAATCATCATATTAATCAAAACTAACATGCAACATCAACAATCATAAACTTCATTATCCTATTTGGTTCCAATTTTTCAAGAAAATTTTCACAAAAATTTATTCTTCTCGTTTCTCTTATTCCATCATCTTTAAATCACCGAATCGCACATCATCTAACCACATATCATCAAAAACATTACAAAATCATCAAGTTCTCCATATTTATATATTTTTCGTTTTCTTAAAAAAATTACAAACAATTTCTTTGTTCCATTTCTCCATTTCTTACTATCATTAATCTCATCATCCATCTTCAAATCTAACTAAGAACATTAACATACCAATCCTTAAATTTTTACCAAAAATTTCGGTTCTCACACAAATATATATATCATCATTTTTCTCATTCAATCACATACATCAAAACTCTTAGATCATATTCTAAAACACAAATCTAACACTAAAATCATGCTTGAATCATTAATATGAAAACTCCTAAAAATTCTCAAATTTTCGGTACATACATAAATATATTCATCTCAATTTTTCTCATTCAATCAAACACATGGATATTCTTAGATCATTCCTTAGAACACAAAACTATCATCCAAATCATGATTAAGACAAAAGCATAAAAATCCCTATTTTTAGGCATAGAAATCGGTAGGAATAGGGCTTTGATGATCAAGTTTTTAATCGGTAGGAATAGGGAGAGAGGGTGATCTTAGTCTAGAAATTATCACAAGAACGAGGGGATTAAGAATACCTCGTCAGATTGCTCGTTGGATGATTGGTAGTGAAATTCCTCGCAACTTTAGAGCTTGGGAGCTTGGTCTTCAATGGAGGAATTCAAGGTGTGTGTCTTAGAGAGAGAGAGAGGTCGGTGAAGAGAGGGGAGAGAGAGAGAGAGTTGGAGAGAAATAATTTTAGAGAGAGAGATGAAGAAATTTGGGATGCTCTTGAGTTGAAATACCGGATAACTTTTTCTTTGGCAGTCCCCTTGATGCTGAACACATTGAACATGCCATCATCAAACCCGTTCAGCAACATATTACGACACAGATAGTCGGAATGCACCCAAGTATCGTAGTTAATACGAACTTTAACATCCTTCTCGTCCTCAGCAAGGACAGAAGGCCTTTCATCACATAGAAAGCTCACAAGCCCCATTGTGGTGATGTAGAATATTATCTTTTGAGACCAACATTTCAAGTCAGTTCCTGAGAAAACAGAAGGTTTCTCAGCGATTGGCATGAGCCGGGTAGCAAGCTGAACATGAGCCATAGTTGAGCTCGAAGAGTCAGTGGTGCCCAATTGAGTGGAAGGAGTGGTGGCAAAACCGGTGCTCGGATTGGTCAACTAAGTTCAGTTTCAACAAGCATACGAACAAGTAACTTTTGATTATTCTCGTCTTGCGATTGTTAGAAATCGGGTACTCGTATGTGTATAAATTTAATGAATATTTGGAATTTATTGATGAACATGAACAATAAACAGAATTGACAAGAATTACAACGAAGCTGAAGTAACAAGTTTAGGAAAATCAGAGATCGTCCGAAGCTAGAGCTTCTGCTAGCAAGACAAGAATACGCTGCGGCAGTGCTCATGATAAGGCAGCTCTTTTCCAAAGGTTAAAATGATCTTGAATGTCTCGGCAGTAGAAGTACCGCAAACTAAATCGAGCACCGGCGAACTGGACTAGAATGAGGAACTGAACTGGAAGAAGATATGTTATGTGTTGGGAAAATTAGTAAAGGTTTTGATTTGTCCCGAAATTCAACTAACCCCAACCGAGTAGATGAAAGCCATTAGCCTGAACTTAGCCATTAGCTCATTGTTTGAGCGTAGAGATTTTATCTTTACAGGATTCAGCAGAAGAAGACAACCGGACTAAAGAAGGTAGTTCGTGAGGAACTTAGCTGAACCACAAGCTCAGCTGTACAAGAACTCAGTTGAACCTCAAGCTCAGCTAGACTGAGGACGACTCTGATTTTATCTTTACAGGTTTGTGAAGGAAGTATGTATAGCAAAAGATATGTGGGAAGCCTTAGCTGAAATCTGTGAAGGCTCTGACGAGATAAAGGAGAATAAATTCACCTTAGCTTATCAGAAGTATGAGGACTTCTCTCAGCTCACCGGCGAGTCCATCGACAAGATGGAGCTGAGATTCACAGAGGTCCTAATGGACATTGAGAGTATTAGAAAGGGTAAATACTTTCAGCGTGAGATGAACTTGAAAGTTCTCTCCGCATTAGACGAAGACAGGGCGGTCTACAGAGTCGTCCATCAAAATCAGAGTGACCTCAGTTCGATAAAAACTGAAAAGTTGTTCTCCATGCTCAAGGCGAATGAGTATGACATCCTTCGACTGAAGCATACTAAGCTTCAGAAACCTGAACAGACCGAGCATGGCCCAGTTGCCAAGCCAGTGGCACTTCGAGCTGACTCGGGAAGATCTAAGTTCGTTAGACCCTCACGGTCCACTGACGCCTCAGCTAGGAATTGACCGAGCAAATCCGAACTTCATAAGAAGGTCGACGAAATGACCAAATAACTCGAGAAGATGAACTCCAAGATCGAGAAGTACAGAAGGATAAACAGGAGAAGGTGGAGGTAAACTGAAACCTCCTCAAGGAATCAAAGTGAAGAATCCTTTGAATACGGGAAGCCAGGACACTTCAAAGCTGACTATCCTGATCTCTCCAAGAAGGAGAAAGATGCCCTCCGAGAAAAGGCCAAGGAGAAGACCAAGGTCATGATCATTGAGGATTTCCTCAATGACACCGACGTGTTTATAGAGTCAGAAGGAGAGGAAGCAGACTCGCCATCAAGCTCATAAGGAAAAGATCAATGCTTCATGGCTTTGCCGAAAGAGTCAACTGACAAGGTAAACTCTTCTTTCCATCTCTCTCATATTATATCTTCGGTTAACCTATGTGCAGGAGAATTAGACGAAGATGTCCAACCGTCTTGGGATGAGGTCGAACACGATTGTGCACTACTCAAGTTGCACAGTGCAAAGAACTCCAAGCTGTGTTTGACAACATGAGCAACGAGGTGATTATGAAGGATTAAGATATAGAGAAGCTTATGGAGGAGAACCGAAGACTCCATGAAGAAGTTTCTCAGTCAACCAATAGTCAGGTCATCACCTTGATCAACATGACTAGGACTCAGGCGGAATACATCTCTTAGTTGCAAATGCAACCGAAATTTGTACAAGAGAAGAAAGTATCCCTTCATGCTTCGAGCGCAGCTCTAGAGAGCATGTTAAGCTACCAACGACCTCCCGAATGCATAGAAGGTCTTGGATACAAGCTGGAGACGGACACTGGAGCCCAGTCAGCATAGTTCGTCAGGGCAACTCAATCACCGACCGAGGCACCTCAAGTTCAACTGAACTAAGTCGAAGTCAAAGTTGATGAGACTCCAGTCATTCCACAGACTGTCGAGACTCCTATGAAGGATAATGGGAAGAAAGTTCAAACTGAAGAACCTAAGGAGCATGAAGCTGGTACATCAAGAGATGTTGAGAGATCATCAAGGAAGTCCAGACCCCGAGGTTGCAGAGCGAGGGGGAACAGACGAATTGGATCTTTGTAGCCAAGGCAGAATCAGCCCAGATGCAGGCCAAACAACTTAACTCAGCATTATCGTCAAAGGTATCCGAACTGGGATAATCCTCACTTCTACCATCAGAAATTCCCAGTGCTTCATCACTACCAGCAAGCATATCAAGGACATGGAAACTATGGTGATCATTTTAATGGTCCTAGTTATCCACAATTCGGGTATGCTGAAAGAGCTGGACAGTTTGGGTCATCTCCAAGACAGTTCACACCACAGAGGAATCAACCATCTCAGCTGAGTCGAACCCAAGCTCCTTAAAGACAAGGTTATCCACCACTCAATTCAACTGCACGTGCATCTAAGGAATTTTAATCAGCAGTCTACGTGGACACAGAAGAAAAAGTGATCTGAACTGATCAATCAGTTCGAGTATTCAAGGAAGCACCAGCTGCTTCCAAACCTGAATCCAACTGAGTTGGAACAAGAATTCGTCCTGCTGGCTGTAGGAACATGATGAACTGAGAGTAGATTATCCTGTAGGGTCAGTATGCATTGTTGGAAAAATTCATGCTGATCTTTGAAAAGTAAAGAAGATGAAATCTCAACTTGAGGGGGAATCTCAACTTGAGGAAGAACTGAGACAGTCAACGGAGATGCAGCTCGATGGAAGACGTGAAGATCAAACCTCAACTGAACAAACGAACTTGAGTTAGTTGAGTGTATGCAGATTTAGTTAGGTATCAAAACAAATATAGAGATCTCAAGTTCATTCTCTTCTGATTAAGTGGGAGTTTTGAAAGATTATCAAAATTCTCTTTCACGCTTTGATCAATACGCCAGCAGTAAAATTCAATGCAAAGCACGTCTCATTCATTAGGTTACACTTTTAAGACTGTGAGTGGGCAGACATGGACACTCTTTCACGCCTCACGTGCGAGTGCCCCTCAGCGCCTAACCCATTATCATCCTCATGTTTCTAAGTCAAAAATCATGCGAAACGACATTCCATCTCAATAAAGATCTTTATTGAGCGGGAATAATTCTTAACCGTCGATCTTCCCCTTTTCTTCATACATATGGGATTCTCAAAACCCTTATTCCCTTTTTCACAATCAATTCTCCAAAATTCCCTTTGCAAATCACCGCCTCCAACAAACCTTTCTTTATCCGTGATCAATGAAAGAAAAATCAATCTCATCAATGGCATATATTCGAACTCCCAAGCCCATATCTTCTGATGTGCTGGGTATTTGCTAGAAATATCTTGAGCATTAGAGATGTCATTGTCTTTGAGAACATTCTATCCATTGTTTATCAAGAACACGAAGCTCTGAAGAAAGTTCTGAAATAACTTCGTTTAGTCAAACTCAACAAATGGGTAACAATAGAACCAAGATTCTTTCTCCTTGGTGCAGTCACATAATTTTTCTTCCATCTTAAGAAAAATGAACAAGGAAAACTCACAACAAAAGTTCGCTTACCTATCATTGACGAAGAAGGAAGTTACATTGGCCAAGAGATCTTCATTGATGTAGACGAATGCCTAGATAAATTATTTCATCTTCCAGCTGAAGGAAAACTAATCTCTGATATCAAAGACACGGAGGTAGAAGATTTTATTCAGAGCATCACGGTGGATGGATGCAAGTTTAAATCGAGCATGCCTAGATCTATAATCGAACCAGAGACTCGTCTGATGTATGATGTAGTGGCAAACTGTATTCATGTCCTGTCTGGTGCAAAAAATGAAGTGAGCAAACCCAAAATGCGGATTGCTAAGGCCATCATCAAGAATGACAAGGTAAACTGGAAAATGTATGTGAGAAACCAACTTCTGTCTGAAGCCTCAAAGATAGGAATGGGAGAAAGTGGATACACTGCATCGAGCAAAATCATGTTTGGAACAAAGGTTAGCCGCATCATTCAATATGAAGCACAGAAACAATGCATTCCCGTGGATTTGGATCACGCAGACAAAGAAACCATCAACGTCAAGGATCGTCTCTTTAACTCTATAGAAAGAATTGAATTTGTCTTAAAAATGATTTACAAAGGTGACTCTCCATCAAAACAAATCAACAAAAAGGGTCAGCAGCACAGACAAGATATCAGTCAACCCGAGGTCAGAAGAGAATTGACTCACAGGGAAATTCTGAACTAGCTCCCCTACTCAAGAACACAAAATCCTCCAAAAAGAAGGTAGATATTACAACCGCCTCAATCAAAGAAGGAGTTGTTGATGAAGAATCTCCAGAAGTGTCTTTGATTACCAAACGTAGAAGACTTATCTAGTTAGAAGCAATTGGAAATAGGAATGATCAATTTGAAATTGGCCAAGTTGAAACAACTCATGTGGCAACTGAAGAATTTGCAGATGACCTTGCAACCAAAGAACGTGCAGCTGTATCGTTTGCTCACTATCAGCGGATTGTTTCATCCAGCTCATCCTCTTCGGCATCTAAGAAACCCTGAACAAGATCATGAATACACATCACAGACTGATGATGGAGCTCAGCTGGATAAACAACCTCTTGCAGTTAGTGTGCTAGCCAGCAAGAAGAGAAATGCATCTTTTATAGCTGAAAAGACTCCTCTCAATTCTCCAGAAGAGCCAAAGGAGATGAATGCTGAGAAGGAAGGGAACACAGAATTGGAAATCATCTTGATTTCTGATGATGTCTCTCCTAAAAATACTCAGCCTACAGATGAATCAACAGGTGGTGAGAACCAGTCCATTCAGACGTCGACTGTGCCAGATACTTCACTGGAACTTCTCCTACTCTGTAACACAGCTAAAGAGTTCTCTCTCCTCGTAGAACGTGAAGCAGAAAAGAAGGCCATCACTCAATCTTTCCACAGAGTTCATCTCGCAGCTTACAAGAAGGCATTGACTCTGCATCCCGAAGTGAGGAATCGCCTCAAGACTCTTTCCTCACTAGTTGACCTTTACATGTATATCTGAGTGAGTCTGGGAGATTGTTATGTTCTAGGTGATTATCTCAAGCTTCATGGCATTCATGAGCTTCAGATTTCTGAGGGACGTCTGAAGGATACATTCAACTTCAAGACAAAGCTTGAGCTAGTTCAGAAGGAAGAAGAACTCATCCGATTTTATCTAGAATCTCGTTCACTAGCCAGATCAAATGATCCACAGTGTGAGGAAGTTGATACTGACTCAGCCAGCCTACACCTCAAGAACATAAACACATGTGGATGGGCACCTCATTCGGCAGTAGAATACTTGGTTTCAACTGAAGATCAGTCATCATGAATTGATCCCATTCTGGCATTAGAACATACAATTGAGCAGTCTATGCCAAAGGACATGGATCAGATCAGAAAGTCCATTGAAGAATTGCTAGCTTTTCCAACTGAAGTCAGGAAAGACATTGACTCATTAAAAGCTAAAGTTTAAGAGGATTTTGAGGAGAAAACTCAGACTCTCCTCAAACTTCAAGAGTTTCTTGGGAACATTCGCGATCAATCGAGTAACCGCATCACCAAAGTTGTTGAAGACATGACTGCCCAGTATCACACAATCTCCGAAGACATGAATGTAAAGTATTCAGCTTAGTTGTCTCTTATCACGAATGAAATCGAGTCAAGTCAAGAGAAGTTTCTGACCAAACAGGATTTTCGTGGTCACTCTACCAAAATTCACTCTAACAAGCTTTACTTAGAAGATCATGAGAACAAAATGGCACGTATGGAAAGAGAAATCGCCATTTTGCAAAAAGAAGTTCAGGAGCTCAAGACTCAAAAATCCTCTGCTCAAGCTGATGAACAAAATTCTCTTCGGCTTATTCAGTCATTGACTGAATCCATCTTCAACTGCGGACGGAAGTTGATCACCTCAAAGATTTCGTTGCCCTTTTTTTTTATGCTGCCAAAAAGGGGGAAGAGAAGGAACTGACAACACAGACAGAAGCACAGGTTGCCAAAGCTGAAGAAGTTGTTAGACAACTGCCAGATAAGGAAAGTACGCAGCAAACTAAAGATGATGTTGCCAAGGACACAGAGCTTGCGAGGCAACTGGATGCATCGTTATAAACTGGCATCAAAGGAAAAGACAAAAGTCAGTTTCTGTAGGAAATTGACCAACTAGAAACAGATGTGGCGAACGTAGAAGCAACACTCTTCATGATAAACTTTGCTGAAGAGTTACGACTAAAAGATGACAGTGAAGAAACCGACAAAGATACTCCTCCATCTTCCCCGACTCTCATTGAATATGTTAGAGTTGCGGGAGACAGAGAGAAGCAATTGAAAAGTGCCAAATGGTTAGCAGACTTTCAGATGAAATAGACAGTTTTCCTTGACAAATACTCAAAGGGGCTTCTGAAGAGAATAGAGGCAAAAAATTCCACGAGAAAGCAGCAAATATACCAAAATCGGATGAATCAAGCCAACAAATGGTCTTAAGCTCGTCTAGAAAGAACTCGACAAAGGAAGAAGCAGAACCCCAACACAACTCTCCCTCATGTTGATAAATGGATGCCAGAGGAACGAAATGATCACTAGGACCCATTGAGAATAGAATTCGTAGAGGAATTCTACTATGAACTTGAGTATCAGGGCTTGGATGCTGATGAAGCATGGTTAGCACACATTGAAACCTTCTCAACAGCTAATATAGTGGGCTTCGATTTCTGAAAGTCCTTAAGGAAAATGGCCACTTTCCTCCTACTGCTCCTGCCAAACAGATATTTATTCTTCCCAAGATCAAGGGAAGCGGCAAGATCAATTTTGCTCACATTGAAAAAGAAGCAGAGAGGTTGGCAATAAAATACAATGTCGACTCCATAAAGCAAGTTGAAGACTTTCTGAATATCAGGAAACATGTTTATGAAAAATATGGTCTGAAGCTTGATGAAGAACAAGCCAAATGATGTTGCGAAGAGAAGACAGTGCAATTGATGCATTTGGTTTTTGTTCTTTTGAATTCTTAGACCAGTTGTAATGTAATCACCCCACTTATTATCATAAATAATAAGTTGCGGTTTTTGAAAATCTCTTTGAATCATTAACTTCACTTGATGACCACTATCTCATTGTCCAAGTTTGAGGTTAATTTTTATATTTTATCTTGTGCTAACCCTTTTCCTTTTATAGCCTATAATTGAGTTTATCTTTCAGTCTTTTTGGCATTAGTTGTATGGTATCAGTTAGGAAAGTTAGGTGGTGTCAGTTTAGAGTTTTGGCATCATTAAAAAGGGGAAAATTGTTGGGAAAATTAGTAAAGGTTTTGATTTTTCCCAAAACCCAACTGACCCCAACCGAGTAGATGAAAGCTATTAGCCTGAACTTAGCTAGAGCTCACTGTTTGAGCGTAGAGATTTTATCTTTATAGGATTCAAGCAGAAGAAAACAGTCGGACTGAAACAGGTAGTTCATGAAGAACTCAGCTGAACCACAAGCTCAGTTGTACAAGAACTCAGTTGAACCTCAAGCTCAGCTGGACCACGAACTCAGTTGGAAAGCAACTTAGTTGACTCCTCAACTGACCCATGCAGCTCAAGCATGAAGAGAAGTTGTGTCGAAGTCATACGTCACAAAGCTGAGAAGAAGACTTTGAAGACGTTAAAGGCAGAAGAGTTGAAGTCGAAATTCAAATCTACTCGGAAGCACAAGTCAGCCAGGAAACTTACTATAAATGGACCGATAACAGAGACGTGCAAAAGCAAAGGTCGCAATTGCCATTTTAGGAAAATTTCCAGTAAAGCAGGTGGAGTGTCATACTTTTGGCAGAGATCAAACGGCTCTTTCCAACGGCTAATTAGATCTCTCTCTATAAATAGAGGTCTCCACATCAAAGCTCATGGAGAGTAAAAGAGAGAGAGAAGAGAGCAAGACGTAGACAGAATCGCGTAGGGTGAAGAAAAGCAAAAGCAGCAGACCACCACTCTCTCCAGCAAGAACACCTTAGTTGAAGACCAATAGAAGTAGATTTTCCATACCTCCTCCTAATCTTTCATCTAACCTCTCAAAAAGCCCTTCTTTGATCAAGTCTAGAATATAAGTTCTTGCTTATTTTGTTTCTGAGCAGACTCTCTCTTAAAAGATCGAATCTCTAAGCCTTAGGACGAAGCCTCCACTTCTCTCTGTGTAAAAGGCTTCATAGTTGGAAAGACCCCCAACCCCCAAACCTTAGGTCCATGTTTGAACCTGAAATCAAAGACACTAGGTCCCTTTGACCCGCAATCAAAAACTAGGTCCCTTTGAACCCATAATCAAAGGCTAGGTTCCTTAGAACCCCAATCTAAGACTAGGTCCCTTAGAACCCGCAATCTAAGACCCAGGTTGTACACTTGCCCGCAAAAGTGTTCTAAGGTTTTGTTCGAACCCGTAATCGAATAGGTTAGGTTGCTTGGTACCCGCAAACCAAGTGGAACGTTTGATAAGCACGCATAAGCTTATCTAGTGGATTACTTCTCTGAAAAGGAAGTAGTAAATGTAGGAGGTCAATCTCTGAACCACGTTAAAATATTGTGTCCTTTACATTTCTGTATTTACATTCAATATTTTACTTTCAGTTACCTAACCAACTGACCCAACATACAGACTGCATTTTCACAAATTGCACTAAGTTTGGGAACTTGACCTTCCCCTATTTTCATAAAGGTTTCAGTTTAGTAACGAGCTTTAATTTTCACCAACTTCCGCAATGCTTAACTCTTTAAAACCTCAGTTCGAATACATAGCTGACCCTCAGTCCAAGAAGTCAGCTGTGCACCCAACTGTGTCATCAGCTCCAACTGACCTTCTCAGTTGTAGAGCAACTTCAACTGACCTTCTCAGTTGTTGAGCGAACTGACCTAAGCAGTTAACTCAAAGAAAAGATTTTGAAAGCAAAAATCGCTACTGGTGTATTCTCCCCCTCCCCCCCATACATCATATACTCATTATCGGGACCATCACTATGTTATGATATGCTTTAAGATGAGTTAGAGCAGATTGCTTTCGATTGAGTCAAGAATGCAATGAGAATGCCTCCTTATATAGCAGCTCCGATCAAGTGAAGGGACTCGTCGCCATAAACACAACCATCAAGGCGGTTTCAGACGCCCAAAAGGCTATCGGATGTGAAGAGGTGGTTGTTACAGAAGCCCAAACGTCATGGGCTGAACCAAATGAAAATGGGCTTGCGGTCATAGGCTGAACCAAAAGGTAAAATGGGCTTGCGGAGTTGGTCCAAAAAGATAAGGCCCAAACACCAGTTCAAAGCACCAATTGCCAAGATCCACATCCTGGGCGCCTATACGGACGGACGGGCGGCAGCGTCGTCGTCGATCGATCGGCAGCAATCGTGTGTGTGCGCGCGAGAACACCCATACACTCCAACCCAACAAGTTATTAAACCCATACAGACCAAGACTTAAATACGAGTTAAAACATTCACATATAACCGATGTGGGACAACTAACATTTATTCAAATATAACATGTTAGTTCCTACTCCAACATTCAACCTTCAGCATACAATATCTCACTCAACGGAAATCGATTTAGAGATATCAAATATATCACGTTCATCTACCCACGACGTAGATAACATCCATAAATATTTTAATTAAATAATCAATATTTAATTAATAATATTTATCCTTAATAAATAGTTAATAACTAAATCATATCCAACACATCACTTATCGGATACGTCGACCATTCTGATGTGGGAATTGATAAGGTAGACCCTAATATCATAAAATTGAGTGTTTTGCACTAGAAAAATGAGCCATAAATGATTAAGATAAATTGAAATTTCTGAGCGAGAACTCTGTAAATATTGCAAAATTATAATTTATATCCTCAAATTATAAATCCAATCTGGAAAACAATTAAATTAAAAATAAGAAAAGAATGGGTAGAAATTTGATGAATGAGACGGATAATGCTTGCATGATAGGATATTGTAAATATGATTATTTAGGTTATTTAATTTTGTGCTTGGATAATTTGACTGTAGTGTAGAATAATTGAAGGATTATAATTAAGAAAATATAGCATATATACCAAAACAGTCCTTTAGACAAATTGAAGAATTTAAATTGATTAGAAAATAAAATCAATGTGCAGTGTGTGTTGTGTTTATTGTGTGTATGTGCAGCTCTGACCATCAGTAGATTGTGCGTGTGCAGTGTGTATTGTGTTTATTGTGAGTATGTGCAGCTCCCACCATCAGTCTATTGTGTGTGTGCAGGTGAGTGTGTGCAGTTGTGTGCAGTGTGTGTACTATTATGTGTGCTTCCATATTTATATGTAATTATTTTTGAAAGTTTATATCATGAATTAGATAAGGATTAAATAATCAATTTAAATTTTAGATGATAAATTATCTTTCATTCCAACTATTTGGAGCAAGGATTAATTATTTATCACGAATTTTAATATTCATAATTTAGTGGGATTGTATTATCAGTCACTTCTTATCTAGCACAAACCCTACGTTAGGGTAAAGAAAAGAAAATGATTATTGGATCATTGGATGGAAGAAAATTTAAATGGATTTTGGGCTAGGAATAATTTGGAAATTTTGGTAAACATATGTAGAAATGAACGCGAATTTAGGCTAAGAATTTGGCAAATTTGGTAATCCAGGGGATCCAGAAGTTGATGATCAAGCAGCAGCCCACGTGTCCCCCATTCGGAAGTATTAACAAAAATTTTATTAAAAGATTTTATTAATTACTCTGTCCGGTCAACTATAGTGTCGCCATTTCTTTACTAGGGGTTCCATTTATATTGGAGGTGTGTTTTGGTGAAACGGATTTATAATATACAATCGGATCGGATTTGACCCGCGAGATTTAAAAATAAAAGCACCCGAAAATTCTAAAAATACGTTATTCATGTTACTTACAAACATTACTCTCTAGTGAAGTGGGTGGTGGCTTCACCTATCAAAGCAGAGTCGTGGGTTCAAATCTTAGCAGGAGCATGTTAGTGTCTTTTTTCATTCTTCACCAGATTTTAATATTTTTAAATATCTTTTTGCTGCTTTCATATATGTTTGTTGGGCTAGAAGAGCCCAGTGGTAAACCGTTACCTTGGAAAAATCAAGGAGCCTAGCTGCTGCCTCAAATATTAGATGTTTTTTATTTTTTCGTTTTGCATTATAAACTCTATTCATACATTTTGAAGTATTCTAATAATTAGACATGAATATATTCAAGTGTTCTATTTATTATATGCTTATTTTTTTTATTTTTTGTTTATAAATTATTTATTCTAATAATATTTGTTAATCTACAATTTAGTACTCCCTCTGTCCCGTTCAACTTGTCCCATTTTGCCATTTTGGGTGTCCTGTTCAATTTGTCCCATTTCTTTTTAAAGAAATAATTAAGAAATCACTTTATTTACTTTATATCACTTCAACACCACTTTATGTCACTTCAGCATCACTTTATATCACTTTATCAATTAAAAAATATTTTATATCACTTTATTCACTACACTAAACACACCATTTATTATTTAATACTCTTATTCTTAATCTTCGTGCCGATCCCAAATGGGACAAGTTGAACGGGACAGAAGGAGTATTTCATTTTACTTTATTTTTTTTTTCAGAAAAAAAAAAGTTAAAAAAAATTATATTTCATCTTTTTGAACATTACTTTCCTTCATGTTAATGATTACTTTTCATTAAAATAATAATTACTTGAGCGAATTATTAAAAATACAAGTTGTCGTGAACAAAAGTAAACATTGTCGTGAAGAATAGTAATATTTTTAAACATTACATTTCTTCATATCAATTATTATTTTTCATTACGATAATAATTACTTGACCGAATTATTAAAAGTATAAGTTGTCGTGAATAAAAGTAAATATTGTCGTGAAGAAAAGTAATGATTGTGAAACATAACCTTTCTTTATATCAATCGTTATTTTTCTTAACGACAATAATTACTTGATCAAAAAGAAAATAAAGAAATGAAACGAAACTAAAAACAAAGAGAAAAGAATAAGAAAAGAACAAAGAAGGTAAATGTAAAAAAATAAATAATTAATAATTCTTATTGCTTATATTATAAAGTGAAAATAATTAAATAAATAATTTAAGAAAAAAGAAATAAAAAAGAAAGCAAAAGAAAATAAAGAAAAATTAAGAGAAGAAATGGATTGATAAAAATAGTAATGGAATTAAGAAAAAGGTAATTAATATAAAAGAAAGAAAAAGAAAGAAAACAGAAATAACGGAAAGAATGAAAAAACGGAAAGAAAGAAAAGAGAAAGGAAATGGAAAAAAGGAATGAAATAAAAAATAAAAAGGAAATGAAAACATGGAAGAAATGAAAAAGAAGAAAGAAAAAAAAAGTAAAAAATAAAAAAGAAGATGAAAAAGAATTAAATTAATAAAAAAAGGAACTAAAATCGTTATTACTAAAATTTGAACGCGTGCCTTTCAAGTACGGAGAAGAGGACCCAACCATTGCACCAACAAACATATTGTTAAAAGGTTATAAAGTATAACATATAAAAAGTTGCGGGTTACAGTCAAATTAAAAAATTCGATCGTATAAAATATAACTGGTGCACACAAATATTTATCTTTATATTATCATCTTTAAATTAAGGATTTTTTAATTTTTTAAATAATGAGAAATAAGTTACGTGACAATTTCAATGAAATAAGTTTTATCTAATTTTGTTGGCGGTCAAATGATCAGGACCGCGAGTTTACTATTTCTATTGCATTTGGAAGAAGAAAACAGGGCATTAATTAAATTGTCTCAAACTTATCTACAACATTCTTCAAAAGTTGGCGGTTTGCTACATTAACCGACCTTGTGAGATAGCTTACTGAGAAACATGACATGCATGACAAAACTTAATGGACATGTCATCGTCATGCATTAAATTTTTTCCTTTTATGATGAATTGTATATATTATTTTGGTGGCGAATATATACAAAATTAACATTCTCATGGTACACAATAAGCAAATGCATATAGATATATATTTAAGCATCACGAGAAAAAACAAAGACATCCACTATATTTTAAGAAGGAACGTATTAATTAAATTATACATTCATAGAGAACACTGGTTTATCTAGACGGAATAATTTGGACTAGTGTTATTAACAGAGCCTGAAAAGTCGCCTTTGCATTCTCTGGATTCTTTTTTTTTATTTTCTAATTACTTAACAGGAAAATTTCTTGATTAGAAATCTATTCCATCCGTCCTAAAAAATGTTGATCTTATTATTATATCGAATATTTGGAAATTGTGCTCTTTTTTTTTTTAATATTACTAATTTAAACGTTATTCTAAAAAAAATTAAGGGGCCCCATCTAACACACAAAAATTGAAAGACTTTCTTTCCACTCAAAATACTTTTACTAACAAGATTCATAAACTCGTACCACTCCATCCGCATCACAATTTCGGGAATGGATGGAGTATCAGGCTTATAAGAATTAATTGAAAACATCAATTTTATAAACAAAAGAATGGAAATACATATTTTTTTAGTATTGTATAGCCATACACAGATAATTTCGATCACTTGGATATCATCATTCAAGTCCTAAATCCATTACCAACCAATCTTTCGGCCCTTCATCGACAAAATTCTAATTTTTATAGCCCAAAGAAATTCAACACGATTAATAAGATGAAATGAAATGAGTTAGGAATAGAATTACGATTTTCATTGATTTTTATGCTAAGCATACAAGATAGAAGGAAAGGAATCGTTATTCGTTTATTTTGAGTTATCATTTTATATATCGTTACCTCTCCCTCAAAACAGGTTTAGAGAGATAAATATTAGAGAAAGATATAATTTTAAAGGGACAAAAAATGTTAGAGATCTTTTTTTAAAAAAATTCTCTCTATCTATATCTAAATTTCTCTCAATAAATTTTCTCTATCCAAATATTTCTCTCCTCTCTCAAATTTTTATCTCTCCAAATTATTTGATTAAAATACCATAAAAAGTACGTACCAAGTAAATGAATGAAATGGAGGTAATCGGTAAGAATGGCCATTATTCTTTAGCATATCTTATCATATTAGGGTGTGTTCACTTGGAGGTAAAAAGAAGTAAAAAGAGGTATAATATTGTTTTACTCATTTATATCTTGTTTGGTTGCGATTTAAGAAAAATCCGGGCAGGAGGTATAAATTTTTGGACAGTCCCTTTTACATTGCCCAGAGTATAAATTTATACCTCCAAAATAAAGGTATAATATTATATCTATCATGTATTTTAGATATTTTCTCCTTTATCCATCAATTTCATCCTAAATGAACAAGATACAAAACTTGGGGTCGCTACAATGAAGTATAAATTTATACCTCATAATATTATCCCTCCATTTAAAATTATAAATTTATACTCTTAAGTGAAAAAACCCTTATTCAACTTCTAAGAGATAGGTATGCTGCAACTTAATTAATAAAGTATTGATATGTGTACCCATGTATGTATATATATACTCATGAATTTAACTCAAACTATTAGCTTAAGACGAAGCTGATTAATAAAACCATCCTCCCGTGGCGTCATTGGTGCCATTAGCTTGCACTCATGTCTAATCTAAGTAAAATGTACTTAAAGTTGATGTCTTTAATCAACTCCAAACCAATTGTTACACGTTGCAATTAATTCTCATCACTTAAAATGCAGTATATATGTTAACTGTAAGTAGGCAAAGTGAATCGCAACGCCTCAAAAGCTAATGAAAATGTATGCACATAATATACATGCTCACTACTCTTATAAACAAATGGCCAATAACATTATTCTTCAAAACTACGAATTCTTTGTCTTCATCCCTCTCCTGGTCTACCTCCTCCGCCTGGTAGACAGGAGAGGGAAAAAACGTTCGGAACCCACCAACTGGCCTATCCTCGGTATGATCCCCGTGGTCATCCAGAGCCTCGGCCGCGCCCACGACTACATCACCGAGGTTCTCAACCACTGCGGCGGCACCTACCTCTTCGTCGGCCCTTGGTTCTCCAACACCGACATGCTCTTCACCTCCGACCCCGCCAACATCCACCACGTCTTCAGCCGCAACTTCTCCAACTACCCCAAAGGCCCCGAATTCCGCAAGATCTTCGACGTCTTGGGCGACGGCATCTTCGGCGCCGACTTCGACCTCTGGGAGATTCACCGCAAGACAACGCTCGCGCAGCTGACGCATGCAGATTTCTACGCCCACCTTGAGAAGACTGTTTGGGATAAGGTGGAAGCCGGTTTATTTCCGGTTCTTGATTATTTCTGCGGGCAAGGAACCGAGTTGGACTTGCAAGATATTTTCCAGCGCTTCACTTTTGATAATATCTGCAAAATTGTGTTGGACTACGATCCCTGCAGTTTATGCATTGATCTGCCTTACCTTCCTTGCGAGAAGGCCTTCAACGTCGTCGCGGAGCCGTTGCTTTTCCGCCACGTCATCCCCCAGGTCATCTGGAAGCTTCTAAGGTGGCTGAGAATCGGCTCCGAGCGGAAGCTTCTAGAATGTTCCGAAGCCTTCGCCGATTTCATCTACCCGCGCATCGGCTCCGAGGGCAGCCTATTGAGAGCTTTCGAAGAGGTGTATAAGGAGAAGAAGATTTCTACTTCGGGCGGCCTGAGAGATTTTCTCAAGGACACTTCGTTGAATTTAATATTTGCCGGCAGAGACACCACGAGCACTTGTCTGACGTGGCTGTTCTGGCTCGTCGCGAACAACCCTAATTCGGAAACGAAGATTCTAGAAGAAATGGAGGCCGAGTTGATGGACGAGGATGGGAAGAAAAGGAAATGGAGCTTATTCAATGCCCAGGACTCGCACAGGCTGGTGTACCTGCACGGGGCTCTGTGCGAGTCTCTGAGGCTATTCCCGCCGGTTGCATTGGAGCACAAGGCTCCAGTGCAACCGGATGTTCTGCCCAGTGGGCATTACCTACCGCAGAACGGGAAGCTTATAATATCGTTCTACTCGGTGGGGAGAATGGAGACGGTGTGGGGGAAAGACTGTTTGGAATTCAAGCCAGAGAGATGGATAACGAGCAGCGGAGGGATCAAGCACGAGCCGTCGTACAAGTTTCCGGCCTTCAACGCGGGGCCGAGGACGTGTCTGGGGAAGGAGATGGCGTTCGTGCAGATGAAGATGGTGGCGGCGGCGATCATCTATCATTATAAGGTGAAAATTGAGGAGGGGCATCCGGTTTGTCCGCGTGATTCGATTATACTGCAGGCCAAGCATGGATTGAAGGTGAGGCTGTCCAAGAGAAATTAAATTAAATAGTATATTGTTATTTATGATGATGATGATATGATTATGGCAAACCAAACCAGTATAATTCATGATATTTTTTGCTGTCAAGAGTGATGAAATGGTGTAGTTTTTTGTTTTGTAAAAGTGACACCCATGTTAAAGATGACGTCTGTGCTCCAGTTTGTTATAACTAAAGAGTGACAGCCATGTTGAATGTTCATCACGTTTTCTCTGCCACAGTTCTCTTCTTTTTTTAATTTGTGTGCCAAGAAGAGATCCCAAGAAGATAAGGAATAAGCGCGAATATATGTACTTGCATTTTGGGATTCCAAAAGCGGTGTTTTGTTCTCTGTTATACAACTCCATTTTTTGTCGTCAATTTCAGTATTTTTGTATTTAATTTAAAATTTGTAATTATTAGTAATTACTAATATGTTATGCATCATGACTTGGATTTTATCTCCTGTTCTCTCCTTCCAACAACAAAATGGTTTTCCTCCATTTTTTTCTTTCTTTTTAAATTTCACATTTGAACTCTATTTTGTAGTATTAATTACTTACCGTCATGCCGATAATTATTTTTTTTTGGGACTGTCTAATTTATAATGACTCAATTTGTATAAGGAAATATCAATCTTCACAAACATTTATGTGCTCCATCAGTTTCTCTTTCTCATATGATTGAGACTACACAATTAAAAAGAGTATTCAAGTTACTCTTACTCAGACAAAAAGAAGTACTCGGAGTACTGATATATTTTGAGAAGATTAGCCAAATTGATAATTTAATTTTGTTTAATGACGGATTGAGGAGCGGAGTTAGAAAGATAGCCACCGATTAAATATATACAGACAGAAAGGGCAGCGAGAAAGAGAGGGAACGACGTTTTCATTATACATATTTTTCGTTTATTTTATTTTATCAGGCAGTTTTACATTATAAACGTTATGAGGTAGATTTTAACCCGAAATCTTTTGTCTCGGATTTATCATTAAGTTAATACATGTAAACTTTTATCGTACAGTTAAACGAGACCACATTTTTGTGCCATCTAAATATTTATATCCTGCTGAGCCACGTTGCTAGATTCCACGATAGTTTATCAAAAATTATGATTACTAATTTCTTTGCTGATATTACTAACTATTTTGTGAAACGAAATAGTTTGTGTTTTAATGTAATATTTTTCCTTATTGATAGATACTAGTATTAAGGAAGTCTTTTGTAATTTAATTTTTATTCTCCCTAGCTAGACAACACAGCACAATTTATGGTACCAAACAAGAAATCAGGATTCGAGATGTGCATAATTTTTTGTTTAAAAATATTCTCCCTACATTCATTATGTATAACTAAAAGTAATATCTTTGTGTGCGTGTGTTAGCCTAGTGGTAGTGAGGTTAATGCCCGGGCCAAAGGTCACGGGTTCGAGTCCTCCATTACGCGTTATTTAAATTTCCTTGTAATGTTGTTCATAAAAAAAAGTAATATCTTTATAATACATATTGGTGTTTGGCCAATTATTATTCTAAATTAAGTAGTGACCAACATAGAAAATTAGGACTGCGTATATATCGTATATGGGGGAGACTATATTTTCTAAATCTAAATAGATGAAAGTATGACATACACGACATTTCCTAGTAACTGAATAGCTGAACGACAGAAGGCTTTAAGGGTTCAAATTTTAAGGGTGCGTTTATTTTGATGGGATAGGGTGGAACATAAATATTTTCACCCATTTTTTTCTTTTTTTCACACGGTTATTACGGTTGTTAATTTTTTTCGGGCAGGATGAATAATCTTTTCGGGCATACCCCTTTTCCATCTTTTTCTCTTTAATTGTGAAAAATATTGAGAGGATCAGGGAGAGGTGTGAGAATATTTTTCATAGGACAAAAAAACATAAAAATGGGGAGAGGGTGTTGTACCATGTGATATAATTTTATTTTCTAATCAGGTAAACATGTGATAAAAAAAGTATGAAAATATTAATATTTTTTCGTATTTTCTTATTTATCATTTTCCAAGGAAACTTTACGATCAAATTAAGTAAACGTAACCCCTTTCCCTAACATTTGGTCGCGTTCTATTTCAAATTACACATACACCTTAAAAGATTGTGAATGTCAACAGATTTTTCTTGTTTTTTTTTCTTTTTTTTTTTGGTAGTTTTTGCAAACTGTGCAGATTATATACTCCCTCCGTCCCATTCAATAAGTTCCATTTGGGATGGGTACAGAGATTAAGAAAATAAAAATTAGATGATAGAGAGTGTGATTAAGGTAGTATTTTATTGTTGATGTTAAAATGGGTTGAGTAGAAAAATATTGTACAATAAAATAAACAACACTATTCACGTTTGAGTGAGACATAAAGTGAGTTTTAGTGTATTAATTAATCTTTGCCAAATAAGGAAATAAAACTTATTGAGTGGGACACCCGAAATTGTAAAATGAAACTTGTTGAATGGGACTAAGGAGTATTATAATTAGAGGGAGAAATTTTATTTAATGCACACTCCAAATAGCAGCTCCGCAAACCCAAAAAGTACTCTAAATTGGATGAATTCCATTTATGTATATATATATAATCACTAGTGCAGTATAGATCTTCTATATTTATGGAATAAGAGCATAGACTGGTACCATAATTCTCATGCATATAAATAAATGATTCAACTGAATTTATTGATCATTACGTATAATTCAAGAGAGAATGCTTCAATCAATTTTAACTTTCCTTTTTCTTTTCTTTTTTTTAGAGCTCTTTTTCGTAGTTCACTTGTAATACAAAGTAAGAACTCGTAAAATTGTCTCAACCTTAGCTTAGTATAATTCAAGGAGTGCAAACAAAGTCTTTGAACGATGACTAAAGAATTTTTAAGAACCGAAATGTATTGCAGAAATTTTCCAAAGTTCAAACTTAATAAAAGATGAGGTGCATGCTTTAACTATTTATGCGAAAATGAAATAGAAATTGAAATTACCCTTCTAAGTTCTAACGATGAAACAGGACTCATTAATAATCAGATATCAGCAGTTGTCAACATAGTCCCCCCCCTCCTCAAAATAAAGATAAATAAAATTAAATATCGTATATTTGGGACCACTAATTATAGGCCAAATTTATAATATCACCACTTAATTATTGTTTAATTTGAAATATTCTGTTAAATATTAAATAAATACAAAGATTTGGTGCAGTTGAAGTCGAATAAAAAGTAATAATTATCGTAAAGTAAAGTAGTACAATCATCTACCTAATTAAAGTAAAGTGACAATTAAATTTATACCTTCTAACTAGTGTGATACATACTTGTATTGTGTACAAAAACAGAAAACAAAGAAAACCTAATTTCTCGGCCTAGGGCCTGATAAATTAATTAATCGGTTAGTTATTGTGTATCTTTTTTTTAGTTTTTTTTTTTTTAATTTGTGGGAATCCGCAACCGCGTGCTATCTTTGGTGCGCATTGGGTAAACCACACAAGGCATGTAAACCACACAAGGCATGTAAATTACATCTTCCAAGTACAGATGTGATAGACTTGACCGCGTCAGTAAGAATTGAACCTGAGACTCTCAGACATCTACTACACTACTAGACTATTCCCAAGGGGACTTAATCAGCTTCCTGTAGATCATATATATCCAAGTCCATGAGTCTCAAACATGTTTAGTTAATTAAATTAAAAACTTACCTAAACAAGAAATACGAACTCTAAACTGTATTAATTTTTATTTTTTTTTACAAACTAAACTTTATTAATTTAAACATTATGTTTGACTCATGCAGAATTTTCTTGAAGGCTAAGGATCTTCAAAATTGTTCAATTCCTAGATCTTTGTGAAATAGGTGAAATCGAGGAATTCTTACTTTCTTAGAGCATCTCCCATGCATACACACAGACGATGATAGAGCTATTTTTTACTTAAATTCATTCTCCATCCCATACACTAAACTAATTTTATATATGTGAACTGAACAGTATTGCTTTATATTTGTGCATACTATTCCTTTGCTCTATCACTATTCATTTCTTTTTTAGTATGTTTAATGTGGATAATTAATTTATAAAACACTTACTAATTATTAGATTCATAAATATATTTATTTATAATATTAGATTCGTAAATACTTATTATTAAATTATAAAACACTTAATAATTATTAGATTCGTAAATATATTTATTTATAATATTGATGGTCCCGATACGAGTTCTGGTGTATGGGGGAAATACACCAGATAGGAATTTTAAAACAACTCTCTGAAAATTATCACAACTGAGTAAAAGGACTCGGTTGGATTCACAACTGAGTAAGAATACTCAGCTGGAAGAGTGGTGCTATGCGGAATGTGGTGGAAAATAACAACTCGTATAAAATAACTCACGCTCAGATGCAAGGTTGGTCAATAACCAAAACAGTTGAGATGAAAAGATGCAGTTTGAGTGCTGGCTAGTTGGTCAGTTGAATATGAAAAAAAATAACTGAATAATAAACACAAACATACAAAGGATTTACGTGGTTCGGAGAGAACTCCTACGTCCACGGGGAGTTGTGAGTCCACACAACTCAGTCCAAGTTCTTTAGGACTGGAACCACAAAGCTTACGCGGGCTTTGCAGCCGTTGAGATAAGTTTACGGGTACTTATCAACCTTACAGATAAGTTTACGGGTACTTATCAACCTATCTACTCAATTTCGGGAAGAGTAGGGTCCTAACAATCCTTTTGAGAGGATGTGTAAAAGGGTGGGTTTTCCAACTACTAGCTCGAACAAATGAGTGAGCTAGGATCTAGGCTTGAATGAATGAAAACTCAAACTAAGATCAAAAACACCAAGACAGAATCTAATACTCTATGAACCCTCAACTGGTGATGTTCTTAGAGATTGAATGCAGTTTAGTTTGTGTAGAATAAAGTCGTTCTTTCGCTCGTCTATCTCTTCTTGCACTTGTCTGTCTTCTTTCTTGGTGAATGAATGAAGGCCTCTATTTATAGGCAGAGAGAATCAACTAGCCGTTGGATGAGCCGTTGATCTCTGTTCTGTGAAAGCGATGGCTTGTCTCTCATCTCTGCAGATTTTCCCGATTTGTCAACTGTGAACTTCTGCTTTCCATCTGAGACAGCCTTGTATTGGGCCAAATGAGGTAATGACAGAACGTCAAACCTTCACGTGACTTCCTATTTTGAATTTCAAATTTCAACCTTAGTTTTTCAACCTTGTTCAGTCGGTTGAGAAGTTTTGGTCTTCATCCGAGTGGTCTTCAGCTGATGTTCCATCTTCATCTGACCTTCTATCTGAATAAGAACAGTTGAACTCTCAGTTGTCTTGAACTTCATGTTGTTGATCTAACAGATTGAGTCTTGTAACTGATGTTCCATCTGAACAGTTGACTTGAACACTCAGTTGTTTTTCTCACATCTGATGTTCCATCTGAACAGGTGGCTTGAACGCTCAGTTGTCTTTCTCACATACGATGTTCTCTTACATCTTCTCCCTTGAACGCTCAGTTGTCTTTCTTACAACTGATGTTCTATCCGAGTAACGCCATATTGCCGTCTTCAGCTGGAGACCTGTAAAGATAAAATCTCAACATTCCTCAAACAGCGAGCCTAAATACTAATATTAGGATATGGCAACATCTACTCAGTTGGGGTCAGTTGGTTTTGGAATCAATCAAAACTTTAATAAATTTCCCAACAATTTTCCCCTTTTTGATGATGCCAAAATCCTACTGATCTAAACCTTACTGACTTAACTAAAATCTCAGCTGAAATTCTAGACAGTCTATAAGATTAAAACATCAAAGGGTTAGCACAGTTATAACATGGTATTGAAATAACTTTGCGATTCAGAGCTTGGACAACGAGATATTGTACGTCAAGGTGAATTGGATAACTGATGAAAGTTTTCATTACAACTGATAGTTACAAAAATTATGCGCAAAAGACAAAAATACATCAGTTGCTCAAAAACTTTAACTTAGCTAATACTTTAGCCCATACTTCCCAAAAATTCTGACAAAGATTTCTCTTTTGGCTTCTGATTCTTTTGAGATGTCTACGCCATGTTCTTGACAGACTCTTCTTGCCTCAGCTGCTATCTTTTTTCGGTTGGGATTTCTTGAGTCTGGAAGGAATGGAGGAAGGTATGTGACTTTCTGAGGGACGGGGACAGTGTTCATATCCAGTTTCGCATCAATCATTGCTCGCCTGAACTGGCTGAACATGCCCGGATCCCCAGAGTGTAGCTCGGTCAGGGCTTCCTTGAAGGCTCTCCTCGAATCCTCAGTTGAGAAAACCTTCCGATAATAGAAATCATTCACAAACTCCTGCTTGAATGATTCCCAATCCTCATTCCATTCAGCTGGCATCCATTTGTCAACATGCCTAAAGCGACTTTGTAGCTTGATTTTCCCAGGCAGTCTCTGTTGTTTCAACCGTGCTTCAGCCTTTACTTGATGTTTTTCTATGCAACGTCGGTTGCGGGAGGCAACATTCCTGTCCAAGTTGTTGGTAACCTTGGCAAGCTCCTCCTCAAACTGGTTGACTCTCGTCGCTTGGCTGGCTGCAAACTTCTTCACCCATTCTGGGTTCATGTAGTCCTTTTCCGGAATATTCATAGCCTTAGCGGCAGCAATACACTCTTCGGTTGTAATACCATCAAGTTCAGCATCGAGCTCGGCTGCTATCTCAGCTATGGAGTTGTAGGAAACTCCATACTCCTCCGCCTGCTCCATATCCTTCGCCATTTCAGCTCCACCGACAGCAATGGATTTCAGCTGTTATTGTTTCTTGTTGGTTGGCTTTGGAGTGGACTTCTTCTTCTGAGCTTTCTTTTTCTTCAGCTGAGATTCCTTCCCAGCTGGCATTTCTTCTTGAGTCTCATTTTCCCGGTTTTCATCTTGCTGCATCACATCTTCCCCCTTTTTGGCATCAGCAACAAGGCTTGCGACTAAGCCATCCAGAGAGGTGAGTTGCTGTTCAGCTTGTTGGATTCGGTTGAAGAGCTCATCTACTGCACATTCCACTTCAACCTTCTTCGCTATTTCAATGTCATGGCGCTCTTGTTCGGCTTTCCTCAGTGCAGCGAAGGTTTCATTGACTTCGGTCTGAAGGCGACGAACTCAGCCCATCTTGATTCGAAACGAGAATCCCATTCTTCATCCTGAGTTTGTTGAGATTTGGCCAGGTTGGAGTCTGAGATAGACTTGAAGACGTTCAGATCTAATCAGATTCCATGAACGGTTGTCTTCAGTGCATTGATGTCTTGGCTGGTGGATGTTGAGAATTCATCCAGCTTCATCTTCAGCTCCTCATTCTCTTCTTGCAACTTCCTGTTCTTCTCCGCCTGAGCTTCCAACATCCTCAGCTGATCTTCTTTGTTGAGCTGGATGTTGGCAAGCATCTCCTTCCTCAGTTGGTTTACCCTCTCAGCGATCAGCTCGCAAATTTCATCAGTGGAGGGAGCTGGATGATCAGCTGGAGCTCGTTGTTCAGAAGTTGCTCGTTGTTCAACAGTAACCATGGCGTGACGATTGGCCAGGTACTGTTGAAGCTCTTCTTCTTCCTGCTTCGCTGCTGCTGCAGTTGCATCAAGATCATCTATAAAATTAACAGATTTTGTTAGCATGTTGTCCAGGAAATTGACGCAATCTTGTTCAGCTGTTTCCCTCGTGTCTCTTTCCTTCCGCCTTGCTGAGGTCCAGACGACGAGTCAGCAGTGCGATTTTATTGTTGTATGCAACCTCCAGGTTGGTGTAGTTGAAGTAATCCCTTATGCGCGACTCATCTGCCTTCAGCTGGTTCCAGCTGTGCATCCTGATGGTATCTTCCTTCACATACCAGTGACTGAAGATGATGTTGAACTTATACAGCAGCTCGGTTCCAAGCGTGGCAAAAGTGGGCATATCGCGTGCTTCAGAGAACATCTCGATCAGCTTCTGGAAGCAGTAGGCCAACTTACCTTCATGCTCCAACGCGACGGCTCGACAGTCAGCTTCTTCGTCGATGGGGGAGGGAGATAGATTTTTGTAAGGAATTGGTTCAAGAGTTTCCTCAACATTGGCCAGAGAAGTGGTCTCAATGTTGGCATCGAGCGAGGAGCTCGGAATTTCTGACAGTGTGGGGATGTTGGCGTCAAGAGGTTCCTCAACATTGGCCAAAGAAGCGGTCATAATATTGGCATCGAGCGGAGAGCTCGGAATTTCTGGCTGTGTGTCGGTTGGAATAACCTGTTCGGGCTGTACGGCATCAGCTCCTGCCATGGGGGAGGTTGGAATATCTTTGGTTTCCTTTGATGAGGAAGAAGCATCCGAGGATATGGTTGGCTCATCAGCTGGTTCAGTTTCCATCCCTTCCATCACGTCTCTGTGAGGAACAACCTCGAAGGCAGCCGCGTCAACTGAGTGACTCGACTCAGATGGCTCCTCAGCTGGTGCCTCCTCAGCTGGTCCCTCCTTAGTTGGAGTCTCCTCAGCTGGTATCTCCTCAGCTGGTAACTCCTTAGTTGGTATGGCAACTGACTTCTTGAGGCGAAGCCTCAACTTCTTCTTAGCCGGTTCTTCCTCTTTCTCCTTCTCCGACTCAGCTCTCTGTCGGCGTGCGGTTGTAGATTTGGAAGTGCGGCCGACAGCTGGAGGCAGCTCCTCAGCTGTATCTTTTTCTTCAGCTATTTTCACAGCTTCACGCTTGTGTTTCGGAGTGTAGATACTCCTAATCACATCCTGAGCCTTCTTAGCTGTTAGGAACATCATCTGCCTCTTTACAGGGGTCTCCTCACAGTCTTCCCAGACCATGTTCTGATCCTTTGTTACGAGACGGATCAGAGCAGAGATTTTGGCTCCGAAGTTGAGAGTTCCCTAAACACTCAACAACTTCTCTCCAGAGTCAGTTGTAGTTTCAGAGATCTTCTGCTTCTCCAGTGTCAACTGGTGTTCAAAATAACTAAACCAGTTGATATCGTGCTTGTGTTTGTTCTCCAAAGCAATCAGCTGCTTGAGCTTCGGTCGGCTGATGTCTCCGAAGGCACCACTGTATCCGAAGAAGACCTTGGATACAACATCGAACAGAAGTCGATGCTCGGACGGGTGATGAGAGCACTCTCCAGAAATTGATCGGCTTCCGCATCGGTGATGTTCTCAACTGTGTCTGTGGCGGTCAGGTTTGGAGGGATGATGGAGCGTAGCAGATCGGAAACTGGAATGGGGACGGTGACACGGCGAATTGTTCTGGCCAGAACGTCGCGTTGACGACAAGAAATTTCTGAGACAAGGCCATCTCTGCTGTCGATTGGAGATTGCAGGTTTAGGTAGAATTCCCCGACCTGTCGCCTGAGAAGGTGGGTGGGAAAGAGAGTCGCCCAGTCCAGAAGGCCGTTCTTCCTGAGTATATCGGCGAGGGGAGACAACATCGGCGAGTCCAGTGCTTCGTCCGACAGAATCTGCTCAAAATGAATCTTGGAGAGCAGCATATCAAAGGACTCGTCGTATGATGAGGGGACTAGAGAAGGTCCAGAAGATGCCATCTTCTTTCCTTGTGTCGAAGCTTTTGGTGCCATTTAATATTTCTGTGAAGATATATATAGAGAGAAAAACTTGCAGAAAATGGTGAGAAAAATCGGAGACAAAAATGAACAGTTACTGCAGATAAACACAAATGTAGAAGGTAAGAGATCACTTCCTGATTTTCTGCCTTTTATAGGTTATTGGGTCGTTTGAAATCGACGGCTAGGGTTGAATGGCGCGAATCCATCAACGGCTGAGATCTCGCGACTGTTGACTAGCTTTGACTTGGCGTTGAATTCCGAGTTCCAATACCCACGCGTGAGAAGGTGAACTGTTTAATGTCAGCCCAGTCGCACTATAAAGTAGGCTATTGATGTTCAGCCGTACTTTACATTAAATGCGCTATGATGGCTATTTTAGTCTAACTGACATGCTCAGGAATGTTTGAATTTATTTCAAACATTCTCATTTAAGACACAAACACCTTCAGCCATAAATGATACCTGCCAGCTGATGTCGGAATCAGCTGTGTTCACCTGCCAGCTGATGTCGGAATCAGCTGTGTTCCAATGTTGCGGCATACCATCAGCTGACTCGAGTTCGTCTGTTCAGCTTACGTCTGATGTCTTCGGTTGGCGATCCGCATCTGAGATTCCCCCTTCATCTGAGCTTCCCCCTCAGATGGATATCTATCTCTTCACCTCAGCTGGTTCCTCATCTGATGGATCCAACAATCCAAGTAGATCACATAACATTTCGAACCGCGCTTCGGCTAGAGGTTTGGTGAAGATATCGGCTCTCTGAATCTCAGTTGGAATCTTCTCCATAGATATATCCTTCTTCTCAATATGATCTCGGATAAAATGATGTCGGATGTCAATGTGCTTCGTCCGAGAATGGTGAACATGATTCAAAGAGATAGCAATGGCACTTGAGCTATCACAATGAATGGGAACCTGTCCAGTTGCTACTTCATAATCTCTCAGCTGTTGCTTGAGCCACAACACTTGCATGCAATAGCTACCGGCAGCCATGTATTCTGACTCGGTTGTAGAAGTGGCAACACATGCTTGTTTCTTGGAGAACCATGAGACTAACTTGCTTCCCATGAACTGACAGTGTCCAGATGTGGACTTCCTGTCCAACCGATCTCCGGCTAGATCCGCATCTGAGTATCCGGACAGTTGGATATTGTCGTCAGTTGGGTACCACAACCCAACATTAACAGTGCCCTTCAGATACTTAATAATATTCTTTGCTGCCACCATGTGTGCTTCCCTCGGCTGAACTTGGAACCGAGCATACACTCCAACCGCGTAAAATATGTCTGGCCGACTGGCGGTTAGATATAGCAAAGAACCGATAATCCCTCTATACTTACTGGCATCCACGAGTTTTCCCTCAGATTCGGGTTCAATCTTCCAGTTAGTATTCATCGGGATCCTTGTGGTTTTACTTGACTGCAAACCGAACTTTGCGATGAGCTCCTTTGTATATTTGGACTGAATAATAAAAATCTCTTTTGATGACTGCTTCACCTGTAGCCCAAGAAAATAATTCATCTCGCCCATCATCGACATCTCGAATTTCTCCTTCATGAGAGTTGAGAATTTCTCGCACAGCTCCTCCGACTTGGAACCGAATATGATGTCGTCAACATAGATTTTCACAACAAGTATATCTTCTCCAACTTTAATTGTGAACAGTGTTTTGTCAACTGACCCTCGTTTGAACCCCGAGTTCAGAAGAAAACCGCAGAGAGTGTCATACCATGCTCTAGGTGCTTGCTTCAAGCCATAGATAGCTTTCTTCAACTTATACACTCTTCCATCTCCAGTCTCAAAACCGGGAGGCTGTTCAACATAAACATCTTCCTTAATATCACCATTGAGGAAGGCACACTTCACATCCATCTGATAGACCTTGAATTTGTGAAATGCGGCATAAGCTAGAAAAATTCTGATGGCTTCCAACCTTGCAACAGGTGCGAAGGAATCCTCAAAATCAATTCCTTCTTGTTGGCAATATCCCTGAGCTACCAACCTTACCTTGTTTCTCATGATGAATCCAATGACGTCTCTCTTGTTCTTAAAAATCCACTTTAATCCAATGACTTTGACACCATTTGGTCTTTCTACTAACTCCCATACACAGTTGCGTAGAAATTCATTCAGCTCTTCTTGCATAGCTGTTGTCCAGTGAACACAGTTGAGAGCTTCCACAACATTCTTCGGTTCTGGCATATCAGCTACGAAACATAAAATCATGGCAACATCTCCTGCTTGTTCGAACTCTTCCAAAACTGCCAACTCCTCAGCATATTGAGCGTAAGAGCTGGAATCTTCCTCAGCTGAGTCTGGATTTGCAACTCTGCTTCTAGTACTCACACCTTTGGTTGGATCTCCAATGATGTTGTCCTTGGAATGATCTTCATACCATCTCTTGTTGCGTCTTCCTTCTTCTTCCAACTGTGGCTGTTCCGTGATTTCAACTGATGGAATTACCTGAGTTGTGGGAGATGCTGGGATCTTCAAAACTGGTGATTTATCAGCTGTAGAGTCTGGATCCTCAACATGGATATTATCTCGAACCGGGCTCAGTTGGGCTTCGGATGCTGATGCACTTGGAGTGACATCAGCTGGGGTTTCCCCTTGAGATGAACTGGGGTCCTCACATTCATCTTCAGAGGAACAAGGATCATCATCCTCGGTTGCCCATACCAATGGTTCAGCTAGATTCTTCTGCCTTTGAACCTGTGATCTAGTGAGAGCTGGTGGAACATGTGGATCAGCTTGTTGTCCTTTAGCCTGTTCCCTGCACTCAAAAGTAGATTCATCAAAACTAACATGAGGTGTTATCTCCACAACACGAGAGCTGTTGTTGAAAACTCTATAAGCCTTGATCCGAGCGGCATATCCGAGAAATATGCCCTTCGAAGCCTTGGCGTCAAAAGTTTTCAACTAAGTCTTCCCATTGTTGTGAATATAACACTTAGAACCATAAACGCGAAAATATGAAATATCAGACTTCCTGCGTCTCCATAGCTCATATGGAGTCTTTCCCAACCGCTTGGTCAGAAGAGACCGGTTCTGGGTGTAGCAAGCTGTGTTGATTGCCTCAGCCCAAAATCTTTTTGGCAGAGCTGAGCTTGTCAACATGGATATTGCAGCATCCTTCAGCGTTCGGTTCCTTGGCTCGGCTACTCCATTCTGTTGTGGAGTACGCGCAGCCGATGTTTGATGAGTGATTCCGTGCTTCTCACAGTATTCGATGATGGTTTCATTGAGAAACTCGGTTCCACGGTCTGATCGGATGGAAATAATTTTCATCTCTTGTTGGTTCGATATCCGATCCATCAGCTTGGGTAGCTCATCTCGGGTTTCACTCTTGTGTCGCATGAAAATGGTCCACATGTACCTAGAAAAATCATCAGTAACAACAAGTGTATACTCGTTACCATTCATGCTCTTGGGAGTAACAGGCCCGAAGAGATCCATATGGATCAGCTGCAATACTCGGTCGGTTGAGGGAATCGTTTTCAACTGAAATGAGAATCTAGCGAGCTTTCCCAACTAACATGCATTGCAGATATGTGTTGTTGAAAACACACGGTTCGGAATGCCCTTTGCATGTTCCTGTCTCGCAAGTCGGTTCATTATCTTGAAATTCAGATGGTTGAGCCTTTTATGCCACAACCAGCTCACATCTGAACTGCTCTTCGACAACAGACAGGTTTCAGGAGGACTACTGTTCCAATCTGCATAGTAGACATTCCCGGTTGGAGATCGATTTCCCAACAATATGACCTGCTTTGTTTCAACATTTTTAACCCTGCAGCCTTGTGCATCAAACTTGACAGAGAAACCATTATCACAGAATTGGCTGATGGAGAACAAGTTATGCTTTAATCCATGAACATATGAAACATTAGAAATAGATACATGATTGGTTTCAAGGGTACCGTAGCCTTTGGTGTGACCTTTTGAGTTGTCACCAAAGGTAACTGATGGTCCTTCCTTCTCCACGAAACTTCCAAGCAAATCCCTCAGATTTGTCATGTGTTTCGAGCATCCACTATCCATCACCCACATGGTGTGTGATGCTTTATTCTTCCTCAGCTGTTCCTCCTGCTTCTGCACAGAGAAACTCACTTAGGTCCCCAATTTTAGTTGGGTCCTGGAGGGTTAGAACCAGTTCCCCCTTGAACTGTGAGTCGCTTTTCCCTGTATATTCGGATAGATTTATCATTCCAAATTACTTTTCCTTCTCCATCAACTATAACAACACCTCGGTTATCCTTAGGCTTGTTGTTATTGTTGATGTTCTATTTCTTGGGAGGAGATTGATTTCTCCCATTGTGAGCTTTAGAAGGAGAGGCGTTCCCCTTGTTTTGTTGACGTTTCTAACCCATTTGATTTTGCCTATGAGGTCGGACGCCATTCTGGAATCTTTGTAGCTGATTCTGATTCCATTTTCCTGACTGTTGACGACAGCTGTTCAGGCCCTATTG
Organism: Schizonepeta tenuifolia; assembly: GCA_029490685.1. Taxonomy (NCBI): domain Eukaryota; kingdom Viridiplantae; phylum Streptophyta; class Magnoliopsida; order Lamiales; family Lamiaceae; genus Schizonepeta; species Schizonepeta tenuifolia. The sequence goes on along the minus strand of CM055955.1, from coordinate 75,710,695 downwards.
TTGATTCATGTTCTAGCATAAATATCTCCAGATGTTGGAACTGTTCCATATTTGTTGACTCTGATGGAACCTCTGGTTGTTCTGATGATGGAACCAATGTTGATTCTGGTGGTTGAATCCCTGTTGGTTCGGTTGATTCCATCCCTTCTGAGGTCGGTTCAGAGGTCGATTCTCAGGTCGGTTCTAATTGTGTCTCCGACGTCTCTGATTCCTCTTCTGAGTCCTGGAACATTCCCCCTCGGTTGTTATCCCAACCGATAGAATCTTCAGTTCTCCAACCACAGCTCCTTTTCCTTTCTCAGCTGCATTTTCCTTAGCTGGTTGTGCTTGCTGTGACGTGGAGGTTGGGTTAATTTGGGGAGTTGCAGACTCAACCGGATCTGGTTTGGCAATCGTGACCTCCACAGCCTTGACAAAGGTTGCGGGTGGAATTCCAGAGTCCTTGACCATGTCGTAACCGAGTCCAGACACGTCATCCATTTGTCTTTGGTAACTGATGAGATTCTCGATAATTTTGGATGATTGATATAGCTTTATCAGGTTGTCCTTCTCAGTTTGCAAATCCTTGAGGAGAACAGCTATATGCTCGGTTTGTGCATCTGACTTCTTCATCAGCTGATCGATCTGTGCCTCTTGCTTGTTCAACTGATCATGTTGCTCCTTGATCTGCTCCTTCAACTCTTCATCGGTTGGAGCCTTAGTTCGGTTGGCCTCATTCAGTTGATTTTTGAGATTATCAATCTCTTCGGTTTGACTTTTAATTAGATCGTCCTTTTCGGTTAAGGATTCTTCAAGTCTGGCAAACTATTCTTGAAGACTCTTAAACTCAACCGATTGCTGATGCGACTCCTCACTGAATTCTAGGAAATCACCCCAAGAGGGTTCCAACTCTTCCTCTACTGATTCCTGCATGTTAGTAGCATTAGAAGAATTTAAATTAACTGGACTAGAATGTACCTCAGCATCATCCTGGTCAGTTTCAAGTGCCATGAGACATTGATCCTGTCCGATAGCGTTGTTGGTGGAAGTCAGCTCGTCCTCATCTTCGGTGTCGGTGAAGATGTCCATGTCGTCATCTACTTCTTTTGCAACCATGGCCTTATTCTTTGCATTTTGCTTGGCCCTCAACGCTTCTCTATCTTTCTTCGAAAGATCTGGACAATCAGCTTTGAAGTGTCCCTCTTTGCCGCATTCAAAGCAACTATTGATTACAGGCTTTGAGTTTTCTTGAGTTCGGTTGGATTTGTAGAACCGCTTATATTTTCCGAACCGAGTATCCATGTCAGCTAGCTTCTTTGACAGGGCGGCTATACTCTGTTGCAGCTCTTCTCTGCTTGGCTCCTTCGAAGCTGTGTCCGCAGATCTTGTTGCCCTTGATGTTCGCGGCTTGGAATAGTAAGCTCGAAGCGCTACTGTCTTTGTTGCTGAACCAACATCCTCATGTCGACTCGTCTGCACCGAGGACTGAGTTGATCTTCATCGGTTCACCTTGTACTTATTTCCTTTCAGGATTGAGAACAGTCTGTCAGTTCTCATTTCTCCAAGATCAGCTCGGCTTTCATGAATGTTGGTGAAGGTGTCTCACTCAACTGGTAGAGCTTGTAATACACAAACACACAAAGGATTTACGTGGTTCGGAGAGAACTCCTACGTCCACGGGGAATTGTGAGTCCACACAACTCAGTCCAAGTTCTTTAGGACTGGAACCACAAAGCTTACGCGGGCTTTGCAACCGTTGAGATAAGTTTACGGGTACTTATCAACCTTACAGATAAGTTTACGGGTGCTTATCAACCTATCTACTCAATTTCGGGAAGAGTAGGGTCCTAACAATCCTTTTGAGAGGATGTGTAAAAGGGTGGGTTTTCCAACTACTAGCTCGAACAAAGGAGTGAGCTAGGATCTAGGCTTGAATGAATGAAAACTCAAACTAAGATCAAAAACACCAAGACAGAATCTAATACTCTATGAACCCTGAACTGGTGATGTTCTTAGAGATTGAATGCAGTTTAGCTTGTGTAGAATAAAGTCGTTCTTTCGCTCGTCTATCTCTTCTCGCACTTGTCTGTCTTCTTTCTTGGTGAATGAATAAAGGCCTCTATTTATAGGCGGAGAGAATCAACTAGCCGTTGGATGAGCCGTTGATCTGTGTTCTGTGAAAGCGATGGCTTGTCTCTCATCTCTGCAGATTTTCTCGATTTGTCAACTGTGAACTTCTGCTTTCCATCTAAGACAACCTTGTGTTGGGCCAAATGAGGTAATGACAGAACGTCAAACCTTCACGTGACTTCCTATTTTGAATTTCAAATTTCAACCTTAGTTTTTCAACCTTGTTCAGTCGGTTGAGAAGTTTTGGTCTTCATCCATGTGGTCTTCAGCTGATGTTCCATCTTCATCTGACCTTCTGTCTGAATAAGAACAGTTGAACTCTCAGCTGTCTTGAACTTCATGTTGTTGATCTAACAGATTGAGTCTTGTAACTGATGTTCCATCTGAACAGTTGACTTGAACGCTCAGTTGTTTTTCTCACATCTGATGTTCAATCTGAACAGGTGGCTTGAACGCTCAGTTGTCTTTCTCACATCTGATGTTCTCTTACATCTTCTCCCTTGAACGCTCAGTTGTCTTTCTTACAACTGATGTTCTATCCGAGTAACGCCATGTTGCCGTCTTCAGCTGGAGACCTGTAAAGATAAAATCTCAACATTGCTCAAACAGCGAGCCTAAATACTAACATTAGGATATGGCAACATCTACTCGGTTGGGGTCAGTTGGTTTTGGAATCAATCAAAACTTTAATAAATTTCCCAACAAAATTTTTTTCGTACATTAATATAATTACTTCATGTTATTATTCTTCATTAACTGACAAAAATTATTCATATCTGTAAGAATATTCTGTTTCTGAGTAAAATTATAGAGCGGACTGCTAGAGATAACTTGCTGATTTTGTTGTATATTTATGGTGTTTTTGCTGTAAAATGGAGATGGCCATTGGAGATGCCTTTAGTGTTGTGTGGTTCAGAATAGCGTTGTGTGGTTCAGATCAGAATTCGTTTTGTTTTTTTAATTAATTATTATATAGAATGATATGATGCAATTTATTTACTGTTTGAACGAGTTCAATTTGTTCAATTATTCTGGGGGTTAAGATTGTAAATTGCATTCTAAAATTATTTGGCGGCAAACAACATAAAGGGCGAATTCGGTGCTAATTTGATATTATCAATACAAATAAAAAGTCACATTCATAAACCATAATATCATGTATATGGGCCTGATGTCCATCCACGAACATTTTTTAAAGGATAATTTTAAATATAGCCATATTTTCTCTCTTTGTAACCTTTTTTTTTAAAAATAAATAAATATAATTATGAATATACTATTATACCCTATAGTCTATAACTCTCAATGTATGATTTTAGCGGAAAGAGAGAATTCATAGCCCCTTTCTGCATAAAAACCTCTAGGTAGACTAGGTTCCACCTGCTTCCAAGCCAGATCTTGCTTTTGCCGACTCCCTAGTGTTACTGCCTCCATATTAGAAGCCATATCCTCAAACTACGCTAAACACAAAGAAAAAAAAATCAAACTGTGGATTACATGTGCGAAGATCGTAAATAGTATGAATTTGCACAATAATAATGATGATGTTAATGGTGAAACTGACAAAAGGGAAGGTTTGCTATAATCTCTGGAATTGCAGCTAAAATGCCCAAAAATTTTCGAAACAACGTAGAGATTAGCAAAGAGGGGCGAAGAACTTGCGGTAAGTTTCATATAAATTAATACAATTAAACATATTCTGAATTGAAACACTTCTGAAGCATGCAAATGTTGTCGTAACAGCTTCAGTAGAGAAAATCATGAAAAAGAAACGAATGTTAAAAGAGGATAGAAAATGGGTTAAGACAACTCACTTGAATTGGATATGAAAAATACTCCTTGTTTGTTCAATTCAATTTCATTCGAGAATTTGGAATCATAGGAGAGCCGAGTTTGGTGATAGAGAGAATTGGAATTAGAGAAGAGCCGAGTTAGGTGATTGACTATAGGGTAGAATAATAATTTTATAATTCTATTTATTATTTTTTGAAATAAGGGGCTATAAAGAGAGAAAAGGGAGCTATGTTTAAAATTACCCTTTTTCTAAATTCAAATATGTTTAGAATTCTTTTTGCCGATATTCATTTCAAACTTGATAAAAAAAAATGGACTCGATAATTACTTGTATCCACTGCAGATCTCTATTTTATCTAGCAATTTATTCGCAACTCTAACGGACAATTGTAATTATAGTTATCGAGTATCGTATCCTCAAGGATTATTAACTGAAATTATGGCGAAAGCAAAGTTCATATACTTTCAAACTATTCAAGCTCTAAGATTATCATGATTTTAAGTTTTGTCAACAATTAAAAAGGAAAATTAATGCAAAGAAAACAATCAAAAGCAAATAAGCACACAACTAAGATCAAAGATGCGATGAGAGACAAATGTTGATTCTAGGGATTCGATTCGATTCTAAATGATATGAAAATGACTTCCTAATTCACATAACCATATGTAATCTCTAATTGAGAAGCAATCACAAAACAATTCACTACCCTCTCTCGAAAGATAGCAAAAGAAGATCAATCTATCGACTCTCTCGGCTAAGACTCAAGACGATAAATCAACTCCAAAAGGCACAAAAATTAAAAGCTTCCATGCATAAATTCATCACTTACTAAATCTCAAAACCATGCATGATGTGACAATTTAATTTCTATGCTTGTAAAAACATACTAAGAATTTCTACAAACACTTGGCATGCAAGAAAGGTGATCAATAATTCTCACATGAAAATAAGGCCCAAATCCACAATCAAATAGGAGAAGGTAATTAGAATTAGAATGCTAAGATCAAATCATCATTGAATCATCACAAATCCCCAAAACCAACTAAAAAAAATTAGGTAGACATAAGAAGAGAAATGACAAGAGAAAGGATAATTCAAAGCATTATTAAATATACTAAGAACCCAAATGGAGAAATCTTTAATTAAATCTTTAAGATAATCCAAATCCAACCTTCAATCTTGATTACAACTCATAAACCCTAAATTGAACTTGAAAAGAAAACTTTGGGAAGACGAAACTAAGCTAGGAATAATGATATCCCGTTTATGGGACTTCATCCCCTTTATATAGGGTACAAGAAGTGCTAAAACAAAGTAAACATGTAAAAAGGGCAAACTCGGAAGTTCTGGTGCGAAAATGGGCCAATCGGCTATCCAACTAGGCTAACGGGCGGTCCAAGGCCAAGGCGTCGGTTAGAGGGCCGGTTGAAATTAAGGCATTGAAAGAAAAATAGGAGAAACCGGCGGTTTGGCCAAACCGCCGGTTAGCTCCCTTGGACCGCCGATTGGCTTCGTTGTGCGCGATGTTTTTTTGTTTTGCCTCGTTCTCCCTCGTTCGAACTCTGAATTGATCTCCGTTTTTTCCTATGGTTTTATATCAAACTCCTCTTTAACCTCTCATGATCATTTCACTCTAATTTTACATTCATTTTCCTGCATTTTGGTCAAAACTTGCAAACAAGTGTAAAATCTTATAGAACAAGCAAAGTTAAACTAAATGCTTATGTATAACATGATTTCCAACAACAAATAGCATCAAATGAACCTTAAACAATGTGGAGAAACCATGCTTATCAACTCCCCCAAACTTAAACACTTGTTCTTCCTCGAACAAGAACAATAACAAAGACTCAACGATAAGCATGCTTAAAACGAGGTGTTGACAAATAATGGCTTCAAAACGTTTCCAAAACAAAACTACAAGTGAAATATCACAATTCATGCTTCGAATATCTCAATAATCTCAAACATTCAACCTTTCCAAGTCATTATCCTCACTAAAAGGGAATATATCAACAATATAAGCTCTTACTCTCAAAAATGCAAAACGGGAAGTGTATACACTCAATTCAAATCATAGCATGCATTCTACCATAAGCTTGCAACTCGTCTTACCTCTCCATTGCTTAAATGATTGCTTTTCAAACAAAGATCAACAAAGACTTAATCGGGTTGTAATGAAGGCACTTTGGTTAGGTAGGATGTTTTTGGCTAAGTGACTTAATAAATTTTCCAATTGAAACACACTTCACTCAAAATTCCCATATTTTATTTGAAGCTCAATTTCCACCAAAGTTGTTGATCAATAACGCTCAAATTAAATCTATTTTTGTCAAACTTCCGAATTCAAGCTTCACTACTTGCTTATGCTCTTTTATTTATTTTTTTTTCTTTTTCTTTGCTTATCACTTGAAAGGAACAGTCCTCAATCTTGCTTTCATTTTTGAGAGCTTATACTAAGTAGAAACAATCTATTTCATAACCAAAGTTCAACACATCTTTCACACTTCACTTCAAAACAACTTCACCAAACTTTTAAACAAAAACAACCCCACCCAAAGCAATTCAAAGAAAAGGCTAAAGGCTCAAAGGGGCGAACAAAGATTTATATGTGTATTTGGACGAGTGTTTGGGCAATTTAAGCTCAAGAAAAATGGCATTAGATCATTTCTAAATTTAAAGCACAAAATCCAATCTCAAGGAAGAAACCATCGCAAGTTCTAGAGAAAAATGATGCATGATCGAACATAAACTCAATCAACAATGAAATCTAACCATAACAAGGTTAGAAAGGCCCAATTTCTCACAGGGGTATTTTTGAATCAAACTAAAAAAGATCAATCATGAGAGAATATCGATCAAAAATCCACAATCCATGCAATATCCACAAGCAATCATTTTATCAAATCAAAACAATATTTTCGTCGTAGCCTCATCAACAACCTCAAACTAAGCATTCTTACAAAACAAAGACTTGAAAAACAAAATAAAGCAATATAAAAATGAGACACATATCTTATCTCACCCCCCTCCCCCAAACTTATTTATGAGTATAAAGCTCGAAAATAAGTTTAGAGGGAAAAAGAAACAAGATATGTGTATCACGACACACAAACTAAAATGAAATTAACAAATAAATATTGGGTTGTCTCCCAACAAGCGTTTCGTTTAACGTCTAAAGCTCGACGATACCACATGTCTTTAAAAAGATTGTGAGTAGTCGGGAGGTGGATTTCATTCCCATTCGAAAGTAGAATTTGCCAAAATTGGGTCATCTTTCGCCTTGTCCACTCCATTGATTTCTCTTTTCTCCAATTTTTTGATATCCAAGCAAGTAACCAACTCGAGAGGAGGGCACTTCATATAAATATGCTTCAAAGGATCTTCATGTAGCAAGGACAAGTTTTCTCCACAAGCTTCAAAGCAATCAACAAAGTTGCACTCTTCACTATTTCGCTCTTCCGGCTTCTTCATTGCATTATAGATAGAAATTGTCATCTTCTCATCATTGACTCTAAATGTCAACTCACCATCTTTAACATCAATTAAAGCACAATCGGTGGCTAAGAATGGACGACCAAGAATTAGCTAAATATTCTTGTCCTTAGGCATGTCAAGCACAATAAAATCGGCCGATTATACGAACTTTCCAACCTTCACAAGTAGATCTTTAACCACTTTCTTGGGATGCTTCACGGATCGAACCGCCAATTGTAAAGCAATGGAGGTTGGCTTGATAATTCCTATTCCCAAACGATTGAAAATTGAAAGAGGCATCAAATTAATGCTTGCTCCCAAATCACACAATACCATTTTGAATATATACCCTCCAATCTCACATGGAATTGTGAAGCTCCCCGGAGCTTTTTGCTTCAAGGGAAGTTTCCTTTGTAAAACGCCACTATACTCTTCCGACAAGTTTATTGTCTCATGCTTCTTAGGCTTTCTCTTCCGAGAGACGGCATCCTTCAAGAATTTGGCATATCCGGGCATATCTCTCAAGGCATCAAGTAAAGGGATATTTATGTTTACCTTTTGGAACATGTCCATGAACTTGGCAAGTTTCTCATCTATCAAGTAAAGGGATATTTATGTTAACCTTTTGGAACATGTCCATGAACTTGGCAAGTTTCTCATCTATCTTCACTTTTGCCAATCTTTGAGGCTCCTTAATTGGTTCTTGTTGTTTCTTCACTTGAGTAGCGTGATTCCGCATCAAACTCTTCATCCCAATCCTCCACATTGTTCTTCAAAATGCTTAGACAAGGAGCCACACTCATCACATGAATTGCATTGCATTGATTTCTCGGGTTAACCTCTGTATTGCTTGGAAATTGATTCGGCTTGTGTTGAGAGGCGACTTGATTAGCCATTTGACTCACTTGACCATCCAAAATCTTCATTTGCTTTGTCAAAGCCAAGATGGTGCTCTCCAAAGTGGTGATCCTTTGACCCATTTGCCCAATTATAACATTTTGTTGAGCCATAATTGGTTGCATCATTTCCTCCATGGTTTGCTTCTTAGGCTCATTGATGGTACCATGAGAAACCGAAAAATTCGGGAGGTGGTTGAATGGAATTGTTTGGGTTGGCATAAGACAAGTTTGGATTTCTAAAATTGGAGTTATAGGCTTGATTCCCCAAAGGATAGCTTGATTGATTATGGTTATAACTCCTTTGAATGATGTAATTGGCACTCTCTTGTTGTTGAACCATATTAACCTCCATCTTGCCCTTTCTCTCGACCTCATAATCTCTCTTGAGCATGGCAAATTGCTCAACTAGATCATTATATCGTTCATCGGAGATAGAAGCAAGCTTCTTTGATGTATTTCTCTCGTGGTCAATAGCAACTATTTGCCAACATCTCATCCAAGATCCTCACGGCCTCTTCATAAGCCCGGTTGGGCAAACCACCACCGGTGGTAGCATTCACAACTTCCCTCGTGTGATTAGTGAGTCCCTGATAGAACTTGAGAATTTGTTGCTCTTTGGAGAAACCATGTTGAGGACATCTTCTCAACATATCCTTATACCTCTCCCAAGCTTCATAAATGGACTCATCTCCCATTTGAGAGAAATGTGAGATGTCCGATATCAACTTTTGAGCACGTAAAAGAGGAAAGTACTTGGCTAAAAACAACCAGCACAATTGTTCCCATGATGTAATCTCTGATCAATCGAGGGTCTTGTACCATGCTTTTGCTTTGTCTCTCAAAGAAAACCCGAAGAGCCTCAATCTAATCACATCATTAGAAACTCCTTGTATCTTGATAATTTCACACATGTCCAAGAAGGCACCCAAGTGGGCATTTGCATCCTCGTTGATCCGACCTCCAAATTGTTCCGTTTGAACCATATGAATCAACCTCGGCTTTAACTCAAAATTGTTGTCGTTGCACCGAGCGCCCCACCCCCTATTTTGAAATAGGTTCACTTGAGGCTCAAACATTTGGTTAATAGGAGGTGGAGGTGCTTGATTGGCTTGATTAACTTGCTCCTCCATTTGACGTCTCAATTCACTAACTCTTGATGTAAAAGTTTCTAACACACGATAAAAGCATGCAAGAATTTCGTTCCTAAGATTTTCTACTAAGAACCTACTAAGAATTTCTACAAACACTTGACATGCAAGAAAGAAGATCAATAATTCCCACATGAAAATAAGGCCCAAATTCACAATCAATTAGGAGAAGGTAATTAGAATTAGAAAGCTAAGATCAAATCACCATTGAATCTTCACAAATCCCCAAAACCAACTAAAGAAAATTAGCTATAAGAAGAGAAATGACAAGAGAAAGGATAATTGAAAGCATATTTAAAGATACTACGAACCCAAATGGAGAAATCTTCAATTAAATCTTCAAAATAATCCAAATCTAACCTTCAATCTTGATTACAACTCATAAACCCTAAATTAAACTTAAAAAGGAAACTTTGGGAAGAGGAAACTAAGCTAGGAATAATGATATCTCGTTTTTGGGGCTCCATCCCCTTTAGATAGGGTACAAGAAGTGTTAAAACAAAGTAAAAAGGGCAAAATCGGAAGTTCTGGTGAGAAAATGGGCCAACTGGTGGTCCAACTAGGCTAACCAGCGGTCCAAGACCAAGGCACCGGTTAGAGGGTCGGTTGGAAATAAGGTATTGAAGGAGAAATAGGAGAAACCGGCGGTCCAACAGGCGGTTTGGCCAAACCGCCGGTTAGCTCCCTTGGACCGCCGGTTGGCTTCACTACGCACGACGTTTTTTGTTTTGCCTCGTTCTCCCTCGTCCGAACTCCGAATTGATCTTTGTTTTTTCCTATGGCTCTCCTCTTTAACCTCTCGTGATCATTTCACTCTAATTTCATCTTCATTTTCCTGTATTTTGATCAAAACTTGCAAACAAGTGTAAAATCTTATAGAACAAGCAAAGTTAAACCAAATGCTTATTTATAACATGATTTCCAACAACAAATAGCATCAAAGGAACTTTAAACAATGTGGAAAAACCATGCTTATCAACTACAACAAAATGTTTAAACATGAATAGCTATTATTAGTACTACTCATGTATAGATTTTGGTGATATTTTAGCGTGAGATTAAATTTATTACATTTCTTAATGAAATAAAATTTATTTACATTTTATATGTAGCAAAAGCATATAAATGCATGTGTAACAACACTAAATTTTGTTGCACGTGAAAATGTAACAAAATAAATGACATTTCTCTATGTCACTAAACTAGTATACTCTTTTATTGTTATGTCCATTCCTATTGCGTCAAGTATAATACCCGCTAATTATCCAATAAAATAATTAAATACTAAATATTAAACATTAATGTATATGATTCACCTTACACACTCAAAAAAACATATATACTTTTATAGGGACGAGTTAGTATAAAAACATGTCCTAGGGTGAGAATATGAGAACATAATTAAATTAATATGTAGTCATGATGAAATATATAGATTGTCATGCTTAATAAGATTCATGCCTTTTATATAAACATTAGTGCTTATATAAAATCATGCTTGAATCGATTTATATTCATGCTTCAAATAATCACAATCATAGATCATACATATATAATGTTTATATAAAAAGACATGAACATAATTAAGCCTGATAATATATTAATTTAAGCATTATTACAAAGTAATTTAAGCTTGTTCTCACGTTCTCACACTAGAATTGATTTTTATATGAAGGGATGAATTAGTATAAAAATATTTCCTGGTGTGAGAACTTGAGAACATGCTTAAATCAATATGTAGTGATGCTTAAATTTATAGATTGTCATGCTTAATAAGATCCATGCTTTTTATATAAACGTTAATGTTTATATAAGATCATGCTTGAGTCGATATATATTCATGCTTCAAATAATCACAATCATGGATCATACAAATATAATGTTTATATAAAAAGACATGAACATAATTAAGCATGATAATATATTAATTTAAACATGATTACAGAGTAATTTAAGCTTGTTCTCACGTTCTCACACTACGATTGATTTTTATATGAACCAGGTTGGTATAAAGTGTTATTTGAATGAAATAGAGTTATAAAGTTTGAAAAACGAATAAGTATGCATGTTAATATGAGAAAAACGAGTCTAATGAGTTTTAATAATTGAATGTTGAGTTTTTGATGTAATATTGAGTATTAAGTAATAAAATGGTGATGTTTGAGTTAGAATGTAGAAGTTATCGAGCATTGAAAACGAAAAATCGAGTTTTTTTATAGATATCATCTACATCTAGAAAGCCGTATGCTTTGGAAGAAGCTTGTACAGTTTGGGAAGGGGTTTTTATTGATCAAAAAGAGGAATCTACTTCAACCAATATGCCCTTAGGCACGACCATACATAACATAGAAATCACACTTGGAAAGGGTGGACAATTAGTTAGAGCAGCGGGTGCTGTAGCGAAACTGATTGCAAAAGAGGGGAAATCAGCCACATTAAAATTATCTTTAGGGGAGGTCTGTTTGATATCCAAAAACTGCTCAGCAACAGTCGGACAAGTGGAGAATGTTGGGGAGAACCAGAAAAGTTTTTACTACCCCGAGCTTCGATGCATTTCACAATCGATAAATCTCTATCGGTGTAGGTGCTATTCGAGAACAATTAGCTGGTCTAGATTTACGCATTATTCTAGAAAATTCATATTGGTAGAATAATTGAGAAAAAGTTTAATAATAATATTGGAGTTGAGTTATCAAGTTGAGAATTTATACGACGTTATGTTCATATTTTGAGAAGTAATGACGTGGTTTAGAGTCGAGTAATTATAAATAGAAGTTTGAATTTTAAATTCAAAACTATTATTATTTAATTATGAGTTTAACGAAACTATTTTCGTTAAAACTCAAAGTTATAATTTTCTAAAGTTAAAAGTAGAACAGTAATGAGTCATCCTTTGACTATGTTTGAAATATGAATTATTTCTGAGTTTATTATGTTTAATTGAATTTATCTGATTAAGTGGGATTTTATTATTCTGCTTATTTATGAAGTTGATTGTTTATCTGTTGTGAATGCTCGATTATTGATGTGAACGAACTATGATGTGGATAGTCGAGAATTAAACTTATAATTTTCTGAGTTCGTATAACTCGAGAAATTGAGAAGTACGAGACGAGATGAATAGTAAATTCTCGTTTTGCATGAAATATTAAAATATTATTTTATGGAAACGAGAGTTCGAGATTGAGGATTAACTAGTAACCGAGTAAAGACGAGAAACTGAGAAAAATATCGAAGTAGATAAGTTAAAATAAGATAAGAAAGACCCGAGTCATGTAGAAGTCCTTCAGCCGAGCTCTAAGTCTATTTTACGTTTTACGAGATAGTAATCTCGTCCTTATTCGATGTTATTCTTGAAGAGTCGAGCGGGACTGAGAAGTAGAAAGGAACGTAAAGTGTAAGCAACCTCGACTTAGTTTCCAAAAGTGAGGTGGGCTTTCTGAACTAAAACTAAATGATGAATGCGCAATTTATTATACTATGTGCGCTTTTTCTTAAAATTGATTGACTTGCCTGAGTTTTAATGATTATGGTATGGAATCATCTACTTGATGTGATGAGATGAGAATGAATCATGTGGACGCACGGGATGAGAACCTGCACGGGGCGGGTTAATGCATGCATTAGAGTTAGGTGACTGTGAGCCTTGTTACAGCTTAGCCGGTCGTTAAGTAACTGTGAGCATTGCTTCGGTTGGGCCGATTATGTAAAGGCTGTGAGCTCTGCTTTGATTGGGCCGATTACGGTGCTCGAAGAGGAGGCCTACTTCTCGACATCACAGAGAGATGTGATGTGTAGATTGATTCATACCTGAAAATGTTATAGCTTGCAGGCAATTTAAAAAGAAAAGTGATCTTAATGGCTGTCACAAGTAGTAAACTCTTTTAAAACGATTATATATCTAACCCTTATAATACAACAAAAAAGGCAAGTTTTAATTATATAGCTCTAAGAGCAAGTTTTAAAATATTTTTGGCATGTGTCCACTGAGTACGAAGTACTCAACCCTGCATGTATTTCTAAACGTGCAGGTTAGCATGGGTGAGGATGGCAAGGATGAACTGGTGGCGTGTCTTTTGTTAAGTCGAAAGTTTAAGCTGACAATTACATGTCCTCATACATGTAGTTGTTGGATTTAAGTTGATGTCTCAGCTGTAAAACAATTTCTTTCAATATGTCTTTTTGATAATTCTCTGATGGTCTGATGATATAATGAGCCTTAAAGCTCAAAACAAATTTCCGTTTGTCTTTAAATTCCGCATGACTTGGATTCCCAAAATACTTATTATATTTTGAAGCCGATGTAAATTATTCGTGCTCGTTTATTTTGATAATTCCTTGAAAGCATGTTGATATTTGATAATGTTTATTGTCGATTACCCTTATTCCCGAGCATGAATCCTTGATAAGTCAAGTTTATTTGATGGAATTACCTTCATACTCCAATGGAGTCTGGTCGTTCCTACACACCGGATTTTGGACTGTGACAGTCCATTTATAGTAAGTTTCCAGGCTGACTTGTGCTTCCGAGTAGATTTTAATTTGGGCTTCAACTCTTCTGCCTTCAACGTCTTCAAAGTATTCTCTTCTTAGCTTTGTGACGTCTGACTTCTACACAACTTCTCTTTACACTTGAACTGCATGGCTCAATTATGGAATTAGCTGAGTTTTATTCTGACTGACCAAGTTCTTCTTGAACTGCTTTCTTCAGTCTGACTCCTTCTGCTCGAATCCTGTAAAGATAAAAATCCGCTCAAACAGTGAGCTATAGCTAACTTTAGACTAATGGCTTTCATCTACTCGGTTGGGCTCAGTTGGGTTTTAGTATAAATCAAAACCACTACTAATTTCCCAACAATCGGAATAGAACTCGAGGCTTCATTTCCATCTATGGTTTCAAAACTCATAGGCTCATCAACAAGTTTAGAACGTGTTGCTTCATCCTCAATTCTCTTGCTAGAGTTAGGGCCAATATTATCCTTATTAGGATAGATATTCTCAAAGAACACAACATTCTTAAATTCGATTATTGTACCCATACAGGTGTCTTTGATTTTTGTACTACAAACCGATAAGCACTGTTGTTAAGTGCATAACCAATAAAGATACAATCTACCATTTTAGGTCCAATTGTAACTTGTTTTGGTAAAGGCACTTCAACCTTAGCTTATGACCCCCACACTTTAAGGTATTTATAAGAAGGTTTCCTTCATTTCCAAAGCTCATAGGGAGTCACGTCCTTCCCTTTAAGTGGAATCTTATTCAAGATATAGTTAGATGTTAGAACAACTTTCCCCCACATATTCTGGGGTAATCCCGAACTAATCAACAAGGCGCTCATCATCTCCTTAAGAATTCGATTCTTACGTTCAGCAACACCATTTGATTGTGGTGAATAAGGAGCAGTCGTTTGATAAATTATACCACTTTTGTTGCATAATTTAGCAAACGGAGTAACATACTCTCCACCTCTATCACTTCGAACCATCTTGATTCGGAAACCAAGTTGATTTTCGGCTTCATTCTTGAAGTTTCTAAAACCTTCAATTGCCTCATCTTTACTTCTTAGCAAGTAAAGGTAACAGTATCTTGTGAAATCGTCAATAAAGGTAATAAAATATCTTTTACCACCTCTAGTTTGCACAAACTGTAAATCACATACATCGACGTGAATTAGTTCTAGAGGTTTAGTGCTTCCTTCAACCGATTTAAATGGTAACTTAGCCATTTTAGCTTCCACATAGACTTCACACTTGTCTTGTATTTTAGTTAAATCAATCTTTAATAAGTCCATGTTAGCTAATCTTTTTATAGCATTTAGATTTATTTGACCAAGTCTACGATGTCATATCAGAACACTCAAGCAAGTAAGCAGAAGTAGTAGCTTTATTATTAGCAAACTGCCTTTGGAGGCTTACAAACACGAACACTAAGTTTGAACATGTCCTCGACAATATGACCTTGCCTGAGAGTGTTGTCAAACTTGTGTATGATTACAAAATCACTACAAAGGTCTATATCAAATTTAGCCCTAACTAATTTGACACCAGACACCAAGTTCTTGCGGATTGTCGGAGCATGCAGCACATCCTTCAGAGTTATCTCTACGCTAGAGGTGAGTTGGAGTACAATAGTTCCAACTCCAAGAACCAGAGAGGTATGATCACTCGCCTCGGTAATGAAGTGGTCTTGAACATCCTTGTATATGTAAAACAAGTCCTGGTTCACACAAATGTGAGTAGTTGTATCTGTGTCAAGAAACCAAGTAATAGGGTTAGGGTTCGAGACATGATTTCCCTCAGTGATCATGGTAACGAGGTCATCTTTGTCCCAACTGTTTAAGTCCTTCTCGACATGGTTGACCTTGCCCTTTCCCTTGTTCTTCTTCAGCTAACGGCAGTTCTTTGTCATATGACCGGGCTTATCACAGTTGGGGCACGTTCCGGTGAACTTCGTCGGAGGTGCCACTTCCTTTCCATTGCCTTTGGTAGGACGTGGACACTTCTTAGAAGGTCCGTCCCTATCTTCGGCCAAATTAGCCTTTGCCTCCATTGGAGCCTTGACCCTCAAGTCTTGGTCACGGACTTGAGCCTCAGTTTGGAGCTTAGCAACCAAAGTCTCAAGGGCCATATCCTTTCGCTTATGCTTAAGGTATCCCTTTAATTCCTTCTAACTAGGCGGCAACTTCTCAATCAAGAGCTCCATAGTATATGCCTCGGGCAGAGGCATCCCCTCGAAATGAACATCATGTATAAGAGTTTGGAACTCTTGCACTTGGAGCATCATTGGACGAGTATCCACCATTTGGAATTTGATGAACCTTGTCACAACGAACTTCTTCGTGTTAGTGGGGTTAACACGGTACTTCAACTCAAGAGCTAGCCAAAATTTCATTCCAGTCTCCTTGATGTTGAACACATTGAACAGGCCATCATCAAGCCCGTTCAGTAACATATTCCGACACAGATAGTCAGAATGAACCCAAGTATCGTAGTTAATACAAACTTGAACATTCTCCTCGTCCTCAGCAGGGACAGAGGCCTATCTTCACATAGGAAGCTTGTAAGCCTTATTGTGGTGATGTAAAACATCATCTTTTGAGACCAGCGTTTGAAGTCAGTGCCCGAAAAAACATAAGGTTTCTCGGCGATTGGCATGAGCCGGGCAGCAGACTGGACATGAGCCATAGTTGAGCTGGAAAAGCCAATGGTTTCTGATTGAGTGGAAGGAGTGGTGGCAGAACCGGTGCTCAGATTGGTCGACATTTTTCAGCAGAGATGTAGGATTCAACTTCAGTTTGAGGAACAAACAAACAAGTAACTTTCAGTTATTCTCATCTTGCGATCGTTAGGAACAGGGTACTCGTATATGTACAAATCGATGAATATTTGGAATTTATTGATGAATTTGAATGACAAACAGAATTAACAAGAATTACAACAAAACTGAAGTAACAAGTTTAGGAAAACCAGAGATCGTCCGAAGCTAGAGCTTCCGCCCGCAAGACGAGAATACGCCTCAGTAGTGCTTACGATAAGGCGGCTCGTCCTCAAAGGTTAAAACGATCTGAACGTCTCGGAAGTAGAAGCAGCACAAACTAAATCAAGCTCCAGCGAACAAGACTTGAATGAGAACTGAACTTAAAAGATATGAAAGATATGATATGCTTTGAGAGTGAAGATTGCTTTTTCTATCTACTTATCAAAATGCAATGTTGAAATGTCTCTATTTAAAGGCCAGTCTCACCAAGGGGCAATCAACACACAATTAAGTGTAATAAACAGCCATAAGGCTATGACAAATGTTATGGCATGAATAGCCATTATCCTCATATTCAATTTGGGAAGTTACACCTTGACCATGATCACGATTTGAAAGTTGAAATATTAAACTCTATTTTTGACAGTTTCAAAGACTAGATACAGTTCGGAATAAAAATGTATACCTTCTAAAATTCTGAATCAAACTATCTACAGTTTGGACTACGGTTTGAAACAATATCAGAGAAGTCCATCAACACGCGATTTTAGCATATCATTTCTCACTCACATTAAATGGATTTGATTGAGAATATGAATACACTACGATTTACTCAACACATAGAACGATCTGTAACCATTCAACTATTTAGGACTTTCATATTTTTTTAGTATATCGACGATATACCCTCGTTCCTATCCAAAATATATGTCATGCTAGATTTGTGAACATGAATTAAGAAAATTTATTTTAGATTTACCCCTAATAAATGATGAACTACATCAAACAGAACTTATTTAAGCTTATTTACCTACAAAAGAAAATATTAAAAACACAAAAAAGGCACCCTTCTGCAAATATATTCAAAAACGGGAGGTAATATATTAATTACATTAAGTATGAGTACGACTTTTTTTAAGCTTATTTACCTGCAAAAGAAAATAAATACACAAAAATGTGTCCCTATGAAGAATCGAACGCGGGAGAGGTAGGGGTTACTACTGGACTTCACTTTTCCCAATTAATATGACAAAAGTTTATGTAATAATTCTTCCCTTTAAGTATATATTGTTGTTCAAAATTTGGGCCCCAAAATTTCTTTGGACCCGAGGCACAGGTCTGCTGGCTATAGTCAGGTCCGGCTCTGAAAAGTATGGAAAACAAATTTTAGGGTAATTCGTATCCGGTCGGATAACGGGTACCGTATAAATTTTCGGGTATTTATGGTATTGATTTTTTTTCTATAAACAGGTAACAAGAAACCCGTTAGGATTTAGGGTACCCGCTGATCAAATAGTTAATTTTATTAATATATATAATACTATATAAATTTTTAATTATATTTTTATTTAAAAAATGAAATATTTATATTCCACAAGAATAGGTTAGTATTTAGTATCATGAGATCTTGGTAATTCTATATTGGACTGATATGTGCAAGTTTACTTGTAGCATAAATTTATTTAGTATTCCCTCTATCCATGAAATGGTTGTCACTTTTGCCATTTAGGTCCGTCCACGAAATGGTTGTCACTTCCATTAACAGTAGTAGGGCTCACATAATATATTATATTTAAAACCTTATATTTCTCACTACTTCACTCACATTTATTGTGGGACCCTTACTCCACTCACAACTAGGGATGTGCAAGGTGGAAACCGGACCGAAAAAACCGACCGAACCGAATAGTTTTGGTCGGGTCGGTTGAAAAACTGAATAGGTTCGGTCGGGTCAGTTGAAAAACCGACCATGGTCCGGTATGGTGGCGGTTCAACAAAATTCCATTGGTCGGTGACCGAACCGACCGAACCCCATTAAATTTTAATTTAATTTTTATTTTTATTAAACATTTCCAAGTTCCAACCCTAGTTTACAACCCTCATTCTGTCATTCACGAATTTCATTCACGCTTCTCCGCCGCTCCCCCCTATCTCTCTCAATCTCTCCACTTCTCCAGTCTCCATCTTCTTCGTGACTCCAGTCTCCATATCGCTATATCAGCCACCGGCCGTCCATATCAGCCACTGCCCGCCCGGCGCAGCGCCTCCTTTCTCGCCGCTGCCCTTCCAAAACAATTTCGGAAAGGAGCTCCTCAACCACACCGCCTTTCTCGCCGCCGGTAAGGAGCTATTTCTTAGTTCTTACTCATTTTCGATTCTATTTTGGGCTTTTTGTAATTTTTGGGGTTTGACTGTCGACTGAAACTGAATGTTCCGTAGCGAAGGAGCTATATCTTACAGATTTACGCTCTCTCTCTGTCTCTCATACATAAAAGCTATGATTGCTGAGTGTACTTAGTCAAGTAGTCTGTAGTTTACATAATCTACAGTCTACTTATATTTATAAGAGTGGCATCCAATTTTTTTTTTTTCTAATGCTTTGAAACTGTGGTTCAAAAGAAGTGATTTATGAATTGATGGTAGAGAAATTTAGTCAAGAAGAAATGCAAGAATTAGATGAATATGTATTTTCTCATAATTGTGCGTGTCTGCGTGCAGATTGTTGAAAATTATTGTGGAAATCTTAATTGTTTAATTCTTTGATTTGTTTAATAATAATAATATCTTCAAGATGAAAATTGTTGTGAAAATTGTTGTGCAAGAATTAGAATATCTTTTTTAACTTAATACTTGTTACATTAATTTCTTAATTTCTTTATTTTAATTGTAATGGTTTAACCATTTGTTCTTTTCTCTTATGTAGCTTTGAGAAGCTTTGGCATTGGTGAAGATATTATTGATGATCTCATGGAGACTTAAAGCTAAATGATGAAGGAATCAAGGGTTTGAAAATGGAATGGAACTATGGAAGACTTGTTTATATTATTTGTTTTGGATTTTAACATATTGTACTAAGATTTGTTTATTGTTTTTCGGATTTGGATGATTGTTGTGTTTTTTTATTGAATATTGGTTGTGGTAATTTATGTTGTTGTGTGTTCTATTGGACTAAAAACTCATTAGAAAAGGCTGAAAACAGGTTTTATTGGACTGAAAACAGGCTGAAAACAGGTTGAAAAGGCTGAAAACAGGTTTTTGCTATATATCCTTAGGGTTTTTTTAACCGACCGAAAAATTTCGGGTTGGCTTGGTTCGGTCGAAAACATGCCCATCCGTCGGGTCGGTTGACAGGAAGTGAGTTCGGTCGGTTGGTCGGTTTTCAAGTTTAGGTTCGGTCGGTCGAACAGACCGACCGATGCTCACCCCTACTCACAACAATACTCACTATTATCCACTACTACCTATCATTTTCTTAAAACTCGTGTCATCCACATTGTGGCAACCATTTCGTGGATGGATGGGATATTGATTATTTGTTATTGTTTTGTTTGTTAAACGAGTAGTGTGGGTACCCGTTACCCGGTTCACGTATACCCGTTCGAGTATTGGATACCTGGTTAGCTTAAATGAGATGGGATGTGTATGCATTTTCTGCTTAAATTGGAACCTGTATCTGAAAAAATAGGCGTTGATATCTATGTTACCCGTTTATGCAGCCCTACATATATTGCCTTAAAATTCAAACTTTCATAGAGTCGGCTGCTCTTTTTCTTTTTTATCAGAAAAGAGAAAATTATGAATGATAGAGTACAAGAAGTACATCAATCCTTACAATAGTTCAATAAAAACCAACAAACCTCATGAAAGACAGCAAGTTACAACAATCCCAAACAAGCTCTAGAATTTCAAATCTAATCTGCAATCGAAACATCACAAAAGTTTCGCTCCTTTAGGGACACCATAGACCATATTCTAATCTTAGTCTTATCAATCGCCTTTGCAACATCAAGCACGCCTCCCTTGAAAATCATTTTATTTCTAATATTCTAAATAGAGCATACCACCCCAACGCAAATCGAAGCACCTAATTTCATCAAACTTTGATTTCTAAAAATATCACAAAATTAAAGAAAATAAATAATGGGATCAATATGCACATCTTCGCCCAATTAATTCATTCCAATGAAAATGTGGAAGCAAGTTACTAGTAAAGAAGAGATGAATAAAACTTTCCTGACTTCTTTGTAAGAGATGTGTGGGCCGGATCTATCGCTCTAGTTAATTAATTTTCCATAAATGATCACTCAACTTGTGAAGATATAATCCATCAAAATTAATACAAGTAGTTTACAGAGTTATTATAATGACATGTTACCCACTTTCAATATTGGGCAACCAATATTGTCACATCATTTATTTATTTAATTAAGACAGTTTGTACGATGTTTTAATTTTTTTAACAATTAGGAAATTTGAGTTGATCAATGATAGAAGATGAACCATTCACATGTAAATGCGTGTGACTTAAAAAAAGTTATTTGGAGAAAATATAAACTATTCAAGAGAAGAGAATACGAAGGGCTGATTTTACGTTTAAGTTTGTCGATCAGTATAAATTTGTACTAATTTCCACTACTTAAACAAATAAGCCTTTTTTCGTTAATAATAATAATAATAAAAAGACATGGTTATAAGAAAGAGAATGTGTACCCTATGCTAGCTGGTTTCTCATGATACATTAATATATATCATTCTCCTAAAAAAAATAAAAAATTATAGATATCATTTACTGATGGTCCCGAAACGAGTTACTGGTGTATGGGGGGGAATACACAAGTTAGGATTTTAAAACTTAACCCTTAAAAATTACTTCAACCGAGTAAAACGGACTCAGTTGGAATCTCACAGCTGAGTAAGCAACCTCAGCTGGAAGAGTGAGGCTGTGCGGAATGTGGTGGGAATTAAAACTCGTTATAGCAACTCACGCCTTTTAGTGCAGGGTTGGTCAAAATTCAAAGCAGTTGAATATGCAAAGATGCAGTTTATATGCTGGTTAGTTTGATCAGATAAGAATGCAATAAGCAACTGAATAAAAATAAACACAGACACACGTGGTTCGGAGATAACCCTCCTACGTCCACGGGGAGATGTGAATCCTCACACCTCAGTCCAAGTTCTTCTGGACAGATCCACACAGCTTATCCGGGCTGTGCAACCGTTGCAATAAGTTTACGGGTATTTATCAACCTTTACAGTTAAGTTTGCGGGTACTTAACAACCTATGTCAAGTTTGCGGGTACTTGACGACCTAGCTACTCAATTACAAGAAGAGTATGATCCTAACAGACACTTTTTAAGGAGTGTATGTGGGTGGATTTTCCAACTACAGCTCGATCTCGAATGAGAGCTGGATCTATGGCTTGAACGAATAAACACTCAGACCAAGATCTAAGATAGATTATAACTCTATGAACCCTCAGCTACTAATGTTCTATCACTCTTGAACTCTCAGCTGCTGATGCTCTTAGAATATGATTTTTGCAGATTTTTCTTGCGCTTGATTTTCTTGTGATTGCACTTCTCTATCTCTTGTCTCATGTGTCTCTCGAATGAGAGAATGCCTCTATTTATAGGCGGAGAGAATCAACTAGCCGTTGGAGGAGCTGTTGATCTCTGATCGTTGAAAGCGATGGCTTGTCTCTCATCTCTGCAGACTTTCCCGATATGGCATCTGTGCTCTTCTGCTTTCCTTCTGAGACAGCCTTGTGTTGGGCCAGATGGGGTAATGACTAAACGGTCAAACCCTCATGTGACTTCCTTTTGAAATTCAAATCTTAAACCTTTCTGACAAACAACCTCGATTAGTTGGTTGAAAATCTTGATCTTTATCTGAGTGGTCTTCAGCTGGTGTTCTGACTGAACCGTTGAACTCTCAGCTGACTTTGAACTTCATGCTATTGATCTTCTTGTTTGAGTTCTACAACTGAGGTTCTGAAACTGAACCCTCAGTTGTCTTCCTTGTATTTAGTCAGTTGAGTTGGAAACTTCAGATGACTTCTTTTTCATCTGATGTTCTCTTCCTTTCTACTGTTTCTCATCTGACGAATCCTCAGTTGGCCTTTACAACTGATGTTCTGAAGACTTCCCCCTCATTCCATCTGAACAAATGAACTCTCAGTTGTCTTTCATCATAACTGATGTTCTGTCTGAGTGATGCCTTGTTTCCATCTTCAGCTGGAGACCTGTAAAGATAAAATCTTAACTTTGCTTAAACAGCGAGCCTAAATTCTAACATTAGGTTCGGACAACATCTACTCAGTTGGGGTCAGTCGGTTTTGGAATTCATTAAAACTCTTACTAATAAATTTCCCAACAATTCCCCCTTTTTGATGATGCCAAAACCACTTACAACTTTAAACCACTATTGATCTAATCCTCACTAACTGACCTAAAATCTCAGCTGAAATTCTAGACAGTCTATAAGATAAGACATCAAAGGGTTAGCACAGTTATAACATGGTATTTAAAAGACTGCGATTCATAGCTTGGACAATGAGATATTGTGTGCAAGTTGAATCGTATATATACTTTGAAGTTTTTGTTACAACTGAAGGTTACAGGGTTAAGCACAGAACAAATAAAGATACAACAGTTGCTTCAAAAACTACAACATCCAAAAAAAACTTCATCAGCTCAAAAACTTTGACAGCTCAAAAATACTGTTGACCGTACTTGCTGAAGATACGGTCAAAGATCTCCTTCTTCGCATTCGACTCAATCCCAGTATTGACACCATTTCCTTGCAGACTTGTCTTGCCTCAGCCATGATCGCATTTCTGTTTGGCGTGCTCGTGCCTTTGATCATCTGAGGGCGGTACCTGCACATCTGTGGAACTGGAACGGTGTTGGGATCGAGCTGAGCCTTCAGCATAGCTCGCTGTAACTGACTAAACATTCCAGGGTCTCCAGATCTAAGTTCCCACAGGGCTTCCTTGAAGGCTTGCCTTGGGTCTTCAGTCGAGTAGACCTTCCTGTAATAGAAGTCATTGATGAATTCATGCTTGAACTGCTCCCAGTCATCGTTCCACTCAGCATTCATCCACTTGTCAACATGTGGGTACCGAGACGGGAGCGGGACGTTCTTCTGCAGCTGTTGGGTTGACTTCCTAGCCTCAGCCTTCATCTGGTGCTTGTTGATTCTTCGCACGCTCCGGCTGGCTTTATTTCTGTCGACGTTCTTCTCCACCTTGGTCAGCTCCTTCTCGAACTTGGCCACCTTCTTGGCCTGATCGGCAGCGAACTTCTTGATCCAAGAGGGATTCAAGTACTTCTCCTTGGACTCCCCCATAGCTTTGGCAGCTTCGATGCAGTCTTCAACAGATATCCCGTCAAGTTCAGCATCGAGCTCGGCCGTAAGCTCGGCTACGAGGTCGTGGGAGATTTCCAGTTCTTGCTGCGATCCTTCAGCTGCTCCTTCAGCTTCAGCTGGCACTCCTTCCCCTTGCTGAAGAACAGCTTTCCCTTGTCCAGCAACAGCTGCTGGCTCCTTGTCTTCCCCCTTTTTGGCATCATCCAAAAGGGTGGCAACAGTGCCATCCAGGGAGGTTAGCTTGACCTCAGCCTATTGAACGCGGGAAAAGAGTTCTTCGACAACATCCTTCTTTTCCACCTTCTTGGCCAACTCCAGGTCTTGGCGCTCCTGCTCAGCTCGCTGCAAGGCTGCAAAGGTCGCAGAGACCTCTTTGTGGAGGGTGACGAACTCAGCTCGAAAATTTGCGAACTGAGACATCCACTCCTGGTCTTAAGTCTGCTGGGACCTTGCCAGATCAGATTCAGCAACCGTTTTGAAAACGTTGAAGTCCGAGCTGAGGCCATGAACTGCCTTCCTCAGAACCGTGACTTCCGAGCTGGAAGAAGTGGACAGATCTTCGAACATCTACTGCAGGGAAGAGGAAAGGTGTTCCAGCTGATTCTTCAAGCTGGTATTCTCTACCATCAGCTGATGCATCCTTTCAGCATCCTCCTCCTTGCTGAGCTGGATCTTGGACAACATTTCCTGCCTCAGCTGGTTGACCCTCTCTGAGATCAGCTCACAGATGGCATCGGTTGAGAGTGCTGGCTGATCTGAGGGTCCAAGTAGGTGTTGTGGTTGTGGCTGGGCAGATGGCTCCATGACAACCAGGGCGGATCGGCTGGCGAGGTAGGCCTTGAGCTTTTCTTCTTCCCTCTTGGCCGCCTCTTCAGCTGCGTCGACATCCTCCATGCAGTTGGCATTCTTGGCTAGCATGTCGTCAAGAAACTGAACAACTCCAGGATTGTTGCATAGCTCCCTGGTGTCTGTCCCTTCTTGGATGCTCTTGTCCAGACGACGACGTAGCACAGCCACCTTCTGGTTGTAGGCCACCTCCAGGTTCTGGTAGTCGAAGTATACCCTCAGGTTGGATTCTTCGACCTTCAACCTGTCCCAACCATGGATCCTGAGGGTTTCCTCCTTGACGTACCAATAGCTGAATACGACGCTGAACTGGTAGAGCAGTTCCGTCCCGAGTACGGCAAATACGGGCATTGAGGCTGCCTCGGGAAACATACCAATCAGCTTGCGGAAACAATAGCTCAGCCTTCCTTCATATTCAGCCAAGATCGCCTGGCGGTTGGCTTCTTCATCAATTGGAGGGGGGTCAATATCGAAGGTAATGGGTTCGATGGTTTCATCAACATTGGCCAAAGGAATGGTCACAACGTTGGCATCGAGCGAGAGGCTCGAAATATCTGACTGAGGACCAGTTGAGAGAACTTGATCCTCTTTGGATGGTGAGTCGGTTGGCTCATGTGTTTCCTCAGACACAGGTGGGATTACCTGGTTGGCATCAGCTCCAGTCAGACTGTCGTGGGACTCCTCAGATGAAGAAGACTCATCTGAGGAGGAGCTGGATTCCTCCACGTGTATCTCCACTCCTTCAGCTATTTCCTCCTGACGAGGTTGAAGAACGAACCCAGCTGGGTCAACCGACTGGCTTGATTCGGTTGATTCCTTCTCCTCAGCTGACTTTACCACAACTGGACTTGTTGCAGATGGTTGAGCCGCTGGCTGGATGATGCGAATCCTGGGTCTCTTCTGGAGGGGTTCCTCCTCTTCTTCTTCTTCATCATCTTCCTCTTCCTCAGCCACCTCCTCCAACTGGCGCTTCGCAGGCTTGGACCGAGAAGGGCGTCGAGCTACTGAGACTGACTCCACAGCTGGCTTGGGGGCACCCTTGGGAGTGTAAACGGCCTCCACAACGTCCCTGGCCTTTTTAGCTGTGGGGAACAACATCAGCTTGTTGAGCGGCGGGTCCTCACTCCCTTCCCAGGTCAGCTATTGTCCCTTTGTGGCTTGGAGGATAAGGGCAGAGATTTTTGTGCTGAAGTTGAGTGTCCCCTTGACACTCAACAGCTGCTCTCCGGACTCAGTTGACGTCTTAGAGATTTTCTGCTTCTCCATCAACAGCTGGCTTTCAAGATAGCCCAGCTAATCGACCTGGTGCTGTTCCTCCAGGGCCTTCTATTGCTTGAGCTTCGGTCGGCTAATGTCAC
This sequence comes from Schizonepeta tenuifolia, assembly GCA_029490685.1. NCBI lineage: Eukaryota > Viridiplantae > Streptophyta > Magnoliopsida > Lamiales > Lamiaceae > Schizonepeta > Schizonepeta tenuifolia. The sequence goes on along the minus strand of CM055955.1, from coordinate 75,684,434 downwards.
CGAACGCTCCTCCATACGCGAAGGCACATTTAGAGATCACGTCGAAAAGAAGTCGGTGCGCTGGCTTCAGTTTCGTCCTTTGCATGCTCCCCTTCAATGGTTCGGGAACAAGAAGGATTGTTTGAAGGAAGGCATCAGCTTCCTTATCGGTGAAGTTCCCCAGCACATCTTTGGCTTCGCGATTTCTGGGGATGATCTTCTCCAGTTCCTTGGATACTTTTATTTCCACGGCGGTGTCTTCTATCGTCCGGGAAGATGTGTTTCTTTGCTTGCACGGGATGATAGTGACAAGCCCGTCTTCTGCAACTCGCTGCAGATTACTGTAGAAATGTACAACCTGCTTCCTAAGCAACTTGGAAGGAGAAAGGGTTGCCCAGTCGAGTAGACTGTGGTCGGAAAGAATGGCGGCGACTGGTGCAAGTTCCGGCGAGGTCAGGGCATCCCTGGAAAGAATCTGTTCGAAATGAATCTTCGACATCACCATGTCGAAAGATTCCTGGAATGTAGCAGGCTCTGCGGAAACCATCTTCTTGGAAGCTTTAGATTTGGGCACCATCTCAAAAGGGATATATATGCAAAGAAGAAGGAAAATCTTTACTGAAAATGGTGAAACAAACGTGGAGAGGATGATGAATAGTTAGTAAAGATATGCACGAAAAGAGAAGGTAAGGATCACTTCCTGATTTGCCGTATTATATAATCTTTGACTCGGATAATATCAACGGCTGAGGTTAAATGGTGCGTAATTGTTCAACGGCTGGGATTTCGCGACTGTTGGGTATTTTGACTGACGCTCCACGCGCGCGAGTGAGAAGGTGAATAGTTTAAGGTGTCAGCCCAGTCGCACTATAAAGTAAGGCTATAGGAGTTCAGCCAGACTTTACATTAAATGCGATACGATGGCTTGTTTAGTCTAGCTGACATGTTCAGGAATGTTTGAATTTATTTCAAACATTTTCATTTAATATCATAACACCTTCAGTCATAAATGATACCTGTCAGCTGATGTCGAGATCAGCTGTATACCTCAGTTGAGTTCCTCAGTTGCCGCATACCATCAGCTGACTCGAGTTCGTCTGTTCAGCTGATGTTTGATGTCTTCAGTTGGCAATTCGTATCTGAGATTCCCCCTTCATCTGAGCTTCCCCCTCAGATGGATGTCTGACTCTTTATCTTGGATGGATCCTCTGCAGCTCGGATGATTCTTTTGCTCGGATGGATTTTCTCCAGCTCGGATGACTCTTCATCCGATGGATCCAATAGTCCAAGAAGATCACACAACATCTTGAACCGAGCTTCAGGAAGAGGTTTGGTGAAGATGTCAGCTCTCTGAATCTCAGTTGGGATCTTCTCCATGGACACATCCTTCTTCTCAATATGATCTCAGATGAAATGATGACGAATGTCGATATGCTTTGTTCGAGAGTGGTGAACAGGATTCAGAGAGATAGCTATGGCACTCGAGCTATCACAATGAATGGGAACCTGTCCAGTTGCAACTTCATAATCTCTCAGCTGTTGCTTCAGCCACAACACTTGCATGCAACAGCTTCCGGCAGCCATATACTCTGACTCGGTTGTAGAGGTTGCAACACATGCTTGTTTCTTAGAGAACCATGAAACCAGCTTGCTTCCCATGAATTGACAGTGTCCAGAGGTAGACTTCCTGTCCAACCGATCTCCTGCTAGGTCCGCATCTGAGTATCCAGTCAGTTGGATATTGTCGTCAGTTGGATACCACAATCCAACATTAATAGTTCCCTTCAGATACCTGATGATGTTCTTTGCTGCCAACATGTGTGCTTCTCTTGGCTGAACTTGGAATCGAGCACACACTCCAACTGCGTATGATATGTCTGGTCGGCTGGCAGTTAGATATAGCAGCGAACCGATGATCCATCTAAACTGGCTGGCATCTACGAGCTTTCCTTCAGCTCCGGGTTCAATCTTCCAGTTAGTATTCATTGGGATCCTCGTGGTCTTACTTGTTTGCAATCCGAACTTGGTGATAAGCTCTTTTGTATACTTGGACTGGTTGATGAAAATCCCTTCAGGTGACTGCTTCACTTGTAATCCTAGGAAATAGTTCATCTCACCCATCATTAACATCTCGAACTTCTCCTTCATGAGATCTGAGAATTTCTTGCACAGCTCCTCCGACTTGGAGCCGAAAATGATGTCATCGACGTAAATTTGCACAACAAGTATATCTTCTCCAACTTTGATGGTGAACAGAGTTTTATCAACTGAACCTCGTTTCAACCCCGAGTTCAGAAGGAATCCACAAAGAGTGTCATACCAGGCCCTTGGCGCTTGCTTTAGACCATATATAGCTTTCTTCAGCTTGTACACTCTACCATCTCCAGTCTCAAAACCAGGAGGCTGTTCAACATATACATCTTCTTTGATATCTCCATTGAGGAATGCACACTTCACATCCATCTAATACACTTTGAACTTGTGATGTGCGGCATAAGCTAGAAAGATTCGGATGGCTTCCAGCCTTGCAACAGGTGCGAAGGAATCTTCAAAGTCGATTCCTTCTTGTTGGCAGTATCCTTGAGCTACCAACCTTGCTTTATTCCTTACTATGAATCCAATGACGTCTCTCTTGTTTTTGAAAATCCACTTCAATCCAATCACCTTGACACTATTTGGTCTTTCTACCAACTCCCATACACAGTTGCGTAGAAACTCATTCAGTTCTTCTTGCATGGCTGTTGTCCAGTGAACACAGTTGAGAGCTTCCCCAACATTCTTCGGTTCTGGTACATCAGCTACAAAGCAAGAAATCATGGCAACATCTCCAGCTTGCTCGAACTCCTCTAGAACTGCCAACTCCTCAGCATACTGGGCGTAAGTGTTGGAGTTTCCTTCAGTTGATTCTGGATTTGCAACTCGGCTCCTTGTACGCACACCCTCGGTTGGATCGCCGATGATGTTGTCAGTGGAATGAACTTCATACCATCTTCGGTTGCGTCTTCCTTCTTCTTCCAACTATGGTTATTCTGAAATCTGAGTTGGAGTCTTTAGAGCTGGTGATTGATCAGCTGTTGAGTCTGGATCCTCAACATGGGTATTAGGTTGAAACGGACTCGGTTGGGCTTCGGATGCTGAAGCAGTTGGAGGAGCATCAGTTGAAGTTCCCCCTTGGGATGTGCTGGGGTCTTCGCATTCATCTTCAGAGGAGTATGGATCCTCATCCTCAGTTGCCAAAACCAGTGGTTCAGCTAGGTTCTTTTCCCTTAGAGCTTGTGATCTGGTGAGAACTGGTGGAACAGTTGAATCTGCTTGTTGTCCTTTAACCTGTTCCCTACACTCAAAGGTAGATTCATCAAAACTAACATGAGGTGTTATTTCCACAACACGAGAGCTGTTGTTGAAAACTCTATATGCCTTGATTCGAGCTGCATATCCAAGAAATATGCCCTTCGAAGATTTGACATCAAAAGTTTTCAACTGAGTCTTCCCATTGTTGTGAATATAACACTTAGACCCAAAAATGCGAAAATAAGAAATATCTGGCTTTCTGCGTCTCCACAGCTCGTAGGGCGTCATTCCCAACCGCTTGGTGAGAAGAGATCGATTCTGAGTGTAGCATGCTGTGTTGATCGCTTCAACCCAAAATCTCTTTGGCAGAGCTGAGCTTGCTAACATGGAAGTGGCAGCATCCTTCAGCGTTCTGTTTCTTCGCTTAGCTACGCCATTCTGTTGCGGAGTACGCGCGACTAATGTTTGATGAGTTATTCCATTCTTCTCGCAATACTCAATGATGGTTTCATTTAGAAACTCAGTTCCACGATCTGATCGGATAGAAATGATCTTCATCTCTTGTTGGTTCGATATCCGATCCATCAGCTTGGGCAGCTCATCTCGGGTTTCACTCTTGTGACGCATGAAAATGGTCCACGTGTACCTCGAGTAATCATCAGTTACAACCAATGTATATTCATTGCCATTTATGCTTTTTGGTGTAACTGGCCCGAAGAGATCCATATGGATCAGCTGTAACACTCGGTCGGTTGAGGAAATTGACTTCAACCGGAAAGAGGATCTAGCGAGCTTTCCCAGCTGGCATGCACTGCAGATGTGTGTTGTTGAAAACACTCGGTTAGGTATGCCTCTTGCATGTTCTTGTCTGGCGAGTCGGTTCATCGTCTTGAAGTTCAGATGGTTGAGCCTTTTGTGCCACAGCCAGCTCACATCTGAACTGCTCTTTGATAACAGGCAGGTGTCAGGGAGGTTGCTGTTCCAGTCAGCGTAATAGACATTCCCTGTTGGTGATCGATTTCCCAACAATATCACCTGTTTTGATCCGACATCTTTAACTCTGCAACCCTGTGCATCAAACTTGACAGAGAAACCATTATCACAGAATTGGCTGATGGAGAGCAGGTTATGCTTCAATCCATCAACATAAGAGACATTTGAAATTGAAACATGATTGGTTTCAAGGGTACCGTAACCTCTGGTATAACCTTTTGAGTTATCACCAAAAGTAACTGATGGACCTTCTTTCTCCACGAAACTTCCAAGCAAATCCTTCAGATTCGTCATGTGTTTCGAGCATCCACTATCCATCACCCACATTGTAGCAGACGCCTTCTTCTTCCTCAGCTATTTCTCCTGCACCTGCAAAGAGAAACTCGCTTAGGTCCCCAATTTCAGTTGGGTGAGGGTTAGAACCAGTTCCCGCTGGAACTGTGCGTCGCGTTTCCCTGTAAACACGGATGGATTTATCATTCCAGATTACTTTTCCTTCATCATCAACTATAACAACACCTCGGTTATCCTTAGGCTTGTTGTTAGTAGTGATGTTCTGTTTCTTGGGAGGAGTTGGATTTCTCCCATGTTGAGCTTTAGGAGGTGAGGCTTTCCCCCTGTTTTGATGGCGATTCTTATCCTGTTGAGTTTGTCTGTGAGGTCGGACGCCATGTTGGAATCTTTGTGGCTGATTATGATTCCAACTTCCTGAGGGTTGTCTGTACCTATTCATGCCCTGATGATGATTCATGTTATGGCATGAATATCTCCAGTTGTTTGACCAGTTCCTCATTGGTTGACTTGGTTGGAACCTTTGGTCGGACTGATGTTGGAATCGCTGTTGATTCAGACGATTGAACCCATGTCTGTTCTGAGGTCGGTTTCATTCCTTCTGACGTTGACTTTGAGGTTGATGCAGAGGTCGGTTCTGATTCTGAGATCGGTTGCGGTTGTGCCTTCGACGCCTCTGATTCCTTTTCTGACTTTTGGAACATTCCCCCTCGGTTGATATCTCAACCGATGGAACATTCTGTCCTACATCAGCTACTCCTTTTCCCTTCTCAGTTGTAATCCTATTGGTCGTTTGAACTTGTTGAGAGGTAGAGGTTGAATTAGCTTCAGGAGACTCAGCTGTGTCTGGCTCGACAGTTGTGACTTCTACAGCTTTGATGAAGGTTGCTGGTGGAATCCCAGTATCCTTGACAACATCATAGCCGAGACCTGACACGTCATCCATCTGTCTACTATAACTGATAAGATTCTCTATGATCTTGGATGACTGATACAGCTTAATTAGATTGTCCTTCTCAGTTTGCAACTCTTTGACGAGTACAGCTATCTGCTCAGTTTGTCCATCTGACTTCTTTATCAGCTGTTCGATCTGAGCATCTTGATTTTTCAACTGATCTTGCTGTTCCTTGTTCTGCTTTGTCAACTTCTCATCAGCTGGAGCCTTAGCCTCGTTCAGTTGGCTCTTGAGATTCTCAATCTCCTCGGTTTGGCTTTTGATCAGATCGTCCTTTTCGGTTAAGGAATCTTCAAGTTTGGCGAACTGAGCTTGAAGACTCTTAAACTCAACCGATTGGTGATGCAGCTCCTCACTGAGTTCTTGAAAATCACTCCAGGAGGGTTCCAACTCATCGTTCAGAGATTCCTGCATGTTAGAAGTATTGGTAGAGTTTAACTGAGCAGGATTAGATTGTACCTCAATATCATCTTGGTTGGTTCCAAGTGCCATGAGGCATTGATCCTGACTAATGATGTTGTTGGTAGAAGTCAGCTCATCTTCATCTTCGGTGTCAGTGAAGATATCCATATCGTCAGCTGCTTCTTCTGCAACCATGGCCTTATTCTTTCTAGCTTGTTTGGCCCTTAGAGCATCTCTCTCTTTCTTCGATAGATCTGGGCAGTCAGCCTTGAAATGACCTTCCTTTCCGCATTCAAAGCAACCATTGGTGACTGGCTTTGAACTGTCTCGAGTTCGGTTTGATTTATAGAAACGTTTATATTTGCCGAACCGAGTGTCCATTCGGCTAGCTTCTCTGACAAAGCTGCAATGTTCTGTTGCAGTTCCTCTCTGCTTGGCTCCTTTGCAGTCGTGTCAGCTGATCTGGTTGGCCTTGACGATCTCGATTTTGAGTAGTCAGCTCGTAGAGCAACTAACTTTGAGGCTGAGCCAACATCCTCAATTCTACTTGTCTGACCTGAGGGCTGCGATCTCCTCATGTTGACCTTGTACTCATTTCCTTTCAAGATTGAGAACAATCTTTCAGTTCCCATTTCACCAAGGTCAGCTCGGCTCTCGTGGATATTGGTAAAAGTATCCCACTCAGCCGGTAGAGCTTGCAATACTTTGAGGTTAATTTCTCTTAGTGTGTATTTTCCTCTCCGGATGGACTGGATTCTTCTGATGATGTCCATAAACCGGAGCTCTAGCTGATCGATAGTCTCATCAGGTCGCAGACTGAAGTTGTCGAAATCTTGACATGCATGTGAGAACTTGTTTTCCTTCGTCTCGTCGCTTCCTTCACTTAGCGATGCCAGGATGTCCCACATCTCTTTTGCAGTCTCACACTCCTCTATCCAAGGCAGATAATCTTGTCCAACTGTGGACATTATTGTGCTCTGAGCCCAGATATCCAACTGGCTCACCTTGGCCTCCTCTGGAGAGTAGTCTTCTGGCTGTTTCTCCACATACTCCACCACTGTATCTCCATCGTTAGGATTTGTGGGAGTGCGAGCTATTCTTTCTTTAATGACGATTGGTCCGGAAGAGAGAACTTGTTGCATCCTGTGATGCTTTGACAGAAGGATCTTCTTCATTCGACTTCTCCATGATGTATAATTGACTACTGAGAACATGACGACGATCTTGTCCTTGACGTCCATCTGCACAAAAAAAAAACAGGACAAAAATGCGAGCAAATATGCACTAGCGTGAAAAGATATGTTCAGTTGACCACTGAAGAAAATTTCTCGAATTCACACCTTATGAAACAGAGTCAGCAGTCTTTTGAACCACTGCTCTGATACCACTTGATGGTCCCGAAACGAGTTACTGGTGTATGGGGGGGGGGGAATACACCAGTTAGGATTTTAAAACTTAACCCTTAAAAATTACTTCAACCGAGTAAAACGGACTCAGTTGGAATCTCACAGCTGAGTAAGCAACCTCAGCTGGAAGAGTGAAGCTGTGCGGAATGTGGTGGGAATTAAAACTCGTTATAGCAACTCACGCTTTTTAGTGCAGGGTTGGTCAAAAACCAAAGCAGTTGAATATGCAAAGATGCAGTTTATATGCTGGTTAGTTTGATCAGATAAGAATGCAATAAGCAACTGAATAAAAATAAACACAGACACACGAGATTTAACGTGGTTCGGAGATAACCCTCCTACGTCCACGGGGAGATGTGAATCCTCACACCTCAGTCCAAGTTCTTCTGGACAGATCCACACAGCTTACCCGGGCTGTGCAACCGTTGCAATAAGTTTACGGGTACTTATCAACCTTTACAGTTAAGTTTGCAGGTACTTAACAACCTATGTCAAGTTTGCGGGTACTTGACGACCTAGCTACTCAATTACAGGAAGAGTATGATCCTAACAGACACTTTTTAAGGAGTGTATGTGGGTGGATTTTCCAACTACAGCTCGATCTCGAATGAGAGCTGGATCTATGGCTTGAACGAATAAACACTCAGACCAAGATCTAAGACAGATTATAACTCTATGAACCCTCAGCTACTAATGTTCTATCACTCTTGAACTCTCAGCTGCTGATGCTCTTAGAATATGATTTTTGCAGATTTTTCTTGCGCTTGATTTTCTTGTGATTGCACTTCACTATCTCTTGTCTCATGTGTCTCTCGAATGAGAGAATGCCTCTATTTATAGGCGGAGAGAATCAACTAGCCGTTGGAGGAGCTGTTGATCTCTGATCGTTGAAAGCGATGGCTTGTCTCTCATCTCTGCAGACTTTCCCGATATGGCATCTGTGCTCTTCTGCTTTCCTTCTGAGACAGCCTTGTGTTGGGCCAGATGGGGTAATGACTGAACGGTCAAACCCTCATGTGACTTCCTTTTGAAATCAAATCTTAAACCTTTCTGACAGTCAACCTCGATTAGTTGGTTGAAAATCTTGATCTTTATCTGAGTGGTCTTCAGCTGATGTTCTGACTGAACCGTTGAACTCTCAGCTGACTTTGAACTTCATGATGTTGATCTTCTTGTTTGAGTTCTACAAATGAGGTTCTGAAACTGAACCCTCAGTTGTCTTCCTTGTATTTAGTCAGTTGAGTTGGAAACTTCAGATGACTTCCTTTTCATCTGATGTTCTCTTCCTTTCTACTGTTTCTCATCTGACGAATCCTCAGTTAGCCTTTACAACTGATGTTCTGAAGACTTCCCCCTCATTCCATCTGAACAAATGAACTCTCAGTTGTCTTTCATCATAACTGATGTTCTGTCTGAGTGATGCCTTGTTGCCATCTTCAGCTGGAGACCTGTAAAGATAAAATCTTAACTTTGCTTAAACAGCGAGCCTAAATTCTAACATTAGGTTCTGGCAACATCTACTCAGTTGGGGTCAGTCGGTTTTGGAATTCATCAAAACTCTTACTAATAAATTTCCCAACATTTACTTTCACATATTTATAAATAGCAAATAATGATCCTCAAATCACAGATCAACAACTAGATCATATATATTAGGATATGATTTTTATTTAAGAGCTCATTTATAGATCTACGGAGTATTTTTTTTTAGGCACTGATCAAAATCTTGAAATATGAAGGTACAATATGGTGCAATAAACATAATTTTGTAAGTTTTGTTCTGCATTATCAACATAAATGCATTCACTATAAAGCATATACATTAATGTAATTTTGTTTGTATCTAAGAAAATCAATGTATGTAGTTTTCATTTTCCTATATACAAATAATATTTATGTAAGGGTGTATTTATTTTGGTTGTAAATTCATTATTGAAAATGATGGAAAAGAAAATGTATGGAAAATAAATATTGTCATTTTCATCCTTTTTTTTATAACATTTATACTAAGATGGAAAAGTAAATTATTACATGGTCACCCACCACTCCCCTTTTTATGTGTTTTGTCCATTGAAAAATATTTTAACAGCACTACATACTACAGAAGGATAATATTATCTAACATTGGAGTGAAAATGAATTGTCCATAAAAATATTTCACCTTGCTTGAGAAAAATTTCAATCAAAGTAAATATGTGAAAATGATGAAAAATGAGTAAAAATATATGTATTCCATTCTTTTCCATTAAATTAATGCATACAACATAGTGGGTATCTTATAAATTGTCGATTACAAATCTTTTCAATTTTCCATTTCCTTGATGATGAATATTTTCCATTCCCCGAAGAGGGTGAAGAAAGTTCGGCAATATTATCTAAGCTAAAAAATTTCATAGGAACTAACTTCGGGGTGGTGACAAATATCGAACACTTTATTATCTATCTATCTCTAAAAAAAAAAAAATAAATAATGGATGTCACTTTATAAAATAAGTTTACTATTCATGTTACATAGTATATTCCCTCCATTTTAATAACGTCTTACTTGCTTTGATTATTAAGGGTGCATTTATTTTGATGGAAAATGACAGAAAATAAATAGTCACCTTTTTTTCATCATTTTCACATGTTTACGACTATTGTTAATTTTTTCGGGGCAGGATGAATAATCTTTCTGGATAGCCCATTTTTCATCTTTTTCTCTCCATTTGTGAAAAATATTAACGTGAGAGAGATATGATAATATTTTCTATAGAATAAAAGAAATAAAAATAATAAGAGTGTGGAGACCATGTAATATAATTTTCTTCTTCAATTTAATAAACATGTGATAGAAAAATGTAAAAATGATAATATTTTCTGATCTTTTCTTATTTATTTATTTTTCTATGAAAACTTTAAAATCAAAGTAAAAACACCCGTAAGAAACAAAAGTAAAAATAAAAATAAAAAAATGGTAAATCTAAAGATGATTGAAAAGAATAAAAGGATGGTCAAAGCAAGTAAGACCTAACCCGCTAGCTCTCAGTCGAACCCAATCCGACCCGGCAACGCACCCAACTACCAAAAGAAATGTGAGGTGAAGAGAGATTCACGTAAGAATTGATTGAAATTTGCGCACCCTGATAAAGCTGCCTCTTTACTATAATAATTTATATTAAAATAAATTGTTTGCCATTTGTTCGCACATATTCTGAGCACCGTTGACGTAGAGTTAATGTTTTTCATTTTTTATTATTTTAACACTTTGATTTCTTATTATATCTCGGATATGATATATGATTTGAAACATGATCTGTTTGCTAGTGAAGAAAAGTTATCTCAAGGCAGAAAAAATGGTGGTTGCCGAATGATTTTCATAAATGGAGTATAAAACTCATGATAGGTGAACTACAATGAATTTTTTTTTTTTTTTTTTGAGGTAATACTGCAATACCTCATGAATAGCGAAAGAGTTTGTTTTTATACAAGGTCTCGTTTACTTTTTTTACGGAATTTTATTAATTTTTGGATTGATATCGTCATTAAATTCTAATATCAACTAGTACCAGCGAATAGAGAACACTCAAAACTCTAATGGAAAATAATTTTGTTGGTATTAATTGCATTGGAATTGTTTAGTTGCCTACAACATACATATTTCAATGAAAATCCAAACGAATAACCCTTTTTAATTTTTTTACAAAATTAAGAGGATAATTTGAACTTTTATAAGCATCAACACAGAATGAATGTTCTTGAGAGCCCGAAAATGCACCAGTACATTAAAATTGTTGTGGTTTCCTGCAAAATTTGGGCTTTTTTAACAAAAGGGCCTACTACTGAGTACTGCCAAAGTTTTTGTATATAATATAACTTCATAATTGTGTACCATCCATGATCCAACCTAAAATATATGAGTGTTAAGAATTTGGGCCTTTTTTCTTAACGACAGTGGGAAACAGAATTTCCACCTTGCTCTTTTTTTAAATCGCAAGATATGACCGTTACAAATTCAAAAATAAATTTTAAAACGGACAACGCTCCTATCATCACCGTTTTTCCTAAATCTCTCTTCCTTCTCTCTCTAAGTCTAACCCCTCTCTCTCTCTCTCTCGAATTCATTTCAGAAAAGTGAAAAGTAGCAGTAAATGGACGATCACAACGGCGACAAATCATCCGTAATGGAGGCAAAGGCGGTGCACCCGCTCCACCAGATTGGCGGAACGCCGACCCACAAACTCCTCCTGAAGCAGTGGCTGAAAGAGGAAGAGCTCATCCTCAACCGCCTCTCTCTCAAGGAAACCCAGATCGACGCCACCGCTAAAGAGATCACCCACCTCTACTGCATGTTCTTTCTCTTCCACTCCACCGCCCTCCTCCTGCTCTTCACCGCCGCGGGGCAGCAGAGCGGGGGCCACCTCTGCAAGAGGTCGTGGGTCCCATCCCTCTGCTCCCTCGTGTGCTCGCTGGGATTCATATGGGCGATCCGCTACAAGATCGAGACGGAGTGCCACCTGAAGATGCTTCTGAATCGGGAGAAAGAGGACTCGCAGCTGCTGGCTAAGTGCGTGGAGGAGTTGAAGCGGAAGGGAGTGGAGTTCGATCTGCTGACGGAGGTCGATGCCCTGCGCCGGGCCAAGAGTCTGCGGGTCGAATCCAAGCCCGTTCGGAAATGGTCGGCCCGGGATTTCGTTACCCTGTTTTTCTTCACTGTTTCTTGCTGTGTGTTGCTGTTGAGCAGGCTCATTTTGTGCTCTTAATTACATTCAAGCTTCATCTGCATTTTTTTTTTGTTTAAATTTTGGGATTTCGTTATGCCCAAGTAGCACAACTCTTTGTTGTGCACCTGTTATAATTGCATCAGTATGTAATTTTCTTATTTGAAATGCCTTCTTGCTCGATTTTATGTGTGGTGTGGTGAAGTTAATTTGTGCCGAAATTTGGAGATCGATCTCGAATAGCGAAGAAAATGGAGGAACGCAAAGGTGTTTAAATATTAATGCATGGTCTTTGATAATCTATGCACTCTAATATTACTGAAGCTTCATTCAAAGTAGTTGCTAGATATATTTTGTTCTGTATCTCCTTTTTCGTTATAGAACATTTAATATTCCTAAATAATTTTTTTGTGTATATAGGGATTATGGTGTGTAGAATCTGTGATCTCATAAATTGATGATTGATCGAGTAAGGGCGTAGAGAAAGATAATCTGATATTGATAAATGAATCAATCCTCTCTGAGTTGTAATGATGACCATTTGAAGGACATGAATTGGTGAATAGGGTCACGGAGCCAATTATTCATCAATGCCATCATTCAAATAATACATTTAATTAGGTCGAATTATTTTACTAATCAAGCTTTATCAAGTTTAATCAATGAAATCAAACGTCATTTAAATATATTAAAAATTAAATTTGAATGCAGTAAAGGGTAGTGCTATTTGGTCACACTGTGGCCGATCACACAAGCTAAAAATGCTAATATAGGTTTTGAAAATAGAATTATACCCTAATTGCGAAGCATAAATACTAAGGGAGAAATGTAATTATTTTAATTTTTACAGTCAATTTTTCTTTTTTTTTACGCGTATGGCTGGCCACTATGTGACCGAATACCCTATAGGGAACCGATTTGAATTTTTGTTTCTTCGTTCTCTTCTTGGGCCATTTAATTTGTGGGTTAAAATAATACTCCCTCCATTCACGAAGTAATGCCCTGTTACATCTCATTTTTTTGTTCAACAAGTAATGCCCTATTTCGTTATTTTTATTAACATACCCTCGTGACTTTATTAAAATCACTACCATTTGTCATTGATGACCTCACCTCACATCAACTTTAATTCTACTTTTTTGTCATTCCAACAATTTTATTCCTACTTTTTTGTTAATACCACCTTTTTTTGTTATTACTACTATTTTTTTGTCATTATCTCATTATCCTTACTTTCTAGTAACTTTTACCACACTCAAAATAACTTTATCATATTTCTTAATCTCCATGTCACCAATCAAATGGGGCATGACTTGGTGATAGGAGGGAGTAATTTTTTTTTTTAAGTTATGGACATACACTCAAGAGCGAGAAATTGAAGAGAGAGACTTCATTTTTCATAGGCCCAACAAAAGTTCTGTCGTAATTTGAAGCAATGAGCAGGCTTTGATTTGATGATGGGCAGGCTTGATTTGATGATGGAGGATGAAAGTGGCTACGGATTGGAGATTATTCAATTATCGTCGTTTTTGTTTTGAGCTGACGTTATATGATTATTAAGTTGCGATTTTGCATAGATAATTGGTCAAATAGCAAAATAAAAGAGCATAAAAGGTCATAAATTTTAAAACTAGCACATACTCTTACGTTTATACCTCTTCTTACTTATTTCTAAATTTAAAAGAACATGAAAAATAAAACAATTACTTCATCATTAATTTTTTCGATTTATTTCTCACCCTCCATACTTCGCGACTGATTTCTACCCCCTCCCCCCGCCATCATGCCATGACTGATTTCTCCCCGCCGCCATCACGCCACCGCCGCACAGGTTTCTTCCTTCCTTCCTTTGCTGCCTCGAGCAATTTTGTTTCACTATTGCTGAAGTTTTGCCGTCGCAGATCCAATTTAATGGATGATATTTTAGAGGAGGACCATCCTCCGATAACTTCAGTCGTCGCGATGGAGGAGGTACGTTTAATCTAAATATTGTCATAATAGTAGTTACATCCAATTTCTGCTTTCTTTTTCTGCTCGATTTCCTGTTTTATATTTCTAAGTTTCTCTCATTTCGATTTCGCCCTTCGAGTGTATTGGTTGCTTAATCAATTTGTTTACTTCTTTGTTTACTTCTCTTCATAGCAAGAGTTGGTTAGGGGGTTCTTGAATTAGGGTGTTGTTATCCGTTTAGGATTGTTGTATTATTGTTGTTGCTACTGATGTTGTTCCTGCTCGTGCTGCCCCTTTCATTTTTTATGCTTAATTTGAGTTCATTTACTGTTGTAAGGATTAACTATTTATTTGTGTTAGTTCTTTCTCATTTTCTTGGTCTAATACCTCTTGGTCATCAATGTAAAGGAAAGTGGCTCATTCTTATATATATATGTAGGAAGTTTATAAATACAAGAGGCCATATATGATTGGTACGAAATAATACATTTACTTCGAGCACTGTATATAATACATTAAGTGAACATATTTGTGATAGATTGACATAGGAAGTTTAGAAGAGAAATAAGAATTCTCTGTTCTGGACGTGAGCATGATTTTGAAGGAGGTTTTCTGTATTATATTATTTTTTTTATGAGAAGCCTAGTCCCCAGTTATTCAATTTCCTCTCGGAAGTTATGAAGCTTGCTAAATCATTTGAGAAAACGGTTTCTAATAGTGAATACCTAGTTATGTTAAACAGAAGCTTTTCATCTTTGCCTTTGGCATATCTGTTATAGCACGTGAGTCAGTGTTGATGTATGTGACTGATGAATTATTGGGAAAGCCCATTAATCTAATTCTGAGTTTGTGGATGTCTAGCTCGAAAATGTCATTTTTGATCCAGACATGTCTTGCCCTTCGTCTACCAAATCTTTCTATTGTGTTCTGATTGCATCTCTTGATTTTTTTGATGGGTAGAGTTTTTTAGGTGATTGTTGTCTTTATGCTGCCATGGCATTCCATGACCTGTTGTATCGACTTGGTTGAAGAAAATCTAGTAATTTACGACTCAAGACATCATCTTCTGAAAGATTGTGAATTTGAGGAGCAGAGGATGTATTTTGTTCCTCTTGCACATATGCTTCCACAAATGCTAAAGTATACTGGATTTTATGATGCTAGAACTGATTTGAAACAAAAAATGAAGCAATGGAAGATTGTACAATCATTAGAAGTAGAAGGTAACTTTTACAAACAAGATGAGAAATATATCATTAATGGTAGTGTTTTTGCTATGAAGTATGCAGAGGCTATCATGACTGGACAAACAGAGAAGAGGTTTGGAGAAAGAGATCTGAAAGATTATAGGAGCCAACTAGCAAGGAACTTGTTTAATTTCAGCACTGGTGTAGAGACTCTTCCATTATAATTTGTCTATGTAAAACTTGGTTTTGGATTATGTTTAACTCTTATTTGATGTAGACTTTAAGTTTCTTATTTTGGGTTGTTGTTTTGGTAATTTTGGAGCTACTGAATTTGTACTTTTATGAGAAATTCTGTTCTATTACTGCCTTGCCTTGTCTTATGATCAATATTGTTTATGTGTTATTGTATTTGTCTCTAGAACACACGACCTCATTTTATTTGTCGTGTATGCTAATCGTGTATGATGATACTCGTTTGTGCTGCATTTTTTTTTAATCTTGTTCATGTCACAGCCGACTTCTAGGCTATTGAAACCACTAGAATACAAGGGACAGTGAGGTGGAACAACTGAACTTTAACTTTTAAAACATGCTCAATGACTTAGGAATAATCTCAATTCTCGAATCAAGCTCACAACAAGGTGAGTTATCAATCAAGTTCTTTTCCAAGTAATGAATATTCGATAAGATTATGGATATTGAACTCATTAAGGAATTAGGTTTGATTATTAATAAATGTTGCATTCAAAAAGTGGGCTAAATTTTTTTTTAAACTTTTAATCATCAAGTAATGATGAAGCAAATTTGATGATTCGAAGAAAATCCAAACTCGCTTTGGTTGGAATTCAGAAAGGATTTAAGGGCTTTGATTGAGCACATGGGCTCTTAGGGTATTGGGACCGAGCATGCAAGGAACGATTATAGCAAGTAAATAACGTTGCAGCGGAATATAAACATCGACTCAGAAATCCCAAGGTTATATGTGTGAAGATACATAACCTCAAGCTTAAACTCAAATTTTGGATTTTATTTGACAACGAGCCGCCCAAGCACACCGCAACCTTCCTCATTCGAGCTAACCTGCACGTTTTAGAAATAACATGCAGGGCGTGAGTACTTCGTACTCAGTGAACACATGCCAAAATAATTTGAAACTTTGCTCATTAGAGCTATATGATTTTACTTGCCGCTTTAGCTGCACCAAAAGTGTTAGATAAATAATTATTTAAAAGATTTTACTACTTGTGGTAGCTTAAAATATTTTTGTTGTTTTCTGAAATCGGTTGCAACCATTTTTCTCGGGTACGAATCCATCTACACGTCTTGTCTGTTTGTGGTGTCGAGAAGTAGGCCTCCTCCTCGAGCACCGTAACCGGCCCAACCGAAGCAAGGCTCACAGTTACCTCAATACAATGCATGCATCGGTCCCGCATCAACAGGACTTTTATCCCGTGCATCCACAGGACTCATTCAATTCAATATAAAGTAGAGGATTGCATACCAAAACATAAAAGCTCAGGCAAGTAAATCAACTTTAAATAAAAACGCACATCTAAAAATAAATTGCGCATTCATCGTTGAGTTTCGGTTCAGAAAGCCCACCTGGAATGTGGCTTAACTCGTCTACTCTTTTACTGCTTGCCGTCCTACCTTTCCACTCCACGCGCGCCTTTCAAAAATAATATTATATAAGGGCGACTTCTATATTTTTGGAAAACAGCGAAGCTTAAGTCCTTTAACGGATTTCTACTCGTTTAAATTCTCAATTCGACTCGAGTTTTTAACTTCTCAATTTTAACTCCTCAAACACTCGATTCTTAATTTCTATCCAAGTACTATACCAATAGACTTCTCGGTATAATTTCTCATCATAAATAAATGTAATCAAATACTCAAATATCAAGAATTCATCATTTCTTTAAACTCAAATTTCTCGTTTTTCTTAAATCAATTATTTTCAAACAAATACGAGATTTATTCTCGTTCACACATTTCACATCTCATTCACAACTGTATTATTTCATAGTCACATCAAATATTCTCAAACAAATATCGCAGATATATCATACTGCTCGTTTTCAACTTAAAATAATATTTCTCGGTTTTTCATCAAACTTAATTTCGTCTTTCATAGAAAAATTCAAGGAATTAAATTTTAAATTCCATTTTTCATTCCGACTTCTCGGACAAAAATCTCTCGAGATAATTCTTGACATGTTTCTAGAGAAATATATTTACTTAGCCGGAAAATTATTATTTTCTCCTATTTTACTCAAAATAATTCTTTTACACGATTTTTCATTTAATAATAACTTTTAACTTTATCAATGAGAAAAATTCATTTATTTTTCTCTTTTAACTCTCGTCATCCAATATAACTTATTTAATAAAATTCGTTTTTGCTCGATTCAAATTTTGTTATTTCTTTTTTATTGTTTCTAGCTCAAACACTTCTTTATTTGCTCGTTTATACTTAAACTCCTAGCAAATGAATTTTTATTTAGAAAATCATCGATTTTTTCATAATTTTCTCATACGAACTCCAAATTGAGCGATTCAAGTGGCTAATATACTTGTTTTTCTCTCAACTTTACGTTTATAACATCGATTACATCTTTTACTCAATGAAATCTCATTCATTTTCCTTGGAAATTTACTGCATTCATTAATTTCCTTTATTCTTACTTTTTCTCAATAATTTTAAGTTCTAACATACTCAAAATTACTCCAATTGATGTCTTATAACATTATTTGATCCATATGAACTCAAAATCATAAATTCTCATTTTTATCTTCTTTTATACTTCTATTTATTGAGTATCATCTCGTTTCTTATTCGATTTCACTAATTCAAAGTTCTATTGAACTTATAAAAATTCCAATTACTCAATTTCTCCATTAATTTCATCTTTTAATCTCAAATACTCAAAACTTATATTTTGTACCTCATTTCCTTCAATTATTTTGAGGATTTCTTTATAGTACTTTATTTCTTGCATTTTAATGCTTCTTTTTACTCAAATAAATTCTAATTTCTTTTTTCTCAACTCATTTTTCCTTCTTTAAGCTCAAAAATACTATAAGTCTTCTTTCAAAACTTAAAATCTTCGAATAAAATGGGATTTTTTTCCTTGATATTTCAACTCTTGATTTTATTGGATATTTCTACTCCAAAATATTTTTAATTTTATTATTTATCAATTAACTCATCATTTTGTGCTTAAAACTCTAAAAGCACAATTTTTTATATTTATTTTTGGTTCGAATTTTTCATAATTTGTTCATAAGATTTTATTTCTTCAATCCTTCTTAAATTTAAGCTCTTTTCATCTCAATTTTTATTTTTATATCATCAAGTCTTCCAAAAATTATTAGGAATTAAAATTCCAATTTTTCTTCTTATATATATATATATATATATATATATATCACTAAATATGTATAAATATTTATAAAAACTCATTTCTTTCTTTTGGTGGTGTTTTCTTCCATAATTATTGTTAAATTTTATTTTTAATCCACCAATTCATCAAATATACTCATAAAAACACAAAATCATATTTATATAGATTTTCATTGTAATACCCCGATATTTTCTCCGTCGCTTAAAATAAAAATTTTATAAAAAATTAAGGCTTTGCACGCCTAAGCTCCCGATTTTCAATTCTAAGACTAACGGTGAAATCCGTTATTAAAAATAATTTCTGGAAGTCAGTGAAACGAATACTGTATTAGGGTTTTCGCGGACGAAAACTTTTTAGTACGAGAACTCAGATCGGGAAACCGTCTGATTTTTACATTCACGAAATTTCGATACGAGTTCGCCCGAGAAAGTTTGTTTTTATGATTTTTCCGGACGAATTTTGGACTGTGACGTCCCGACTTTTTCTCGGATTTTGAAAAATGAATTAGGTTTTCCGAGTACGTAAATTATTTCCAATCTAACGGACGAATTAGATTTCGTCAATTCCATAACTAACTAGGAAAGTATTTCTCGACTTTTAAAACGGCGTTTAAGAGCCGGAAACGAGTGATTTCGTTAATTTTTCCCTCGCCAAACATGACCCTAACGACTCACCACTTTGTTAGATATTTCTAACTACTTTATGACTCATCATAAGTGAGTCATCACTCCTTCTTCTTCCCCTCCCCCCCCCCCCCCCCTGTCCGCCACTCTCTCTCATCTCCTCTCTCTCATTTCTTCTCCAATCTCCTCCATTGAAGCTCAAGCTCAAGCTCTTTCCAAGATCAATACTCCTTCGTCTACCAATCAAATCCGAATCAGAGTTTATATTACGAAAGGTAAGAGCTTCGTCTCTAGTTTGAACCGAACAAATCTCCTTTCCCCTCTCTTTTATTTTTTTCGAAAATTAGGGAATGGATTAGCATGTGATTTCTTGTTCGATACATGTTCTAGGATGTTTAGAATCGAATTCTACGGATCAAATCATAAAGAAAAATCAAAAACCCTAACCCCTAATTAGTACCGAAAATTTTCAGATTTGGGGCTTTTTATTCGTGCTCGATTTCTTTGTCGATTGAATGTTAGATTAGTGTTTCTTATGTTGTTAATTGACCGTATGAATTGTTTTAGATTTTTCTAAAAATAAAATCCAAAACCTAAGAGACGAACAAGGCTCGATTTAGGTTAGTAAATGTTATGATATGCTCGATTGGTTGATGGAAATGAGTTATGCGATGCATGAGGATGAATATATATTAAATTGAGATTTTTCTAAAATTAAAACGAAAAGTGTAAGAGACGAAGATGTGGTGATAACTAGAGGCTCGATAACATTTTGATAATATGATTTGCATGTTAGTAATGCTTGATAGATGATAATCGTTGTCGTAAAATTTGAATGAAAACGGAGAATGTAGAATTTTACGTAAGAGACGAACGACGGTCGATAAGTCGGGAATAAATGATGATATGAAGATGTGAATTGCATATTTATGATTCTTGATAGTTGATGAATAATGTTGTAAAGTTTGAACGAATTCTAAAGATGTAGGATTATTCGTAAGAGACGATCAAACGAGAATAAGTATTGATGGAAAAGACGATTAAAGATTCTAATTGGATATTGAAGATTATTAATGATTAAGGAACGAGTTTGTAGTTGACGACTTGTTCGTCCGAGTATTGAAAGATGAGTTGTAGTTATAATCGAGAAGTAGAAACAAGAAGTTAGGAATTTTTGAACGACAAGTTGAACTTGAAATGGTTTAGTAATTGTATAGTTTGAACAACGAGGTTGGGATCGTCGTGATTATAAACGAGAAATGAAAAGGGGACTACCACGTATAATAATACAAGGTGACTGTCTTGGGTCAGTTTTTGTGCGAAATTAAAAGTGTTTAAGCTTTAATCGAACCTAGAAAAGCGTGCGTCGATTTTATCGAGCATTAGGGTTCACTCGGCAGTTTTTGCGACGTTCCACGAAACTGCGATATCTCTTAGCTCGTTAACCGGAATTGAGGTCCGCGAATTGGAGAGTAAACTAGACATTCGAGGCTATCTTTTGGTACAGGGAACGACCCCTGTTTCGAAATCCCCTGTTCCATGCGAACTTATTGACCTGACTCTGTGCAGTGAATATCAAAAACCTAATTTCCTAAGTTGTTTTCCTCTCAACTTAGTTTCTTTCGATCTTTAAGGTCGTTATGAGTTAACGAATGCCTTTTTCTTACTGACCTCAGTGTCAAGTATAGAGCCTTGAGTGCTAAACGAGATGAGTTCGTATCTTGTATCCGTTTAAGTAAAGGAATTTAGTTAGCGTGCAAATGCCTAAAAGCTTGAAAGCATAGAAGACTAAATCAAATTTGATTTCGATTTCCATTTTCTGTTGTCGTCTCAACGACTCATCGAGGTTATGTTTTATGTACGATGAAGGAGGAAGTCGACACCAAGATTAGAAGACAGGATGGAAGATCAGAGATGGAAGCACGTGTTATAGTTCTGTAATCGCCTTGAGGTGGGCTTTCTAAAACCAAAAACTCCGACGAATGCCATTACTTGTGAAGTAATATCATGTGAGCGTTGCTCGAAAGTGTTTATGTATTGTTCATAAATGTGTATTAAAGTATCTATCAGAGCATAAATGAATTGTTTATGTGAATTTTCTTGTGCTTCTCTGAGTTAGCCCTCGGAGTGCTAACCAGAGTATTGGATTCTGAGTTAGCCCTCAGAGTGCTAACCAGATATTCCAACCAAACGATCAGATTCTGAGATAGCCCACAGAGTGCTATCCAGAGGGACAGATTCTGAGTTAGCCCACAGAGTGCTTTCCAGACGATCGGATGTGAGTTAAAACTCACAGTGTGTTACCCAGAATTAAATGAACAGCAGTATAAGTTATACAAGTGTTTATGAAAGATGCATGATAAAATCTATACTCTTGTGAGTTGCTTTCGGCAATGTGCCCACTAAGTGCTTTATGTACTTAGCCCTGCATGTTTGTTTTTTTTTAAATGTGCAGGTTGAGTGACGAAGGCGGAGGAGGTTTCAAGTAAAGGTCGTATTTAAGAAGTAAAGTTCAGTTGAGCCTCGATTTCACATTTGATATGTGATATCATTCTACGTTTTTCCGCTGCAAACTAGTTTCAGTTAAAGTATAACTTTAGATCTAAGTTTCATTCTTTGAACTTAGTCTCTTTTAAGAACAACTATGTTGAGTAATCCTTCGTGATCGACTCTTTCTTTCATTAAATAAAGTCGGTTCTCTTATTGATGTAAATCCTTTCGGTTTAAGTTGTCTATACTTCAAACCTAGTTTTCTCTGATCACAACTTTGTCGAGCGATCTTTTGTGATTGACTCTCTCTTTTATCCAATGAAGTCAAGTTCTTAGTAGTTTCAATTATATTTGTCTGTTTATTCATTCATACTCCCCTTCTTCCCCGCTTCTTTAATCCAATCCCTAGTCGCACCCCGGCCTTGCCGTCCCTCGGGATTTGGGGCTGTGACATTCATACACACACGGTTTCATCATATATTCCTCAAATAAAATCATACTTCCATTTAAATCATATACTCATACTTCTCATCTCTTGATTTAATGAAATTCATCCTCAAATTCGTCATAGAACATATATATGCAAAATAGATATTACTATTCATCATCTTCTCCAACTCATCTTTTCTTAACAACATACTTGTTTCTTCATTTTAATCACTTCATCATACTCATATATCATCATAGAACTCATATAAAGCATCAAATTCAAGAAATCAATCAAAAATCACAAAAATCATATTTAAGGCATAAACCTTCGATTTTTATATGTTTTCTTGCACATATATTTATCTTCTTCATTTAATCATCTCAACATGCTTAGATATATTCTTAGAACTCATCCAAATCATTAAAATCAATAGATCAATCAAGACATCAAAAATCATATTTTTTTCCTTAAAACCCATAGGGTATATACATATATACAGCATGGATTTTTTTTTTTTCTTCTTGTTTCTTTAGCATGGAAGGCATGAATACTCATGGTTTTAAACTCAAAGATTCAAGGATAAAATCTTCTTCTCATACTCAAGAAAATAATCAATCAAGAAGGGAAAGAAAATCAAGGATTTCTTGATCTTACTTTAGGTTTTTGAAGGAATAAGAGTTGGAACTCAACGCCTTGCTACTCCTTGATCCTTCATGAGCTCAAAATAAAGAAAAATATGAAGGTTATAAGCATGAGGAGCAGCTGCTGGTCATGGAAGAAAAAGGAAGAGAATCATGATTCTTACTTGAATTTTCAAAGTAAAAATGATCAAAGCTTGAACTCTTGAACTCTAGCTCCCTTTCCATTGATTTTCTTGAGGTTTAATGGAAGAAAAATGATAGCTTATGGTGGAGAAGAGCTCGTGGCAGCCATGGATGATGGAGGAAAGAATTTTTCGTTTTTTCTTGAATGTTTCAAGTAGTAGGGATCATATCTTGATCCCTTGAATTTTCTAGCTCTTTTTCTTGATTATGATCGAAAAATTGAAGCTATAATGAAGCTTGGGGCTGCTGCATCAATGGAGGAAGTATGGAGGAGAGAGACAAGGTTGAGGATAGTGGTGATGAAGGTGATAACCGATTGTGAGAGAGAGAGAGGTAAATAGATGCATGAATGAGAAGAAATGAAAAACATGTGTGTACTATTTGGAGGAAAAGACAAGAGAGTGCATCTCACTCTCTAAGTGAGAGTGGTGAACGAAATTGCTGAGAAAAAAGGTGATAAGAACGGCTAATTATAGGAGATAATCTCAGATTTTTATCTGCTAAAAATTCCAGATAGAAAAGATTTTATCCGATTAATATTTCCCTCTATAACGTCAAACTTTATTCCCTCATTCCGGCACTTTCTAGGCATCGGATTTCACTCTAATTCATTTCATTACTCATAAAATAATTTATGGAGTCTAACGAGACCAAATTTCATTTAAAATTCTCAAAAACGAAGAAAGTCGGAAAATCGCAATTGTGTGCGCTAGTCACCGACTTTAAAATAATTCAAAACTCAATTTCTAGGTCTCGGATTTTTCTCTAACTTGCATCATTAATCAAAAAATAATTTTTATATTCGAAAACACTCAAGTTTCAGGAAAAACTCCCGTTTAATCAAAAAGTCGTAAAACGACGCGATAAGTTATTATTCACTTAGGTCGCGTTTTCAAAATAAATTTATTCTCGACTCAAATGACCTCGGAAAATTCTCAAACTCGTATCATTGGTCTCAAAATAAATTTTAAATTTCAATGACACTGATTAAACTGAAATCGGGGTCCGTTGACCGAGGGTTGACTTTTTGGTCAAAGTTACTATTCATCGGACGGTTGACTGTCACGAAATTTTCCGAAATTCGAACTCATACTAAATCTCACATTCTTAAACTCATATAACTCATCTCATCTTCGTTTTGAGTTTCTGAAACGAGAAAATTACTATGTTACCCTTCAGGGGCATTTTGGTAATTTCAAAGAAAATTTCTTCTCTGAAATTTTTATCTCATATAATCACACATAATCACATATAATAATACTTTAAAAGCACTTAAGCTCACATAATCATATTTAGGACGATTAATTAGGGTTATAAATATACGGAGTATTACAGTTCATCATCTTCATGCAGTAAAATGTGTATAATGCACAATATTTTAGAAGAAACAAACTTTCGAAACATTCCAACGAGTTTATACAATTAGCATATACAACCTCAAATTTTATTTGTCGTGTATGCTAATCGTGTGTGGCGTATTATTTTACATTTCTTTCTTCATTTTGATTTGACATTATGTATTTATTCGTAACATTTTCTATTTTTTTAGAGAGAAAAATACATTTTTTAAACATTCCAAATTTTATTTGTCGTGTACTAGCACACACGACTAGTACACACGACCTCAAATTTTATTTGTCGTGTATACTAGTCGCGCGTGGATATTAGTTTACATTTTTTTTCTTTCGTTTTATTTTAATTGTATGTATGATTCATAACATTTTCTATTCTTTTTCAAGGATAAAAATAATTTTTTGAAACATTACAGTGAGAATGCATGACTAGATTACACGAATAGAACACACGACCTCATTTTATTTGTCATGTATGCTAGTCGTGTATGATGATACTCGTTTGTGTTGCATTTTTTTCTTTTTAATCTTTTTCATCATCTTCATGCACTAATATGTGTAAATGCACAATATTTTAGAAAAAACAAACTTTCGAAACATTCCAACGAGTTTACACAATTAGCATACACAAACTCAAATTTTATTTGTCGTGTATGCTAGTCGTGTGTGGCGTATTATTTTACATTTCTTCTTCGTTTTGATTTGACATTATGTATATATTCGTAATATTTTCTATTTATTTATTTATGAAATATAAATTTTTGAAACATTCTAATGACAATGCACAACTAGATGCACGACTGTAATACCCCGATTTTCTAAGTCTTAATTAATTATCCTAATTGTACTTAAATGTGCCTAAGTGCTTATTAAATGTGTTTATATGTGATTATGTGCGATTCTATGTGGTAATGATTTCTGAGAATAAATCTTCTCGTGAAATTACCAAAATGCCCCTGAAGAGAAAAATCGTAATTTTTCATGTTTCAGCAACTCGAAACGAAGATGTGAAGAGTTGTATGAGCTTAAGAAAGTAAGATTAATCATGAGTTCGAATTTCGGAGAATTTTGAGATGGTTGATTTTTTGATGAATAGTAACTTTGACCGAAAAGTCAACAGTTCATCGACGGACTCCGAATTCAGTCTAATTAGTGTCATTGGAATCTAGAATTTATTTTAAGACAAATGATAGAAGTTTGATAATTTTCTGAGCTCGTTTGAGTCGAGTTTGAATTTATTTTTGATAAGTTACTAAATGAATATTAATTTTTTACGTTTTCTTTGATATTCGGAATTTGTACCCGAAAGTTGGGTGTTTCTGAATCTAAAAATTATTTTATGACTAATGATGTGAATTAGAGTGAAATCCAAGATCTAGAAAGTGCCGAGGAGGGAATTATAAGTTTGTGAGTATTAATGTTTTAAGAGGGATATATTGTACAGAATAAAATCTTTTCTTTCGAGTATTTTTATCTGATATAAATCAGATTTTTCCCTTCCTCATTGCCGACATGACTCTCTCCCTCCTCACTATATTAAATCCTACTCTCACTCTCATGAGTGTATCACACTCTCTCATTTCTCCCCCACTCTCTCTACCTCACGCATCACACATCTCTCTCGCCACCATCTCTCGCCTTCTTCCACACGGTTTCCTCTCTCTCTCTTCCCTCCATGGCTGCCAAAACCCAGCAACTCCCTAAGCTATCATTTCTCTTCGATTAAGGCAAGGAAAGGAAGCTAGAGTTGCGAGGAATCGAGTCTAATCCGTGGAGCAAAATCCAACCAAAATCCTATGATTTCCAACCAAAATCCTATGATTTCCATGTCTTTTTCTATCATAAACTCTTCGGAAATTCTGCAAATTTTTATGATATAATTTGATCTTGATCTTCAAAGCTTGAATCCATGATCCTTTGTATCTTCTATGCTTTGAATTATTTGAGAGAAATCCAATCCTTTAACCTTGAGAACTCTACGTCATATTCTCCATAGAGTTCGAAAATTATGAGTATTTATAGAAGAGTTATGATTTTTATATCTTTGAGTATGAAATCATGATCTTGCATGCTATCCACGCTTGAAAAACAAGAAAGAAAATCCAAGGACAATATATATATGTATGTGCTGAGAATTTTAAGGGGAAATTAGGAATTTCCATGCTTTGATTTATTTCTTGAGTTTGATGATTCAAATGAGTTCTAGAATTAATTCTAAGCAAATTAGAATTATTGATTGAAGAAAATAAACATATATATGGTGATCATGAAGAAACCGGAGGTTTATGACTTTAAAATGGGATTTTGTATGTTTGGAATTATTTCTTGCATTTAATGCTTTATATGAGTTGTATGATGTTATATAAGCATGCTAGAGTGATTAGATTGAAGAAATAATTGCTATATCTTTAAAAATGAATTTGAAGAAGATGATGAATAGTAAAATTTGGTTTTGATGATCTTGAGTATTATTTGTTAAATTGATGAAAGAATTATGAAATTGAGAGTATGTTGAGCATGATTTGAGAAAGAATCGAAGAGATGAATTTATTTGTTTAATTTTTGAAATTTTTTGAACCTTATATGCTTAATAAGTGTGATTTTTTAAAATTCTTCAGCTTGGTTTGATGAATTGATGTTAGATTATTGAAATTGAGATTATTTGGAGTGAGATTGCATGTTTTAATGTTGGATTTGAATTCCTATGCAAAAAGCCCTAATATTTTCAAAGGTTTATGCCTTAAAATGAGAATTTTTGATACTTGATCTTATTTGGTGAAATTGATGATGAATTTGTTCAATTGGAATTTTTCTAAGTATATAAGAGCCTTGAATTTTTTAATTTGGATGAGTTATGCCTTAGATTCAAAAATTTCGAAACTTTTGAGAAAATAAAATTGGGAATTTTTGTTATTGATCTTAAATGATCAAATTGAAGTCATAATTGAGCAATTAGATTTATTCTAAGTATGATAGAACTTGAAATTGATGAAAAAGACCAAGTATAAGGAATTTAATTTCTTGCAGAAAATTTAAGAGGAAAATCGATGAAAATTTTGATGATATATGATGTAAATGATGATTCCAAGATGAATTTGAGATTAAAACAAGCATGTTAGCCTTTTGAATTTCTGAATTCGGATACCGTATGAAAAAGTTATGCAAAATCAATGATTTTGTGCACTAAGAGTCGATTTTCTAAAATTTAAATAAAGATAAGTGAGATTATGAGTTAAATGAGTTTAAATAATTAAATTGAGTATGTTAGAACTTGAATCGAGTAAAAATGAACCCTTATGCATGAGATGGAGTAAAAGTCGAAAGATGAGAGATTTAAGTTAGGGATTTTCGATTTACAAGTCGAAAGTTGAAATTGATTGAGTAATTGTTCAATTAGATTTGATTTAAGCTAATTGTGAAAGTTTGAGAATTTTTGGAGCATGCACATTTTTTGAGACAATAATGCCTTACTTAATTCTTATTTTTGCATGAGGTTTCGGATTTCAAATCCGTTTCCATATTTGAATTCGTTGAATTTTTATAAGAGAAATGAAACTATTTCCATTCAAAACTGATGTCACACCCCGACTCCCGAGGTGCGACGTATGCAAACACAAACACTACTAACCATCCATCGCTCAACTCAAATAAGGGAAACATGCTCGGGAAAATAAGGGAATATCAACGAAAAGCGGTAACATTCAAGTCATGCTTTCAAAGATATATCAGATCAACCAACGAGCACGAATAATTTACATATCTAGCTCGAATGGGAACAAGTATTTCAAGTCAACGAGAACGAGATTCATCAAAAATAGAAATTAGCATCGAGCACATCGCTCTGAATTGGAACATGTATCAGAGTATAATCTAAAAGACATCAATAAACAAAAGCATTGCATTGCAGCGGAATTCTCGACTCAATCCCAACAACTACATGTATGGAGACATGTAATTGCCAGTCTAACTTTCGACTCGATCAACAAAACATATAACACCACAACACACCACCAAGCTGTCCTCTCCATCCGCATCCCGTTAACCTGTACGTTTAGAAATACATGCAGGGCTGAGTACTTCGTACTCAGTGAACACATGCCAAAAACTTTTGAAACTTTGCTCTTAGAGCTATATCAATTGATCTTGCCTTGCCGTAGCATCACAAGTATTAATGCAGAGAAAACAGATTTACTTGTGAATGCAAAAACATTTTCTTTTCGAATAGACTGTGCAGTCAAACAATATATATACTCAAGTAATATGTATCATCTACCACATTTCACTCCCACTGTGCCGAGAAGTAGGCCTCCTTCTCGAACACTGTGACCGGCCCAACCGAAGCAAGGCTCACAGTCACCTCAAACAATTCATATTCCACACGTGGGTTTCCTGCCTTTCACAGGATAATAATATCTCAACAAGCAGATGATAACACATATCAAAAACTCAAGTAAAAACGGCAAGTCAATTTGAACTTTAAAAACTCACATAATAATACTCAGATATCATAATAGCATTCATCGATAGTTTTGGTTTTAGAAAAGCCCACCTTACTTCCGTCGATTAGCTAGGCGGCTTACTCTTTCTTCGTCCTTGCTACTTCTCCGTCCCGCTCGGTCCTTTATATTTTGACATCGATAAAAGAAGTAAGACACAAAGCTTAAGACGTAAAGTAGACGTTTGTTTCGACTGAAGGACTTCTACTTGACTCGTCTCTTTCTATTTTTATCTTTTCTAAGACAATCTCGATTCTCGACTTCCTCGTCCTTAGTTCTTACTCTACTCGGTTACTACTTACTTCATCTCGTGCTCTTGTTTCCAAATCATATTCGCTACTCACTAATGCTTGGCATTTCTCATTAGTTAAAGAAACGTTAATTGACTAAACCTTAATTTTTTAATCCTTACTCACATTCTCAATTAGATACTTGATTATACGAACATCATTCACGTTATGAGCATGCATTCTCAACAATTTGAACGATCATTCCGAGCATAGATGTTTCACTCAAGTATATAAATTCAATTAAGCATATTTAACACGTTTAATCACATAAGTCTATTCAAACGAATTTAATTCAATCATAGAGTTTCAATCAATCATTATAACTCAAGTTGGAATCTAAATAAACATATTATCTCAAACTCGATTCACATTTCAAGACACATTAACAATTTCTCTTTATTACTCGACTCTAATTTTGGCAAAGACATTAAATAATCAGTTTTCTTATATTAAAGCTCAAATTTTTATTCATGATCTCTTAACTTAATATACGACGCTTATTTCCAAAGAGGTCGTCTTTTCTCAAATACTTATTTGTATTCTCATACGTACTATTACTTATGCTTCTATTATTATTTCTCTTTTTCTTTTAATTAAACACTTATTGAAATAAAAATTCTTTTTCTATTTATGGCTCGACTCTTATCTTCGACTCAAAACTCGATTCTTAAACTATTACTCGATAACTTTTTATTTCTTTATTTAACATTCAAAACTCGATAATTTTCTCGACTCCTTCTAAATTAAACGATTTGAAAACCAAACTCGATTATCACGAAATAATCATCACTCATCATAATATAAACAATTACTCAAACAATTATCATTTATAAACTCGATTCTCAAAATAACTCTTATTAAATCTTCTTTTTATAACCTTTCTCAATTAATTACTTTAATTCACTCAAATAAATTCTTACTCGACTCTTAATCTC
The DNA here is from genome assembly GCA_029490685.1 of Schizonepeta tenuifolia. Classification (NCBI taxonomy): domain Eukaryota; kingdom Viridiplantae; phylum Streptophyta; class Magnoliopsida; order Lamiales; family Lamiaceae; genus Schizonepeta; species Schizonepeta tenuifolia. Next base: position 75,654,436 of record CM055955.1, on the reverse strand, counting down.
ATAGTTTCTCTTACTCGACTTATCTTTTTATTTATTTTCTAAGCTCGACTCAACTTATTATTCTCATATTCTATTATTTCTTATTTTAGTTATTTTGCTCTAACTTATTTTTAAACTTCAAACTTCTCGATTAATTTAATATCATTGGATTATCAAACTCATACACGGTTGAAACTTCTTGATTAACTACTTATTCTCAACTCTATAATTATTATTTATTATTCTCATTATTTCTCGTTTATTCAAACGACTTAGTTCTCAATTTCTCGACTCAAATTTCATACTCGATTTATAACTCCATTTCTTTAATTCTATCTCGTCTTCTATTTCTCATTTATTACGACTTCTAATTCTTCGTTATTTATTTCTTCTCGATTATCAACTTCTTTAGTCTCGATTTATTTAACTCGATTAACTTTTCTCTTAATCTTTAATTATTTAATAAAGAAATTACCTTCCTTTATTATTTTCTAATTTATAACTCATTTCTCAAATTAGTTATTTTTCTTTTATTTTCTCTTTAATTTTATTCCAACAAATATCTTGAATATTTTATTATTTTTAATAATTAATTTCTTTTAGAATTAATTTTAATGAAATTCAAATCTTCAAATAAAACATCAAGAACACCTAGAACACCAAGAACACATATTCAAAAACTCATATTTTTCACCAAGAACACCTAGAACACACACTAGGTATTCTTTCTCATTTCATTCGATTTTTGCCTCTTTTTATGCTTAAAGCTTCATTCCTTTTATCTCATAAATCCTATTAACATCTATTGCTCAAATTTTCACACAAAACATCATACTATCAATTCATCCAAAAATCATTACAACATCATAAACATTACAGCAACTATTTTTTTCTTCTAAACATGCATATATATTTTGATTTTCCTCATAACAACATCATAGAAGATTAAATCATCATATACTCATAATCATAACATGCTTGTAACATCATCAAATTATCAACAAAATCATCAAAATAAATTTCTTCCTCCTTGGCATAAATTTTCGGTATTCATCAATAGTTTAGGATAAATAATTTCTCAAATTTTCATGCACATTGATGGTCCTGATACGAGTTCTGGTGTATGGGGGGGGGGAATACACCAGATAAAACTTTTTAAAATAACCCCTTAAAAATTAACACAACCGAGTAATGCAACCTAGTTGGAATCACAACCGAGTAAGAAACACTCAGTTGGAAGTGAAGTGATGTGCGAAATGTGGTGGAAATTAACTCGTATAAAATCAACTCACGCTTAAGTGGAAGGTTGGACAATAACCAAGACAGTTGATATGGAAGAATGCAGTTTGTATGCAGGTTAGTAAGTCAGTTGAATATGCAATAAGTAACTGAAAAAATAAACACAACACATAAGATTTAACGTGGTTCGGAGATAACTCCTACGTCCAAGGGGAGTTGTGAGTCCACACAACTCAGTCCAAGTTCTTCTGGACAAACCACAAAGCTTACGCGGGCTTTGCAACCGTTGAGATAAGTTTACGGGTACTTATCAACCTTACAGATTAGTTTACGGGTACTAATCAACCTATCTACTCAGTTACGGGAAGAGTAGGGTCCTAATAACCTTTTCAGGTGAAGGAAAGGGTGGGGTTCCAACTAAATAGCTCGAACAAGAAGTGAGCTAAGATCTAACACTCTACGAACTCTCAACAAGTGATGTTCTCAAGGTTGGATCAAAAACTACAAAGACAGAATCTAACTCTCTAGAACTCTCAACTAATGATGTTCTTAGAGGTTTTGCTTGAGTGCAGAATGAAGTTGTTCTTTCGCTTGAATATCTTTTCTCACTTGTCTGTCTTGTATTCCCGTAAACTTGGTGAATGAGTGAAGGCCTCTATATATAGGCGGAGAGAATCAACTAGCCGTTAGAAGAGCTGTTGATCTCTGTTCTTTGAAAACGATGGCTTGTCTCTCATCTCTGCAGACTTTCCAAATTTGGCAACTGCATGCTTCTGCTTTCCATCTGAGACAGCCTTGTGTTGGGCCAAATGAGGTAATGACAGAGAGTCAAACCTTCACATGACTTTCTTGTTTGAAATTCAAATCTTAACCTTTGACCTCCAACATTTGATAGTCGGTTGAGTCATTCTGATCTTCATCTGATTGGTCTTCAGCTGATGTTCTATCTGAATGCTTTTGTCTGGGTAGGAGCATTTGAACTCTCAGCTGACTTTGAACTTCAAGCTGTTGATCTAACTGATTGAGTCTACAACTGATGTTCCATCTTGAACGCTCAGTTGGTCTTCTTGTATCTGATCAGTTGGGTTTGAATGCTCAGATGACTTTCTTCCATCTGATGTTCTCTTACAACTTCCCCTTTTGAATACTTGGTTGACTTTTGCATCTTCCCCCTTGAATGCTTATCTGATGAACGCTCAGTTGTCTTCCTCACAACTGATGTTCTATCCGAGTGAAGCCTTGTTTCCGTCTTCAGCTGGAGTCCTGTAAAGATAAAATCTTAACAATGCTCAAACAGCGAGCCTAACTATTAACATTAGGATTTGGCAACATCTACTCGGTTGGCGTCAGTTGGTTTTGGAATCAATCAAAACTTTAATAAATTTCCCAACACACATATACTCATTCAAAATATACTCATAAACACATATCAAACATCAAATTATCTGTTTGGAAATTTATTAAAGTTTTGATTGATTCCAAAACCAACTGATCCCAACCGAGTAGATGTTGTCAGATCCTATTGTTAATAGTTAGGCTCGCTGTTTGAGCATTGTTGAGATTTTATCTTTACAGGTCTCCAGCTGAAGACTACAACAAGGCATCACTCGGAGAGAACATCAGATATAATTAAAGACAACTGAGTGTTTAAAAAGAGGAAGTTACGTTCACAAGATAGAACATCGGTTGAGCGATTCAAAGATACAAGATGAAAGACAACTCAGATTTCAAGTTTCAAAGCATCAACTAAGCTCAAACGAGGAAGATACAAGAGAACATCAGTTGTAAGAAAGACAACTGAGCGTTCGAAGCCAACTGGTCAGAGTCAGATACAAGAAGAACAACTGAGCGTTCAAGATGGAACATCAGTTGTAGACTCAATCAGTTAGATCAACAGCTTGAAGTTCAAAGTCAGCTGAGAGTTCAAATGCTCCTACTCAGACAAAAGCATTCAGATAGAACATCAGCTGAAGACCAATCAGATGAAGATCAGACGACTCAACCGACTATCAAATGTTGGAGGTCAAAGGTTAAGATTTGAATTTCAAACAAGGAAGTCACGTGAAGGTTTAACTCTCTGTCATTATCTCATTTGGCCCAACACAAGGCTGTCTCAGATGGAAAGCAGATGCACGCAGTTGCCAAATCCGGAAAGTCTGCAGAGATGAGAGACAAGACATCGCTTTCAAAGAACAGAGATCAACAGCTCTTCCAACGGCTAGTTGATTCTCTCCGCCTATATATAGAGGCCTTCATTCATTCACCAAGACTACGGGAAATAGAAGACAGACAAGAGCAAGAAGAGATCATAGAGCGAAAGAAAGAACTACATACTTCACACGAGCTGAGCTGCATTCAATCTCGTAGAACATCATTAGTTGAGAGTTCTAGAGTAATAGATTATGTCTTAGTATCTTTAGATCCAACCTTGAGAACATCACTTGTTGAGAGTTCGTAGAGTGTTAGATCATAGCTCACTTCTTGTTCGAGCTATTAGTTGGAACCCCATCCTTTCTTACACCTGAAAAGGTTATTAGGACCCTACTCTTCCCGTAACTGAGTAGATAGGTTGATTAGTACCCGTAAACTAATCTGTAAGGTTGATAAGTACCCGTAAACTTATCTCAACGGTTGCAAAGCCCGCGTAAGCTCTGTGGTTTGTCCAGAAGAACTTGGACTGAGTTGTGTAGACTCACAACTCCCCGTGGACGTAGGAGTTCTCTCCGAACCACGTTAAATCTTGTGTGTTGTGTTTCTTTTTCAGTTACTTTTTGCATATTCAACTGACTAACTAACCTGCATACAAACTGCATTATTCCATATCAACTGTTTTGGTTTTTGACCAACCTTGCATAAAAGCGTGAGTTGATTTTATACGAGTTAATTTCCACCACTTTCCGCACAGCACTTAACTTTCAAATGAGTATTTCTTACTCGGTTGTGATTCCAACTGAGTTGCATTACTCGGTTGTGTTTCTTTTAGGGGGTTGTTTTTAAAAAGCTTTTTCTGGTGTATTCCCCTCCCCCCCCATACACCAGAACTCGTATCGGGACCATCAAGTTGTATCAGAGCAAAGAAGTTGTTGCTGTTTCCAACAGCAAAGATGGCACAAGAGGTGATTAGGAGTGTGTATACTCCTAAGGAAAAGAAGGATGCTGGGAAGACTGTTGAACCCAAGGACACAGCTGAGGAGGTACCAGCTGTCAGTCGCCCCACAAAATCAAAAGATGCACGCCGACGCAGAGCTGAGTCGGAGAAAGAGAAGGAGGCGGAACCTGCCCAGAAGAAGCTGAGGGTGAGGTTCAAGAAGACGGTTGATGTGCCAGCTGAGGACAAGCCGGCTGAGGAGCATGCCGAGGAGCCAGCTGAAGAGCCAGCTGAGGAGCCAGCTGAGGTGCCAGCTGAGGAGCCGGCTGAGGAACCAGCTGTTGATGCACCAACTGAGGAGGAGGCACCAGTTAAGACGGCACCAGCTGAGGAACCATCAGAGTCGAGCCACTCAGCTGAGGCAGCTTCCTTCAAGATCGCCCCTCACGTTGCTGGAACTGATGAGGCGGAAGGAATGGAGACAGACGTGGTATCGGATGCTTCTTCCTCCTCAGAGGAAATTGAAGACGTTCCAACCTCCCCCACGGCAGGAGTTGATGCTGTACCGCCCTAAGAGCCTCTTGCTCACTCAACCGAATCACAGCCAAATGTTTCGAGCTCTTTGCTCGATGCCAACATTGAGACTGTTTCTTCGGCCAATGTTGAAGAACCTATTGATACCCCCCTCCCCACAGAATCTGATATTCCGAGCTTCCAGCTCGATGCCAATGTTGAGACCACTTCTTTGGCCAACATTGATGAAACCTTTGAACCGTTGCCTTATGAGACTCTATCTCCCTCTCCAATAGATGACGAAGCTGACCTTCAGGCCTTCATGCTGGAGCATGAAGGCAAGGTGGCCTACTGCTTCCAAAAGCTGATTGGGATGTTCCCAGAAGCTCGCAACATGCCAATCTTCGCTACTCTTGGAACCGAGCTGCTGTACCAGTTTAACCTGATCTTCAGTCACTGGTATGTGAAGGAAGACATAATCAGGGTACATAGCTGGGACCGACTAAAGGCGGACGAGTGTCGCATACGAGACTACTTCAACTATGCCAACTTGGAAGTCGCCTACAACAACAAGGTGGCCCTGCTGACACGTCGTTTGGACCTCAGCAAGGCAGAAGGCACAGATACAAGGGAGAAAGCTGGACAAGACTGCATTGATTTCCTCGACAACATGCTCGTTAAGTTAGTTGACTTCCTTAGTGATCTGGACGCAGCCGCCGCCGCAGCAAAGGACGAAGAACAAGAGCTGCAACTGTACCTGGCCAACCGTCAAGCCATGGTTACAGTTGAGGAACCAGCTCTAATTGAACAAGCCGCTCCAGCTGATCAGCCAGCTCCATCATCTGAAGAAATCTGTGAGCTGATAGCTGAGAGGGTAAACCAGCTGAGAACCGAGATGCTTGCCAACTTCCAGCAACACAAAGACGATCAGCTGAGGATGTTGGAAGCACAAGAAGAGAAGAACAAGCAGCTGGTGGAGGAGAATGTTTCACTGAAGATAAAGCTGGATGAATTCTCCTCCTCCACCAGCCAAGACGTGTCGGATCTGAAGTCAACTGTTCTGGGGATTAAGTCTGAGCTGAACGTCTTTCAATCCTTGTCTGATTCCAACCTCGCTAAATTCCAATAGACCCAGGATGAAGAATGGGAGTCTCGGTTCGAGTCGAGATGGGCTGAGTACGTCGCTTTCCAGACTGAGATAACTGAAACATTCGCTAGATTGAGTAAAGCCGAACAAAAGCGCCATGACTCCGAACTGGCGAAGAAGGTGGGAATCGAGTGTGCGGTCGATGAACTCTTCAACCGCATTTAACAAGCCGAACAACAGCTCACCTCTCTGGATGGTTCAGTAGCAAGCCTTGTTGCTGATGCCAAAAAGGGGGAAGATAAAGAGGCGGATGTTGAGATGCAGGGGGAAGAAGAGACCCAGGATGAGGAAGAGATGCCAGCTGCTGCAAAATCCCAGCTGAAGAAGAAGACTGCACAGAAGAAGAAGTTCGCTCCCAAGTCAACCGAAGTCGGTGAAGCTGAAATGGAAAAAGACCTGGAGCAGGCGGAGTAGTTTGGAGATTCTTACAACTCCATAGCCGAGATCGCAGCCGAGCTTGATTCGGAACTCGACGGTATCACAACCGAAGAGTGTATTGCAGCTGCCAAAGCTATGGATGTTGCTGAGAAAGATTATATGAATCCGAGCTGGATCAAGAAGTTTGCTGCCAGCCAAGCTCGAAGAGTCAACCAGTTCGAGGAGGAGCTGAACAAGATAACAAAGAACTTGGACCGGAACATCGCCTCCCGCAGCCGTCGCCGCATTGACAAATATCAGGAAGGCTGAAGCTCGGCTGAGACAGCAGAGGTTGCCAGGGAAGGTGAAGGTCCAAAGTCAGTTCAGGCACGTGGACAAGTGGATGCCAGTTGAGTGGAATGAAGAATGGGAGTCATTCAAGCAAGAGTTCGTGAATGACTTCTATTACAGAAAAGTCTACACAACTGACGATCCAAGGAAAGCTTTCAAGAAAGCCCTGACCGAGCTACACTCAGGTGACCCGAGCATGTTCAGCCAGTTTAGGCGTGCAATGATAGATGCAAAACTGGATCTGAACACAGTCCCGGTTCCTCAGAAGGTTACTTATCGGCCTCCTTTCCTCCCAGACTCTCGCAACCCCAACAGAACAAAGATTGCAGCTGAGGCAAGGCAAGTCTGCAAAGAGCACGGGGTTGACATTTTGAAGGAGTCAGCTGAAAAGAGAGAGATTTTTGTTAGAATGTTTAGTAAGTATGGGCTCAAGTATTAGCTCAGTTAGGTTTTGAGCAACTGATGTAACTTTTGTCTTTTTGTGCTTACCTTGTAATCATCATTTGTAATAAAAACTATTCAGTTATACGATTCAACTTGACGTACAATCTCTCATTGTCCAAGCTCTGAATCGCAAAAGTTATTTCAATATCATGTTATAACTGTGCTAACCCTTTGATGTTTTAATCTTATAGACTGTCTAGAATTTCAGCTGAAATTTTGGATAGGTCAGTAGGAATTAGATCAGTTTGCCTTGTAAGAATTTTTATAAGGGTTTTGGCATCATCAAAAAGGGGGAAATCTTCCCCCTTTTTGGCATCAGCAACAAGGCTTGCTACTGAACCATCCAGAGAGGTGAGCTGTTGTTCAGCTAGTTGAATGCGGTTGAAGAGTTCATCGACCGCGCACTCGATTCCCACCTTCTTCGCCAGTTCGGAGTCATGGCACTCTTGTTCAGCTTTCCTCAATCCAGCGAATGTTTCAGCTACCTCGGTCTGGAAAGCAACGAATTCAACCCATCTCGACTCGAACCGAGATTCCCATTCTTCATCCTGAGTCTGTTGAGATTTCGCGAGGTTGGAATCAGACAAGGATTGGAAGACATTCAGCTCAGACTTAATCCCCAGAACAGTTGACTTCAGATCCGACACGCCTTGGCTGGTGGAGGAGGAGAATTCATCCAGCTTTATCTTCAGTGAAACATTCTCCTCCACCAACTGCTTGTTCTTCTCTTCTTGTGCTTCTAACATCCTCAGCTAATCGTCTTTGTGTTGCTGGAAGTTGGCAAGCATCTCGATTCTCAGCTGGTTTACCCTCTCAGCTATCAGCTCACATATTTCTTCAGATGATGGAGCTGGCTGATCAGCTGGAGCGGCTTGTTCAATCAGAGCTGGTTCCTCAACTGTAACCATGGCTTGACGGTTGGTCAGGTACAGTTGCAGCTCTTGTTCTTCATTCTTTGCTGCGGCGGTGGCTGCGTCCAGATCATTAAGGAACTCAGCTGACTTGACGAGCATGTTGTCGAGGAATTCAATGCAGTCTTGTCCAGCTTTCTCCCTTGTATCTGTGCCTTCTGCCTTGCTGAGGTCCAGATGACGTGTCAGCAGGGCCACCTTATTGTTGTAGGAGACTTCCAGGTTGGCATAGTTGAAGTAGTCGCGGATGCAAGACTCGTCCGCCTTTAGTCGGTCCCAGCTGTGTACCCTGATTGTGTCTTTCTTCACATACCAGTGACTGAAGATCAGGTTGAACTGGTACAGCAGCTCGGTTCCAAGTGTAGCGAAGATTGGCATGTCGCGAGCTTCTGGGAACATCCCTATCAGCTTCTGGAAGCAGTAGGCTACCTTGCCTTCATGCTCCAGCGCGACGACCTGAAGGTCAGCTTCGTCATCTATTAGAGAGGGAGATAGAGTCTCATAAGGCAACGGTTCAAAGGTTTCATCAATGTTGGCCAAAGAAGTGGTCTCAACATTGGCATCGAGCTGGAAGCTCGGAATATCAGATTCTGTGGGGAGGGAGGGTATCAATAGGTTCTTCAACATTGGCCGAAGAAACGGTCTCAATGTTGGCATCGAGCAATGGGCTCGGAACATTTGGTTGTGATTCGGTTGAGAGAGCAAGAGGCTCTTGAGGCGGTACGACATCAACTCCTGCCATGGGGGAGGTTGGAACGTCTTCAATTTCCTCTGAGGAGGAAGAAGCATCCGATGTCACGTCTGTCTCCATTCCTTCCGCCTCATCAGTTCCAGCAACGTGAGGGACGATCTTGAAGGCAACTGCCTCAGCTAAGTGGCTCGACTCGGATGGCTCTTCAGCTGGTGCCGTCTCAACTGGCGTCTCCTCCTCAGTTGGTGCATCAACAGCTGGTTCCTCAGCTGGCTCCTCAGCTGGCACCTCAGCTGGCTCCTCAGCTGGCTCCTCGGCATGCTCCTCAGCCGGTATGTCCTCAGCTGGCACATCAACCGTCTTCTTGAACCTCACCCTCAGCTTCTTCTAGGCAGGTTCCGCCTCCTTCTCTTTCTCCGACTCAGCTCTGCGTCGGCGTGCATCTTTTGATATTGTGGGACGACTGACAGCTGGTACCTCCTCAGCTGTGTCCTTGGGTTCAGCAGTCTTCCAAGCATCCTTCTTTTCCTTAGGAGTATACACACTCCTAATCACCTCCTGTGCCTTCTTTGCTGTTGGGAACAGCATCAACTTCGTCATAGAGGTCTCCTCGCAGTCCTTCCATACCATGTTCTGACCCTTGGTTGCGAGCAGGATCAGAGCAGATATTTTGCAACCGAAGTTGAGCGTCCCCTTGACACTCAACAGTCTCTCCTTTGAGTCGGTTGTGGTCTTGGAGATCTTCTGCTTCTCCAATGTCAGTTGGTTCAGAAAATATTGGAACCAGTTGATCTCATGTTTGTGCTCCAATGCCATCAACTGCTTAAGCTTTGGTCGGCTGATGTCGCCGAAGGCTCCGTTGTACCCGAATACGACCTTGGACACAACATCGAACAAGAGTCGATGTTCTGGCTTTAATTTTGTCCTCTGCATATTGCTCTTCAATCTCTCCGGAGTGATCAGAACATTTTCTAGAAACTCGTCGGCTTGCTCGTCGGTTATTTTTTCAACAAATTCCGTGGCGGTGTGGTTTACAGGTATGACATGGCGAAGAACGTCGGACACTGCAATGGGGACAGAAACACGGCGAATGGTTCTGGCCGGAACGTCGCGTTGCCGACAAGAGACCTCTGTTGTGACTCCTTCTCTGCTGTCGATGGACGACTGCAGATTCACATAGAATTCTCCGACCTGGCGCCTGAGCAGGTGGGAGGGGAAGAGCTTTGCCCATTCCATTAGGCCGTTCTCCCTGAGTATATTTGCAAGGGGAGTCAACACCGGCGACTCCAATTCATCGTCGGATAGGATCTGCTCGAAGTGAATCTTCGAAACCAGCAGGTCGAACGATTCTTCATACGAGGTGGGGACTAGAGAGGGTCCGGAAGAAGCCATTTTCTTTCCTTTGGGTGCCATTTAATATCACTGGGAAGATATATATATAAGAAGGAAGGAAAATCTTGCAGAAAAAGGTTAGACAAAATCTGAGAAGATGATAAATAGTAACTGCAGATAAACACGAATGAGGAAGGTAATAGATCACTTCCTGATTTTCCGCCTTTTATAGGTTTCTGACTCGGTTGAAATCGACGGCTAGGGTTGAATGGCGCGAATCCATCAACGGCTAAGATCACGCGACTGTTGACTATCTTTGACTTGACGTCATGAACCGAGTTCTAACCAGCGTGTGAGAAGGTGTACAGTTTTTCATCTCAGCCCAGTCGCACTATAAAGTAGGCTATTGATGTTCAGCCGTACTTTACATTAAATTCGGCATGATGGCTATTTTAATGTAACTGACATGCTCAGGAATGTTTGAATTTATTTCAAACATTCTCATTTAAGATCATAACACCTTCAGCCATAAATGTTACCTGCCAGCTGATGTCGGAATCAGCTGTGTTCACCTGTCAGCTGATGTTGGAATCAGATGTGTTCCAATGTTGCGGCATACCATCAGCTGACTCGAGTTTGTTTGTTCAGCTGACGTCTGATCCTACGTTGCAGCATACCATCAGCTGACTCGAGTTCGTCTGTTCAGCTGACGTTTGATGTCTTCAGTTGGCGATCCGCATCCGAGATTCCCCCTTCATCTGAGCTTCCCCCTCAGATGGATATCTATCTCTCTTCCTCAGCTGGTTCCTCATCTAATGGATCTAACAATCCAAGTAGATCACATAACATCTTGAACCGTGCTTCGGCTAGAGGTTTGGTGAAGATATCAGCTCTCTGAATTTCAGTAGGAATCTTCTCCATGGATACGTCCTTCTTCTCAATATGGTCTCGGATGAAATGATTTCGGATGTCAATATGCTTCATCCGAGAGTGATGAACAGGATTCAAAGAGATAGCAATGGCACTTGAACTATCGCAATGAATGGGAACCTGTCCAGTTGAGACTTCATAGTCTCTCAGCTGTTGCTTGAGCCACAACACTTGCATGTAGCAGCTACCGGCAGCCATATACTATGACTCGGTTGTAGAAGTGGCAACACATGCTTGTTTCTTGGAGAACCAAGAAACTAGCTTGCTTTCCATGAACTGACAGTGTCCAGATGTGGACTTCCTGTCTAACCGATCTCCGGCTAGATCTGCATCTGAGTATCCAGTCAGTTGGATGTTGTCGTCGGTTGGATACAACAACCCAACATTTACAGTTCCCTTCAGATATTTGATGATGTTCTTTGCTGCCAACATGTGAGCTTCCCTCGGTTGAACTTGGAAACGAGCACACACTCCAACCGCGTAAGATATGTCTGGCCGACTGGCGGTTAGATATAGCAAAGAACCGATGATCTCTCTATACTTACTGGCATCCACGAGCTTTCCCTCAGTTCCAGGTTCAATCTTCCAGTTAGTATTCATCGGGATCCTTGAAGGTCACTCCAGGAGGGTTCCAACTCTTCATCCAGTGTTTCCTGCATGTTAGAAATATTGGAAGAATTTAAATTAGCAGGACTAGAGTGTACCTCAATATCATCTCGGTCGGTTCCAAGTGCCATGAGGCATTGATCCTGACCGATAGCGTTGTTGGTGGAAGTCAGCTCATCCTCATCTTCAGTGTCAGTGAAGATGTCCATGTCGTCAGCTGCTTCTTCTGCAACCATGGCCTTGTTCTTTCCAGTTTGCTTGGCCCTCAACGCTTCTCTCTCTTTCTTCGAGAGGTCTGGACAATCTGCTTTGAAATGTCCCTCCTTGCCGCATTCAAAGCAACCATTGTTCACAGGCTTTGAGTTATCTCGAGTTCGGTTAGATTTGTAGAACCTCTTGTATTTTCCGAACCGAGTGTCCATGTCAGCTAGCTTCTTTGACAGGGCGGCTATGTTCTATTGCAGCTCTTCTCTGCTTGGCTCCTTCGTAGCTGTGTCCACTGATCTTGTTGGCCTTGATGTTCGCGGCTTTGAATAGTCAGCTCGGAGCGCTACTGACTTTGTGGCTGAACCAACATCCTCATGTCGACTCGTCTGAACCGAGGACTGAGTTGACCTTCGTCGGTTCACCTTGTACTCATTTCCTTTCAGAATTGAGAACAATCTTTCAGTTCCCATCTCACCAAGGTCAGCTCGGCTCTCATGGATATTGGTGAAGGTATCCCACTTAGCTGGTAGAGCTTGTAATACTTTGAGGTTGATTTCTCTCAAAGTATATTTTCCTCTTCGGATAGACTGGATCCTTCTGATGATGTCCATGAACCAGAGCTCTAACTGATCAACTGTTTCATCAGTTCTCAGACAGAAGTTGTCGAAATCTTGGCAGGCATGTGAGAACTTGTTCTCCTTTGTTTCGTCGCTTCCTTCACTCAAAGATGCCAAGATATCCCACATCTTTTTAGCGGTCTCGCACTCATCTATCCAAGGAAGATAATCTTGTCCAACAGTGGACATGATCGTGCTCTAAATCCAGATATCCAACTGGCTCACTTTGGCTTCCTCTAGAGTGAAGTTTTCTGGCTTCTTCTCCACTAACTCCACAGTTGCATCCCCATCGTTGGGATTTGTAGGAGTGCGAGTGATTCTCTCTCTGATGATGATCGGTCCGGATGTGAGTACTTGTTACATTCGATGATGCTTTGACAGTAGGATCTTCTTCATCCAAGTTCTCCAGGATGTATAGTTCACAACCGAAAACATGACCACGATCTTGTCTTTAACATCCATCTGCACACAACAACAGAAGAAAGATGCAAGCAGATATGCACTAGCGTGATAAAGAGATATGTTCAGTTGACCACTGAAGAAAACACCTCGAATTCACACCTTGTGAAACATAGTCAGCAGTCTTTTGAACCACTGCTCTGATACCACTTGATGGTCCCGATACGAGTTCTGGTGTATGGGGGGGAGGGGAATACACCAGATAAAACTTTTAAAAACAACTCTAGAAAAACAATCACAACCGAGTAAGCAGAGACTCAGTTGGATTCACAACTGAGTAATCATACTCAGTTAGAAGAGTGGTGCTGTGCGGAATGTGGTGGAAATTTACTCATATAAAATCAACTCACGCTTTTATGCAAGGTTGGTCAATAACCAAAACAGTTGATATGGAAAAATGCAGTTTGTATGCAGGTTAGTAAGTAAGTTGAATATGCAAAAAGTAACTGAAAAATAAACACAACACACAAGATTTAACGTGGTTCGGAGAGAACTCCTACGTCCACGGGGAGTTGTGAGTCCACACAACTCAGTCCAAGTTCTTCTGGACAAACCACAAAGCTTACGCGGGCTTTGCAACCGTTGAGATAAGTTTACGGGTACTTATCAACCTTACAGATTAGTTTACGGGTACTAATCAACCTATCTACTCAGTTACGGGAAGAGTAGGGTCCTAATAACCTTTTCAGATGTAAGAAGGGGTGGGGTTCCAACTAATAGCTCGAACAAGAAGTGAGCTATGATCTAACACTCTACGAACTCTCAACCAGTGATGTTCTCAAGGTTGGATCAAAATACACTAAGACAGAATCTATTACTCTAGAACTCTCAACTAATGATGTTTTAAGAGATTGAATGCAGCTCAGCTCGTGTGAAGTATTTGGTTCTTTCTTTCGCTCTTTGATTTCTTCTTGCTCTTGTCTGTCTTGTATTTTCGTTGAATGAATGAAGGCCTCTATATATAGGCAGAGAGAATCAACTAGCCGTTGGAAGAGCTGTTGATCTCTGTTCTTTGAAAGTGATGGCTTGTCTCTCATCTCTGCAGACTTTCCGGATTTGGCAACTGCATGCTTCTGCTTTCCATCTGAGACAGTCTTGTGTTGGGCCAAATGAGGTAATGACAGAGAGTCAAACCTTCACGTGACTTCCTTATTTGAAATTCAAATCTTAACCTTTGACCTCCAACGTTTGACAGTCGGTTGAGTCGTTTGATCTTCATCTGATTGGTCTTCAGCTGATGTTCTATCTGAATTCTTCAGTCTAAGTAGGAACATGTGAACTCTCAGCTGACTTTGAACTTCAAGCTGTTGATCTAACTGATTTAGTCCTACAATTGATGTTCCATCTTGAACGCTCAGTTGTCCTTCTTGTATCTGACTCTGATCAGTTGGCTTCGAACGCTCAGTCGTCTTTCTTACAACTGATGTTCTCTTGTATCTTCTCCCTTTGAACTTAGTTGATGTTCTAAAACTTTGAATGCTCTGTTGGCTCGAACGCTCAGATAACTTTCTTCTTCCATTTTGAATTGCTCAACTGATGTTTTATCTTGTGAACATAACTTCCCCCTTTATAAACACTTAGTTGTCTTTAATTACATCTGATGTTCTCTCTGAGTGATGTCTTGTTGTAGTCTTCAACTGGAGACCTGTAAAGATAAAATCTCAACAATGCTCAAACAACGAGCCTAACTATTAACAATAGGATCTGGCAACATCTACTCGGTTGGGGTCAGTTGGTTTTGGAATCAATCAAAACTTTAATAAATTTCCCAACACTATCAAATACTCAAGAAAATCAATTTCTCCTATTTTTCCTCATATTTTTCGGTTTCTATAAAAACTTTAAGGAATTAATTTTTCTTTCTCTTTTAATCAAGGATTAATTCCTAGGCTCGATTTTCTATCGATTTCTTCACTCGAATCTCTCATCGAATCTCATATCGAATCCCTAGTTTGCCTAAGCATAAAATTAAACCATGCATTTTTTTTTTTCTTTAGGGATTAGGGAGATTACAAAAATACAATTAATCAAATGATTTAACCTACTTTAGAAATTTAAATCGAAGCTTCTCTCTTGATGATGGTTGAACCGAAAATGATAGGCTTGGGAGCTCAACCTCTAGCTTTGATTTCCATGGTGGATTTCCTCTTGAATCCTCAAAAAAAATGAAACAAAAATTAATCATCTCTCAAGGGCATATGTGCCGAAAATTTCAAGAAAATAGAGATGATTTGGATTAAATATTTGAACTTAAGAACTTATGGAATAATTACCTCTTCAACTTGGATATAGAAGATTGAAAAGGTTGAAGATCTCTTGATTTTTCTTGGAAGCTTGGAGCTTGGAATTTGTATGCTTCAATGGAGGATTTCCAACTTTGCTTTGTGTGTGTGTGTGATCGGCAAAGAGGGGAGAGAGATGAGAGGATTTTTCTTTCCTCCCTTCTTGAGAGTTATCGAGAGAGAGAGAAAACTAGAGAGAGAGAGTAGAGTTTGAGAGAGAGAATGATTTGATGAATGAGAATGTTGAAAATGAAATGTTATTAATGTTAAGAATAACAATATCATCATGATATTCTTTAGTAGGTTTTGAAAATAGGTAGCTAGAGAGAGATTTGGGAGAGAGAGAGGGGTGATGTCGGTTGGGAGGGAGAAAGAGGGAGAGAGATTCTCTTTACAGATAAAATTTTACCCGGTTGAAAAAGTTTTCCGGATAAAAAGTCCGTATTATTTCATTTATACTGAAAACGGCTATAATCTCTCATCGTTCGTTTCCAACACTAAAAACATCTCAAACCTATCTCTTGTCCCATTAAATAAATCAAGGATTCCGATTATCTAATTTTTAGGTCAAAATTTCAAGTAACGAAGAAAACCTAAAAATTAATCGGCTAATTAATCCGTTAAGGACTAAATTCTTATAACTCTCTCATGTGATCTCGGATAAGCCTCTAACATATCTCAGGGGTCTTAGAATTAATTCGAGATTCAAAAGACTCTAATTAGGTCAAATTCTAAGTTCGTAGGTGAATAGCGTCTTCTCGGTTATCGTTACTATTCACTCAAAAGTAAAAATTCTCGGAATCTTCCGAAATTCATACTCATGCTCAAACTTATATAAATAAACCCAATCAATGCATCACATCCTCAATTCGAGTAATTTAAAACACATAAGTTCACATTAAAGCACATAGGGGCATTTTAGTCTTTTCACAAATTTCTTTTTCCTTAGAAAAATTTTATCACTCAAAACTTAATAATCAAGCATATCAACTCATTTAGAACGCACTAAAGAACTTATGAAAACTCGGGATATTAAATCCTCACCTCCTTAAAAAAAAAATTCGTCCCGAAATTTACTAACCTCAAGAAAACAGCTCGGGATACTTCGCTCTCATCTTTTCTTCAAGTTCCCATGTGGCTTCTTCAAGATCGTGATGACACCACTTAATTTTAACTAAGGGAATCGACTTCGTTCTAAGCTGCTGGACCTTACGGTTTAGAATTTTCTCGGGTTTCTCCTCATAACTTAAGTCTGGCTCTACATCCTCTTGACGAATTACATGCTTTGGATCGAAAACGTACTTCCTCAATTA
This sequence comes from Schizonepeta tenuifolia, assembly GCA_029490685.1. Lineage (NCBI taxonomy): Eukaryota > Viridiplantae > Streptophyta > Magnoliopsida > Lamiales > Lamiaceae > Schizonepeta > Schizonepeta tenuifolia. The sequence continues at coordinate 75,637,970 of CM055955.1, read as the reverse complement.
TGACACGTGAAAAACGTTATGCGAATTCCCAAAACTGGGAGGCAATGCTAATTTATATGATACGGCTCCAATCCTCTCAAGGATTTCAAACGGTCCTATAAAACGAGGCTTTAGCTTTCCTTTAACACCGAAACGGTGTATTCCTCTCAAAGGGGATACTTTCAAAAAGACTTTATTCCCTATTTCGAATTCTAATTTGGACCTTCGGTTGTCGGCATACGACTTTTGTCGACTTTGAGCTTCTTTAATCCTCCTGCGAATCTGACGCACAGATTCTATCATCTCTTCGATCGCTTCCGGCCCTATCACTTTTCTCTCGCCTACTTCGTCCCAATAGAGCAGCGATCTACACTTTCTTCCGTAAAGGACTTCATAAGGGGCCATTCCAATCGTATTCTGGTTGCTATTATTATACACAAACTCGATAAGAGGTAAAATTTTCTCCCATTCGTCTCCTTTGTCTGATAAAACAGCTCTTAACATGTCCTCGAGTATTTGAATCGTTCGCTCGGATTGTCCATCCGTCTGTGGATGATAGGCTGTGCTGAACTGCAACTGTGTTCCCAACTCTTTCTGGAAACTTTTCCAAAAACGGGCTGTGAATTTCGAATCTCGATTCGAAGTGATCGTACTCGGCATTCCGTGCAATCTTACGATTTCCTTAACATAAATCTGAGCTAACCTATCTGATCCATAGGTATGCGGAATAGGTATGAAATGAGCGGACTTCGTCAACCTATCCACTATTACCCACACGACTGTGTTTCCTTTTCTCGATCTCGGCAGACCTGTCACGAAATCCATCGTGATTTCATCCCACTTCCACTCTAGAACTGGTAGTGGTTGTAAGGGTCCATATGGTCTTTGGTGTAGGGCTTTTACTTGTTGGCAGGCTAGGCACCTTTCAACAAACATTGACACATCTTTCTTCAATCCTTCCCACCAAAACTGTTGCTTCAAGTCTTGATACATCTTGGTACTGCCGGGATGGGCTGTGTACGGAGTTTTATGGGCTTCACTCATTATCTCGTTCCTCAAAGTCTCGTCATTGGGCACACAAATCCTTCCTTGATACACTAAGGCATTATCTCTTGACTCAGAAAAATCCTTAACTCCTTCACTCCTAATCTTCATCCTCAACTTTTCCAATTCTTCGTCTCTCCTTTAACCTTCTATGATACGAGTCCTCAAATCTGGCATTACTACTAAAGTAGTAATCACTTTCTCTACTGTTGTGGGAGGTACAATTACTTCGATTCTCATCTTTCCAAATTCTTCAATCAAACTCGTTTCATTACTTAACAAAAATCCTAATTCGGTTTCCTTCGTCTTCTTTTCCTTCTTCTTTCGACTCAAAGCGTCGGCTACAACATTAGCTTTACCGGGATGGTAAGATATCTTGCAATCATAGTCTTTCACCAACTCGAGCCATCTTCTTTGTCTCATATTTAGCTCCTTTTGCTCAAAGAAATACTTCAAACTTTTGTGATCAGAAAAGATTTCACATTTGGCTCCATAAAGCTAATGTCACCAAATCTTCAAAGCATGCACTACGGCTGCTAACTCTAAATCATGAGTTGGATACTTCTCTTCATGAGGCTTAAGTTGTCTTGAAGCATATGCTATGACTCTTCCATCTTGCATTAGCACACATCCAAGGCCTTGTGCAGACGCATCGGTATAAATCGTATAGTCTTTTCCTGATACAGGAAGGGCTAACACTGGGGCTGAAGTTAATCTTGTTTTAAGCTCTTAGAAACTTCTCTCGCATTCCTCCGTCCACTCAAACTTCATTTCTTTCTTCAACAAACCCGTCATCGGCTTCGCGATCTTGGAAAATCCTTCTATGAATCTCCGATAGTAACCTGCTAAACCGAGGAAACTATGGATTTCATGTACCGACGTCGGCGATTTCCAATCTTGCACAGCTTTCACCTTTTCCGTATCTACTTTAATTCCTTCGGACGAAACAACGTGTCCTAAGAAATTTACTTCCTTCAGCCAAAATTCACACTTGCTGAATTTGGCGTACAACTTCTCGGATCTTAGCTTTTCCAACACAATTTGCAAATGATTCTCATGTTCCGCTTCATTTCTTGAATACACCAAAATTTCGTCTATGAACACAATCACAAATTTATCCAAATATTCGTGAAAAACTCTATTCATTAGGTCCATAAACACTGCTGGAGCATTGGTCAAACCGAATGGCATTACTATGAATTCGTATGCAATTAAGTTTTTAACTTATATTAATTTTTAAAGGTGAAAAATAACATATTAATTATTAATATATTAATATTATTAAATATTTTAAAAACAAAAATAAATATATAAAAAACTGCGTATTCTGTATTTTTATGAAATACTAAAAGGATTACTTATAAAACTTTTCAACACAGCAAAATCCCTCACAATTTTGCAAAATATAAATCCCTCCAAAAACAAAGCTAATGAAACATAAATCCAATAAATAATAGCGATTTTCTTCTCCCGTCGTAGTGGTAGGTTTTCTTCTCCCCTTCTAATTTCTACATTCTAGCTGTTGGACATGGCTGCAAATCGAAGAAGTTTGTCGGGTAGATGATTACTGATTTGCAGACATGGATGCTTAAGATGATGAGTAAAGCTCGAGAGACGTCCGGATACGTTGGCTTGCATTTCACGGGCTGCCGGAATCTTTTTTTTTTTGCAGCAATGATATTCCACCCATGGCGGAACGATATTATTTTGTTTACAAATGTTGTGTTCTGCAGATGCTCTCCAGGTGCTCGATGAAATTCTTCAAAGATGCAGTCACTATTTTCCTTCAAAGTCAGCCAGTATTTTTTCTCAAAATATACACAACTGGTAATTTTTTATATTCTTGAGTTGAATACATATGTTATTTGATATTGGTGATGGTAACTTGTATAATTTCAATAGACTCTTTAAGGAATTTGTCAAATAGATGATGGAGAGTTTTTGTGTTGGATTTTTATGAAGGGGATAACATTTCGTTGATGATCAATACTGACAAGTGATGCTGAGATACAGTGATGATTAGTGGTTTTCATAACGTTGGAGTTTTTTTTTTAAGATATAACATTGGATTAATTTGCCTTTTTCTTAAAGTAGGCTTGTTGTTTTACTTGTCAATTTTTTTTCAGGAACTAAATTGTGAGAAGGATACCGGAAAATACGGTGTTAAGAGATACATGTACCGATCGAAAGCTGCATTAAGTTTTTTCCAGAGCTCAGGTATGATTATTGTCACGATATTTCTTTCCATGCAAATATAGTAGTTATAATGATGTAAAAGATGAATGGAACAGATCCATCGGCTTGATTGGTGATAATAATCATACTATCTCACCAAGCAATTCATTTAGCTCTAATATTGCGTCGTGGCAAAAGGGTGATTTCCTTGGAAGTAGATCATTAGGAATTGTGTATGAAGGGTTCACTGAGTAAGTCATTCTTAATACACATAGTAGAATTATTTGAACATCAATGATTTGGACTATCATTGTTTATGGATGGTGTCAGGTTTCATATTGATCCCGTATGATCAAATAAGTTAGTGATATGGAAATAATTCTGATGTGTTTCATATGTACAACTTATGGGCATCTAAAAAATTGAAGTTATGGATCAAACTTAAAGTTGCTTTCATTTATTTTTTGCAGTGATGGGCTCTTTTTTGCTGTGAAGGAGGTATCTTTACTAGACCAAGGAAGCCAGGGTCAGCAAAGCATTTTTCAACTTGAATAGGTATCAAAATTCATATGTATTTTCTCAAGTATCTGAAAATAATTTATACACATGCCTAGACCACAACTTGGATTCTGATTTATCCTCTTATAAAATTTGGAGATAACTTTTCTAAGAGAGTTTCAACATGAGCATATCGTTCGTTACTTGGGCACCGACAAAGTATGTTGGTAACTTCTTAAGTTGATGTCTCCATATCTGTGTAGTTAGTAATATTGCTGAGAGGATTTCATGTTTCTCTTTAGTTCTTGATCAAAACATTTATATTTTTTTAGGATGAAGGAAAAGTCTATATTTTCCTTGAGCTTGTAACCAAGGGCTCCCTTGCAAAACTCTACGAAAAATATCAGCTTAGGGACTCCGAAGTCTCTTCATACACCAGGCAGATTCTAAGTGGGCCGACTTATTTTCATAGCCGGAACGTTGTTCACAGGTGCTTTAACTAATCTCCAAGTTATTCAAGTTTCTGAGGGCATTCTCAGTGCTTATTGTTCTTGTATTTTATATTTTTCTTTTACTGAAACCCTTATATTCTGCCAGCTAGCTTACTTCTTTGTTTTAAGTTAATGCATTTGTATCTAGGTAATGTATGTGGGAGCGGATTTAATATTCTTGATAGCTAGTACTTACAATAGAAATTTGATTTGATGTTGCCTTTTTCACTTTTCGAGTAACACTCCAAATCTTTGTGCTTCCTTTTCTCTTTCTACTACCCCTCTATGATTAGATGTTATTGTTTTTTTTTTTTTATGTCAAGCTTGTAATGAGGTTAGAAAATTTGAAACAAACACACATATTGGTACTCAACCAACCTCTTGAAAAACTTATTCTACTACCTTTTTGTCCCTCTGTCTACCACATTCTTATAGAACTCTGTTTTTTCTTCCTTTCAAGGGTTATCAAATGTGCCAATATATTGGTGGATGTAAGTGGTTCTGTAAAACTGGCGGATTTTGGATTGGCAAAGGTCAGTTTTTGGACATACAATATGATTTCTCCTTCTTTTTATGGATGCTGAAAGAAGTTTGCTTGTGTTCTTAGGTAACCAAACTCAATGACATCAAATCTTGCAGAGGAACACCCTTTTGGATGGCCCCAGAGGTACGCTGCAACTTGATCACCCACACCCACTAGTTGAGATAAACTTTATTTATATATACTTTGTCTTTTATTTCACGCACAAGCTGGCAGTTTGAATAAGTAGCGCTACACAGATTTTTGTTTTTCCCTTTTTTCTTTTGTTCTTATCTTTCATTCAAAATATATAACAAAGATTTACGTAAGTTTCCATCCGTGAGGGTTATGTTCTTGTTCATACACATTCTAATTCAGAAGAGTTGCCTAGATTCAAATTCCAGTCTTTATATACTGTCAGGTTGTGAACCGAATGAACCATGGATACGGGCGTGGTGCTGATATTTCTTTTATATCATATATCTGCATTTAGACATAAGTTAAATAGAGAGGCAGAAGGCGATTCTACCCAAGAGCTCATGACTGTCGTCAAAGATATGCTACGAAACACAAAAGTAGCTGTTCTTTTATGATTTTACAAGATTTTGGCATCTTAGTTGTATAAATATTTAGAATTTTTGTAGTAGGCGTATAGATATATGTGTATTTTGACTTTATGAAATATTATTTGGTAAAAGTTCTATGCTATGATCTTGTTACATTAATTTTCATGTTTTTTTTTTTTTTTGCATTTATATTGTTTTTACTATTATATACCAGATTGTGAATAAAAAATACAATCAATCTTATATAATAAAATATTTTACCTATTTATGGACATAAATCAATAATAAATTTTGTATTAATTTAATTATTAGCCACACATAAGTTATACCATTTACCTACACATATAAAATGTAAAACATGTCAAAATCAAATTACATGTCATCATCCATGTAATTTCCACTTCACCATTACAATATGGCCCAAAATTATTTACCCATACATATTTTATAACAATTACCCACACTTACAAATTGTCACATGTCAATATCGAATTCCACGTCGTCATACACGTAATTTTCACATCATAATTATATTATTGCAAAAACATATTTACCCACACATAAAAGAAACTTTTAGAGACATACATATGTGTAGGTAATGTTTGTTGATTTATCCACACATAATTGTATGTGTGGGTAAAAACTTTTACCTGCAGTTTTTTAGCGACACATGTTGACATTTGTATTATGTGTGGGTAAATATCTATACCTACACTTAACCTAACCTTTACCCACATTTACATGTATGGGTGAAACTTCAATTTCTTATAGTGGTGGAACTAACCTTCCTTTGAATAACACCACGGTCCAGGTTAAGATTGCATGTATGTGTTGGATGAACTTGCATATATACCAAAAGTTCCCCTGGAACCGGGCACATAGAAGTAAAGGATAGTCTTTATGCCTGCATTTGTAGTGAACACAACCCAGATCGGACCGGGAAGTACGAAACTCAGCTCGTTGTTCCATATGCCACATTCCAACAGCAAGATATATAGCTTCCTTGTTGTAAAATATGTCGTACAGTGCCAACAGACCGTCTGGCATCCGGTCAAGATCGCTCACAACAAGCGAGGCAGTAGCATCGAGTGGAATAACTGGAACTAACCAATTTTCTAGCTCTTCCACTTCATTGCCACATTTTGTATCTTCATAAACAAGGGGTGGACGGTTAATCTGCATCAACATTGACAAGAGTTTCTCCACTCTGCCCTGATTGTGCACCCACGAAACAAAATCTGCGAAAGAAGCAAAACTTAAATTTAGGGATTCTGCCTCTTCCTCCTCCTCATCAGACTCTGATTCTTCGATATATTCTTCATCATCTTCGTCTGACTCCTCGACGGTACATTCCACATGCTCGCGTAATTGTGATGTCGGTATCTCCTGTGTAGGAATGCTTGCACCACTATCATTTCCAAATTGAGTTTCTTCAAACAAATTGGATGAAGCCATATGTGTGAATTACACGACATACTCATTGTGCTGAGAGTATTGATTATCGTAGGCATATGACGATGAATTCAGATCAAACGAAGGTTTGTACACTTCATCATTGTGCACCACATACAATGTAGACTCAAATTCAAGACCACACAAACGATAAAGTTCATCATCATTTCTCACACAATATTTAACAGTTCGGCCGCTTTCAGACTTTAATAAACACCATAGTTCATAAATACAACTCAACGATTTCGACATCATTATCAAGTCGATATTCTCTTTAATGATAGAGAAATTTATCATATTCAGCGGCACGTAGAAAGTGTGTGACTCTCCACCATTATACAATGTATTCGCCTAATATCCCACCATATTTAATGATGAATCTCTTACACTCCATCTGTAAAATCAAAACAATTTCCGAAAAAATATTAAAAGTACAGAAATAATAATTTCAAAATGCATAAAAATTAAACAATTTTAGTCATGACCAAATATGTTATAGTCATGTTTAATAATGTATTGGTTGCGATCATATTTTATTTAACTAGATCAGGACTATTTTTTCTCGTTCCGATACCAATAAATAGAATTAAAATTCAATTTACTTGTGAAAATGTGGCTGAAATTTCTTACTTGTATAGTATTTCTGGATGAAGCAACTAATTTTCAATTAGTTTGTGGTGGCTTCGTAAGTTATCTACAAAATAAGACAATAATGTTATAAAAACATCGTAAAACTGTTAAGTTTGAGAATTTTCCGAGTACGTGCACATTTTACGAGAAATAGTGACGTAGACCTTAAACCAAGAGTTTTTTGCAAAAAGTATCGGATTCTAAATCTGATTCCATATTTGAAATCATTGAATTATTTTAAGAATAACGAAACTAATTTCATTAAAATCTGAAGACATAAAATTTCTAAGTTTAAAATGTAATACCCCAGATATTTTCTTCCGATGAGAAATAAAAATTTTCTAATTAATTAAGGCTTTGCACGCCTAAGTTAAGGATTTTAAATTCTAAGACTAACGGTGAAATCCGTTTTTGAAAATAAATTCCAGAAGCCGGTTGAACGACTACTGTATTAGGGTTTTCGCATCCGATAAAATTTTCGCCCGGAAACTTAAATTGAGAAACCATCTGATTTTACATTCACTCTTTTTGAGAGACGAGTAAGTTAGTAAAAATCTGTTTTTATTATTTTTTCCGGACAAAATTTGGACTGTGATGTCCCGACTTTTTATCGGATTTTGAAAAACGAATAATGCTTTCCGAGTACGTGATTTATTTCCAATCTAACGGTCGAATTAGATTTCGACGAAAACGTAACCGTCTAAGAATTTATTTCTCGATTTCTAATACGTCGTATTAGACCCGAAAATGAGATATTTCCGGCAATTAAATCACCCCAAAACCGCCATTACCATGTGAGTCATCACCTTTGGGATATTTTCTACTTTATGTAATAGTATTTCACCTTGTCATCACCCTCTCTCTCCCTCATCACATTACCGCCCCCCCCTCCCCCCCCCCCCCCCCCCCTCTCTTCATTCTCTCTCAATTCTCTCTCAAAATCCTCCATTGAAGTCATCTCCTTCAAGCTTTCAAAGCTTCACAAGTCATCCGTCTACTGATCGATTTTATTTCCGAGTTCATATTCGGCAAGGTAGGAACTTCTTCTACGTTATGAACCGAACAAAAACTCGATTCCATCAAGTTGATTTTTTCGAAAATTATAGAGGATGAGGAAGCATGATGAATCTTGTTTAAAGCATGTTATAGTATGCTTAGAATTAGATTTTATGGTTGAAATTTCATGAAAATCACCCTCCTAATTAATTTATAATTACCGAAATTTTATAGAGGAAATAGGGGTTTGATGTAGTTCGATTTTCTTGAGGATTGATTGATGGATTAGTGTTCTATGTAATGATAGATGATTACAAGAATTAAATTAGAATTTTCTAAAAATAAAAATAGAATTGTAAGAGAGAAAGAATCGATGATTTGGTATAGTATATGTTATGTTTTGCATGAATGGATAATAGAAATTGTATGTAGTATGTATGAGGATGAATATATAATTTATTGAGATTTTTCTAAAAATAAATTGAAAAACGTAAGAGACGAAAATCCACTGAGAAGTCAAGATTCGGTAATGATATGAGTATATGGTTTGCATATTAGTGATTCTTGATAGATAATGATCGATGTTTTAAAGTTTGAGCGAAATCGGATAACGTTGGATTTTTGTTAAGAGACGAGCAATCGTCGATAAGTCGAGAATGAATAATGATTTAGGTCTATGATTCAGATATATGATAATCTTGATAGTTAATGATCGTAACCATAAAATTTGAACGAATTCTAAGAAGATTGGAATTTTGATAAGAGACGAAGAAATGAGATTAAAAGTCGATACAAAAGTCGAATAAGGAAAACCAATTTGATATTAATGATTGTTATTGATAAAGGAACGATATTGTAGTTGACGATATTTCCATCCGAGATACGAGATGATTTGAATTATAGTTAATAAACGAGAAGTCGGAATAGAAATTGAAATTGAAATAGAATTGGTTTAGTAATTGGATTAGTTGAAAGACGAGGAATTATACGTCGAGTTTGTAATCGAGAGATATGAAGGAATTTGTCATATAAGATATTGCATGTTGACTGCCTTGAGATGGAAATTTCGTAAAAATAAAAGTGGGATAGTATTTGTCGAACCTAGGAAGTCGTGCGACGAGTTAACGAGCCTAGGGTTTCTTCACGGACTGTTTTGCGATGCGTTACAGAAACTGTTATAACTTTTAGCTCGCTTAACAAAATAGAGATCCATAAATTGGAGAGTAAACTAGACATCCGTGGCTTTCTTTTGATACAGAGCACATCCTCTGTTTCGAAGGAAACTGTTCTGTACGAACTCCAGAACCTCTGCTTTGTGCAGAGACTTATGTAAACCTAATTTCTTAAGTTGAATCCTATTCAATTTCATTCCTCGTGAACTTCTAAGTCGTTATATGTTATCGACTTCCATTTATTTACTGACCTAAGTGTCGAGTAATGAGCCGAGTTAGTTCTAAATGAGAAGTGTTCAAGTCTCGTTTCTTGTAATCAAAAGAAACTAGTTAAAGTGCGAAGGCCTAAAAGTCTAAGACGAATTCGATTTCATTTTCCTTTATTGTCTCAACTGCTTGTTAAAGTTTGTTTATTTGCGATAAAAGGAGAAAGTCGGAGTTGAAGACAGGACGGAAGACAGAAGGTTAAAGTTTGTTCTGTAAACGATTAAGGTGGGCTTTTCTATCAAAATAAAATGAGCGTTGCTCGAAAGTGTTTACTTACTTCTTTAATAAGTGTGTATTAAAGTAACTATCAACGCATAATGAATTGTTTTATGTTAATTCTCTTGTGCCTCTCTGAGTTAGCCCAGAGTGCTTTCCAGAGTATTGGATCCTGAGTTAGCCCACAGAGTGCGATCCAGAGATTCCAACTAAACGATCAGATTCTGAGATAGCCCACAGAGTGCTATCCAGAGGGACAGATTATGAGTTAGCCCACAGAGTGCTATCCAGACGATAGGATTCTGAGTTAACCTACAGTGTGTTATCTAGAATTAAGTGTACAGCAGTATAAGTCGTACGAGTGTTTATGAAAAGAGGCCTGATTAATCTATACTAAGTATGATATGTTTTCGACAATGTGCCCACTAAGTGCTTTATGTACTTAGCCTTGCATGTTTGTTTTTAAATGTGCAGGTTGAGTGACAAAGGCGGAGGAGGTTGAGTAAAGGTCGTACTTAAGAAGTAAAGTTTAGTTGAGCCTCGATTTCACATTTGATATGTGATATCATTCTACGTTTTTCCGCTGCAAAATAACTCTCTTATTGATGTTAATCTTTTTCGGTTTAAGTTATTCATACTTTAAACCTAGTCTTCTCTGATCACAACTTTGTCGAGCGATCTTTCGAGATTGACTCTCTTTTGTCTAATAAGAATCAATTCATAGTATTTTTATCTCGGTTATAGATGTTAATTTATTCATTTATTCATTCATTCCCCCTTCTTCCCCGCTTCTTTAATCCAATCCCTAGTCGCACCCTGGCTTGGCCGTCCCTCGGGATTTGGAGCTGTGACAGAGTGGTATCAGAGCAGTCGGTTCTGCTCTGGTCGTAAGTTATTTTTTTAGTGATACCACAAAATGGTATCAGAGCAATCGTTTCTGCTCTGCATACAAGTTTCTTTCGAGTAGTAAGATAGAGTATTTGTATATACTCTACACCTGAGTCTTCTTTCAAGTTAAGTTAAGTCGTAACACTAAGTTTAAGAGTGTAGATGACAACTCAACCTCCCGCCACGTCGACTCAACCAAAGAAGAAAAGTAAGGAAAGAATTTCAGAAGTATGATTTCTTTTAAGAAGAAATTTTGATTAATGTATGCAAGAATTTGTGAATAAAGTATGCAAGTATGATATGAATAAAGTATGCAAGTATGAATGTGATCAAAGTATAAAAGCTATACTTTGTGATATTACATGAACTATGTAAAAGCATGAATGCTATAGTATGCGAAATTATGTGAGATGTAATTTCTTAATTCAAAATATTTTGTGGGCATGAGAATTTAGACGAATTCTAAGGTCTTCCCGATTCTTTGAAGAACATAGACGTTCTAAGAAACGTTGGTTCCAAGATATCCAAGAAACGATCGGATCGGGAAGAACAGAATAAAGGGAATCAAAGCGAATAAGAGACGAATGTTACTTTCGTATAAGTAACGTGAACAAAGTAGAGTCGTTACTTTGTTTTAATGATTAAGAACCAATTAAAAGTTTTCTTCAAGAAAAACTAAGAAGTCTAAGTTAAGATGAGGTAAGATGAGATGGTTAAGGTAAGCTAAGAACCGTTAAGAGTTTGGTTGCAATTTGAGAAATTGCTAGATGATTAAGATAAGTTAATTCCTTATTGAATGGATGAATGCTTAAAGCATGGAGTTGATGAGAATTCTTGATTTCTTTAGTTTCAAAATGCCACCAAGAGTAGCTAATGACAGAAGAAGAGGACTCGGTAGGCCTAGAGGACCGGGAAGAGGTCATAGACAACATGAGAGGGAGGAAGATCAAGGACGCCAGGAAACCCCTCCATCTCCACCACCACTACGTCGTGACATAGAGGATCTGTTCCTCAAAAGAAATCCACCTGTCTTTAATGGATCAGGAAACCTTAGCGAGCTGAGCTTTGGGTGAGAGCCACAGAAAGAATTTTTAAACTTCTCAGATGTACTGATGAGGAGCGTCTCTCGTGTGTTGCGTTTCAACTCACCGGACCAGCTGATTTCTGGTGGGAAACTAGGCAGAAGGTTATTCCGACAGAGCATCTGGCTCAGTTTACTTGGGATGAGTTTAAGGAAGCATTTTATGACAAGTACATCCCTAAAACCTATAGAGCAAAGAAGGAAGCAGAGTTCTACAGTTTGAAACAAGGGAAGATGACAATGACTGAATACGATGCAACCTTTTGTGAATTGTCAAGGTATGCACCCGAGCAGGTAGATACCGACGAGAAGATAGCAAAGAAGTTCCGTGGAGGACTTAGACACGAACTAGGAATGGTGTTAGCCAGCCATGGAGGACTGAGCTATACAGACATACTAGGACGAGCCTTAGATATGGAGGCAGTTGTGCCGGATGAACAAAACATTGTAGTGTCTATACCAGCACCAACCCAAGCTCTAACTCAAGACCATTCCAACAACAATAACAACAACTTTAAAGGAAAAAGGAAATGGGAAGGAGGAAACCAGGGTGGAAATCAGCGTGGCTTTCAACAGCCGAATCAAAATAATCAATCAGGACAATGGAGGGAAAATAACCAACAAGGACAGTGGCAGGGACAACAGGCAGACAATAACCAAGGAAGAATCATTGTTCCTACCTGCCCTAAGAGTAACAGAATGCACTTTGGTAATTGTTTGTCAAACATTGACGGTTGTTATAACTGTGGTCAGAAGGGACACGTGAGAAGAAATTGTCTGAAACCATTGCAACCAATAGGATCGAATCAGTATGGTCAGCTCCAACCCTTGAGTGCTAATCAAGCTCAGCCACATCCGCAACAACAACAGTCACAACAGCAACAAGAGCAGAATGCATGGACATTTGTGAATGGGCCAGAAGCACATGACAAGGGCAAGGGTCACTAGGCAAGTAAGTGGCGTAACTCAGACGGGTAATAGTCTAATTTTGTATAAGTCCTCGTTGGAGGCAAAACAGTACTCGTTTGATGTATATGTATATATGACCCCGTAGGTGGGCTTTGACTTCGTAAAAAAATTTCTTCTAATTGTGTTAGTTTAACTTGTTTAACAAGGAACTTGTTTAACTTGGGAAGTTAAAAAGTTTATAGAACTAGTATCGGAGTTATTACCTGTTTCAGTTTTGTGAACTTTTAAGTGGGAAAAAAAGGGGTTTAGTAAAGTAAGTGAACGCTTAAAGTAAAGAGTTAATGAAAATATTTGATATGGATATAATCCATGGAATGGAAGGATTATGATTGTGGTATCAATTACCATCCAGGAAAAGCTAACGTCGTAGCAGACGTGCTGAGTCGCAAGACTCTAACTAAAGTAGGGTGTCTCTTCATCGAGGAAGAAAAACACTTGTTCAGAAAATTGAAATGATGGATTTGGAAGTGCTAGATGCACCTGAGACAATAACTAACCGAATAGCAGCACTAGTAGCTACACCAGACTTACGAGAAAGAATTTTAAGTAAATCCGAGAGAACGATTCAAGTATTAGAAGAAATGTTAAGGACGATAGTGTTAGATCAAAGTCTAATAGTTATCAGGCTACGATAAGTATTATGCCTTACGAGGCCTTGTATGAAAGAGAAAAATCTAGAACTAGATTCACTCGGTGAAGTGATAGATTAATTCTTTCGTCAGATTCGAACTAAAGAGAATAAAGTCTAGAAGTGGCGAAAGTCTTAAGCAATGTATGTCAATCTGACTTAAATTTAGAGAATGAGGACAAGATTTTCCTCGTGATTTTCCTGCTAAGGATTATTGTGATTATTTCTTCGTGTTCAGTATAAGCTTAGACGAAGCTTTATATGATTTTTAGATATCTTAGAAAAGATAGTTTTTATGTGTATAGATTGGCCGTGTCGCCAAGTCTATGGAATGTTTATTTTGGTTGTATATCTCATTTGAGAAAGTACGTGTTCGATTCTAAACGCGTGATTCATCAGCAAGACGTTGTTCTTGATTAAGTTATAAGATATGAAGAAAGACCGCAATCGATCGTGGATCGAAAAGTGCGAGAGTTAAGAAGTAAGTCGATACGATTAGTAAAGTGTTCTGGAATTACCACGGGCAAGAGAAAGCTATGTGGAAACTTTTGCGAAGGAGGTAAGCAAATTTCGGGACGAAATTTTTCGTTAGAGGGGTAGAATATAATACCCCAGATATTTTCTTCCGATGAGAAATAAAAATTTTCTAATTAATTAAGGCTTTGCACGCCTAAGTTAAAGATTTTCAATTCTAAGACTAAAGGTGAAATCCGTTTTTTAAAATAAATTCCAGAAGTCGGTTGAACGACTACTGTATTAGGGTTTTCACGTCTGATAAAATTTTTGCCCGGAAACTCAAATCGAGAAACCGCCTGATTTTACATTCACTCTTTTTGAGAGACGAGTAAGTTAGTAAAACTCCGTTTTTATTATTTTTTCCGAACAAAATTTGGACTGTGATGTCCCAACTTTTTATCGGATTTTGAAAAACGAATTATGCTTTCCGAGTACGTGATTTATTTCCAATCTAACGGTCAAATTAGATTTCGACGAAAACGTAACCATCTAAGAATTTATTTCTCGATTTCTAATACGTCATATTAGACCCGAAAACGATATATTTCCGGCAATTAAATCACCCCAAAACCGCCATTACCATGTGAGTCATCACCTTTGGGATATTTTCTACTTTATGTAATAGTATTTCACCTTGTCATCACCCTCTCTCTCCCTCATCACATTACCCTCCCCCCCCCCCTCTTCATTCTCTCTCAATTCTCTCTCAAAATCCTCCATTGAAGTCATCTCCTTCAAGCTTTCAAAGCTTCACAAGTCATCCGTCTACCGATCAATTTTATTTCCGAGTTCATATTCGGCAAGGTAGGAACTTCTTCTACGTTATGAACCGAACAAAAACTCGATTCCATCAAGTTAATTTTTTCGAAAATTATAGAGGATGAGGAAGCATGATGAATCTTGTTTAAAACATGTTATAGTATGCTTAGAATTAGATTTCTATGGTTGAAATTTTATGAAAAACACCCTCCTAATTAATTTATAATTACCGAAATTTTATAGAGGAAATAGGGGTTTGATATAGTTCGATTTTCTTGAGGATTGATTGATGGATTAGTGTTCTATGTAATGATAGATGATTACACGAATTAAATTAGAATTTTCTAAAAATAAAAATAGAATTGTAAGAGAGAAAGAATCGATGATTTGGTATAGTATATGTTATGTTTTGCATGAATGGATAATAGAAATTGTATGTAGTGTGTATGAGGATGAATATATAATTTATTGAGATTTTTCTAAAAATAAATTGAAAAACGTAAGAGACGAAAATCAATCGAGAAGTCAAGATTCGTTAATGATATGAGTATATGGTTTGCATGTTAGTGATTCTTGATAGATAATGATCGATGTTGTAAAGTTTGAGCGAAATCGGATAATGTGGGATTTTTGTTAAGAGACGAGCAATCGTCGATAAGTTTAGAATGAATAATGATTTAGGTCTATGATTCAGATATATGATAATTTTGATAGTTAATGATCGTAACCATAAAATTTGAACGAATTCTAAGAAGATTGGAATTTTGATAAGAGACGAAGAAACGAGATTAAACGTCGATAGAAATGTCGAATAAGGAAAACCAATTTGATATTAATGATTGTTATTGATAAAGGAGCGATATTGTAGTTGACGATATTTCCATCCGAGATACGAGATGATTTGAGTTATTGTTAATAAACGAGAAGTCGGAATAGAAATTGAAATTGAAATAGAATTGGTTTAGTAATTGGATTAGTTGAAAAAACGAGGAATTATACGTCGAGTTTGTAATCGAGAGATATGAAGGAATTTGTCATATAAGATATTGCATGTTGACTGCCTTGAGATAGAAATTTCGTCAAAATAAAAGTGGGATAGTATTAGTCGAACCTA
Source organism: Schizonepeta tenuifolia (assembly GCA_029490685.1). Classification (NCBI taxonomy): domain Eukaryota; kingdom Viridiplantae; phylum Streptophyta; class Magnoliopsida; order Lamiales; family Lamiaceae; genus Schizonepeta; species Schizonepeta tenuifolia. The sequence goes on along the minus strand of CM055955.1, from coordinate 75,622,009 downwards.
GGAAGTCGTGCGACGAGTTAACGAGCCTAGGGTTTCTTCACGGACTGTTTTGCGATGCGGTACAGAAACTGTTATAACTTTTAGCTCGCTTAACAAAATCGAGATCCGTAAATTGTAGAGTAAATTAGACATCCGTGGCTTTCTTTTGATACAGAGCACATCCCCTGTTTCGAAGGAAACTATTCTGTATGAACTCCAGAACCTTTGCTTTGTGCAGAGACTTATGTAAACCTAATTTCTTAAGTTGAATCCTATTCAACTTCATTCCTCGTGAATTTCTAAGTCGTTATAAGTTATCGAATTCCATTTATTTACTGACCTAAGTGTCGAGTAATGAGCCGATTTAGTTCTAAACGAGAAGTGTTCAAGTCTCATTTCTTGTAATCAAAAGAAACTAGTTAAAGTGCAAAGGCCTAAAAGTCTAAAACGAATTCGATTTCCTTTTCCTTAATTGTCTCAACTGCTTGTTAAAGTTTGTTTATTTGCGATAAAAGGAGGAAGTCGGAGTTGAAGACAGGACGGAAGACAGAAGGTTAAAGTTTATTCTGTAAACGATTAAGGTGGGTTTTTCTATCAAAATAAAATGAGCATTGCTCGAAAGTGTTTACTTACTGCTTTAATAAGTGTGTATTAAAGTAACTATCAGTGCATAATGAATTGTTTTATGTTAATTCTCTTGTGCCTCTCTAAGTTAGCCCACAGAGTGCTATCCAGAGTATTGGATCCTGAGTTAGCCCACATAGTGCTATCCAGAGATTCCAACTAAACGATCAGATTCTGAGATAGCCCACAGAGTGCTATCCAGAGGGACAGATTCTGAGTTAGCCCACAGAGTGCTATCCAGACGATCAGATTCTGAGTTAACCTACAGTGTGTTATCTAGAATTAAGTGTACAGCAGTATAAGTCTTACGAGTGTTTATGAAAAGAGGTCTGATTAATCTATACTAAGTATGATATGTTTTCGGCAATGTGCCTACTAAGTGCTTTATGTACTTAGCCCTGCATGTTTGTTTTTAAATGTGCAGGTTGAGTGACGAAGGCGGAGGAGGTTGAGTAAAGGTCGTACTTAAGAAGTAAAGTTTAGTTGAGCCTTGATTTCACATTTGATATGTGATATCATTCTACGTTTTTCCGCTGCAAAATAACTCTCTTATTGATGTTAATCTTTTTCGGTTTAAGTTGTTCATACTTTAAACCTAGTCTTCTCTGATCACAACTTTGTCGAGCGATCTTTCGAGATTGACTCTCTTTTGTCTAATAAGAATCAGTTCATAGTATTTTTATCTCGGTTATAGATGTTAATTAATTCATTTATTCATTCATTCCCCCTTTTTCCCCGCTTCTTTAATTCAATCCCTAGTCGCACCCCGGCTTGGCCGTCCCTAGGGATTTGGGGCTGTGACATAAAAATCGAATAATAATCATTCAATAAAAGACTGTGTCGAGATTAAAATGATATTCTGAGTTGATGTGAGTATTTATGTCAATTTAATTGATTATTTGGAATTTTTCTAGAATATTCTGAGATAAACGAAATTTTTTTTCTTTTTTGTCACACCCCGACTCCCGAGGTGCGACTTACGAACAACAACACAGCTTAACCAACTAATGATCAACTCAAATACGGGGAATATGCTCGGGGAAACATCAATAAAAAGCAGTAGCATTTGAATAAGACCATCAAAGACCTATTGAAGCAATAACCGAGCATTTTAAAATACATATCATCACGAATATGATAAGTACTTCAAGTTATGGAGAACGAGATTCAACAAAACATTAAAACCAACGAGCACATTGCTCGGGATCAAAAACAAATATCAAAGTGTATATCAACAGACTTTCATTTCAAAAGAGTTGCAGTGGAAACTTGACTCAATTCCCAACATTTACACGTATGAAGACGTGCAAATGCCAGTCCGACATCCGACTCGACTCAACTAAAAACACCACACCACCAAGCGTCCATGCCATCACCATCCTGTCAACCTGCACGTTTAGAAATACACGCAGGGCTGAGTACTTCATACTCAATGAACATATGCCAAAAATATTTGGAAGAAATGCTTTTAAAGCTATATCAATTGAACTTGCCTTGCCGAAACATCACAAGTATCTATACGATTTAAAACGGTTTTACTTGTGCATGCTAAAACATTTTCTTTTAAATAGACTGCGCAGTCAAATATAACATATACTCAACAATATGCATCATCTGTCATAAATTCACTCACTGTGCCGAGAAGTAGGCCTCCTTCTCGAACACTGTGACCGGCCTAACCGAAGCAAGGCTCACAGTCACCTCAACATTTAACATACCGCACGTAGGTTCCTGCCTTTCACAGGATAATAATAATCTCAAGCAAACAGATGATAACACATACCAAACTCAATAAAAATGACAAGTCAATCGCATTTTAAGAATCACATAATAATATTCGATAGCATAATAACATTCATCGACAGTTTTGGTTCAGAAAAGCCCACCTGACTTCCGACGTTCTAGCTAGGCGGCTTAAGGGCTATCTGTCCTCGCTTACTTTTCCGTCCGGCTTGATTCTTCACAGTTCAACATCGATAAAGAAGATAAGATACTACGCAAGACGGATATTAGACGTTGGTTTCGACTAAAGGACTTCTACTTGAGTCGTTTCTCTCTAAGCTCTTCTTTTCTAAAAGTCTCGCATTCTCGTCTTTAAGCCATTAACACTACTCGATGATTGGTTAATACTACTAACCAATGTCTTAGCACTTCTCGCTTTAATTATGAAACGGCGTCTATCTAAGTTCTATTACTCGAGCTTTCTTTTATAAACTTAATCAATTCTTGATTTAATTAACAACTCAATAGCTCAATTATTTTGTATACAAACAAACTTAATAATTCTTCACGTTATCACCAAATAATATCATTCACTCAAACATATTAATTCAACTGCATAATAAATCAAACACATTGTTTCAAATTCAATCACATGTCAAGACACATTAACATTTATTCGATTTTTATTTTAGAACTTAATTCAAATAAGAATTTTTTTTTATAAAAACTCAAACAATATAATTTATCTTTCTCGACTTATAAACAACACTTTTCCAAACTCGTTGCCTTATGAAACATATTATAATTCTTTACTCAATTAATAAAAATTCTTTTTATTTTTATTAAACTCTTATGAAATAGGAATTTCATTTCTATTTCTAACTCGATTCTCATTCTTAACTCAACTATTACTCTTCTAATTATCATCTCGGCAATTCTTCTCGATTTATTCTTAATCCACACGGTTTGAAAATCAACTTATTTAATTAATTTTAATTAATTACTTTCAAAATCATTACTCGATATCTTATTCCGTTATTTTCTTGGTTAAACTATACGAGTATTTAAACTTAACTCGTCTAACACTTTTCTTCGACTCGATTAAAACTTCTCTTTACTTTCTTATTATTTTATTCTCTTTATTTTAACTCGATTTTCTCGACTCTTATTTATTTAATTAATAAATTTCTTTTCCTCTTTTTATTTATTAAATTAAGACTAATTTCTTAATTAATAAATTTTTCTTTATTCTTCAATTAATTTTTATTTCAATAAAAATCTAGATTATTTTATTAACTTGATTACAAAATTTCTTTTTGATTTAATTTAATCAAAACTCAAATCTTCAAGATTTATTTTATGAACACTTAGAACACTTAAAACACTTATTACATATATATTCTTCTATGTACTTTTTAATTCTTAACACTTTTAAAGCTTTAAAACTTCATTCTTTTATCACAATAAATCCTATCTTCATCTAGGATTCAACTTAACACTTTAATACACATTAACATTATTTTACATCAAAATCACTAAATCATCATATAATTATTTCTTCAAAAATCACATGCATGTGTCGATTTTTCTCATACTTAACAACATAAAGATTAAATCATCACTTATAATAATCTCATGCTCAAAACATCACTTAAATCATCAACAAAATCAACAAAATAATTCCTTCCTTTCTTCCCAAAACTCACGGCATTTAGGTCAATTTTTAGGGCAATTATTTCTCAATTTTTCATGCATATATATTCATTTACAACATGTTCAAAAACATATATCAAATATCAAATTCATCATAGAACATAATAAACGATTTTTCTCCTATTTTTATCTAATTTTCGGTATTCACCATATTTTAGGGTTTTTAATTTCTTTTTCTTCTCTTAATTCATCGATTAAATCCTAGAGTTCGATTCTCCTGTCAATTTCTTCTCACTTAATCCTCACAACGATAACCTAGGTTTGCCTAAACATAAAATAAATGCCATGCATGCATGTTTTCTTTCTTTTAGGGCTTATAGAGATACATATATACAAGAAATCAAATGAATTATCATACTTTAGAAAATAAATTGGATCTTCTCCTCTTGATCTTCTTGAAACCGAAATGATGGGGAAAAATGGGGCTCAACTTCTAGCTTGGATTTCTCTTGGAAGAACTTATCTTCAATCCTCAAGAAAATACAAAATAACAATTAATCATCCATTTTTTTTAGGGCTTAAGAGCCGAAAATGAAGAACAAATTTGGATGATTTTGGAAGTTTAATACTAAAAAATTGGGGAAGATCAATACCTTTAAGATTAGGGCTTTGGAAACTTGATGATGGATTGATACTCACTTGATCTTCATGATGGATTAGAGCTTGATTCTAAGCTTGCATGGAAAAAAAATATCAAGTGTGTGCGGTGTGTGTGTGCTCACGGCAATGGGGAAGAGAGGGAAGGAGAGATTTTTCTTCTTTGGCTTTCTTGGGAGATTTTCGAAAGAGAGAGAGATGGATTGAATGAAAATAATTCTTCTTTTGTATGGAAAGAGTGAGAGATAGATGGATGAAAGAATTTCTTCCCTTTTGCATATAGAGAGAGAGAGAGATCGAAAGAGTGAGAGAGAGTGTAGATGGGAAATGCATGTATTCATCCACTTTATTTGATTTTGCCAAGATTTCCTTCCAATAAATAGAATAATAATGATGATACTTGGTGTTGGAACTTGGATAAAGAGTGATAGATGGAATTGATGGGATGTTTGTATGCATGGAATCTTTCATCACAATTTACTAAGATTTTGCTAAGGAATAATCATGATGAATTCCACTTAATAGGTTTAGAGAGAGAGATTAGGGAGAGAGATAGAGAGATGGCGGTGGAGAGGGAGAGAGATAAGTGGAATTTGTCTCATTATTTTATTACGGTGGTAAAAAGTTTTCCGGATAAAACGTCCGTATTATTCCATTTATGCTAAAAACGGGTCTAATCTCTCTTCGTCTCGTTTACGACATTAAAACATCTCAAACCTAATTCACGTCTCATTAAATAAATTAAGGATTCCGATCAGCTAATTTTTAGGTCTACATTCCAAAACGAAGAAAACTAAAAATTAATCGGCTTATTAATCCGCTTATTAATCCTTCAAAGATTAAATACTCATAACTCTCTCAAATTATCTCGGATAGGCTTCTATCTTATCTCAATGATCTTAGAATTAATTCTAGGTTCAAAGATTTTAATTAAAATTTATTCTAAGTTCATCGGTGCATATCGATTTCTCGGTTATCAACATTATTCACTTCAAATCAAAATCTTCGGAATTTTCTGAAAATCATACTCGTATTCATTCTCATATAAGCAAGCTCAAAATATGAATCACATTATCATTTCAAGAAATAGAACAGATAATCTCACGTAAAAACACATAAGGGCATTTCAGTCATTTTACTCATTTCTATTTATTTAGAAAAGAATTTTTATTCCTCAAATCTCGTCATTTAAACTTATAAGGTTATTTAATACGCTCTCTAATGTTATAGAAGTTCGGGGTATTACATTTTTCCATCTATTTATCGAAGTCAGTCGTTTATATATTTGTGAATGTCCGATTTCTGATATGAAAGTCTAGATGTGAATGATTTGTGATTTTAGTAATCGAAAATTAATCTCGTAATTTTCTGAGTTCGTTTGACTCAAAAATTTGAGAAACGAGATGTGTGATGTCAATAGTGATTTCTTGATTACTGTGATTTATTTTATTATTAAATTGATATGATGTTGTTGAGTCAAGTACCTGAGTCTGAGAGTCTGTTGGTTTAGTACTTGGGTAGAATCGAAAACTCGAGAAAGATTAAATTAGTCGAGCCCAGATAAGTTAAGAAATCCGAGTCAAGTAGAAATCCTTCAGTCAAGCATTAAAAGTTCGTTACGTTTTCGAATAAGTAATCTCGCCCTTATGAGATGTTATTCTTGAAGGAACGAGCAGGACCGAGAAGTAGTAGAAGAAGAAAAAGCAGCTAACCCGACTAATCCTACGCAGTCAGGTGGGCTTTTTAAACCGAGAACTATTGAATGTTATTACGTATTGATTATTATGTAAGTTTTTAAATTAATTGACTCGCCAATTTATCTGAGTTATGGTATGTTTGATCATCTACTTGAGTTATTATCCTGTGTGAGACAGGAACACACGTGTTGTTATTTGCTTTATGTTAGATGACTGTGAGCCTTGCATAGGTTAGGCCAGTCACGGTGTTTGAGAAGAAGGCCTACTTCTCGACACAGAGATGTTATGGTAGATTGATTCACCTATTTATTATATATATTTTGACTGCGCAGTCGTTTAAAGAAAAGAAAATGATTTTTGCATCCACAAGTAAACTGTTTTAAATTGTGCTAATACTTGTGATGCAGTGGCAAGGCAAGTTCAATTATATAGCTATCCAGAAAAGTTTTAAATTATTTTGGCATGTGTTCACTGAGTACAAAGTACTCAGCCATGCATGTATTTCTAAACGTGCAGGTTAGCTTGGATGAAGATGGCGGAGGATGCTCGGCAGTGTGTTAAAATAAGTCGAGTCTTTTGTTTAAGTTTGCAATTGCATGTCTTCATACATGTAATTGTTGGACCTGAGTTTGAGATTCTGCTGCAAAACAAACTTGTCATTTGTTTTGAAAACTATTTCTCTGATATTGGTGTCGATACAATGAGCCTTGTGCTCGAAACTATTTCCTGCTTTTCTTATATTCTACTTGACTTGGATTCGAGATATATGATTTACTTCCGACACTTGAATTATTTATTAATGCTCGTTTATTTGAGTTAAGAATTGAAAGCATGTTGTTATTTGTCATCGCTTTCAATCTATATTTCCCTTGTTCCCGAGCATGTTCCCTTGTTGAGTCGAGTATGTTTTTATGGTTTCACCTTCACTATCCAATGGATTCTAGTCGTTGCTACACACTTGAATTCGGGTTGTGATAGTTTTTATTTTGAATTTCTTTTCCTTTCTCACTTTTCTTTTTTTTTTTCTTAATTACTTTCATTATTTATAAATTCATAAGAATTATTAGTTATTTACTTTTTACAATTATCTTTCTTTTTTTCTTTTTTTAATCTTTCTCTATGTTTTTAGTTTCTTTTCTTTTCTTACTTTTTCTAATTTATTTATTTATTTTTGTTGTTTTTTAAACATTACTTTTCTTAATATAAATAATTATTTTTTTATACGTTGATTGTTATTTTTATTCACGACAGGTAATTATTGTATGGAAAGGTAATTATTTACGATAATTACATTTCTTCATATCAATAATTATTTTTCATTACGATAATAATTACTTGACCAAATCCCAAAAAATATAGGTTGCGTAAACAAAAAAATAAACATTGTCATTAATAAAAGTAATGATTGTGAAATATTACCTTTCATCATATCAATAGTTACTTTTATTAAAGACAGTATTTACTTGATCAAATAACTAAAAGTACAAGTTGTCGTGAATAAAAGTAAACATTGTCATTTAAAAAAGTAATAGTTGTGAAATATTACCTTTCTTTATATCAATAATTACTTTTTATCACAATAATAATTACTTGACTACATAATTAAAGGTACAAATCATCCTAAATAAAAGTAAATATTGTCATTAAGAAAAGTAATAGTTGTAAAACATTACTTTTTTCATATAAATAGTTATTTTTTATCGCGGCAATAATTATTTGACCTAATAACTAAAAGTAAAATATCGTGAATAGAAGTAAGCATTGTTGTGAATAAAAATAAACATTATCGTTAAGAAAAGTAATAATTGTGAAACATTACCTTTTTTAGTATAAATATGTCACAACCCCAAATCCCGAGGGACGGCCAAGCCGGGGTGCGACTAGGGGTTGGACTAAAGAGGCGGGGAAGAAAAGGGAATTACTGAATAAATGAATAAATTAACATCTATAATCAAGATAATATACTATGAACTGATTCTTATTAGACAAAAGAGAGTCAATCTCGAAAGATCGCTCGAACAAGTTGTGATCAGAGAAGACTAGGTTTAAAGTGTGAACAACTTAAACCGAAAAGATTACACAACAAAAAGTGTATTAGTTTGCAGCGGAAAAACGTAAAATGATAACACAATTCAAATGTGAAATCGAGGCTCAAATGATAACACAATTCTTCTTTCTTATATACGACCTTTACTCAACCTCCTCCGCCTTCGTCACTCAACCTGCACATTTAAAAACAAACATACAGGGCTAAATACATAAAGCACTTAGTGAGCACATCGCCGAAAATATATCACACTTAGTATAGATTAATCAGGCATCTTTTCATAAACACTTGTAAGACTTATACTGTTGTACACTTAATTCTGGATAACACACTGTAGGTTAACTCAGAATCCGATCGTCTGGATAGCACTCTGTGGACTAACTCGGAATCTGTCCCTCTAGATAGCACTCTATGGGCTATCTCAGAATCTGATTGTTTAGTTGGAATCTCTGGATAGCACTCTGTGGGCTAACTCAGAATCCAATACTCTGGATAGCACTCTGTGGGCTAACTCAGAGAGGCACAAGAGAATTCACATATAACAATTCATCATGCACTGATAGTTACTTTAATACATACTTTTTAAAGCAACAAGTAAATACTTTCGAGCAACGCTCATTTTATTTTGATAGAAAAGCCCACCTCAATCGTTTACAGAACAAACTTTAACCTTTTGTCTTCCGTCCTGTCTTCAACTCCAACTTCCTCCTTTTATCACAAATAAACAAACTTTAAAACTTGATCATAACGATAAAAGAAACAGGAAATCGAATCGGTTTTAATCTTTTAGGCCTTTGCACTTTACTACTTTCTTTTGATTAACGAATAAACGAGACTCGATAAATTCTCATTTAGAAACTGACTCGGCTCATTACTCGACACTTAGGTCAGTAGATAAAGGATGTCGATAACTTATAACGACTTAAAAGTTCACAAGGAACGAAGTTGAAAAGAATTCAACTTAAGGATTTAAGTTTTTGGAAACTTCCTGCACAATACAGTAGTTCTGGAGTTCGCACCGAACAGAGCACTTTAAAACAGGGGATGTAATTTATACCAAAAGAAATCCACGGGTTTCTAGTTTACTCTCCAATTTACGGATCTCGATTTTGTTGAGTGAGCTAAAAATTATGACAGTTTCCGTAACGCATCGCAAAACAGTCCGCGTGGAACCCTAGTGCTCGTTAACTCGACGCACGACTTTCTAGGTTCGATTTATGCTATTCCACTTTTATTCTCACGAAAATTCTGTTTCAAGGCAGTAAATACGAACAATCATTCATCATGAACTCCTTCACATTTCTCAATTAAAAACTCGACGTATAATTACTCGTCTTTTTCAACTAATCATTTACTAAACCAATTCTATTTCAATTTTCATTTCTATTTCGACTTCTCGTTTATTAACTAAAACTCAAAACATCTCGTATCTCGAATGGAAAAGTCGTTAACTACAATATCGTTCGTCACATGATAACAATCATTAATATCAAAAAGATTTTTTCTACTCGACTTTTCTATCGGCATTTAATCTCGTTTCTTCGTCTCTTAACGAAATTTCAATCTTCTTAGAATTCGTTCAAATTTTACGGTTACGATCATTAACTAACAAGATTATCATAGGTTCGAATCACAAACCTAAATAATTGTCTATTCTTGACTTATCGTCGATTGCTCGTCTCTTAGCGAAATTCCGACATTATCCGATTTCACTCAAACTTTACATCAATGATCATCATCTATCTAGCATCACTAACATGCAAACCATATGCTCATATCTTTAACGAATCTTGACTTATCGATGGATTTTCGTCTCTTACGTTTTTCAATTTATTTTTAGAAAAAATCCAAATAATTATATCATCATCCTCAAACATCCTACATACCATTTCTATTAACAAATCATGCAAACTATAACATCTTCTTCATCAAATCATCCATTCTTCATCTCTTACATTTCTACTTTTATTTTTAGAAAATTCTAAATTAATTCATGCATCAATCTATCATCACATAGAACACGATTCCACTAATCAATTATCTAAAAATCGAATCAAACATCAAACCCCTATTTCCTCTATAAAATTTCGGTAATTATGAATTAATTAGGAGGGTGATTTTCATGAAATTTCAACCATAGAAATCTAATTCTAAGCATACTATAACATGCTTTAACCATAGATTCATCCTCCTACATCCCTTGAAAATTTCGAAATTAATTAAACTTGAAGGATTGAAATTTTGTTCGGTTCAATCTATAGAGAAAGCTCTTACCTTGTCGTATGGAATCGGAACTAAGATTGATCGGTAGATGACGAACTTGTGGAGCTTGAGAACTTGAAGAATGTCTTTCAATGGAGGAAAGTGAGAGAGAAAAAGAGAGAGGGGGGGAGGGGGGTTCAAGGAGAACAAATGGAGAAGATGATGACTAATGTTTTAGATATTATCTAATAAAGTAGGATGACTCACAAGGTGACTCACTAAGGTGCGTTTGGTTGCGAAATATTTGACGGAAATATCTCGTTTCCGGGTCTCAAACGACGTTATAAAAGTCGAGAAATAATTTCTTAGATGGTTACGTATTCGACGAAATCTAATTCGTCCGTTAGATTAGAAATAAATCACATACTCGGAAAACCTAATTTGTTTTTCAAAATCCGATAAAAAGTCGGGACATCACAGTCCAAATTTTATCCGGAAAAATAATAAAAACCGGATTTTTACTAACTTACTCGTCTCGTAAAAAGAGTGAATGTAAAATCAGACGGTTTCTCGATTTGAGTTTTCGAGCGAAAATTTTATCGGACGCGAAAACCCTAATACAGTAGTCGTTCAACCGACTTCTGGAATTTATTTTCAGAAACGGATTTCACCGTTAGTCTTAGAATTGAAAATCCTTAACTTAGGCGTGAAAAGCCTTAGAAAATTTTTATTTCTCGTCGGAAGAGAAACGCCGGGTATTACAAAATAGTTACTTTTCATCACGATAATAATTACTTGACTAAATAACTAAAAGTACAAATTGTCGTGAATAAAAGTAATAATTGTGAAATATTACGTTTCTTCATATCGATAGTTATTTTTATTAACGAAAACATTTACTTGACCAATAAACTAAAAGTACAAGTTGTCGTGAATAAAGGTAAATATTATCGTTAGGAAAAGTAATAATTATGTAACATTACATTGCTTCATATCAATAATTATTTTTCATCGTGACAATAATTGTTTGACTAAATAGCTAAAAGTGCAAGTTAGCCTAAATAAAACTAAACATTGTTGTTAAGAAAAGTAATAGTTGTGAAACATTACTTTTCATCTCGTCAATGATTACTTTTCATCAAGACAATATTTACTTGACCAAATAACTAAAAGTACAAGTTGTCGTAAATAAAGTAAACATTAACATTAGGAAAAGTAATCGAAACTTAAATGTTACCATTATTGTCAAACGTTATATCGTTTTACCAAGTAAATACAGAAGAACATCAACATCAAAAGAATAATTATCATTTCTTTAAAAACAACATAAACATACGAGAGACTTGAAGTATTACACAAAACGAGCAAATACAAATTCAAGCTTCCCAATCTGAAATAACTCGACTACTAAACTGCAAAGATCATCGCCAACAGACTAAGAGAAGCAGACGGATGCATGCTTGAATCTCGCAGCCATTGCTGAAGTGAGTGTTTGAACTCGAGGATTGATACGAAGAAAGACAAATTAACCTCAAAAGCTGAAACATATATATATATTGTCATTGTTGGAGTTGTCTACTTTATATATATATATATATATATATATATATATATATATATATATATATATATGTATCAAGAATTAAAAATCATAAAACAAACGGATTATGTCATATAGAATATGAGTTACTGAAGGTTTTGCACCTTAGATAAGAGCTCAGACGATCTTCCAATTGCATGGGAATAAAACCATAATCAACTCAAAAGAGTGTATCGACTTCCATTGAAACAACCACTAATTATGAAGAAAATATGATACAACTTAACATCAAAAAACTATCAACATACATATCTGATGAAGCCCAAGGGTCGTCGTTGGTGCAAGATCCGGTGCAAGTTCTGGTTGGGCCAATTACGAGATCAAGAGCTAAGAAGTTCAAGGAAAGCTTGATGGGCTTAATCCAAGAAGTCTGGGATCAAGAGTTGGTGAAGAAGCCCAATGAAGTTGGCGAGTTGAACGGCCCATATTTTGTTAATCTTATCATATGCGAGTGGGCTTGAGTTTGAAGACTTTATTTATTTATTTATTTTCATTTTTCGGCTTTGTTTAGTTGATTTGTTAGTTGGGATCTTGCGTTATTTATTATAAGTCCGCCTATTAGTTATTTCCTTCTTAGATTAGGTTTAGAATTTTGCCTAATATAAATACTTGTATTGGACGTCGTTTTCATCAGTTTTTATCAACATAATTTTGAGAGTTTTAATTCTCTCCTGAGATTTCGAGTTCTTCTTGGTTTTTTCCAAGTTGAGTTCATTACCGACGTATCAGCGAGGCAAACCATCCCTCATTTGTGTGTCTTCATCGTCCCCGAGTTGTTGGATCAATTACACATTGGATTTTCGGAGACGAACTGTCCGCCTAATTCACTTCGCGAGTTAGATATAGAGGTTTTGAGATTCTTCCATCTATCTGTTCGTGTTAAGTCTTCCGTCTGCGATCGAGGTTCATATCATTTGGCATCAGGAGCCACGTTCGTATCCAGGTTTTGTTGTCTTTCTTCGTGTTCTTGGGTAGAATTTTAGGTGTCATATTTCTGTCAATCTCATATTGTTCGTCGTGTTCTTCGTGTTATTCCTTCGCATCATTAGGATCTATTTTTCTGGTCATATATCCGTCCAAATGCATCCATATCCGTAGTATTATTCTTACTAATATAGTCATCCATATCTTCACATATTTGCCATATCCTATTATATCTTTCCATATCATCATATCACTTTCCATATCTGCCATATCTTTTCCATATCTGATGTATTTCTCTCCTTATCTCCCATATAAGTCCATACCCTACGAGATTTCCATACGAATTGTTACGTGCCATATCATAACATCCTAATACATCATAATACGTCTTATACACGCCCTTACACAATTAAAATCCAGTGTCATCTAAAACTGGTCACAAGAGCCACATACTTCAGAATTTCGTTTTGTTCTTGACATTTTTGGAATCTACGTTCCGAGAGGGTACAAAAAAAAAATTCTGAAATTCATTGTGGGCAAAATTTTCCTTTAGGTTCCTTGGGTTGTGTAAAGTCGTTTGGGGGAGTTTTTGCATGCACTTTTTCCGACTTTTCGGTTGAGTCTCGTAGTGTTTTTCGGGTTCCTTGGGTCGTGTAGAGCCGTTTGGAGTAGTTTCTGCATAACACATTTTTTAGTCTTCAGTTTCCGTTTCTTTGTATTTCTGTTCTTCTTTCCAGTTTATGTGTCTTTTGGTTGTTTCGTTATTTTTGTTGGTTTTGAACCCAAGTGATAAATTGAGAGAATTCGTTCCTTGAGAAGAATTTGAATGGAAAAGGGCAAGAGAGAGTGAGATCATTAGATTGAAAAGAACCATAATCGAGTGATACACGAGTGTTGAGCGATTTCTTATTGAGTGATACAAGAGTGTTGGTGAGGTGGTTAAGTTACTGTTGTTTTACTAACGTTTTCTTTTTCTGAGTTAATATGTCGAAAGACGGTAAACAGGTTGCTGGTGAGAAGGATCAGTCTGTTGGTGATCCAAAGGCGAAGTTCGTGATGGATGCGATCAGGTCAGAGTTGGGCAAGATATTGAAATTAGAGATGGAGGTGGTGTATAATAGGATCTACCAGCTTGAGCAGTCTCAGACCAGAGAGATTAGTTCTGATCGAGGCCGAGGCGGTAGAGGGGGACGAGGTGGCAGAGGACTTGGTGGTAGAGGAGGTCGTGTTGAGTATGATGATTATGTAGAGGATACTGAGTACGAAGATGAGGACGAGGGAAGTTGGCATAGAGGCGGCGATAGAAACGCCCAGGATAATTTATCTGGGCAATATCAAGATGAATATTTCTTCCTTCCAGGGAAAAAACGATCCAGAGTTGTATCTTGAGTGGGAGAGAAAGGTGGAGCTCATGTTCAATTGCCATAATTATTCAGAGCTCAAGAAGGTGAAGTTGGCAGCGGTAGAATTTTCCGATTATGCACTTGTTTGGTAGGATCAGTTGGTGACCAGTAGGAGGTGAAGCGATGAACCACCTATTGAGACTTGGCGTGAGATGAAGACTGTAATGAGGAAGCGATTTGTGCCTAATCTTTACTACCGAGAGCTTTATAACAGGCTGCAGAATTTGAAGCAATGAAGTAGGAGTGTGGATGAATACTTTAAGGAGATGGAGATAGCCATGATTCAAGCCAATATTGTGGAGGAACGTGAGATGACCATGGCGAGATTCTTAGCTGGTTTGCAGTGGGATATCCGAGATAAGGTGGAGTTGTAGCACTATGTTGAGTTGGAGGATATGGTCCACATGGCCATAAAGATAGAGAAACAACTCAAGAGGAGGAGCAACCACAGCAGCAATCAGAGACAGAGTCCGGCCAATTGGAGGCAATCCCAATCACCTTCTAGTGGTTCCTCATCAAAAGAGAGCCAATGGAAAAAGGAGGCACCGCCGAGAGATGAGAAGATTCCGTTCTTTAAGCCCCGCATAGAGACTTCAAGTCCAGCAAATTAAGTTAAGCCAACAACTCCTGATAGCCGAAATCGAGATAAGAAGTGCTTCAAGTGTCAGAGAGTTGAGCATATTATGAGTGAGTGTTCGAACATAAGAGTTATAATCTTGAGAGATGACGGCGAAGTTGTGACTGATGATGAGGAGGATGATCTAGAGATGCTAACATTGGAGGGTTCCGATGAAGAAGAGGAGGTTGAGGAGATTTTACCACCTACAGGGCAGCTTTTTGTAACTAGGAGGATTTTGAGTGCCCAAACTCAACCCGATGAGATAGAGCAGTGAGAGAACCTCTTTCACACGAGGTGTCACGTTCAAGATAAGATGTGCAGCGTCATCGTTGATGGGGGGAGTAGCACGAATGTGGCTAGTGCATCCATGGTTGAGAGATTGGGGTTGCCCGTGGTGAAGCATCCCAAGTTGTATCGTTTGCAGTGGTTGAATGGGTCCGACGTTATCAAAGTGACGAAGCAAGTGAACGTTCATTTTCGCATAGGGAAGTATGAGGATGAGGTGTTGTGTGATGTGATTCCAATGCAGGCGAGCCATATTTTGTTGGGACGTCCGTGGCAGTTCGATAGGCGAGTTAGTCATGATGGCTTCACCAACAAATATTCCTTTGAGTATAAGCAGAAGAAGGTATCACTTGTTTCTCTTACTCCTAAACAAGTTTATGAGGGCTAAGTGCAGAGGCAAAAAGAGGCGGACAAGGTAAAGTCCAAGGAGTCGGCCGAACATACAAAGGAGTGCGGGTTGGCACATAATTCTTTTCTAGCCAGACCGAGAGATTTGAAGTGGCCGTGAGGGAGGAGGGAACGATGTTTTTGTTGTTGTACAAGGAGATTTTGGTTGCTGATAACGATTTCTCTTCTCTGCCCCCTTCCATTAGTTCTGTTTTGCAGGATTATGATGATGTTTTTCACGACGAGATTCCACCAGGTTTACCACCAATTCACGGGATAGAGCATCAAATTAATTTTGTTCCTGGAGTTGTCCTTCCCAACCGACCAGGTTATAGGACCAGCCTCGAAGAAGCGAAGGAGTTGGACCGACAAATGGGAGATTTGATGGCGAATTGGCGCGTGAGAGAGAGTATGAGTCCGTGTGCCGTTCCGATTTTGCTCGTTCCAAAGAAGGACACTTCTTTTAGGATGACATACTAGGTAAACTAACAAGGCATTCCATAAGCAATTCCACAATAAAAACTAAGATAATGTATAAGTTGCAATCATCAATATTCATCTAATTATAAATTCTTCAAAAATGATTGCAAGATTACCAAGAACAACATAAAATCCCTCCTTTGAGATAGCATATGCAGCAGCAGCTACACCCAAACTCGATGTGGCCTGAAAAGAACACGACACGACAAAACTCAGTAAATGGACCTCGAGAAATGTTTCTCTAGTAGAGCTGGAGCCATCAAGTCCACCACCCAAGATGTAATCACACACATATGTTGCCTGCATTACGTTATCACGTCTATAAAAAAAGGTACCTAATTGAATATACAACATAAATGAAGCATAAACATTTGAATTACCTCTTTTATGTTCTTTACAATGACATATTTCCCGGCAAAAGAAGCAGTTGCCATAGTCTCTTTATGAGAATATTTACCATGGATTATTGATGTATAATCTTTTTTCTTTTGCTTATCAACACTATTCCAAACCTATCAAAAAATGTACATGTTAACATACACCAGAGATTTTCTCTAAAAGTTGTTGGGGTGGAAAAGTGTGGGAGTTGGAGTACCTTAGATACCTATGGACAAGTTGTATCAACTATTTGAACATTCTTCTCACTCAAAATTCTCATCTCATCGACTGCGGCCCCAAAAGCAGACAAAACCACAACGTCACCCTCACCAACAAGTTTCAAACTCTTTCTTCCCTTCATTACGAGAAATAGTCTGTACTTTCATCTCTTCAAGCCTCTGCAGATGAAAAGCTAAATAAGTAAACTACTTTTATTGATCAAATATTGTTTCTTCCAAACAGCAATGATCAAAACATCAAAACATTAAATGCAAGAATCAGAATTGCATTCAATAGTTCAGTTGAAATCAAATAACCTCAACAATCACACAGAGCGCGCGCGCGCACACATACACACATACATCTCATACATTAAACATAATCACATCATTCTTAACCAACTCTAGTCATTCTGAAATGATTACATTTAAAAGAAGATTGCAGTAAACAACAAACCTTATTAATCTTGGGGTTATGGATCATTTCATTAGTCAGCCACATGTTTTCAGAGGAGAACTGCCTTCTAGCTTCAAAAGCAATCTGGATCGCACGCTCCACCCACCCAGCAAAATCCATAAGATTCTGCAAGCTTCACTATAACATTCCCCCATGTATAAATCATGGATGTTGCTCACAAAGCTCCGCCTACAACGGAAGGAGATTTCAAAGTTAAGCGACAAATACCTCTGAAAATTTGTGAATCGCTGAAGCACCAGAAGAATCGATTAATAGCTCTAGCAAAAAACAAACTTGTGGATCGAAAAGGGAAATCCTTCTTTTCTTCCAAGTTCCGATCAGAATCCCAGCGCAGACGAGATTGGCCGGAATCGCGACCACGGCGGCGGAAACCCTGAAAATTGAAGGGTATAGTCTCCTTCAAAACTTAACAGAATTTAAAGATTCAAAAGGATAAATTGATCGATTTTTCCCCACGAACAAGAATATGAGATCAGTTCTAGGAAACAATGGATAGAAATTGCGCAGTAAATCGAAGTTGAAAAAAAAGGGATAAAAATGCATGAAAGGAAAATCGGCCCTATTACATCTTCATGAGGCTTTTTTCAAGCTTTTCCAGCAAATCAACGACTAATCGACGGCGATTGAATTGGACAGAAAGCAAAGAAGAAGGAGAGGAAGCGGAGGAAACGAGAGAGAAAGCAGAGGAAGCGTGAGAGAAACAAAGGAATTTTTTGAAAAAAAAAATCGCTTATATATTTTCTTAAGGCGGGTCGGATCCGGATCGGGTTAGCGGGTAAGAACCATATACAACCAGTTGGTTGCACTGAAGTTTTTGTGTAGTTAGACTCTCTATGGGGTGTGATGGAGATAGAGACAGTGAGCTGTAGTGGGATTGTCTCTATGGGGTGTCTCTATCTAATTTCTAAATTTGAATTTTGCATTAATTTTAATAAGAAAATTTTAATTTCATTAATTTAAATTAAAATAATACATTACTAGAAATAAATAAAAAATACATTACTAGAAAAAAAAAATTACATTAGTAATACTAGAAATTTAAAAAAAAAACAAAAAAAAACATAGCCGTTGGTAGGGGAAAAAAAAACTACGCCCATCCTCGACGTCGCTTGACGTCGGCAACCATCATCATATGCAGCTGGTACTGCACCAACGTCATGTGCGACGTATCCATGTTGATAATCCTTGCATCGGTGGCATCTTACTTCGCCCGAGCACACTCCCTCATTGCCTCAGTGAGGTTGTTCTTTACATCGATCATGCCGCTTAGCTGGGCATTTATTGAGTCGACCAACGACCCGAACTCCGCCTCCTCGGTCGCTTTCTTTTACCCCTTTCATTTGGTCGCCTTTGCCGCATCTCGTCCCTGTGGGTGGGGGGGAGGAGTTGTGCTTTTCCCTTCTGTCACCTTGCTCGATCCGTGAGGCATTCCAGATGAGGTGTAGGCGTTTTTCTCCGTATTCTTCGTCCGCTTCATGGACGGAACGTCAGGAAATTCTTGGTGGAGAAATTTGGGATAGTCATGCAAGATTTCTCAGGCACCAAAGTGCTTGAAGCGGCTCCCTCATTGATGGTTTGATGGAGTCCAAGGATTGTCGTTGGTGCAAGATCCGGTGCATGTTCCTGTTGGACCAGTTACAAGATCTCGAGCCAAGAAGTTTAAGGAGAGCTTGATGGGTTTAGTTCAAGAAGTTTGGAATCAAGAGTTGATGAAGAAACCTATCGAAGTTGGCGAGTTGAATGGTCCGAGCTACATTAATCTTATCATGTGCGAGTGGGCTCAAGTTTAAAGACTTGTTTTGTTATTTATTTACTTTCGTGTAGTCCATTAGTGTTAGACTTATTATTATTTTCGTGGGTTTAATTAGGGCGGCCGAAATTGGGCCTTAGTTGAGTCAGTTTTGAGTTTTAAGCCTTGTTTAGACTAGGGCTTTGTTTCCTTATTGGGTTAGGAGTTATTTTCCATGTTTAGTTTCCTAGTAGGGTTAGGATTTGCACCCTATATATAGGGGCCTTTGTCATGAACGAAATTTACACCTTGATTAATTATAACGTGAGTTTTATTCTCTCTTGAGAGTTTTCGACTTCTTCTTGGTTTTGCCAAGTCGAATTCATTATCCGACAAATCAACGAGTCAATCATCCCTCGTTGTGTGTCATTCATCGTCCCCGAGTTGCCGTAGCGTCCTATCGTTGGGTTCTAGGGATCTAATCGCCTAGTTCACTTGTGAGAAACTGTTACGGAGGTTTTGGGATCTCCATCTATCGTATCTTGTTCGAGTCTTCCACGTGCGTGTGCCGAGGTTCACATCATGGTTGGCGTATATCTGCTGGGTAGACTCGATCACCATGTCATCGGAGGCGTCGTTGGGCCTTTTCTTCATTGTCTTGGCGTAACTGATCATCCACTCCTTCACCCAAGCGGAGATCCGCCCAAAAAAACTCTTCATTGTCTTTAGGTTGAGGTCATCGTCGAACATGGCATTGTACCTCTATGCCACTTTCCCCAGTACTTCTCGCCATGTTGATCTTTGCCGAGAATGGAGTTGCACGTCTCCTCTTTCCAGATCTGAGCGACGGCGGTGCCTTGTTCAACCGTGTTTGCGCCGCTTCGTCGTTGGTTTGACGCCTTCGGCCGGAGGAGGAGGGACGTTTGCGAGGAAGAGATCGGTTTGTGCCTTGCCCTTTCCTTTGGTCGCCCTCTTGCCACTCGCCGACGGACGAGTTGAGGTTGATAGAATCAAGCCTCGTCGGCGTGTATGTGTTGTATGCTTCGTCCGCCATTTCGAGAGGACACCACAACAACGACCACAGATTATTTGGATCCTTCTATGAGAGGTGATTGTGTGAAAATTGTGGAAAAGTAGAGAGAATTGTGTGAGAAATAGAGAGAATTGTGTGAGAAATAATGTGAAAATAGTGTAAATTGAGGTGTTATTTATAAGTAAAATTTGAATTTTATATATATCTATATATATATATATATATATAGAGAGAGAGAGAGAGAGAGAGAGAGAGAGAGAGAGAGAGTAGGGATCTGATGAGAATGAATTTTATGTGAGAACGTGTGAATAGTACATTTAATGCATTTTTATCATATTCGTAATGCATATATTGCAGAAATGTAATGCATAGACATTCTAATGCATAAACTGCAGAAACCTAATGCATAAATATTTTAATGCATAAATTACTACAACATAATGCATCGTTAAATTTGAACCATTGATCAACAAAAATCAAGGATCCAAATTTATTCTCACTTCTCACTTAAGATAACATTCTCGCATGATCCTCTTCCTATATATATAGTCGTTTGGCAAATTTTAGCCGTTGCCCATTTTTACCGTTGCTGATTTTAATTTTTATTCGATCAGGCACGTGCAATATTAAAAAAAAGAAAAAAACTCCAGCGCGTGAATTACACGTGCCAGATCAAGACCGTCTCGAAGTCACGAGACAGGCTCGAGACAATGGTATCCACAGCGGGGTGTCTCGTGGGCGCGGTGTCTCGAGCCCCCGACGAGACACCCACTACGGAGAGTCTTAATACTATTATCATTGTTATTATTCAATAAATAGCTATGTGAATATTACGCATATTTTATTTATCTAACTCGATTCAGCAATACAAATAAGATTTTACAGCTGGCGTCTTTTAGCAGAAATTGTCAGAAGGGCTTTTCCTAAAAATAATTATTAATCAGAACGGCCCTCCTTCCTTGAGCCTACTTATTGGTAATATTTATTTGAAGAAGGCCCAATATAATCAATTTCTTGTGTCGTTGAGAATGCAAAACAGTTATATAGCTCTTATGTTTGTGTAAGGGTCGGACTTTTTTAAAAAGCAATTCCATTAGATTTTGTGACGCAATGATATCTACCCCATGTCAAACACTCGCCAACTAGCAAATTTTGTCGATTATTTAATACTCACTTTATCATTAAATAATAAAATAAATAATGTCAAATCCACTGATGTTGGTGAAGAAATTTAATATGTAGAATAGTAGTAAAAAGCAACATTAACATGATATACTTGAATGGAATCAATATCATTTTATCCGCATTTCTACACTACTAGTAGTATAATTCCAATAAAAGTAATTATTTCTTCTAATGTAACTCTATGTATATGCACTCTTTTTTCAAAATTAGTGGACCAACTTTGATAGTCGAATATGTTCGTGCATGTTCTTGTACCCCAAAATTAAGGAAATTGGCTCTTGGAGTTGTGAAATAATATATTGAACCCCAAAAACCCCACTGCTGTATGTTTAGTCACAATTTCCGCTCATCAATAAATTAGATTGTCTCTTTCTCTACACAAAAAGTAAAATTAAATAAAATAAAATAAAATAAAAGTAAATAAATATATTAGACTATCTCGTCTCGTGACTTTATGTATGTACCTAAAGACAAAGCCCTCGGCCACTGTTTTATTACTCTTTTATCAAAATTTCCAAACCCCTTTGTTGTCGGTTTCTTGGTTTCCTAGTTCGTGAACCACATCTCTCCATTTTTATTTTTTCAATCTTACTGACTTTTGTTTGTAGGTTTCTGCTACGTTCGTCACAACTCATGCACATACATACATCACATGTATATATATAGGTCTTGGTTCATAAAGATCCTAGTTTCCATTTGGAAAAAGGATTAATTTGAACCATTATTCTTGGTATGAATTACGATTGTCATTAATTGAATATAGATATATTGCACAAAAAATATCATGATTTTGTAAAAGTGTACATCATTATATATACAATAAAGCATACATTGAAAAAAAAATTATTAAGCATTATTATTATTTTATATATATATATATATATATATATATTAAAAAATATGACTAGCTATATAAAAAAAATGCATTGTTCTCAAATCTCATGGAAGAATTGTTTTCAGAGGATCATCAAATAAAAAATTATCTGCAATAGAAATGTGAAATCGATCCGGACCGTGATTTTTTATAATCTACCATTGCCATTAATAAACATGCATTCAAATGCATTATCATCAAGCTGTTATTGTAATATTATCACACAATACACATTATCCTAAAAAGACATTATTAGAGTATATGAAATCAAATTCTTTAATATCGCCAAATTGACTGTATTTTCGCAAATCAATAAAAAACTGACTTCTCGATAATCTCAAACTCAAAATTTAGTAAATATTGCCC
The DNA here is from genome assembly GCA_029490685.1 of Schizonepeta tenuifolia. Lineage (NCBI taxonomy): Eukaryota > Viridiplantae > Streptophyta > Magnoliopsida > Lamiales > Lamiaceae > Schizonepeta > Schizonepeta tenuifolia. The sequence continues at coordinate 75,599,469 of CM055955.1, read as the reverse complement.
ATACTAAGAAATATTGATGCTTAGTTATTTTATATGATTATCCATAAATGTATTGATGATTGTTATTGACCGAACATTTGCCTAACTAATCATAGGAGTGTCTGAATATAAAGATATATAAATACCTTGATGATAGCTAGAGTACATACGATTGTTCAGATGTTGTAAAATATTTGAAATAGTTATACACGTAACATCATATCATAATAAGTTAAAATACCAAAGTAGAGCAAAAATGAAAAATAAATAAATAGTGATGTTGCTTTAAATTATGAAATTAATATGATGAGCAAGTCATTGTCTAACCTAACCCGAGGGCGAGGGGCAGAAGAATTTGTGGTGATTTTGAATGTCTGCTTATGTGGAAATTTCAATGCGAATATTGTAGACAAAATTTAATATCAACGCAATTTCTAATCTACCCTATCTCTGCTGCTTTAAATACGGTAGAAGATTTGTCAGTACTTTGTTTTTCAACGCCGCGCTTCTCATCAACAGTTCAACACACATCCCTTTACCAATCCCTAAAGCAAATCTAAAACACTAATACCAACATGTGTGTATATATTAATATAAGGAATTTATTTTAGTTACAGTTTTTTTAAAAATATAATTAATCATATTTGTTACGATCATATTGTTTTATATAAACATTAATAATTTCTTACAATCGTGCTTTTTTATGGTATTGTTCTTTTTACAATTATCATAAAGTATATAAAGCTGAATAATTCAGATTGGTTTTAAAATTTTACACCAAACTTGATTCCGAAATGATTATGATTATATTGATTCATTTCTGTGTGTAGATTTTTAAGTATGTATATATGCGAGGCGATAAGTTAGGCATCACTCATTAGAAGTTATTACTTGTGATCATCACTACCTTTTCACTTTTTTTCCCCACTAAGTTATGGCTTATAGAGAAGGAGTAAAATATAAGGTATTCACAATATTATTGATTAATTAAATCGAGTAACCGTACGTATATATTCCGGTATGCATGAATTTTATAGAATCAATATTTGTAAATTATGTTTAGCTTAGTTTAATTATTTCCTGATGGAATATGATAAGAGAAAACTTCAATCAACAACAATTGAGTTAATTTGTTTAGCTTAATCAACATATCGAGCTCAAGTAAAGATTGACAACAATTGATCCTAGTCCTGTCCTAATACATCATTCTTTTTTTTTTTAAATACTAAAATCGAATAAAACTTCTCCAAAGAGGGTATAATAGTTGCTTAGGAAAAAGCAAAGGACATAATGCGTGAATTTTCCTTATATTATAAAAATATTTCAAAGAAAATCTGCACCTCTTCACTTGGAGCTAGCTGCATTTTGTTTGGCAATAGCCTATACTGTAGGGAATGTACGTGAGAGCTTTCTCAGGTAGAAAAGTAGAAAATTATAAATTAAAAAGAGAGAGAGAGAGAGAGAGAGAGAGAGAGAGAGAGAGAGAAACGGTGCGGTGCAATTCTTGAAAGTACAATTCGGATAATCCTTTTGTACGGTACCAGAAGAGATTTTTTTTTTCACTTCACTCAGAAAATAAATAAATAATTACTCCAGAAACTGTAATTCATCTCACTCGGAGTAATAATTTGCAAAATATACAGCATATTCAACACATAAATTGTGCAGAAACTGTAATTCATCTCTAACAAACTTACAGTAGAAAAGAAATACTAGTACTTCAGAATATTTGTATTATTTGTTCAATTAATCCTAATAAAATGTAGTAAAAATTATCTCAGTTAACGCGAACGATAAAAAATCATTGTAAAAATTAAAATTTGTTAACTTAATATTTAGCTAGTTTATCAATCGTGTAAAAATTTAAATTCAATTTAGTTTAATCATTAATTACGTCATTGTGTTTGTTTTTAGTAATTTTATATTTCAAAATTTTCATTATATGATTCTGATAATATTAATAATTTAATTTCTAGTATTAATACTAATATTTCCTTTTTGAAAATGTAAAAATAAAACTAAAAAAATATTTCATCCGTCCCAATCAAAGTGACACCTATTTCTTATTGGAGCGTCTCACTCGAAGTGACAATTAAAAAATGAAACTACTTTCTCTAACAAAAAGGTGCGAGCTTCACCACTTTCCATCTCTTTATTCCTTAACATTTCTTCTAAATAATCGTGTCGAAAAGAAGAGTGCCATTTCAAGTGGGATGGAAGACGTTTTAATAACTAATAGAGCAGTGTGAGTAGTGTCAATTTAAATTTAGTGCAACATTGTCCACCGTATGAAAATAGAGCAATAATACAAGAAGTAGTTAGAAGGAGAAAACCTGGGCTTTAATTTAGAGTCTCTGCTCAAACTCTAGGAAACTTCCTTTGAGCGTACGAATGTATGTAACCTACACGAAATAAAATGATAAAATGAAGTAACGATGATGATTATTGATTAATGATGGCACGGAAGAGAAGCAAAAATAGACAAAACGGGTCAAACCGGAAGAAATGGATGGTGATGTAGGAGACTAAATATCGCACCTAAATTGGTGCTTGACTAGACTCTGCAGATACCAAATCAAACACAAAAAATCAAAATCTTGGGCCCACTATTTTATGTACGGATAGGTTACCAACTTTCTTCTCCACGCAATTAGATTTCCCTTTTATGATCATATGATGGATACCTTCCTTGCTCAATTTGCTACGTCTCTTCTTAACTTATGTAAGGTGCCTGCAATAATATACTCACATTTTTTTTTATGTTTTTTTGGGCTTTCTATATTGTTTTATCCGTGCACATACCATTCATGTCAGTGTAATATACTTATATTTGTGTAAGAAAGCATTCATGTATGTATTCACTTCTCTCTTCTCGCTCTAGATCGAGAAAACAATTATGATAGCATCCCATCACGTATATTAAGTTGTTAGAGAAAGCGTTTGAGGCATCAATCTCAATTTAATTCAATCATATATAGTAGGAGGAATCCCTTAATTCACCCGTGCCATTACTTTATAATGAAGTTGGTACGCAAACTTAATAGGAGGGTACGGACGTAGTGCATTTAAAATGTGTTTACCTTGTAACTACACCCTAGGTGGACCACAAATAAATTTAAAATCTTTAGTGCATGATAAAAACTCAGAATACATAAGCGCGCCAGAAAAATATGAAATGACAGGTTCAACCTATAAAATGTTGGTGAGGTTCATTATACTTAGGTCGGACCAGGAAAATCTGAAATGATAAGTTCAACTTATAAATTGTTGGTGAGATTCAAACTACACATCACGCTAGAAAAATATGAAAATACATGTTCAACATAAAAAATTTGGTGAGATTCAAACTTAAGGCTTCCTTAGTCACAAAATCATATCCACTTCGCCTATAGTATATTTTTATGTTTACTTGGGTTGGAATGTATTTATCAATTTTTTTTTAATTTAATAAACTTATACGTATAAAATGAGACAGTCGATGCGCAATCGTCAACCTGCAGCATGCTAAGATGAGTAACTTTAATCAGGATGATGGGGAAGGTGGCTCCATTAATTTTCTTTGATTTTACGTGTTTTTTTTTTTTTTTTTTTTTCCTCCCTCTTTAAATATGGAGTCGCATTTCAACCATGTCCTGGCAATGGGCAGTAGAGATGGGCCGTGAGAGGCCCACCTACTAGTGCAAATCCATGTCATGTCCATCACATGTGGGCCTCCCGCTTCTCAACTTCGTCTAGTTGTTTTTTCTGAAGAGAAAAAAATGAAATAAAAATAAAGCGATTATTTAATAGAATGAAATAAATAGGGGTTAGGGTCGGTGGTTAGCGTGTACGACATGACCGTACGGCACATGGAGGAAAAGCTACGGTACTGACTGACGGTTAATTTAATTCCATCCGGACCAGACATCATCGTCAACTGCCCGCGGGTCCCACCTTCCTGACTTCTTCAATACCGTACGCACGCTGCCCGTACGCTGTGGTAATGGTATTAGTATTATCGCAAAAACTTATATAAGTGCAAGAGATTGCATCCTATGCGACCGCGTTTGGAAGTGTGTTTTTTTCCTTTTTTATTTCAAATTTTCTTTTTTTAAATTTTCATATTCTTTTTTTTTTATCATTTCTTATTTGGTCAAAGTTCGAGCAAGGGAAGTCGAAGAATATATATGCATCTTGATGGTATGAGTAACATCTATCAATTCATTTAAGCTCTCCTCGAATGTGTCGTTTTATACGGATATATATCTTCTTGGAATTCCTTTTATTCAGGTATGTTTCAATTCATTCTGGTCTCCCTCCGCTTTGAAGTCCTATAAGAGTCGCTCCTTGTTTGTGCCTCTACACCGACGATCACTTCGTACTTTTGTCTTGAATGTCACTCATGGTTTTTTAGGACATACGGAAAAAAGAAAAGATATGTTCATCTTAATATGGACCGAAGAGAGTACTGTTGTCTAGTGTGCACTTCAAATAGGGATTGTAATTAACCATTGTACTTGAAAAAAAGTATCACTCCCTCCGATAAATTGAAATTATTATTCTTTCTTTATTTATTTATCCCACTTATATTGTCACCTTTCAAATAAGAATTTTTTTTACTAACACTTTGTAGCTCTTCAAAAATGATGAATTTACCTACTTTTTATATTTTTACCCGTATTCTTAATTTTTGTGCATAATAGTAACATGATAATTTTAACAAGTTTGAGTGAGTACATCACTACTACACCCAGACAGCAAATAATCTTATGGATTGTAGAGCTGGAAAATAATTCCCAGAAAGAAACTGAAAAGATTCACACATCAAGAAACAAAGCCATCCCCCATCCCGATCTTTTGCCTTGTGTTCTACTATACATTTATCACGGCTAATTACACGATTTTAATTTTTATTACAAAATAATAGAATTCACGTATATTGAATTATTATATTTAAAAATTGAAACACTTAAAAAATTATACACTTGATTATGGAATAACCAAACTATTTATCTAAAACTTTTAAGTTATGTTAAAAATAATTACAAATTCAAATTAGATTAACAAACCTTAACAATGAGATGAGTATTATGACACCAAAAAGTTGGAATATCTTATTCCTGAATTCCTAAATATTTATCTTATCATACCGAGATATATTTATATAGTTCAATTCGTGACAATATATCATAATGAAACCGTTTCAGTCTCGGGAGTTTCGGGATTTCATCTAAAAACAATTTAGAATCGAATCGCTCATGTGCCTATACTCTACAGACTAGTAAGTAACCCGTCGAGACTCGACGGGAAATCATTTTATGATTTTATCTATATGTTTATATACTTTAAAAATAGTTTTCTTGATATGTTATTTCACTAAAGTAAGCAAGGTAAAAAAATATAAACATCTTACACGATAAAACAACAAATCAACAAACCACACTATTATAACTTTGAAAAAACTTGTCTTTATCTTTCAACGCTACTCCCTCACTCTCTTTCTAGAATTACTCTCCAAAGATTAACCGATATTTAAAAATAATTGTACTATAACTTATTTAGAAGTTATTATATTGTTTGCATTAATTGTAAATCAAAATTAGGAAATTAATTTTATTTCATGTATCTAAACTTATAATTATAAATGACAATAAATCACATACTCATTTAATAGGTATTTTTTGAATTTAAATTTATTTAGCAATTTTCTACATGTTCTCCTCCTAATCTCGATCAAAACAGTGACTTTATTGTATAATTCGTCGCAAATCTGTTGGGTAATACTCGATAAAAATATGAACACTACAAAGTGAATATTAGCTAAAATTGGTAAAAAAATCTTCTTTTTATGTCTATTTGAATCGTCTCGTTGGGTTTTGAATCGTCTCGTTGGTTTAATTATTCTTTTTATGTCTATTTGAATTGTTTCGTTGGTTTTTGAATCGTCTCGTTGGGTTTGAATTGTCTCGTTGGTTTAATTATTTTTTTATGTCTATTTAAATCGTATTGTTGGTTTTTGAATAGTCTTGTTGGTTTAATTATTCGTTTTATGTCTATTTGAATTTTCTCGTTAGTTTTTGAATCGTCTCGTTGGTTTATGCTAAATTGATATCTCTAATCTTAACCAAAAGACTGAGAAAGATGTATTTATATTTTCAAGATTTTTTCTTTCTTACTCTTTTTAGCTATCTATTCATACATTAGATCCAGTGTGATATAAGATATTTATTTTGTTTTCATAAGGATTTTTTTTTATTACAAATTTTCTATTGGCCTCTTAAATGCTAATCTATTTTTTTCTTTTTGTTGCTTTAAATTTAATTATTAGCACTACTTATAGACTAACTTAAAGAATAATTTATTTTTTATAACTATTAAACATATAATTAAGGATGAAAATGGTTATATAATTCATATTAAGAATTTGAGAATATATGCATATTAAGAATTGAGATTTAGTATATAATATTAATATTATGAATTAATAACACACAAAAATTTAAAGAAGTGTGAAGAATAGAGATAAAGATGGTAATAATAGATATACATGTGAGACTTGAGAAATTATTATATGAATATAATAAGTAATATATGTGTATTGTAAATTAATAATGTCAAAATTACCAGAATCAAGGAAAATTGGAACGGAGCACCGTCGAGGAGGCACCGTTTATTTTCCTATTATTAATAAAATAAGCGCGTAATATATATATATATATATATATATATATATATATATATATATATATATATATAATTGTTGCCCGTCCATCTTCATATTTCCGAAAGTAGTGAAATAGGTACCGTGATGAAATCAACTTTGCCTGCTCAAGATGGATAAATTTTAGTCACGCTTTTTCTCTTTATATTTCGTCTTATGCATTAGGAGGTGAATAATTATCATGCCATTTTTAGACAAAATTTTATTTTAGTTTGGTATATATACCAGAAATTACAGTTGGGATATTAGGAGCGGTGAGTGAGTGGTAAAATTTGTTTAGTGGTGCAATTTTTGATGTGGACTGCAACACGAGATAGAGGTTGCACTAATAATAGTGTGTGGCTGGAAAAGGAAAAAGAATTTACTGTAATATATGTAATAATAGTTACAGGAAATGGTGGAATTGCCTATTAATAACCAAGAAAAAAGTTAAATGTTCGTACGTAACACTTAAGCATATATAAAATGTTTCCGAGGGAGCATAATCATTCTTGATTTTTTTTTGTTCTTTGATATTGTCGTGGGATATTTATTTCAAATATGTACTATGCATTGTATTCTTGAATTTTGTGAACAAATTTAGTTAATGGAAACCGTAATATATAGGTTTAAAAAAAAAGAAAAGTCCATACCTTATAAGGGCAACACTCCCATGCGGTTAACCACATGGTGAGGGTTATTCTATTTTTTTGTGTTTCTTTATGCTTTAATATACCCTAATTAGGGCTTAATAAATCCTAATTTAGGATTAATAAATAATAAATGGGGATGAGATTAATAAATCATAATTCATGATTTATAAACCTTAAGCGAGGATAAATAAATTCTAATTGTAATTAAAAACTCTATTTCCCTTAATTATCCATTATTTCCTTTATTTAATTTAATTATCATTTTATCAGCTTTAGTTACCCTTTCATACCCTTAATTACCCCTAAGTTTTTGTCAATGTATATTAGCCATCGAACCATCGATTATAAGAGCTGTGTAGAGAATAAAATAAGGTAAATTAAGATAGTGCAAAATACAATATCAAATATAGGCACGCTATGGCGCTTTTAGTGCTCTCAATTCCACTAATCGTCATTAATTATCTATCAAGTATAAGTGGAGTTTTTACAAGTAAAATCCTTATTAAAAAATTTATTAAAAAAAATCCTTATTTAAATTATGCTTTGTCGAAAGTAATTGCTGCACAGTAACGTCAACATGGACTTCACATCAAGTCTCCTGATTAAAAATAAAAATAAAAATGGAATGAAGATAACTTAATGTATGATATGTTATGGTAATTGCTTTCTTTTCTGTAAGATTCACCCACAAACACACACACACACACAAAATACGTATATTAAAATATATAGGAATCATAGATGGAATTCCACCAGCAAGTTTGTGATTTATCGGCGAATTGGATTAGAATCTCTTCATATATAGTAATAGTGGGGTTTACTTGTCGTCCACCTCCAATGATTTTGTCGGAACTTTAATTAGATATATACTCCCTTCATCCCACTTATTGAGAGTGATAAAAGTGGATTGAAATTAAAATTATTGTGGGTGAAATAAGGGTCTCACATGTTATCAGTAAAAATGTAAAATAAAGTTAAAGTTATTGTGAGTGAAATAAGGATCCTACTTATTCTGAGTGAAAATAATAAATTGAGAGTGAAAGTTATTATAAGTCTCACTTGATGTGAGTGAAAAAAGTGAAATAGGACTATTTTTCATGGACAAAAAAAATGTGATAAGTATGACTTTTTTTCATGCACGGAGGGAATATAATTTTGATCTCACCATCGCTCTTCTTCGGTATAACCCTAACTTATTTGGGTAAGTTTTTATTAATCACATATTTCATGTGAGGGCATGTTCTCTTTGGTTACAAATTTATCATATGAAAAAAAGAAATAAAAAAAGTTATCACAAAATAGTAATCTCCATGTTTTTATCCCATGGTTTCTAGTGAAAAAGGAAATTATCATATAGTCACTCCTCTTTCATCCTAACTACATGCGAAAATGTTATCACACTTCTTCTTTCATGATAAATTTGTTCACAATTGTAATAATAATCTAAGAGTGTTGCAATTAGAATGAAATTGAAGGAAAAGTGACTGTCCGAGAATATTTTTCATCTTATCGTCTTAATTGCATAATTCTAACACCACTCTTACACTATTTTATATTTTTTCCAGGACTTTTCAAGTAATTTCATCAAGCTAGTAAATTTGAACAATTTATTCCAACCGGAACACTTACAATTTATTCCACAAGACCCAATTGAAATAGTACAAAATACAGTACGTTCTCTATACATAAGTAAAAAATATAGAATATTTATTCACATATACTATAATATTTCATAATTTGAATATTCAATATTTTTGATATAATATACCATGCCGAGAGTTATTATAAGGTCACGAGGAAATCGCATATATATAATTTGTAAAATGAAGTTCTATTTGAAAATTTCAGCACTAAACTGACATCTTTATATCAACATATTGACTAATAATTCGACACGAGAGATGGGTCTTGGTAGAAAAAGGATTAAGAATGTTAATTAAAACTGAAAAGAAAATAATGAAATTTATATTACTAAAAGAAAAATGATTCTTGTTTTGAAAAAATCTTACATGGCACCCCTTATATTCCTCCATTTATATTTATTTAAATTCTTAAATTTTTGAAATTTTAAATGTAAAATAATAGATTTTAAATATCTATACTAAAATCTTGTGTCCCACATCGGTTTTTCAATGAAACTTCACCTATTGAAAAGCCTATAAATACCTAGAATCAATGTGTATTTTCTCATCTTTTGCTCCACCAGTTTTATTTGGTCAATTTATTTATTAATCGGTCGAATAAATAACTATATTTTATTGTTTAATTTAATTTAATTTGGTCAATTTATTAATTGGTCGAATAGATAATTATTTTTATTAGGGAACCAATTTATTAGTTGACAGAATAAATAGTTCCAAATAGTTTGGATAATTTATTGGTTGACCGAATTAAATTTGGAAATAGTCTAATATTTTTTTATTTAATTTGATAATAAAATAAGTAATTTCTAATTTGTCAATTAATTAGGTAGACAGACCAATTCCTAACGAACGGGTACCTTTAAAACTGAAAAGAAAATAATGAAATTGATGTTAATTTGACATTGCGATAGTTAAAAAATTGTATTTAAATTGTAAAATGGTATAAAAGTGATGTTGAGTTTTATGATTATCTTTTTCCTTTTTTATAGTAAGACATAAAGTATCAAATTAATTTATCCAATCAAATTAACAAGATTAAAATCAACAACAAGGTTGTATATATCGGATAACACTGAAGATTTGAATGGTTCGTTCAATGGTAACGATAGGTTTAATAATGAACCTTTCATCAAATAGCTTAGCCTAGGACAATTCGGATCATGAAGAAAATTACAATCTAAAGAAAATCATTCAAAAGATATTATGTTTCAAGACGTTTACTTAATTAAAATATTGATTAAATTAGAAAGATAAAAAACGTACGTAAGTTGATGCTTAACATTCGAGTTTTAGATGAAAACTTAATTAGATTTACACAGGGTATAAATACCAATTCTAAAATGACTAATTTTTTGGATTATTATTACTCACGAAATTAGGTGATCTATCTAAAATGTCACCGTTTGATTGATTAGAGTATCTCTAAATAACAATTCGTTAAATAATTATTTTAAAAGCCATGAGAATACATATTTCTACATATGGTCACATATATAAGAATGTAGAAAATGTGCTGGGCGCCGATAGTAGAATAGTTAGTGACTTAAAGAAAAGGTATTGACCTAAAACGCAGATATGCGTACGTTTTTCCCGTGAAGACGAAAAGATGTATGTCACATTTTTGTTCTGTTATTTAATGCAATTTTATTACCCGCAACTTTATTACTTTTTCAGTCCAAAGCCGATTATCTTCCAAAAAGTGGGATCCAATTTAGAAAAGAAAGGCAAAAAGTGAGTTGGTATACTACAATTTCAAACGAGATGAAGACATCGCTCTTGCTTTTCTTCTTTAATCTATAAAAATAAAGCCTTCAAACTTATCCCGTCACCCAACATTCGGTCATTTTCATCTCATATCCTAATATTATCGGCAAAATTAAAATAATTCTATTTTTTTTTTTTTTTATATCGTGGGAACCCGCAGCCGCTACTTTCGTTTCGCACTACACCTCTATCTTCCCAGTCTATTTACACTTAAGTGAAAGTATAAGCTTTAGAAAAAATTGTTTCTTAATGCAATTAATTAATTAATTGATGCAAATATTTAGATATACTAATCTGTGAATAAATATATAATTAAAATATGACGATAGATGCAGCAATCACTATTTCATACGTGTTTTTCCTTTTTTATACCTCGATCTCGCACTCGGCACTCCCCTTTCCCTTCACTTTAAAATATGATGATAAATAATCACTATTTCATAGTAGTACTGTTTTTCCCCTTTTTTTTTCTTCTTATACCCCTCGCTCTCCCTTTCCCCTTCACATAATATTTTAATAGGAACAAAGAAACATTAATAATTATATTAAAAATGAATTTAAAATGTGAAAAACTTATCACAATTCCAAATGCTTAATTTTTTATTTTTTTTTACTTGGCAGGGTTAGTTTCATTTTGCTGTTTATCGAGTAAGGGATTCATAGATGTCAAAGAGAAATTCTTATAGGAGTGTAGGTGTACTGCATCCATTCCTCACATCATAATATTTTAATAATATAAAAAATAATATTATGTGAGAGGTGTTAGTGTACTCTATAAAATTCCTGATGTTACGATTTTCTACGCAACAAATATGGTACTACTATTTTGATAACTCTGACAATATTTGGTTGTGCACAACAAATATTACAAAATGTAAGTATTTCTTTTTTTATTTGGTGTGAATGTGGCCTAATGGTAGTAGTAGTATGGTCGATGCTTGAGGTCAAAACCATTAGTAGTATGGTCGATGCTTGAGGTCAAAAAATCTCGAATTTAAGTTTATCGTGATGCAATCTTCAATATTTCTTTGTAAAATAATATGAAAAAAAAAATTGTTTTTTAACCTGTTATATTTTGGTGTACATTTTGTATTCTGCTCCTTCTATTTTCTTAATCTATTAATTTCTGCAACTTTAAATTGTTTCTAGAATATATAAATCTAGCATCATAATTAAATTAATTTATATATCTTACCCGTGCATGTGATACACCGATAGATTAGTGTGTATATATGATTAACAATTATATATGACCACAATTGATTGTCTTGGTGGCTTTACTTTGGAATTATTCGTATATATGAATTGGAAAATGTATGTTTTATACAAATTTTGACAATGGCGATTCTAATTGTAAATCAGTAAAGGGTATTGTCATACACAATGAATAATTATTGTTGTTTATATAAGAAAAAAAAGAATCACATATATGAAAAACTAGTCTTTTAGAAAAAAATAGTCTAAACAGTTGGATTTTTTTTTTTGAACAACATTGCAAGAAAATTTAAATATCACGTGACGGAGGACTCGAATCCGTGACTTTTGGCCCGGGCATTAACCTCACTACCACTAGGCTAACACACACACACAACAGTTGGATTTTTGTTGTTTATATACCATCCCTACTCCCTAGCTTCAGTCTACCACCAACTGAAATATTCCAAGGATGTGTTAAAGTGCACCACTACCTTTTTTACGAATTTTCCAAATTCGGATTATATTAATTTGGGAATAACTAACCACAAGAACATACATATAACTATATATTAATTTGTATATATTTAGTCTGCCAAACTTTCAGAAACAAGTGTGAGTTTCTTATATTGAAATCGCCATAAATGATCACTGAAATAGTAGGTGTAAATTTTTATCTTGTTTGGTTAAAACTTCCAAATGTCAAGTAGGGTTGGCTCTAGGTTGGTTGAAATGTCAGCCTTATATAAATATAGTTGAATCTAGCTTCTCATGCAATAACTTTGGTTTTTGTTTTTAGATTCATGGGAGTACGGATTATACCTTGAAAGAAATTTAAGGTTGTTGAGTTTTAGTTAGAGATACGACATATTTTGAGATAATAAAGGGAGGCCGATCGAACAAAATATGATCAAAATACGATTGGACAAAATACAACGTTGTATTGTGTTTTATACCTTAAATTTATAAATATATTACTCCCTTTATTTTTTTTATAAGTGTCCTATTAAAAAAATTACGTATACCAAGAAAGCATGAAATATTACCTTTGTGCCCTTTGCTCTTAAATTATTTTAGTAAGCATTTGACAAATTTATGAGCGGATCACCTTTTAATTGCCCTTTGCTCTTAAATTATTTTAGTAAGCATTTGACAAATTTATGAGTTGCTCACCTTTTTATTGCCTGCAAGTACTATTACATGTCAATCTTTCATTAAAACTGTTAAATTTATACTACGTATATCAAACTTCTCAACTTTTTTACAATTTTTAGTATACTCGTTATCGGGACCATCACATGTATCTTGACATATTTTACCGTTTGACTTATACTTTATAAATTTTTTGATTTTTTAATGTAATTTATTTGCCGATAAAAAAAAATGAATAGGTTGAAAATTACTAATGATTTGTTTATTCAATCAACAAGTATATTTACCGAAGCAAAATATTCAATCGCATGTTCAGGTGGCACTTTTGTAATTTTTCCTTTGTACGTATCTAAAATCTCAATGTATATATTTCAAAAATCATCACATAGCCACGTATACCTCATACCTCATAGAATGTATTCATGCACATGATCATTAAAATTTTGAGATAGCTGATCGAAAATTAAGCCTTAAAAATAAATACTACAAAAATGATTAAAATAGACTTATTAATATCTTAAATATAATAATCTTTTTTTACGTGTGAATGCATGTCATATTTGCTAAGATAAAACATCCAAACTTTAATGAAATTATGAACATGCTGCTCAGGTACTCTCGTTCTTATAGGATTTGTTCCCCCTATAGTAGGATATCCATATACAATAAAATGACCACCAGTTGAACCGTATATGAATCGTACGTACGAGTATATATATCAAATATCAATTAAATTACATAACACTATGAATTACGGGTGAAGCTAGACTATTTTTATTTGAGAGTCTAATTAATTAAGAGAATTCTTTTTCCAATGATTTCATGATTTTTAAATATTTTTTGGGATTAAATCAAATTTTTGTTAGCATTCACATTATCACATGGTAATAATTATGTGGATAATCATTTAAATTTAAATAAAGAATATATAACGAATGGTTACAATTAATGAAATGTTAATTGGAACTAGATTTGAAAGAAACAGAGGAGACGAACAACCTAACACCTTGTGCCATTAACATGATTACATGTGTTTCTTTTTTCTTAAATCTCAATCAAAGGGCTCTCGACATGGCTAGCTTCTTCATGTGATCTTGTGTTATAACTAATTAATTTGCCAAACTATGACCCATTTTGTGGATAATCCCTAACATGTTTACTTATCTCAATAACAGATCGACTAAATATCGACACAAATTCAAAGAAACTGAGTTCCGCACATTAGGCTACGGATCAACATTCATTTGGCGTTGCTCATGTCAGAATCTAAGCTTATATTTAGTTGCAAATTTATTATTTTTATTATTGTTTAAATCTAGATCTTAACTCGTTTGATGAATTTTAATTTTTAAACCGCGTCCCATACAAGATTCTCCATTTTTGTTGAAGTGAATACATATTTTAGTTTTATGGTAAGGGTAAATTTTATTATTTACTATTTACCGTTACAATTGGTGAATAATTAAGTATATTAAACCGATAGATAATCATTTAATTTCTTCTTCTAGAAAAACACAGCCAATATTCTTTTCAATTTATAATTTTAACAATATTCCGAATAGCTAGGTAACGGACAGGGCTTCATTGGATCGTGAATTCTAGTATTATATATTTTTGCGAACCTCCCATTCTTAGTGTTAACAACGTCAAAGTTTAGTTTGATAACATATAAATTAATTTTTAAATTGAGGAAAACTTCATGGAAATACGATGCAATAATATATACGCGTCTTTATGTAATAATATAGTAGTTCCCACCAACGTACCCTGCTTCATGTTCTTGTACACCACGTAAGATATATGTAGTGCTAATGATTGATTTAAATATTTTATAATAGTCGATAAATAAATAGTTGGGTATTTAAATTAATAATTAATCTCGTCGGCGCCTTGTGCATATTCCAATGTGAATACACTTGTTTTAAGTCTGAACTCAGTGTAGAAAATTTCATGAAGCTCAGAGAATCCCACAAGACTACTTAACTGTCAGAATAATCTTGCTTATTTTTTTTATTATATAAACAATTTTTAATGAGTTTAGAACACTGTTTCCTCACCCATTAGATATTGACTTAATCCAAACAATAATTGTTCTTTGCTTATAAGCAAAATTAGGTAAAGCTTTTATTTAGTCACCGTTGCCCGTTGTTGGTGCTTCGATTGCATGCGCTAATTAAATTGGTGAAATGGAATAACCGTAGGCTCGAAGTGAGTAAAAATTTCATTCATGTACAATAGTTTCTAAGTCATACTTGAAAATATACGGTGGGAATCTAATATTCAATAATAATTGTCGTTTGTCTTGTCGGACATTGTTTATGTCAGTTTGGCTTGAATAATTGATTTTTAATATATATTCAAATATTTTCACTAAATCTAACATTTTCGGCACTTAAAGTCCGATCATGTGGCACACTTTATTCTAATGTTGAAATACATGTTAAAATGCTTAGAATATTTTGTGTCTCGCCAATTCAAAACTATATAGTATTTTATTTTAAAGCTGATTTTTTTTTTAAACACGTCACATTTTCTTTCACATCTCCTCTTCTATCCACCGCCACTCCTCTGCTTAGAAACCCATCTCTCTCTCTGAAATTTTGCAATTAGTCCTCTCAATTTAATCTATTTCCGAATCTCTCCGAGAGAGATGACGTGAGAGATGGGGATAGAAAAATAGGAGGAACGACGTACGGGTGTTGAAAATTTGCAACAGAAAATATGACGTGGTTTTTGAAATTCATATATGATCTTTTTTAATTTTTAAACATTAACAAAATCACATTTGTTTTCACTCAAACTCGGCGACGGCGAGCCAAATAAAATTTCAGGTTCCGAATTACCACTTTAGAACATAATTATTAAATTTTTAAAAGATTTAAAAAAAATTATTTATTTGTTGGGACATTATACTAAAAACGCTCAAAATTGAGACATAAATTAATATTTGACCTTTCTAGTACTCCCTCCATCCCACTCAACAAGTCTCATTTGATATATGCATGTGGATTAAGCAAAAGAGAGTTAGAGGGTGATTAAGGTAGTATTTTATTATTGATGTTAAAGTAGGTTGAGTGGAAAAACCCTGTACAATAAAGTAAACAATACTGTTTAAGTTTGAGTGTGACATAAAGTGGAGTTTAGTGTGTTAATTTTTGTCAAATAAGAAAATGAGACCTATTGAATGAGACACTCAAAATGGCAAAATGAGACTTATTGAACGAGACAAAGAGAATATTTAATATATATGGTGACAGAGATAATCATACCCATTCTTGTTATTCTAAAAATAAAAATCCTACTTGTGTATGCTTACTCGTTTGAATGTGTTATCAATCTCAGCAACTAAAACATTTCTTTAAACTCAAATATGGGGCAGGAAGCGATATATTTTGTTCAACGGTTGGACTCTTATAAATTTAATTAATTAGGTGACAGTCAGGGACCCTTTAAATTTCGTAGAAATTGAATGAGATTTAATTTATATTTTACTGAAATATAATTAATTTGACGCGTGGCTATTAGAGTATAATATTATTTATTAAAACAATAATATGTATACATACCACTTTTATTTTCTGGATTGGAATTAGGTTCTATTTTTCATGTCAGTGTGTAGTTGAAATATCAATATTGCTAAATTATATCAGTAATAACAACAATGTAGTATATGGATTACTAGACTAATTATATCTTATCAAACAATCTCATAATTTCACCATTTAATTTAAGATTTATCTTATTTTTTGAGGAAGAAACGAATTTAAGATTTATCTTTACTACTAGGAGTATTACATAGTAGTACGTAAATGTCCTGGGGGTAATAAAATAATCTACTAGTAAGATTTATCGCCACGGTTTACAGATTTTCATTAAAAATAATTTCTGAGGCTTAATTCTTCTATAAGTTCATTCAAAGAGTGTGTCCATTGACCACATTCGACCACGGAAAGTGGGGAAGAAATTTAATTAAATTGAAAATTCTGTGATTGTAAAACTCTCAACTTTTAGTCAATTAATCAATAATATAATTTCCTTTCGTTCAATTGTGAGTCTCAACTCTCAAGTCAAATAGTGTGTCATTTTATTCAAAAAGAAATACTGCAAATTTAATTTATTAATTAATCAATAAATTAGTTCAAGGCGATAGTAACGAGGGTAAAGTTTGCGAGTCCGGCAAGTTGCGAAGTCACATGATTCGTCTTTCCCACAAAATCAACTCCGCGATAATTGCTATTTCCACTCCCACAAAACATTTGTGTTTAATTAATTAGGCAAAAAGTTAATAAATACAGTCCCACAGCAAACAATAATTGTACCTGCCAAGTACGCACATCTGTACCTCTCAATAACCTTTCTGTGTACACTCTTGGCCTCCAATATTTATACCCCTACTCCCTCCCTCTCTCCCCTCATCTTCCTCACTTTCTTTCTCTCACTAAAACCAAACACAAACACAAGCACAAACGCCTCTCTCTCCCTCTCATCACATTCTCGGACAAAATGAAGAAGCTCATGAGAAGATTATCCAAAGTCGGCGACTCGTCGCAGTACTGCCTGCTGAGGTCGCAATCGAGGGCGGCGCGTGCCGATTCGATGCGGAAGCGCTCCGGCGGCGTTCCGGAGGGGCATCTGCCGGTGTACGTCGGCGAGGAGATGGAGCGGTTCATCGTGAGCGCCGAGTTGTTGAATCACCCGATCTTCGTGATGCTGCTGAATAAATCGGCGCAGGAGTACGGCTACGAGCAGAAAGGCGCGCTGCGGATCCCCTGCCACGTCTTCGTCTTCGAGCGCGTGCTCGAGGCGCTCCGCATAGGCGCCGCCGATGCGATTGACGCCGAGGAGCTGCTCAACTCGCTCGCCGCCGCCGATGAGTTGTAGCGCCGGCAACGACGACGTATTAATTATAGTTATAATTATACTAGAGAAGCCAGGAAATTTTCTGATGTTAGCTGTGGTATAATTTTTAATATTTCTCGTCTTTTTTTTTTTTTTTTGGAAGAAACATTACCTTCTTCTTTTCGCTTCTCGACTGTATATACTTTGTGGCGAACAAAGTGGAGAAGCAGAAAGTTAGGGTTTTGTTATTGAAGGTGTTTTTTTGCCTGATGATGTAGAAAGTAACGACAGTGAAACAGAATTAAATGTATTTTTCTTCACCTCCGATTCGAATTTCCATTGAATTCTGCCGTATTCCTTCGATTCGTCGATTCCGGCGAAGAAAATTGAAATCGGTCCAAAAAAATGAAATGAAATGAATGAGAGTCGGAAAAAAGGAAAGCGGCATAAGAATGTACATCTGGAAAGTGGCGTGACCGTATTGTATTGTATTGTATAATAATACATGTGAGTATACGGAAAGGTACAAAAAGCATAGACGGGAAGTTGGTTAACGGCAACCGATGGTACGGTTCGTACAACGAGGAAAACGGAAAGTAACGGAAGCGGCGTCATTGCGAAGCCCGTGATTTTTGGTGGCGCGGCTTCCGAAATCGTCGTTGAGGGCAGCCTCGGATTCCGAAACGGAGGGGTACAATGGTCATTCGCGGGAGGGGTAGTTTGGTCACGTAATAATATCTTCTTCTAGAGGAATATTTGGGTGTGCATGTCTTGTACGGATGTGGTTGAAATTGATAATAGAGGAGGGTGGTGGAGTGGGCGCCATGCCAATGCCATCTCACCGAATCACTATAAACTTAATCTTTGTCCCTTTTTAAAAAAAAAAAAATTGTTTGGTCCTTTTTCTACACTAAATTGAAGTTTCAATAAATGAGATAGTTTAATTTCTAAAAGAAATTACAAATTAGGAAAGACTCAATTAAAATATGTTGACAAATAATCGGAACAAACAACACTACTTAGTGGAAATCGATCTCACACATTTCAATTTTTGGTAAAAAATAATACCCTTATGTTGATGAAGTTAGACAGCAGTTGATGGGATTTTATTCCTTATTTTGGTCATCCTTTTCATTCCTAAAGATTGTTCTTTTTTGTGTAATTTCACTTAATTTAGACCTAATTATATCTACATGCCTAAAATTGATATTACAATTGAGCTTCTATTTTTGTGAATGAAATTTATTAAAAATCTTTGCACACAATTTTCAAATTTGAATTTTTTATTAACATCTTTCTTTTATTTGAGAAGATAATTAATTAACATCTTTCTAAAAAGTAGTACATTTTAGTTATTACTACCACTTTTATTAATGAACTGATATAATAAGTAATATTTTTAACATGTTCATAATTAATCAGAGTTTATGTTATTAATCATTTATAAAGGTGAATAAAGTACTTGACAATTGTTTTGTGTAGAAATTTCAAATCAATAACTTGGAGACACCTTTGAAAAGACATTTATGATAAATTTAAATTAAATGTGAAGCCTATAAAATACTCGATAATAATAAAATAAAATAATATCAACTTTAGGCTTGTCGGTATGATTTTGGGTCTATAAGTGTGGGAAATTATACAAATGTAATAAAAATAGTAGTATAATTTTTAGGAATAAGACAAATGAAAAAAAAAAAAAAAAGTATATCCCGTGTTCAACACCGTCAACAAAATTGAACTCTTGCATCGTACTGTAGTATTTTTGGAGGAGAGGGGGGGTTGCACCTTTTTTTAAAATTTTCAATACGGTAATTGGGTAGTCCTCAAATAAAATAAAATTTGATTAAGTTTGTGGGTAAATTTTTAGGATTAATTATTAAAAATAACACAATGTTTAGACAAATTAATTAGTAATTTTCACACGACTTTTGAAACCGTACAGAGTACAGTTAATTATAACACCATACTATTTTATAAGATTTGCAACAAAATTACATCGTCTTGTAAATATAACGACAATATTTCAGGGTACGCTCTAGACATATTTTGGTAGAAATAGTTTATATTGTTGTAATTGAAAAAACTGAAATGTGGTTTTATACTGGCAGTGCTTTAAAAGTTAGTTGAAATTATATACTATTTGCGTAAGATGTTGGATCATTTTCACTAATTAACCTTTTCTTTCAGAATGTTTATTAAAAGCATACCACACAAAAGTTTAAGAATTCGATCAATAGAGAAATCTAGGTCTACCTACTAATGGATAATCCCAGTAGAAAAAAAAAAAAAAATAGTATAACTTGAATTTCATGATGCGTTTGTTGTCGCAACACAAAGATACTGACAATTATAGCTCAAGTTGGTAAGAAATTCATCATTTCGAAATTATTATAATCTGATTTTAAATCTCTAATCTCTATTGCTTGATAAAATTTTGACCACGAATTTTTGGTCCTACCAAGTGGTTCAAAAACTTATGCCAGACTCGAAACTTTCATAACCTTTCTCAGTTCAATAAGGTTCATTTATTGCTGAATTAAAAGAGATTTTCATTCCGTGATTAATGATTAATTTAATTGTCTTTTTTTTTTAAGTATTAATTTAATTGTCTTAAAAAAAAGGAATTGATTTATGTATATGCATTGTGGTGTCAATTTGTTGAAGGGGGTAATACAATTATGCGGAAATGGGGGAAATAAATTAATTATCTATAAAAGGGATAATGTAAAGGGTGTCATCAGAATATTTTCAATGCAGATCTAAACAAATCTCTATTGCCTGGGTATATATGGAATTCATTAAATAGATGCAAGAATCCAAATTTGGTCGTAATTGTATGTGATGTGATCCTAAATTAATTTATTTAAACGAATATATGTAATTTTTTTCTAGAAGAATATGTTGCATGCGTACTTTGTAAACTCTATTAACGTTATCACTGAATTACAAAAAAGAAAAAAGTGTTCAGATTTATTTTGTCAAAAAGAAATAAATATGATCACTTACGCGTAGGGGTGAGCAAACAAAACCGAAAAATCGAACCGACCGACAAACCATATTGAAACTGTCGCGAAAATATGATTAATCGAACCGATAATTTTGGTTTATTTTTTAAATTTTAAAAATCAAAGGGAACGATTAGGTTTTTATTTTTATCCATAAAAATTGTTAGTTAACCGAACCGAACCGATACTCATTTTTAAATTTGTATGATCTACTCACGGAAATTAAAATTAAAAATAAATAGTTCTGCCAACATTAAATCCAACGAATCTTTCGGAAACAATATTAGTAAACTTAGTTTGTATCATAATATATCCCCACTGCATGTTTCCTCCTTTTAATCTTGTTGTAAAATCAATTATGTTGCTACTTATATTATAAGTTTTTGCTGTGTAAACTTGTAAGCTGCTACAAATATGAGTAATTTTATGGTAAAAATTATTATTTTGCTATACACGAAATTTAAAATCAGAAGGTTATGTTAAAATGATGAAGAATTAAAATATAAATCTACAATTAAAATTTTATACAGGAAACAGATCGATCAAATGTCACCTTTTTCATGTTATAAATTATAGAAAACTTGAAGTTTTTTTTTTATTGGTAAACCTTTGAATATTTGGTTAATCGATCCGACTTTAGGTTAACGTTATGCCGGTTTTTTATTTTCACTTTCTACTTTTTAGCGGTTAATCGGCCCGTGCTCACCCCTACTTGCGCTTAATCAATGTGATTCTTGTCAAAAATGATTTGAGACAATTTTTCGAAACAAAAACTGAAATGAATTTTGTTTCTTGTATTTATTTTGCAAATGTATAACTACACGGGGTGGGTTTTGCTTATTATTTTTTTCCTCCACCTAAAATTATGATATAGACGTTTCAAATTTATTCGATATTTGCTACTGAGTTATCACACTATGATCTTAGGGGCTTGCAAATTAATTAATGCATGTAATATCAGTAGCTAAATTTATTGTCCTTAACAAATATATAGTTCGGTCGTTCAAATTTGAGATTTTCGTGTTTTCAATTATTCTTTACTTCCTTAGTTTTATTATCTTCTCTGGTTCTCGATTATCGACTATAGTTTAGTCACTGTGTGCTAATTATATTCATCTCATCGATGCGTAGAGTTACATGATTTCTATTTTAAGTGCAATGTATTTATGAGATATAACACATAAAATTGTGTACACTTATCTTAACTCATAATTTACAATATTAGATTGACGATAATCTGAACTATATATTAGAGACTATTTTATTCATCTTACTTTGCCGTGATGCTCAAACTCGACTAAAGAGGTAATTCTAATCATAGAGCCATCAAAAAATAATAAATGATTTTATTTATTGATCCAAGAGAATTTTGTTTATGCTTGATTAACTACGAACATGTTGAGATACTTCCGACATGCCTATGATTAAGATATTACGAGCGTTTAGATCGAAGTCATGGATTCTGAATTTATAAAGATGATTCCACATTTCTAGTGGGAAAAAAATATATATATTAATATATAATTCCTGCATAGTTTAAGTTCAGATTTAAGTTTCATTAAATGATAATCAAGTCTATGGAATGAGATTTTCTCAATAATTTCCTTTTCGTAGGAACCCCAAATTATGAATTTTAAATAACCGGCATTTTCACACTTCTATTTCCGTTACATTTCATACTAAATAAATCAAATTGATTAACAGAAGAATGTGACTATAATTGTACGTTCTATCTTTAGAAAAATAAAAATACAACCTATATATTATGTAGAATATAACATGCCAAGTGGTGGAAGGATTCGTCTTCATATGCAAACTGATTTCGTAGAGGATAACCCACATGATATTGGACTGTAATTAACTAATTAATCAATCAAATTAATTTAGAATAAATCATGCCATAAGTTATTAAAGTTAATTGAGGCCCACCTACAACTGAAAATGATACCTCAAACTGACAGCCTGATTTGATTTAACTGGTTTTCATATGATATATTTTTTATTTTATTTTTTTTGGTAAAATATATATTTTTTTTTAATAAATTTATAATGTTAGCCAGGATACAATTTATACACATTAAGAACAGGCATTTATAAAAAGAAATTGTCGTGAGATTTACCGTATCATTTTACCCTTTATAGTTTATACACTAAATTGAAAATTGAAACGTGAAACAAATGAGATGTTTCCGATTATAGTGAAGTTATCAAGCAAATCATATTTTACAGTGAGGCTATCCTTTTCTTTTTCTTTCTTTCTTTCTAATAATACACTATCATTATATTTTTGAGATAAATATGCTATCATTATAAAGATTGTATTAAGTTGCTTAATTCGTAATCCTGCACTAATGATTGAAAGTTTGAATTCCGTGGAGTCAATGATCGTAATCAAGAATACGTTTGCTTCCTAAATTTAGCAAGACATGTCTTGCCTTGATAAAAAATCTTTAAAATAATGATCACATTTTGATTTACAACTCAATATTTCAATTTCAATCATCGCTAAATACGTGGCATTGCCGCCCCAGTAGAACCTTTACTGCACGATAATGTCCTTTCTCTCTGTCTCTCCCTTCTAACCAAATTTCATCCATGTTCGCTAAGATATTGAAATATTCATTATTTATTTAGCATATGGTAACTTAATTTATTCATAAAGAAACAAATGACAGTCTTATTTATCTTCTTCAAATATTTCCCCTAATCCCAAAGTATTAAATAAATAACCGATGATCAAACTACTCAGTTTTACCAATGATTGATGAAAAAGGAATCTCTATTTAATTCCGCGTTTGCCTCAAATTTATGAAGCAGTGGAAGCCCCCAAATATTTTGGGACGACATGTATAATTAATAAGGGTGGTCAGAAACTAAGCTGTATCAGAAATTAATATATAATAATATAAAGAAATAAAATGCAACTGTCAACCAAAATCATTAACCGTAGAGACGCGTTTGTCCTTTTGATGAGCTGACACCAATTTTCTTGAATTCTAGTCCTTGAATCACGCTCCACCCACATGCTTCAAATCTTGTCTAGTTGTCTTCGAGAATGAAATTTAATTATTAATCTAAACATTTTCGATCAAGTCAAGGTATTTTGTGTAGTATATAGGATTCTGGATGAGAGAGAAACATGTGAGAGAAGATAACATGTGATATGATCCCTGGTTAAAACAAACAAACCTAAAACACACATTGCTTCTGTGTGAAAAGTCAATAATCATACAGACTGATGTCACCAAGAATGACACATCGACGACAAAATTGAAGTTGCATTTCGTATTTGTTTTCTTAGGATAAAAAATGATAGAACTGAGATTTTTTTCCAGTAAAAAAAGCACTAGACAGAAAAAAAAAAAAATGTGTAACAAAATTGCCTTACACAACAAACCTGCTGTGATTATCAGAGCTACCTCGTCTTCCTCTTCTTGTCTTTCCTGTACTTCTCGTAAAGATTTAGAGACGTTTTTGTACGGTCGAGCTCAGACCTTAGTCTCTCATTTTCTTTGATATCACGAAGCAACGAGAAGTGCTCGGCAAGTTTATTTCTCACCGCACTCTCATCAATTTCATCCGACACATTTATCTCAGATCCTTTGACAGGTGTGCAGTCGCTTCCCTTCCTTTTGTGGGCGGTGACTCTTTTTGCGACACTACGTGCTGTAAAAGACTCGTTTTCCTGTAACAATTCCATATAAGCTAGTTCCGGGGAGGCATGGGAATGATAAATCTGGTTTGTCGAGGCGTTCATGGTTGAGAGAGTAGAAGCAATTGATGAAACGGTTGGATGATAGTGTTTCATCAGAAGATTGAGCTCCCAAAGAACTGAAGCTAATGCACCACTAAGGTTAGGGTCCGTCACGTGAGGTTGGAATTTCTGCAATCAAACCAACAATCATCGGCATGAAATGAAATCGTAAGAAGCTGCGTGGAAGAATTTCCACAATGTAATGCATAGTTAAAAAAAAAAGTGATAAACTTACAGCAATAGCACCAGCAACAGATCCACCTCCTGCATCATTTTCCAACAAATTACGGCATTTGGCACTCTTCTGCAGAAGATGCCTTACAGTAACCAATGCTGCAATATTTCCCCCAAATTCAAACCATATTATGGGAACAATATTTAATAGCAGTTAATTCAGATTCTAGAAGTTTAAAAACTGACCAGCCATGGATTCAGCCGTCCTGAAGCACAACGAAAATGTAGCCAATCGCTTAATAAATGCAGCAGCTCTTAGCATATCGTGCTGTCGTTCATCACACAACATTATCTTCATGGCTTCAGCCAACAACTCCCCATCATCCCTGACCAGCAACAAATGATTAATTCAACCAACAAAAACCGTTAAAGACTAAGTAGAAGATATAAATAAACAAAAACACGTCCCCTCAAAAATCCACTTTCTGCGTCAAACTTTAATGACTGAATAAGAAGAGGAAGGAGAGGGCAAGGGTGTTTATGCACCATTAATCATCATAAAACAATATACTGAACTGATCAAGCTTCAGCAGAGATCAGCTTCAAAGTTCAAAGTATATGCTAAGATGCCAAATAATACACTCAAATTATGGTTAAGCTAAATTAGGTTACCAAGAGTATATACAATTGGGTGATAGTAAAAAACATTAAAAATGAATTAACAAAAGTTGCTTGTGTCAAGCACGGCATGACATGTTAAAGAAAAATCAGAAGTAAACCAACAAAGCGAAAGCAGACAAACGCAGTGATCAGAAATATTTATTGTTCTCTAATTGATGTATTTTCATAATAATTATCTTAGATATGCTAGTTTCAGAGGCGTTCAATAATATGCAGCTACCTTGCTGGCTGGTACTCAAGTATCAGATTGTACAACTGGATGAAGAACTCCTGTAGATCAACATTCAGAGCATCCAGATTGCTCCTCATCACTTTAAAAGCAACAATGCAGCAACGTAATCGTTCTGAAACTGTTAGCTGACAAGAAGAACTCTCGGAAGCATCTCCTAATTTACTTCCACTCCCAGCAAGTTTTCTGAGACATTGCATGAGATCAGCCATGAAATCCAAGTCAATTAGATGAGAGAATTTTCCAATTCCATCCAAACAAGGAGCAAGCAGGGGATGGCTTCCAAATGCACCAGGCACCGAACTGGCTTGTGATCTGAGCAAATAGAGATGAATGGACGTAAGCAAAGTAGCAACAGCCTTGGGATAATAATAATCAAACAAAAATTAAGCTACAAACATCACCCAGGAAGAAGGTGTATTTTTTAATGCCATATATCACAGGCATTATAGAAATCCACTTTTATCCAGTTACTTACTTTGCTGATCTGGTGTCCCAGTACGATACTTAAAAATCTACGTTCACCTTTTAACTTTTTAACATCATAGAATAAACAACAAAAAATCTATACAGCAACTAAAATCTAACATATAGCTAAGCAAGCTTTGCACGAATAGCAAAAATCTTTTTGGTTCTCTTAAAGTTCAGTACAGTTTACAGGAAAACTCGTTAAACATCGGCAGAAGACTAAGTTGCATCTTCTGCTCAATATAACTGAGAAAACTAGAAAGTCCGTATTAATATACTTTTTCCACTACCTAACGCACAACACTTACTTTTGCTCTACGGTGTGCTTTAAGATGCGGAAGAATGTCTGAAATACAGCAGAGAGCGCCTTTGACTGCATCTTTCTTCGTTCTTGAGGATCTTGATCAGATGAAACAGCTTTGTAGTCTGCATTTACCTGCAAGTCTCGAATTGTAAATATCATAACTAACAAGCACCAAACTCTTGAAAGTGAAACACATACCTCCTCTCTAGTCTTTAACATCATCTCTTTCCTACTTTTCTTCCTCTCATTCTCAGGCATCTGATTAGGCTCATCCGAGCCTTTTCTCTTCTTGAATTTCTTGTATTTGGCTTTCTTATCCATATCTGATCTTTCTGGTTTTCCAAGATCCTCCTCAAATGACAGTGACATAAAAACCTACAAAGTGGGATAGTAATTAGAACTTGTTACCAGTTCTGATCAATAACTGTTACTATATTATAGCAATAATAAAACACAGAAAACGTCCATATGGCAAGATGGTACATTGTCATTGAAGTGTTCTGCTATATAGCGACATATGTTAAAAAGTTGCACATACACACAAGAATTATTAATTGTCTGTAGTCCACCATTCTTGTCTGTACAAGGCAATTTTATATAAGGAATAGGGTAAACATATACATGGCGGTATAGACAACATATTTGATAATGAACACATTAATTCCACGAAATAGTGAATATTATCACCTGTAGAGAATCTGGATGTAGTTGGCAGTTGTTAATTTTAACAAGATCTGCAATTCTCTTAACAGCCTCCACAGTAGCCTCACCGCCATGTTTCCCCTCATCAAAGAAAAGTGACTTCACAGTTGTGCAACAAAGTTTTCTATCAAAATCAGAACAAAGTTGTGTTACCATCAATCAAAGTAGTGGCAATCTATAGAATGCAAATTGATCATATGACAAAGATAAAATGAATATCACGAAAAGCAACAATTGAGCATTTTCCAATACTTTGAGGGGAAAAAATGGATATACATCAGAAGATAGTGGTATCAAAATGTTGTTCAGAAAGGGGGAAAAAAGTAGATTAATTGATTCCCTAGCCAATTGGATCATAGCAAGCTCTGCTAGAAGGCTGGTCATGTGGAAGACATCCCATCCATTTCATGGAGAGATAATGTATTATTCAAAAAAATAACCTAAAGAGGAAAGCCAAATGCAATAAAATAAGAAACACTTAAAATAAATATGAAAAATACCATCAAACAAAAACCCCTGTAATGATCTAAGACTTAGCATCAATTAGAAAGAAACCAACTATAAAATTTTACACAACTATATTGATCTTACAAAAATAAAAACTTTAAAGAAAAAAGGAACGGAGAAATAATTCTAACCTTATAACATCATCTTGGGAGCTTATATCTTTCACAACAGCAGCCAATAAGCTCTCACGAAAGTTGAAGTGTGGCACTGATGCAAGCAAAGTACATAAGCAACGGGTGGCCACATGCTGGTAAACAGTCTGTTGTTGCAGTGCTACCAACTTCTGAACATAAGCCTGAAAATTATTACAAAGATCCTTAGTGAGCGAGAGTATTATTTTGTGATAGGAGTGAAACTGTCAAATTTAATGAGCAAGCAATCGCCAGCTGGAAAGAGAATACTAAAAGGTTGTACATCTAACCTTGTATGCTGACAATAGTGTGGATTCATAAAATCGTGTTTTCTTAACAGCCTTAGAAACCTTCATCTCTTGTTCCTTTTCAGTAGGGAGCCTGATCCGGTAGCTGCACCAATTGAAAAGGAGAGATTAACACTCTCATGCGCAAACAGTGATTCACAAATTTCTTTCCTCAAATTTAAAGTAGGAAGAATATAAAAGTTAGATGCCACATGCTCACCCTGGAATGATGTCCTTAAAAACAGCCAACAAGGATTTAAGCCCGAGTATGACGATGGAACTGTCTGCATCTTTTGAAATCTCCAGCATCTCTTTTAAATGCTTAATATTGGACTCTGGATCAGCAAGTAGAGCAGTACCCAACTCAGCAAACTTATATTTCTTCTTCTCATTAGCCTCTTCAGCTGTCAGCTCTTTTCTCACTTCATCCTAAAGTATTGATGTATTATGTTATGGAAGTACCAACTGATAATAAACTTTTTAAGGCACATATTTATTATATTTTTATTGTTATGATTGTTAGTCTTAAAGGTTGATAAGATCCCTGCAGCGGTTGCAGTTCGTACCAGCTATTCTAAATAATGACTATATATATACACAATGCACCATTATCAAAACTCCATTAATCTTATTCCATGTGTGGTTAAACGAATAAGATAATGCTAGTCCAACTTGACAAAAATATTGGATTATTAACATTGTCAATTTTCTTGTCATATTACTTGTTTGCTTCTTAAAGGAAGGATTATGAATTTTTTAACGAATTCTTTTGAATTTTTCCTCTTCGAATTTATTTCTAAACCCAAATAATCTACACATGTCAGCTGTGCGGAAACAAAAAAATATATACATATAAATACACGCACCAATACTTCTTCCTGGGGAGTTTGCTGCACTTCCACTTCCTCCTTAATTTGTTTCTTTGCCTCTTTCCTTAATTTCTTAATCTTCAAACGTTTTTCTGCTTTTGTTGGCTTCACAATCGACGGATCCTCATTAATAGATTCACCATCTTTCAACTCATTGTTTTGCTCCTTTGCAACTGTTAAAAAACCAATTAAAATTTTTTCATTACTACAAATTAAAACATTATACATTCATAACATGGAAAAGACACATAACAAAAGAAAAAAACACCTGTTCTGTAGTATAACTTTCCATCCGCTGTTTTCAGCGGAAGTGCATCAATTGGATCAACCTCTAACATATTCCCATCTTTCTCCTTATTTTCCAATTTCTTTCTCAACTTCTTCTCGTATAATAATTCCAAAGCACCTTCATTCACATCGGCAACTCGGGTAACATGCCTGATTTTGCGGGCGAGAGAAAATGTTTAGAACAATATTGTTTGATTTATATTATATCGTATAAAATTCGATCAACATCATAAAATACAGCTTACTTAGTGAGGGAAGAAGTGTCAATTTTGGATATGAGTTGAGCATAATCTAAATGCTCTTTGACAAACTCACGATCCTCGTCGGAAACTTCAATTTCGTCATCAGGAACTTCAGGCGGAAGATCCGGAGGCAATATGATCTTCTGCTTTTTCTTCCCCATCTTGCTGTTATGGTGAAAATTGAACTTCAAGTAAAAATTTACCCAAAAGAAAAAAAAAAAAAAAAAATACCAGAGCAGATATATGGGTGGTCGGCTGCTGTTCTTGCTACTATAACTTAATCCTCATATTTCAATTGTATAACTCCAACGAAAATGAGCTAGAATTAGAAAGAGAGGCACCTTCAAAAATCTTGGAGAAAGCCGGCGCAGGTGGCTGCCTTGTGGCAGACCGGCGGTAATTGGCGCAGGTGGCGGACCGGCGGAGGTTGCTAGGGTTCAACAGAAGGGTTTATGAGAATCGTAATGGGGAATTTGGGATTTTGAGAGGAGTGAGAAATGGGTGATAAACGTAAAATAGGCCGATATTAGTCGGGCTCAAATTAAGATGAGGCCCAGATAAACAATGATACCGGTCCAAGAACGGGTTAATTATGACTTCGTAAAAACTCAAAAAACTGGAAACCAACATCTATCTCTCTATTTTTCGGTCTATTGCATTTACATAAAAACATCTATAAATTAATACACGTGGGACTATGAAAATTTATTAATTTAAAAAGGTATTAATATATTAATAAATTAATATTTTATTAATTAAAAGAGTAGTTTTTTTAAATTTAGAAAATTAATTATATTTAGAATTCTTGTGTCTTGAAAATAAATGAATTCATACATGTTTTATTGAATATATTCATGATCACCCGATTCGTTGTAACAAATACATATATTCAGTGGCCTAGCTAAGATTTTAGTTTAGGGGGGTCTAAATTTTTTTCACCTTGCGAGTAGTAGATAAATACTAAATCAGCCAAAATTACAAAAAAAAAAAGCCAAAAATTACAAAAAAAAAATGCTATGAAATCAGCCAAAATTACAAAAAATGCTATTAAATCATGCTCACACTAAGATGCAGTAAACATAATATTAGGATCGAACAAATCCAAATCAAAGTCATACATCTCTCAATTACTCATCAACATTATTTGCAAACTACAAGAAATTAAATTATTAAGTGGGAGGCCTATTCTAAGTTAACTAATCGGAACAAATACACTTATAATCCGTGAGGTTGCACGAACACCTCTCTACCCAAATTGAGGGCAAAAAAACATTACCAAAGATAAAGAGCAAATTAAGTTTTTTCTGATGTACTTTACATATAATTTATTATCATGGAGTGCATATGTACTGTACACTTATGAATTTGCATTAACTCAGAACCAATTTACGTATTACCAAGACTGCAAGACATGCATGCCTATCGTAGGCTATATACGCATATTATGATGAAATTGAATATGATATGGGAGCAAATAATTTATTAAAATTTAAATTGCTTATATAATATATATGGGGCTTGTAGTACCGCGTTAAATGGAAACAAACAAAACATTCATAATGAGTATTTAAGAAAAAAAATTAAAAGTCTTGCACAAAGATACACACCACCACCTCTGTCGTGTCTTAAAGAAAGGGAAAAAAGAGGATAAAAGTTAAATTGTATGTGAGACCACACCATTAAAAAATTCCAAAATGTAATTTAAAGCTTAAATGCTTAATACACCACTACTGCAGAACTTCACCCCTGTTCCCTTTTCTTCTCCGGTGCCGCAGAAGGTATACCTACTAAATTTTTTTAAAAGTTAGGGGGTCCAGTGACCCCACTGCCTCCCCCCGCTACGCCCCTGCACATATTCATGTACAAATGAAGTAATTTCAAGCGATTTAAATGAGGAAATCTTTGAAAAAGTCCTGCATAAGCTTCAGAATATGATTAAAGATGTTGGTTATCGCAATCAAATGGACATCAACAGCTTGTTGGACTATCCAAGTGAAAATGACGAATGTTCATAAGTTCAAAGTTTAGAGGAAATTGTGGTTGACATTATTAATGATCCTACTAATGATGAAGTTGAAGATGATTCAACATCGTTGGAACCAGTCACACGAATATAAGCTTTGAACGCGGCAACAACTCTTAATAATTTTTTTATTGCAGCTAGAGAACTTGAAACCAGAACTTTTGAGTGCAATTACAAAAGTTAGGGATAAATCTAATTAGATTTAAATTTTAAGAAAAAACAAATAACAATAGATTCATATTTTAGTAAATTAGCATGATATTGATAATTGTAATATTTAAGAATTATTAATTTAGTATTAATGGGACCTATACATTTATAAAGGGACCTTTCAAAAATTATTATCTTATTATCTTATCGAATTTGATGATTTTTAACAAGGGCCCAAGTCGGGACCGGAGAAATTTATTATAATAGAGAGTTTATTAATTTATAGAGGTTTTACTATATATATGCCTTTGAGACTTTGAGTTTGTTTGTTGGACATATATCTTTTCTAGGTCCAACTTTTTAAATACCACAACATAAAACACTATTCTTCTATACCCTCATTTTAAAATACACTCCTTTATATACTAAAATCTATTAAAAAATTAATATACCCTCAACTTACAAAATAACAAACAAAATAAAATATAAAATTTAAATAAAAAATAACAAAAAAAACAAAAGAAAACCCTACCAAGCCCCCCAACCGCCGTCCTCACATCCCACACTTTGTCGGTGGTCCCCCTCTCCCACACACACTCTCTTTCTCCCCCCCAATTCTCCTTCCCGTTGTTGCGTCCCCTTCCCCTACGTCTCCCTCTCTCACGACACCAACCTTCACGATAGAAGCTTCGTCGTGACCGGAAGAACATGAGCAACCGCCGCCGCAAGGAGTCGCCGTCAACGTCCTCCGGCGAAGAGGAGGAAAATTCAAGTCCCAAATCCACCGGTTAGTGCCCTTTCTTTTTTCGAAATTCATGCTTAAATCTTCGATTGAATGCATGTTTATTTAGTTCTACATGTTAGAAATTGTTATATGTTAGAGTTTGGATTTTTATGTGGAAGATTTCAACATTGTTTTGATGTATAGAGTTCGATATTTTTGAATTTGTTGGTGTGTTGGGTAGTTCGACATTTGTTGTATTGGTTTGGTGTTCTTATGGGGTCGATGGAGGTGGGGAAGACGACGACGAAGGAATTTGCCGTGCTCACGATGGGCTTCCCATCGTGAGGTCACGATAGCGAGGGCTGTCTGACCACGGCAGAACCCTTCGCCGTCGTCGCGCCGATCCTCCTCCCGTCGTGACCATGGCCACGGGTTGTTCCCCCGTCCTTCATCTTCTTGTGTTATGTTGGTTTGTTGAATTATAACACGTTACCACGCACTTAATACTTGGTTTTATTGATTTTGTAGGAACATTATCAATTTGTTAGACCCGTCATGCTCTATTCGTCTCCTAAAGTGAACCTTTACATGAGGGTAGACGTGTTTGATGAAATTAGGAGAGTTTTATTTAAATTTTCTGGTGATCATCAAGCCGAGGCATTCCTAAGAACATGTGTTATTGGGCGGTTGATTGATGCGAGAAGAAATCAGAGTGCAAGTAATGCGCTAAATCTCACAATAGCCCGACAGTTGGAAAGAATTGCTACTAATCGGCTACCAGAGAACGAGCTTTGGTTTTATCTTGGTCATACGACCATTCATATGATGGCAGTGGAATATGCTCTCATCACTGGGCTTCACTTTGGAAACTCTACATTTAGTCCACATGCAATTCATGTACCTTCTAGAACTGGCACTCACTACAGATTTTTCAACGGCCGAGAGATAAAGACCAATGAGTTGCGCGACGCCTTCAACAAAAAAGGACTTGGGAGAGACATCGAAGACTATTTGAAGGCGGCCAACTTACTCATTTACTATTATTTCCTCCTATGTCGGGACAAACCCACCATAGAGGATTGGGCATGGACGTTAGTTGAAGACTTCGAGGCTTGGGATGCCTTTCCATGGGGCTCGTACACATGGAGAGCACTGTGTAACTATGTGTACAACACCCAGACAGTCCCCAAGGACTACCACCTCTATGGTCCGGTTTGGACTTTACAGATTTGGACTTATGAGATGATTCCGGCGTTGGGAGATTTATGTGGAATCAAAGATCGCATTGAGAGAGTGCCTCGATTCTTGATGTGGGCCACAAGACTGATGAAAGTTGATTTCACTCAATTCTTCGATAATCCACGGGTACATTTATGATCTTATAATATTTTTTATTCATTCAATGATGCTATCTATATTAGTTTCTAAAATTCTAATATTACGTTTTCATTACCTTTGCAGCTTCAGGTATTGGAAAGTTTTGAAGCTACGGAAGCAGAGCATTATGAGTATTACATGCTGAGCTTCGAAAATGGAGACCCTTTTGATGTTCGATACGTACTTGCTAAACAAATTGCTTCAAGAAATAACATGACTACAAAGAATGCAAAGCAAAACACAATGGGAAAGTTGAAGCAGTTAGCATCAAGGGTGGTCCGTGGTGACCCGACACGACAGATGGTAAAGCGTCGTCGAGAGGGTACCCCACCACTTCGTACACCACCTCGCAGTTCACCACTTCATACATCACAGTGGGGGCCCTCAAAAGAGCCAGATAGGGTCTGTTGTTTGCACGGACAACCATGATTGAGCGCTGGTTGAGGAGCGTTTTGGACGACGAATCTGACAACGACTTCCTTGCTAAACTGACTCAGAGAATGAGTCAGTTTTTTGTTATGAGGCCCCAGGCAATCCTCCACAACAGTTACATAGGAGTCGTAGGATAGCATTGGACACTCACCGTCACTCTATCTCGGCATTCGACCCTCAGATGCGGGCTGGTAGGGTCGACCAGGACTTGGATCCGGCCCGTCACTCTTATGCTGTAGGTTTTAGTCACATACAGACTTCTCCACTTCGGTCACACCATTCTGGAGTTGGGTCCCACCACGATGAGAGGCAGACTTCTCACTATTCTCACCGGCAGACTTCTCACCACTCTACTTCTCACCACTCTGAGCCGGTGCCTTCCCACCACTCTCACTTGTAGACTTCCCACCACTCTGAGCTGGCCTCTCCTCACGACTTTGCAGTTCCTTCTCAGCACCCTCAAATCGGTGTTACAGTTCGTGATGAGCCTTTCCAGCAGCTTGAGCCGTTCCAAGCCGATCAGGAGGCGCAGTCCTCACATCAGATTGGTCAGGACTTGTTTGTCCAGCTCTTTCAGCCTATGCCGATGCAGGCCCCTTACGAGACACTGTAGTAGCCCATTATAGAGACGCCACAACAGCCCATTTACCAGACGTCGCAGCAGCTCCCTTACTATACACCTTTGCAGCTGACCTATGGTCCGAGTGAGCACCAAGGTTCTAGCTCACACACTCCCCAACAGCACGTTGTAGATGATCCGATTGACGAGGATGATGCTCAATATGAGGAGCCGGATGAGGGGGGTGGTGAGGAGGCAGGTGATGAAGTAGGTGATGTTGCCTTGGGTCCTCGGCAACGTAGACCGTCTGCTGCTTTGCGCACCCCTTTTCAGGGTGCAAGACCAAGTAGAATGGAGAAGTTGAGGATGATATATACTGACTTTAGGAGGCAGGGATATGAGTGTTATGTGCCTGTGATTGAGACGAGTCATCGTCTAACAAACAAATTATTTGATCTAGTGGAGAATCTGAGGGAGGACTTCGTTCAAGAAGTAAGTTAGTAATTTTATATAGCAAGTTTATACTTATATTGAAATTGATTTGAAATTTATATTGTCTTAGGTAGTAGACAATTACGTGCTTTCAGTTCGCACGAGGATCCGAATGCATGATAGGACTGCTCCAACGATTGGGCCAACTAACATGATCATTGTCGGCACTCACATACTTGTAAGTTTTTAATATATCTTCTTGATTTTTTTTATAAATATTGAAAAATGATATTTATCTTGTATGTTGTCAATTTGATAGCAAGTTTTACGCGCCGAGCTGCGACGCCTCCATAAAGATGATCCGGAATTCATGCACATA
This sequence comes from Schizonepeta tenuifolia, assembly GCA_029490685.1. Classification (NCBI taxonomy): domain Eukaryota; kingdom Viridiplantae; phylum Streptophyta; class Magnoliopsida; order Lamiales; family Lamiaceae; genus Schizonepeta; species Schizonepeta tenuifolia. Next base: position 75,563,846 of record CM055955.1, on the reverse strand, counting down.
AAGGGAAAACCCTTGTATAAGAATTGAAAGATACATCTGGGATTAGACGATATTGTGAAAGAGCTAGACTCGCCAAATTCTGTTCCATGGTCGAATTGCAAACATGTAAGTATTTTTTAATGAAATATATTTCAAGTTTATAACCATTCATTGATTTAAATTATTCTATTTTTGCATTCAAACAGATCTGCGCTGTGTGTAATGTCTTTGAAAATCATTAAGTTACGATTCAGATAAGTATTGCTGATTGGACGGTTGAGTTGTACGACTCAATGTCACACGAATATGATCAGCAAAGGGTCGCACCTATTGATTATGAGTTCAAGCCCATTACTCGTCTCGTTCCTCGTCTACTAGCTCTTTCAGGCTATTGGAAGAACAATTCAACAATGACGGAACGAGATGATGAAATGAAGCTTTTGAAGATGCCGATCAAAGATCAATTTGCCCAGACAGACAATCACAGTTGCGGCCCTTTTACATGCATGTATTTGGATCGTTTGATTAGTAGTAAGCCGAGACACTGGGGCAAAATCACCGAACACTACATTCAAAGATATCGGTGGCTCGTAGCGACTAGGATTTATTGGCTTGCAGTACTTGACAACATCTAGTTTTATGTATGGTGTTTGAAACATGTATTTGAATCTTATTTCCTCATATAGTTGTTAGTTTATGTATTTCAATATTATTTTATGGGGTAGTTTGTTAGTTTATCGAGTTTATAGTGTTTGAAATAAGTATTTGGATCTTATTTTATGGCATAGTTTCTTAGTTTATTGACTACATGAATGAAATGGTTTGAAGCAGGTATTTTATCATACACACAGGTCTGGTCACGACAGCTCCCACCATTGTGAGCTCACGATGAGGGTGCCATCGTGAGCTCACGATGGAATGTCATCGTGGGCTCACGATGGTGGGACAGTCGTGAGGTCACGATACAGCCCATCGTGAGCTGACGATGAGGATGCCATCGCGAGCTCACAGTGGGCTTTATCGTGACCTCACGGTGAACACGCTAAACCCCATCGTGACTTTAGAATTTTTGCCTAATTATGGTGTTTTAACCGGTTATATTAATTTGGTACGTGTTAAATATGTTCTACTTAACATTGAAATACATCAACAAATGAAAAATTACACATTTAAACACACAATTATAGTGTTGGAGAGATTTGTGATACAACAATGAATACATTACTATATGTTACATATACAATGACTCTTGCATTTGATAAACAATACACCTCTAACATTAACCCATTTAGTGTTTCTTTGATATAAGAGCGCAAAATATGATGTGCAAATGTTGTTTAAGAAATAATATAACATTACAAGACTAATTAATCATTGCTTTCGGTGTAATCGATTCGGTTAATTAGTTCACAACGGAATAAAAACATCATCGTGAACATGGTTGTGAACATGTCATCATGATCACGATGACCACGCCAAACGTGACCTCACGATGGCTTCTTTATCGTGAGGTCACGATGGATACCCATCGTGCGCTCGCGATGGATACCAATCGTGAAGTCACGATAGCTAAGCAATCGTGAGATCACGTTTGGCGTGGTCATTGTGACCTTTCCAGAAACTCGAAAAAAAACCATTTTCATCAAATTAGCATCAAATAAAACATCAAATTCAACACAAATCTAGTAGTTTAGTACAAATTCATACATAACTTTTAAACAAATCACCAAATAAAGTCACCAAATAAGTCTAGTAGTTTAATACCAATAAAGTTCAAACATAACTTTTAAACAAATCTAAACTACAACCAACACTCTAGTTGACATCTAGAGCCGTGGAGGGTGACGCATCATCGTGTGCTGCTTTATTTCAAGCCTCAAGTTCAGGCGGCAACCAAGCTGTGTTTCTCATGATCAGCACTCGGCATCTAATAATTTACGGTGTCGACTCCATCACCTCAAAGATCACGGCATCATCTACTTTGAGGTCGAAAGTGCGTGTGAATTGTTTTCACCCTGCATACTCAAACTTCGGTTTCTTCAAAGAACCAAGGTACATCAACTAACATTCGGTTCCCTTATGATTGGCAACCATTGGCACATCCGCACGAGGAAGTTTAGAAACAATATGTGCTGGTATATGCTATTATTGCACACAAAACATTGATTAAATTCTAAAAAAATCATACAAAACACATTAATTATTTGTTCAGTGGTAGAAATTCTTACCAAATACCAAGGGGCCGAAACATGTGACTTGACTAGGATAACATCGAAAAAGGGTTTGTCTCTTGATAGACAACACAAGTCTGAATAGGATGGCTCTGTCGACATCTACAACCATCCAAATGCCACAAAACATAAAGCGAACATGAACATCAACATCAATCAATTAAATTCAAGAATTTGCCACGTTTTATGTTTAACCAGTCACTTTAATTCATACATATGCGGAAAACATAAATCGAACATCAACATCTCCAACCAACTTCAACAATTGACACATAAATTGAAAAATTCTTACATATTAACAACATCAACATATTCCTCTAAATTCAACATAGCAAACCTTATTCAAAAACAACAACATATATCGAACATAAAACAACAACAACATCAACATATCAAACAAAATTAAAGAATTCTTGCAAAAGAATACTAGATAACCAATTCATCAAAACATAAAATCAAAGATAATTTCATAACTCCTCATAATTGGGTGACATTGGGATCGAAAAACGTACCTCCAATCGGAAACGAGCGGTGGGGGCGGCGGCGGCGGCGGTGGACAAGAGAAGAGGAGATGGTGAAGAGGAAAGAGAGAGATGAATGAGATAAGAATGATATGTTGGGTATAGGGGGAAAAGAAGGGTAATGTACGTATGGTTGAAATAAAAAGTTTGAGATTATGTCCCACTTTATAGGGAAATCTGGCTTGATCACGATGGGATCACCATCGTGAGGTCACGGTTGTTCCTCCATCGTGACCTCACGATGACTATCTCACCTTGACCTCATGATGGCTTCTTCATCGTGAGGTCATGATAGTTCTGTCATCGTGATCAAGGCAGGGACTCACCAAAAACATCCATGTATGTCGATAATACCTATCTCAAATATTCTGAACATAAAAACAGATATTAAAGGTTTAAAAAGGTCAATACAATGCCATAAACTCAACAAGTTCTGTTACTCCTATATTTCATCTTCAATTGGGTCAGAACATGCCCTAATATCATGATTCTCACAACGGCAATTGCTACATCTTTTTTTCCTCCGGGGCCATTGACTTGGTTCTACTCTCCCAAAATCATGAATTTTTTTTTCATCCTTTGTTTGTTGGAGAGGGATATTCAAATCGACTCCACCCAGAGGGATAGATGTCGTTCATTTTTTTCTGTTGTGCCCAGATCCACCACACCTTGAGCAAACTTGAGGATGTCGTGCTCTCGTGCCTTCAACTACTGACCGAGCACGACTCGTTCTTGGACGACGGCCTGACGTACATCTTCTGGAGGATAAACCCTAATTGATTTGATCTCCGGCGGCACATTCCACTCATCGGAGTGTGGTATTTGATTGATATGCTCAGCATAAGTCTATCTTAGGCCCTCTTGTTTGAAATATCTATTTACGAAATCGTACACATTCAAACCTTAAAATAGGAAAAATGGAATTACTTACATACAAAATGAATATAAAAATAGTAGAAAATTCTAACAAATAATAAAAAATTTACCTTATAGCGGCAGGGGCATGCTTACATGGAATCTTATCCTCATCGAAGACACGACAATCACACGTCCAATTTCGAAGATCGACTTGATATTGTTGATTATCTTCGTCTACTTTATAAACATGGTCGGTGATTGCTCGAACAGGAAGAGCGAGGCTCGTTTGCACTGATAGAGAAAACTTGTTGAATGTAGTGATAGTCAACACATGATTTCTCGATTCAGCATCGGTACACCGCTCGTCAAACCAATCATCCAATGTGTGGCGAAATGTTTCAAGTAATGAGCACATTGGTAAACGCTTACCCCACCACAAAACATTGATCATGGCTTCGACAGCATTGAATGTCAGTAATCCATAGCACCGCATAGGACACTTTGGCCTAGTCCACCTCTCTGGTCCAATTTGAGAAAGTCGTCTGTGAGCACCATTAGGACTTACAGTGTACAACAATTCGAAAAAAGTTTTCAAACACTTTGTGGCGATAACTATATGCTGCTTCATAAAAGAGTGTGGGCACAGTTTTGCCGTCTGGGGTCAAATTTTTCTGCAGATGGTGATAGCATAATCTGTGGAATGCATTTGGATAGACGGTTCGAACTGCATTCCTAATGCTCTTATGTTGGTCGCTCACTATCAACAAATCTTCAGGAGGATTGAAGCATTTGCGTAGGTTATAGAGAAAATAAGTCCACGACTCATCGTTCTCTATAGGACCAAGGCCAATTGCAAGCGGAAACACTTGCACGTTCCTATCCTTCGTGCAGGCAACAAATAAGGTTTATTTGTTTCTACCCTTAAGATGAGTCCCGTCTACTATCAGCACAGGTCAAAGACACTGCTCAAATGCTCTAATACAATGTCCAAGGGCAAGGAACATGTGACAGAACACTCCTCCACTAGTTGTGTGCAAGTCGTATACAGTCCCAGGATTACATTGTTTCAATAAATACAAATACGATAGAATCTTCTGATATGACGAGGGGAAGTCACCGTACATTCTCTCTATCGCTAGCTGCCTTGTTTAGACGGCAAAGTTGTATAATATTTGAACGCCGTATCGCATGCACATCTCCTTTGGCCTCAGAATGACCTTCTCATCTATCAATTTCTTAGAAAAATAAAACGCGGCCACCTCGCCACTCACCGACCTTACACGTGCAACACGGTTCAAATTTGACCGACAACTGTGATCTAATGTCAACTTAGTAATCCGAAAAGAATTTGCACATTCCACATCACACAACCTAAACGTGCAATTCTTTCTACCACTCCTACATAGGTACACTGCAGGATTCGAAGCGGAGCGATCAGTCTTACACCTCTACAAAGTGCTCCAAATGATACATTCCTACAACTATCCTCAACTCTTACACTGATCAAAATATGGACCCTACCTCGAGACTACCATTGATGACGATAGGCCGCTCAACTCTCGCCAACGGTATTGCGCTTTCAAGGTCTGGATGTGGATGATCCAGTTGCGCTGTGTACGCTCATGCTCAATCTCTCTTTCTGATTGATGGTCCGATGAAAAGTGTCGTTGCCCCATGAGCCTATCCATTTGTGTCGGCTGTCCAATCCAAGCATAAAACTCTTCTTTCATCGATTCAAGCAAATCTTTATGACGATCTTCCTCTTCGTCTTTGGATGTAGACACCGCTTCATCCTCCTCATAATCTTCATCATATTCATCATCATCATCATCATCATCATCATCATCATCATCATCATCATCACTATCATCTTGTACACCCGAGGTGCTACCTCTTACATTAACTTCGGGGGCGGAGTTCCCGCGATTTTCATCACATAAACCTCCGGATCCTCTTTAGGGTCCGCTAACCATCGAAGTAATTCTAAATCGCCCCACAATAGCATTTTGTTTCATGCCGTTAATGTTTGTGATGTACCATAACACATATTCGGTCTCCTTCTCACCATTCAAACCCTCTCTAATGAGTTTCACAAGGTTAGCACGATTAATCATGTCGGGGTCGATGTAGACAAGAAATAAATCCCCGTCCATATACGTCGATCGCTCCCAATGACCGCCGTGATGTATAATAATACGGCGTAAAGACATCTGAAATTAACAAAAGATACAAAAATGAAGTGTAAACAATCAATGAAAATACTTGTTTAGGACACATTTGTAGTAGTCACGATGACGATCCCATTGTGAGCTCACGATGGTCATCACCATCGTGAACATGGTGTACTTCATCATCGTGACCATGGCAGAATTTATGGTGAACTTAGAACCAGGTATTTCAACTTCTTTTAACCCCCCCGATACCATGAAGTTTTTAATTTAATACACCCTTATATGAATAAAATAACATATTTCATGACATAAGATGAAACATATCTTGTATTATACTTTGAAAACCCTAATTTCACCCTAACAATACCCTAATTTCAGCAACAACTATATCAAATGAACAAACATTACGCATATTATGCTTACCTTTGTATGAAGTAAGGAACACCACGGAGCCCCCTTTGTATGTTTGTTGATTGTTGATTGTGAAGTGAAGAGCCCCTTCTTACTAACAAAATTTAAGGAAGTGGCTTCATTTATTACATAGTACACACGAAAATATTCACCAAATCGAATGTGCAGATGCAATTAATGGGTTTCGCATGCATCTGTCTTGGTCACGATGGAAAAGTCCATCGTGACCTCACGATGGGAGTGCCATCATGACCTCACGATGGGAGTGTCCATCGTGACCACCCCATCGTGACTACGTGCGGAGTAAAAAATCTGACACGGTTGACTTTGAAACCTAAAGGTGTGTAATACCCCAACATTTCTAAGTCTTTAAAAATATACTAAATGAGTTTATATATCTTAATGATGTGCTTTGAGTGATAAAAATTTACAAGAAAATAAATTTTCTTGCAAAATTTACCAAAATGCCCTTACGTGCCTTAATGTGATTTTTCTCGTTTCAATGATTCGAATTGAGTATGTGATGCATTGATTGAGCCTTATTATATGAGATTAAGCATGAGTATGAATTCCGAAGAATTTTGAGAACTTTTACTTTTCAGTGAATAGTAACGAAAGTCGAGAAATCACTATTCACCGACGGACTCCGAATTTAGTCTAATTAGTGTCTTTTGAATCTAGATTTAATTCTAAGACTTTTGAGATATGTCGGAGAATTTTCCGAGATCGTTTGAGAGAAGTTTTAAAAATAATTGCTTAACGGCATAATTAGCCGAGCAGTTTTTAAGATTTCTTCGTTAATTGGAAATTTGATCTGAAAATTTGGTATTTAGATTCCTTGATTTATTTGGTGAAGAATGAGACGAGTTAGAGTAAAATTGGACGTCGAGAAAGAGTCGATGAGGGTTTTAAGTCATTGAGAGATAAACGAAATAATACGGATATATTCTACCGGAATACTTTTTCATCCGGGGAAAAATTATATCAGTTAAAGTGAGATATTTATTTTTCTCTCCCTCTCTTCTCTCTTGGCCGACATCAAGCCCTCTCTCTCTCTTAATTATATTCTTTTCTTAGTTAAGAGAATATTCATCATATCATTTCATCATTTCATACCCTAAATTTCAACTCTCTCTCTACTAAGAAAAATATCAAGCAATCTCTCTCTCATCTCTCTCTCCACCGTAACACACACACACCATGAACACACAAAAATTCCTCCATTGATGAATGCTTGAAAGCTTGAAGTCTTGAAGAAATTCTTCAATTTAATCCTCAAAGATCATCAAAGAAGTAAGTAAATGATCTTTCTTTCCATTTCTACTTGATTCTAGCCAAGAGAATCATCTATTTTCCTTCTTAATAAGATCGAATTCTATGATCTTTTGAGCTAGAGTTGAAGCTCTTCCATCCAAGCTTTGATTCTTAATTTCTTGTATATTTTTCATGCAAGGAAAGGAGTAGAAATGCAAACCTTCCTCAACCTTTAAATCTGCCCGAATTTTTATCAAGCCAAGGAGATGGAGTTTTGAGTTTGATTTTAATCTTTAAGTATGTTATTATTCATCCTTTTATATATGTAAATGTATGAGTCCTAAAGAGAAGAAAGGAAAAAATGCATGTTTAATTTATGCATAGACAAACTTAGGGTGATGGTGATGATCGATGATGATGAATGATAATTTAATGAGGAGAACAAACCCTAGGAATTTAGGTAGGAATCAAGAACTAAGGAAGAAAAGAAAGAAAAATAATTCTACAAATTATTTCATAGAAACCGAAAATAAGAGAGAAAAAGGAGAAAAATGATTTTGATGAGTTTTTGATGATTTCTTGATCCTATGTGTGTTTATGATGATAGATTGAATGATTTATGTGCATGTGAAGAGGAGAAAAATTATTTGCCCTATTTTCTAGTTAAAACCGAGAATTAGGGTTAAAATGAGGAGAATTTGATTTAATTGTTGTTTGATGATTTGATTATGTTTATAAGTATGTTATGAGCATGAGAATATATTGAGTTAAGGATGGAATTATTTTGCTAAATTCCATGTGAAAGTCGAAGCATATGTGTGTGTAGAAGAAATTATGATTTTGATGGTTTATGATGATTTTGATGATTTTGATGTTATAGATGTGTTTATGTTTTTATATGAGTATTAGATGTTTGATGAAAAATTTAAGAGATGAAGAAAATGAATTTTTAAGTATATAAATGCATGAAAATCGAAGAAATGAGTTTGAAGATGTGAGTGTGTCTCTAGGTGTTCTTGGTAAAAACTTGAAGATATGAGTATGTGTTCTTGGTGAAAAATAAGAAGATTTGAAGATGAATAAATTAATTATAAAATAAATAAATTAATTAATAAATTTGAAAATTTTAAAAATAAAATAAAATAGAAAATAAAAAGAAAATTTATAATTTATTCATGGAGATATAGAATTGAGTAAAACAAAGAAAAACATTTCTTTGTTAATAACTAAGTAAGTAAGAGAAGAAATTTTATGAGTTTAATAATAGAAATTAAAAAGAAAGATAAAAATATTAGTTGAGAAATAGAAAGAGAAATTAGAATCGAGAAGATGAAATCTAAAAGATGAGTATAAAATTTAGAGATGAATTAGTCGAGGGTAAGTTCGTTTAATCGAACAAGAAGTAAGATGGAATTAACCTAAAGAAAAATAAATTCTCTTTTAAAGAGAAAAATGTGTTAGAGTCGAGCATGAGAACTTAATAAAGAATTTAATCGAGATTGAGTTTGTTTATTTGATTTGATTATGAGATTAATCAAAGAGTTTTTAGAATTAAAATAATAGAAATAGAAATGAATGAGTTAAATGAGATAATTTCTTAATGAAGTAAGAAATAGTAAAGTATGAGATTGAGATTTAAGTTAATACTTGAATGATTAAATAACGCTATGAAGAAATAGCTCGAATAAAATAAAGTTTTGAGTTGAGATTGAATAAAAGTTAATTATTAAAAATGTGAAAATCGAGTTGAGTGAGTCTTAATTGTTGGATGTTCATTTCTTGATGATGTGTTGAGTATTAAATGATTTAATAATGATGTTTGAGTAAAAATAATTGAGTACACTTTTAAAATATTCTAAAACCGAGATAAGACGACGAAGTTATCAAGCGTCGAGTTTTTAAATAGAAGGTCGAACTTCTATTGAAAAAAGAAAACGAAAATTAAGAGTTTTTAATTGAGAAAAAGATTTAATATTATTGGAAGTTAAATTATTAAGACGAGAATATATATATACGAGTATATATACGTATTTGAGAAAGGACAACGTATTTTAGAATTTTGAGAAAATAACGTCGTATTTTAAATCGAGAAATATTAAATGAAAGTTTGAGTTTTAAATTCAAAAATTCTTATGAATTGATTTATTAAAAGTTTGAAGAGATAATCTTTATTATTTTCCGAAGTTAGCCTTTTCCAAGAATAAAGTCGAGCAGTGTTGAGTTAACTATTGAATGCTTTTGAAATATTAATCATGTTTGAGTTCATTGTGCTTGACTGAAATTATGTGCTTAAGTGAAACGCTTTTATTTCATTTATTTGTGAAATAAAATTGTTTATATGTTGTGGATATTTGTTTATGACTTGGATAAATTGTGATGACGATAGTAAAAGATTTATGAATCGAGAACTCGAGTAGCATAATCAAGATGAATAGTATTCTCTCGTTTAGCGGGAAGAACTAAAGTAATGTTATTCCTAGAATCAAGAATGTGAGTCGAAATTTTATCTAGTAACCGAGTAAAGTCGATAACCCGAGAGCGAGGAAGTCGAGAAAAGATATTGACGTAGGAAAGATGTAAGAAAGACCCTTAGTCATGTAGAAGTCCTTCAGTCAAGAGTCTTGTCCTTATTCAATGTTAAATTGTGAAGGACCAAGCGGGACGGAAAAGTAGCGAGGACAAAAAGAGTAAGCCGCCTAGCTAGATCTTCGGAAGTCAAGTGGGCTTTCTGAACTAAAACCAAATGATGAATGCGTGTACTATTTATGTATTACGTGCGTTTTTCAAATTGATTGACTTGCCTAAATGTTCTAAATGTTTTGGTATGCAATCATCTACGTGTTAAAGTTAGTAAAGGTCCTATGGACGCATGGGATAAAGGTCCTGTAAGATACGGGACAATGCATGCATTAGTTAAGGTGACTGTGAGCCTTGCTTCGGGTTGGGCCGGTCACGGTGTTTGAGGAGGAGGCCTACTTCTCGACACCACAGAAAGATGAGCTGTAGATTGATTCATACCTAAGTAAATGACATGCCGATTTCAGAAAAGTATGAAAATGTTTTTATGACTGTCACAAATGGTAAATCGTTTTTAAACGATGATATATTTAACCCTTGTGATGCAGCAAGAGAGGCAAGTCTAATCATATCGCTCTATTGTGCGAGTTTTCAAATTATTTTGGCATGTGTTCACTGAGTACGAAGTACTCAGCCCTGCATGTTATTTCTAAAACGTGCAGGTTTGCTCGGATGATGATGGTGCAGTGTGTCTGGCGACGTTCGTTGTTTCGAGTCATGTGTGGTTTAAGTTTGGGTTATATGTCTTCATACATATGACTTTGGGATTTGAAGTATTTCTCCGCTGCAACTCAAATACTTAATCGTATTTGAGGTACTTTTAACTCTGATGTCTATTTGAAGAGTTTCAATTTGTTACTTTATTCTGTTTTTCCCTCGATTCTTAATTATCAAACCTATTTTGTTGAGTTGTTGAATCGAGAGACTGAAAGCAAGTTATTTAAATGTCATTGCTCTCACTTGAATTTCTTTCCGTACCCGAGTAATATTCCTTTTGAGTCATGTCTATTCAGTTGTTCCATCTTCACTGTCCAATGGATTTTAGTCGTTCCTACACACTAGAATTCGGACTGTGACAAAGTATTTTAGTACTTTTATAGGATTTTGGTATACAAAAGAGTGTGTTTTAAAGAGAGGCTATAAAAGAAGTGTGATTTATGTTTTGGTATTTTTTTGTTAGTTTCCTCATCTTTTTTTTTTACTATAATTGTTTGGTTTAGTCTTTATTTAAGTACAACCTAGTAAGTAGCCCGTTGAGATTTGACGGGAAATAACTTTATGTTTTATGTGTATTTATTTTAAAAATAATTTTGTATCTCGTTTAGAAGTTTCCGAGTTGTATTTTAATTTATACTATAAATCAAACTTAGGAAACTAATTTTATTTCACGTATCTAAACTTATATAATTTTAAAATGATAGTGGATTTAATACTCGTTCATTAAGTATTTTCCACCTCTAAATTTGTTTAGCATTATTCGAAATATTCTCGTCCTAATCTCGGTTAAAATAGTGACTTTACTGTACATACCCATTTTAAACTCGTTGCGTTATACTCGATAGAAATTTGAACACCACAAAGTTAATATTAACTAAAATGAGTAAAAATTCTAATTTTATGTATATTTGAACCGTCTCGTTGGTTTACACTAAATTGTCTATTTGTAATAATTACTTATTATAAAAATATTTACTTTTATAATCCTATTATAACTCTGGCTAACTTATGTTTTAAAGTATGTGTATACAATTTAAAAATAATTTAAATCTTATTTAGAAGTTGTGACATTGTCAGTGTATACTTATGAATTGACTCAGGTACTCATTCATTTAATATTTTTCAAATTTTTAATTTATTTAGAAGTTTTTTACATGTTCTCGTCCTAATCTCGATTTAAATAACGACTTTACTGCAATACCCGTCTCAAACCTATTGACTAATGTTCGATAAATGTTTGAACACTACAAAGTTGATTCAAACTAAAATTATAAAAATATTCTTTTTAAGTCTATTGAACCGTCTCATTAGTTTATGCTAAACTGAGATCTCTAATCTTAGGCCAAAAATCAGAGAAGGATAAATATTACATCTTCAAATCTTTTGTCCCTTTTTCTAGCCATCTATCGATACATTTGATTCAATGTGATATATATTCTAGCAGTCACTAATCAAAAGATTTCATAACAATAGAGCGAAAAATAAAAATTTCATGTGGACCTGTTGATTAAATATATTTATTTAGTTTTCTTAAAAAATTTTGTTTATAGTTTTTTTTTATTGGTAACCAAATTGTGGATGAACTGAAATAACAAAAGTGACAGCAATATCGTGCATGAATGAATATAAATGCAACAAAATTTAACTATAGATATTTTGTTTTTAAGCAGCTAAGAATATTTTGTAATATTGTTGATGAATTTTCTTGTCATGTTTTACATGATTCGATATGAGAATCAAATTTTTTAGATGAAAAAATAATAAAATATTAAATAGTAAATTATAACTTTCAAAATAAAAAAATTGTGTTATTCAATTTAATTATGTTTTTTAGTAAAGACTAATCAAAATATAGAAAAAGTAAACCTTTTGTTTTGCTGCCGTTAGAATTTGACATTATTATTACATGAACATATATAATATTATTTTAATAGATATGTGGTGTTAGTATATAGTTATATGTGAATATATCCAAATAAATAAAAATATTATTAGATTAGAATTAAAATATATGAATATGAATTAATAATGCTAAAAATATGAGAATAAAGGAAAATTAGAACGGAGCACCGAGAAGGGAGCACCCATTTTTTTTTTTTTTTTTTATTAATTGATTAGTAAGTAGCTCGTCGAGACTCGACGGGAAATAATTTTATATTTTCATTTGTATAATATATTTTAATTTTTTTTTGTAAATAATACTATTTTATGTTATCAATGAAAGCAAGGAAAGAAATACAAACATATCGTAAACAATAAAAACCAAACAACAGATCACACTATTATAACATTGAAAAAACTTGTTTTTCTCTCTCGACACTTCCCCCTCACTCTCTCTAGAATTTTTCTCCAAAGACTGACTTATATTTAAAAAAAGTTTTATATCTTATTTAGAAGTTGTTATGTTGTTTACGTTAATTATAAATCAAACTTGGTAAATTAATTATATTTCACGTATCAAAATTTATAATTATGAATGACAATGACAATAAACCAAATACTTATTCATCATGTATTTTTCAAATCTAAATTTGTTTTGAATATTTTTTACATCTCGATTAAAATAGTGACTTTATTGTATATACTCGTTGCAAACCTCTTGGGTAATAATACTCGATCAAAATCTGAACACTACAAAGTTAATATTAACTAAAATAGCAAAAATTCTTCTTTTTATGTCTATTTGAATCGTCTCGTTGGTTTGAATCGTCTCGTTGGTTTATAGTACATTGATATCTCTAATCTTAGCCCAAGTCCGAGATAAATATATTTAATTTGCATTTTCATTCTTTATTTTTCAAATCTAAATTTGTTTAGAATTTTGCTATATCTCCATTAAATTTGTGACTTTATTTTATATACCCGTCGCAGACCTGTTGGGGAGTACTCGATAAAAATCTGAATACTACAAAAATAATATCAACAAAAATTAGTAAAAATAGTTCTTTTTATGTCTATTTGAATCATCTTGTTGCTTGATGAAAAAGTGATATCTCTGATTTTAGCCAAAGACCGAGAAAGATATATTTACATTTGCAAAACTAAAAAATATGTCTATTTGAATTATCTCACTGGTTTGAATCGTTTCGTTGGTTTGAATTTATGTATTTTCAAATCTAAATTTGTTTAAAAATTTTCGACACTTTATTGTATATAACCGTCGCAAACCTGTTGACTAATAGTACTCGACAGAAATCTGAACTTCACAAAGTTAATATTAATTAAAATTAGTAAAAAATATTCTTTTTATATCTATTTGAATCGTCTCGTTGGTTTGAATCGTCTTGTTGGTTTATGGTAAATTGATATCTCTGATCTTAGCCAAAGGCCGATAAAAATATATTTACATTTTTAGGATTTTTTTTTCTTTATTTAGTTATTTATTCATACATTAGATTTAATGTGATATAAGTAGTATTTTTAGCAGGCACTAATCGAAGTGTTTAGGAAAATATGAATGAAAGATACATAGAATTTCATGTCGATATGTTGATTAGATATATTTATTTAGTTTTAATAGAGATTTTCGGTTACAAAATTTCTATTAGCATCTTAAATGCTAATTTGTTTATTTTGTTGCTTTAAATTTAATTGCTATTTTTAGACTAACTTAAAAAATAATTTATATTTTTCATAATTATTAAACAAATAATTATAAATGAAAATGAGTTATATAATTTGTATTTAAAAAATGAGGATATGTATCTATTAAGAATTGAGACATAGTATATTAATATTATGAATTGATAATACACAAATCTTTAAAAAAGTGTGAATATATGAATTTAATAAGTAATATACATGTGAGGCATGAGAAATTATTATATGAATATAATAAGTAATATATATGTATTATTATGAATTAATAATGCCAAAATTACTAGAATCAAGGAAAACTGAAACAGAGCACTGTGGAGGGAACACCACTTATTTTCCTATTATTAATAAGATATAATGTTTTAATTATTAATTAATGATTAGGATGATCCAATTATTCTTAATTAATTTTTAACCGTTTTTTAGTTAAAGTAATTGTTAAGTTTTTCAGATTGATGGTATAGTTCATATTCACTCAAAATGAGATTCACTAAAATTCTTACATATTGTGGCAACTTGTGACCTGGACCTATACTGTAGAATCCCAAAAATTCGAGCCTAATAATTTCGTTTTAAGTATATAAAATAAGTAGAATAAATTTAATAATAGAACGGTCATTTATTCCCGATCAATTTTAACTTCTATAATTTATATAAAGTTTAGATGATTCATGCATTGCATATAAACGAGCATTTATATTATGTGATTGAGTGAAATTCTTTTATATGATTGTTTTATATGTAATATGGTGATTAATTAAAAATAATTAATCAAAAGATGAACTCTATATATTATATGAATAATTTGCCTAGTTGATTTGAAGAAGATTTATTTTATGAAATAATATCGATTTTGGTCTCGTTAGGATCGAAATAATTAATTTTATTTGTATGTTCGATCGAAACTTTAATCCGACTAATATATATCGTATTACGGAACGAAAATTGAAATATTATATAAAAGGAAATTATAAAATATAATAATATATATTATATATATGTAAGTGAATGTGTGTGCTTGAATTTTGTGTGTGTGCTTGAATTTTGTGTGTGTGCTGTAAGTGTAGGTGTGTGCGTGTGCATCAATATGTGTTAGGGAGTTTATTTATTTAATTATGAGGGTAACTAGTAATAGATAAAAAGAAAAAGAAAAGGGATTAAGAGGAGAGAGTAAAAAACTGCAGAAGAGAGAGAGGGAGAAAAGATTTGCAGCAGGTTAAATCTAAACACAATTATTTTATTTTTTCTTTCTCCCAGATCTCCTCCTGTAATTTTCAATCAGATTGCATTCAGAGTAATAATATTCCTAGTTGCCTACATATTCCCCTCCCTTCTTTCACGTTAAAAATTTGCAGATGGAACTCACCACTCTCGCCATCTTCTGTAAACCATCTTCTCTATCAAACCTTATTCTCTATTTTCTTCTACCACCATCCATCACCACCGTGACGAAGCCGTCGTTTAGTCTCTTGCAAATAATATTTATTTTCTCCTTTTACCCAACAGGCAAGTAGCCAGTAGCAAGTAGAGGTCGATCCCACGAGGAATTGGTGTAGTTTTCTCTTCGGTGTCACTAAAGTAGGGATTTTTTTGCTCACGAACTAACTCAACAACTGTAACTTAAAACTGAAATCTAAACAAGAAACTTATCAAATAATAAAAGTACTTGGATTGGATTTGAATCATTGATCCTAATTACTTCACTCGTTCATCGGTGCAAGAATATTCAATTACAATCTCTTATCACTTGGTTTTAAGCAAAGATTAATTCATGCCCTAATGGTCACGAAGTCACAACATGAATACTCTAAGCCTTTATCTATCAGATTAAATAGATCTCGACCAGAAAGCAAGATCCCTTCTGTTGATCAACACAGTCATGAAGACACTTCAACAACTGTATTGCCCAAGACAGCCAAGAGGTAAGTCAATACCGACTGCTCTCCAACACTAATTACCTTCTTGGGCACGAGAGACTCTCTCGAGTTGTATCCCCATATATGTTATTGCCTTAATCTCAATATCTAATTGGTGTACAAGCAATTATCAATTTTGACCAAGAACTAATTATTAGACCTAAGTGTTTCGGGAATAAAAATCATGCAATGAACTAAACCGATTAAATCTCACGAGTTCAAACAAAGTAATTAGATTCAAATCATCTATTCCAATCCAAGAAAAAGAATTTAGCTAGACATAACAATAAAAGAAAGCACAAAGGAAATTAAAGTAAACATACTTGAATAAATTTTGAAAAGAAAACTGATCAACAGCGAAGTCAACAACGTAGGTCTTGGTCAACAGCCAACAGCAGAAATCTAAAGTAAAATACTAAAAACGAATCTAATTTAAGAATTCTCAAAAACTTAAATGCAAACTAACTAAGAACTAATAAAAGACAATATAAAAGTGGTATGAAAGTCGTCCAAAGTCGTCCATATTTATAGGCCAAGAAATTAGGGTTTGAGTCGATTCCTTGTGGGCTTAGGATTCCTCCCTTCTTTGGACTTCTTTCCTTGTATGGATTGCTGGGGATTTATTTCCTTCTCATGGTAGATATCTCCTAGATCACGTTCAATTAGGATAAGGAAAGAAAAGTTTTCATCCTTACCCTCCTTCTTGTAGAGAAAGAAATCCATCTGTTACGCATGTTGCCCAATAGCTTCCGCTCTGTGCCTGCTACGCTTGTCTTGCCCACGATCCACTGTGATGTGTTTCTTGCCCCAACATCATATAAACAAGTTTTCTGCCGATTTTTGCCCAACATCTATCCTGTAATGCCATGCACATACTTTCTCGACTTTGTGTCCTCCCAAACACATATTGACTTGAAAAGACTCAAAACACAAGGCAAAACACAAGAAAAATGAACACACATTTGGGTTCATCACACAGGAACCACCACCACCACCATCTAGGAAAGCCAGAGGAACGGGCAGAAAGAGCGAGAGGGAGGAGCAGCCGTGAGGAAGGAGGGAGAATGAGAGAGAGGAAGGGAGGAAGGAGAGGAAGGCTAGGTATATGTTCTTCCCTTTTCACTAATTGTTTATATTCTTCTTCCCCTTCCCGATTCTATGATTATAGTTAGGGATATAATTATTTAAGCTTGATTCCTTGTTGAATAAGTGAAGAGGCAGCCCTTGACACCCTCTTAATGTGAATAAGACCATGACAATGTTGATGATTAGGTGTGTTCTCAAATGCTTCGATTGATTCTAGGATTGCATGTTCAAGGTGGATAGGAGTATGACTTAGGAATCTCATTTTTCTTGCTTTCTTGAGTGTTATGAACAATGTGTTAGTATGTTTAAGGGTTGTAGTGTATGTTTAGGTCGTTTGGTTGGAAAGTTATGCAAAGTGGTATGAGCTTATGGTGTTTATGTGAAATGGAGCATTCTGCCCTGATCTGATCTGCTCGGTTGAACATGTTAGGCTTCGAATTTGACTCTCAAATTTTATCCCTTTTGGCCAAATGAACGATTTTATATTGAATTTTCAAGTAAACTGTTGTGCAGTAAAACTTCAACTTTTGACAGATTCACTGATCTGCAAACGAGGCCCGTTTTGGCAAGTAAAACTTTATATTTTTGAAGTGTAGTGAATTCTAGAAACTCTCTTATGTGTTAAGAAAATCCTATAAAAAATTCAAGCCATTTTGAGCTCGTTTACTATTTTAATCGGAATTTATGGTGATGATCGTTTTGAAGAAAAATCTACAGAAAATGATTAGTGTGATATTTTATGTTAATTTCAGTTTTTGGGTAAAAATATGACTAAATTGCATATCAAGACATGTTATAACATTCTTAGAAGTTAAAGTGATGATTTATGAATTATTTGATGACTAGAAGAATTTATTTTGTGTGCTAAGTGATTATTTATTAAAATTGGGCTAAGTTGTTTTGGGCCAAAAATAAATATAATGGACTTGGGGCAGTGAGCCAAATTTCCAGATTTGTATGTACTTGAGCCAAATTAATAAATTGTATGTGTGGGCTATACGGTTCGGGTTTGAATTAAAATATTGTGGGCTTTTGAATTAATTTCGGTTGGACCTGAATTTGTTTTAAAGATGAGCCTATAAAATCGAATGGGCCTAGTAAAATAAAATTGGACCTATGTTGTTATAATGATTATTATATTGTAGGGTTGGACTATCCTAAGTTAATAAAAAGAAATATGAAATGAATTAGTCTTATATGATTAATGAAAATATGATAGTCCAACATAACTTGTTTATGTGTGATGTGGACCCTTAATCCATATCTATATGCAATTAAATGTGAAGTTGTATATTATATGATTGATGTTATTCTTATTTATGCATGATTAATTGTCTATTATTTATTAATTAATTAAATAAATAATAATTTATTAATAACTATTAATTAAAAAATATTTAATTAAATAAATTACTTTCATAATTAATTAATTATATGCCTTTAATAATTATTTATTTATTTATTAATTATCTGTCTTTATTAATTAATTAATTTTTTATTAATTAATTATATATCTTTATTAATTAATTAATTCTTTATTAATTAATTATATATCTTTATTAATTAATTAATTCTTTATTAATTAATTATATACCTTTAATAATTATTAATTAATTAATTAATTTTTATATGTCCTTATTAATTAAGTAATTTTTTAATAAATAATTATATGTCTTTAATAATTAATTATTAATTAATTAATTATATGTCCTTGAGTAATAAATTGATTCTTAATTAATCAATTAAAATGATCTAAGTCAATTGAATAATTGTTATATATTCAATAGTCAACTATGGATGTATTAATGATTTAAAGTATGATCTTATGACATGAGATATGTGATTACTTAAGAGCGCATGCATATAGTATGATACGATGTAAAACATATAGTATGCATAAGACATCTATGTGATTCACGTGACATAACATGCATGACATACATGTTATAATTCGGGAATAAGCTTGACCTAGGATGCTAAAACTTTAGACACATATATTCTTTTGAACCTAAGTGTTTAAGACAACTCTTGTAGGACCAAACAACCCTTAAATTCGAGGACTAGCCAAGTGAATCTGAATCAATGTATGTTTCTATTTTCAAACTGTGGGATTACAAACTCCCACTGAGGTAACTTAGAGTTATTAAACCCAACGCTTTCCAATGTGATATGCATGTTAAATCTTTTATGCTCAATTACTTGTGGATTACCAATGTTGAATGTCTTTATAATACGATCGGCCTTGTGCTCTGTACAAGCCAAGGTAGTGTACACAGGAAGTTATGATGGTTCGATTGGAGGGAGTGGCTCCCCTCTAATTGGACCGGGCGGTAACCAAATAATGTGAGTTGTTTTATGGTTCGAACCGATTATCCTTTTAATTGTTTTAACTTATGAGGACAACCATTTTCACTAAAGTAACTCCTTCCATAAGAAAGATGCATGCTATATCTTTTCAAATTATTTTCAAACTGGGGCACGGAATCCATTAAGTGCTTTTGTACTCAGCCCCCTGCATTATTTTCCCTAATGCAAGTTGATCAACATGGAGGCGGAGAAGGGGGATGTCAATGTTGTTTGTTTGTTCCATTTCAGTTTTTGTTGTGTCGGTTTTTATGACCATTGTCTTTATTTTCAATAAGGCTTATGTCAACCAAACTCAAGTTACCTCTCTATGTTCTAACCATCTTCTTTAAGATGGTTATCTTTTGAAACTCTTCCGCAGTGTGGGGCCGATGTCCTCATACATCGACCCCAGTATGTTATGCTAGGGCATTTATGTTGAACTATTACCCACCTTGCCTCTATTATTCCAAACACTTATCTTTTGACGTTTTCAGCAAATAACAATTTATTGTCAATTATGATTATGATTTCTATGGTTTCACCCCACCCCCGCGTGGCGGCTCGGACATATCGGCATAGGCCCAGGTCGCGGGTCGTCACATATACGGATCCGTCAGAGCCACCACGATGTGGATGGGGTGAAACGATAGCAATCATAATTATAAATAACAACAAGATACTATTTATTGAAAACATAAAAAAATAAGTGTTTGGGATAATAGAAGCAAGGTAGATAATAGTTCAACATCATTTCCCTAACATAAAATAATTGGGGTCGATGTATGAGGACACTGGCCTTGTACTGTAGAAGCGTTTCAAAAGATAACCATCTTAAAGTAGGTGGTTAGAATATAAAGAGATAAATTGAGTTAAATGTTTTAAGCCTTAGTGAAACAAAGACAATGATCATAAATACCGATGCAACAAGTACTTGAAGAAGACAAAGGGTGACTTTTTAGCAAGATTTAGCAAGACCGTCACCCGACTCGAACTACATGACAACGACATCCCCTCCTCCGCCTCCACGTTGATCAACCTGCATTAGGGAAAATAATGTAGGGAACTGAGTACAAAGCACTCAATGGTTTCGTGCCCCACTTGAAAGGAATTTGAAAATATATTGCATGCTTCTTTCTTATGTAAAAGATTACTTTAGTAAAAACAGTTGTCCTTTTCATAAGTTAAAATGTTAAAAGAATAATCAGTTCGAACCATAAAACAACTCACTTTCTTGGGTTACCGCCTAGTTCAATTAGAGGGGAGTCACTCCCTCCAATTAAATCGTCATAATTTCTTTTGTACACTACCTTGGCTTGTACGGAGAACAATGTCGATCGTATTTTAAAGACATCCAACATTGGTAAACCACAAACAATTGAACATAAAGGATTTAGCTGCATACCACATTTTGAAAGCATTGGGTTTGTTGGGAAAATTAGTAAAGATTTTGATTTATCCCAAGATCCAACTGACCTCAATTGAGTAGATGAAAACCATCAGGCTGAACTTAGCTAGAGCTCACTGTTTGATCGTAGGGATTTTTTTTATCTTTATAGGACTCGAGCAGAAGAAGTCAACCAAACTGAAGAAGACAATTCGTGAGGAACTAGGTCAGTCAGACCACAACTCAGTTGACTCTGTAACTGAACCGTACAGCTCAAGCATGAAGAGAAGTTGTGTTGAAGTTAGACGTCACTGTAACATCCCGACTTTTGCAAGTATAGATATGCTATAATTCTTAGTTGAGTCTTTTTGTTATTGGGGTGTAGTCCATTAGTAAGTACTAGTGAGGACTAAAATTAATTTATATTATTAAAATAATTATTTTCTTTAGATTTCTTATTCTGTAGGACTTAATGGTTTTTTTTATGCCAAATTAATATTTTAGTTTCTTTGTTCTTATGAAGTAAGTAGGACAAATTAAAGGGAGCAACAGTTTCAAAAATTAATTTAATATATAATTGCAAATAAAATAAAAGTGAAATATTTACAAGAAATATTGAACTTTTTTTTCGATCAAAGACATCTAGCACAAATAGGATTGTATGAGGAAATTATTTTAATAATCAAAGTCTTAACCTTATTATTTTTCTCATACACGGTTTCTTGGAGAAGAATTCCAATTTAAATCGTGATTGTCTTTATTTACACCTTTTAAATGGGATAGGTGTGTAGGAAATTATTTTTTTATTTAATAGAGAGCCTTATCATTTCTTTCATTAGGCTGGCCGCAACGCCGTCAAGAAGGCGTGGCTCAAAGGCGGCTCAAGACGGGGCGACATCGAGGCGGTGGCGTTGCAAGCCCACGTGGCTCGAGACCGGTTCAAACACATGAGACCGGCTCGAAGCCAGCGCGTGGCTTGCACGCGCGGCATTTTCGGATTAAAAAAAAAATTAAGGGCGCGTGTTTTACACGGGCCCAGCGGAAAAAAATTGAAAAAATCAAACGTTGCGCGTTTCAACGGCTAAAATGCCTATTTCATTTTTTTTTTAATTCTTTTCCTCCACTATAATACACCCTATCATCCCTCATTCATCTCACAATAAAAATACAACCTCTTTCTCTCTCAAATTCAACTCTAAAAAAATATCTTCATCGAGTTTTTCATCTTCGTCGATCGAATATATCGAGACCGGCACTGACGACGAGGCACTAGAGATGATGGCGGA
Organism: Schizonepeta tenuifolia; assembly: GCA_029490685.1. NCBI lineage: Eukaryota > Viridiplantae > Streptophyta > Magnoliopsida > Lamiales > Lamiaceae > Schizonepeta > Schizonepeta tenuifolia. The sequence goes on along the minus strand of CM055955.1, from coordinate 75,541,512 downwards.
CGTGGATCGACACATCCGTCAACACTTAGCAGTGCCGAAAAAGAAGAAGAAGAGGGCGAGGTCGTTCGTCGACCGCGACCGTGAGGCGGCGTGTGCGCTCCTACATGCCGACTACTTTGCCGACAACCCCACATACGGCGAGGCATCTCCGAGACATCATGTTCGCGTGCATTATTTTGCACAACATGATCATCGAAGACGAGCGGGAGGATGCGGAGAATTGGAGAGACGATTCCGATTCTCCGTCCACTAGCGGAATATCCCGGGGGACCACTCCGATCGCCTTTAAGACCTATCTAGCTCGGGAAGCCGACTTGAGAGATCAATGAAAGCACCATCGGCTTACCAATGATCTCACCGAGCACCTTTGGCGTAAATTTGGAGCTCTACTAGAGTAGTATTTTTATTTATGCGGATGTAATATTTTATTTTATTTTAATTAATGTATTTTTTATTTCAATTAATGTAATGTTTTATTTTATTTGAATTAATGTAATGTTTTATGTTATTTTTATTAGTGGAATTTTATGAATTAATTTAATGGAAATGAGGAATTGTTTAATATTAAAGATAGAGACAACTTGGAGACAGCTGCATTGCAGGGGTAGGGGTCTCTAAGGAGTCTCTAGTGAATTTTTGGTGCTGGAGACACTCTTAGAGACCACTAGTGATCTCCAAGGGTTGCAGATAGCCTTAATCTACACGTATGTAATAGTGATAGACTTTACTAAACCTTTAGTTATCCAGATTACGTTTTTTTTTGCCTGTATAAATAGGGGTCCAATTCTATTGTATAACAGATTACATACAACAATAAGTTTTCGAAAAGTATAAGTGGTTTAGGAATTTTAGGTGACGTTTTTGGATTTCCTCAAGTACCGTCGAGTGTCTCAAGTTAAGTTTAAGGTGAGGGAATTTATGCACGTTGATAATTATCTATGTATGTTTTTTTACGTGTTTATTTTTCATGTTTGATTAACGTGTGTTCATGTTTAAGCTAAAGGGATACAGCCCTGGCTATATGTTTACATTAAAGGGATACATCCCTACACGTATATTCAAGTTAAAGGGATACAACCCTATATGTTTACGTTAAAGGGATACAGCCCTACGCGTATAAGTAAAAGGAATACAACCCTATATGTTCAAGTTACATGTTTGTGATGATATGATTTATTTACACGTTCAAATATATATAGATGATAGCATGTTTTCTCACTGAGTGTATTTCGATATACTCATCTCTTTTTAGATTTTTCTTTTTCAGTGTTTGGAGCCGAAGCAGACGTAATAGCCAAGAATGACTAGGGAGAATTCAAGGATTTAATTATTATTTGGTTTATTTTAATTAGTAGGGATTCGAGTTATAGTATTTATCTTTTGAGACTATATGTTTATTCTTGATTATGATTTATGTAAGATATGTTATTTATCTTATTTAGTTAGAAGTTTTCTCGTATTACCCAAGTATGACATTTTTTTTTTGTTAATACATATTATATCCTTTATGCAAGTATTTAATTTATTTAGAGTTGATCATGTTTATAACTTGCATGTGCATGTGTATGAGTTTAATTTTAGACTCTCTCGGTTGTTTGATTAATTTCATATCAATTAATTAAATATAAATATTCTATTGCACAAAATTGCAGGTGTTATATTAATTATTTAGTTGATATCATTTAAAACATGTCAGATTATTCTCTGTATTGTTATGAAGTTAGGTTTGTGTGTAGTATATGAGAAGTAAAATGAAATGAAAATATGTTTTAAATATCCTATAACAATTCGAATGATTTGTATCTTGCCTTGACTATTGTTTATGCAGTATTATATATATATTCTTATATATATATTTGTTTACTAAATTGATCTTTGGTATTATAGTTTGTTGATGTTAGAAAAAAAATAATAATACTTGTTTGTTTATGGAGTATATGTTTTGTAAGTCAAATTTCCGCTGCAAATTAATATTATTTTTAAGATAGAAGATAGGGTGTTACAGTCACAAAGTTGAGAACAGAAGACTTTGAAGACGTTGAAGGCAGAAGAGTTGAAGTCCAAATTCAAATCTACTCGGAAGCACAAGACAGCCTGAAAACTTACTATAAATGGACCAACCACAAACACGTGCATAAAGCGAAGGTCGCATTTACTCTTTTAGGAAAGTTTGCAGCGGAGCAGGTGGAGTGCCATACTTTTGGTAGAGATCAAACGACTCTTTCCAATGGCTAATTAGATCTCTCTCTCTATAAATAGATGACTCCCCATTGAAGAAAGATGGGAGATTAGAAGAGAGAAAATATACGCGCAAAGCAGTAGACGACCTATTCAAGCAGAATCTCTCTCTTCAGAGCAAGAACAACCAAATCGAAGAATCAGTAGTAGTTGAGTGTCCACACCTCATCCTGTTCCTTCATCTAGCCTCTCAAAAGCCCTTTCTTTGATCAAGTCTAGAATCTAGGTTCTTGCATAGTTCTAAGCAGACTCTCTCACAAAAGATCGAGTCTCTAAGCCTTAGGAAGAAGCCTCTACTTCTATCAGTGTAGAAGGCTTCATAGTTGGAAAATCCCCCAATCCTAAAACCCCATGTTTGTCTTTGAACCCGCAATCAAAGACATAGGTCCCTTAGAACCCGCAATCTAAGACTAGGTCCCTTAGAACCCGCAATCTAAGACCAGGTTGTACACTTGCCCGCAAAAGTGTTGTAAGGTTTGGTTCGAACCCATAATCGAACTGGTTAGGTTGCTTGGTACCAGCAATCCAAGTAGAACGTTTGATAAACACACGTAAGCTTATCTAGTAGATTACTTTCCTGAAAAGGAAGTCATGGATGTAGGAGATCAATCTCCGAATAACGTAAAAATACTGTGTCATTTACTTTTAGTATTTTATATTTCAGTTATCTAACCAACTGACTCTGCATACAAACTGCATTTCTACAAACTGCACTAAGATTTGGGAACTTGACCTTCCCCGTTTTCATAAGGTTTCAGTAAGTAACGAGCTTTAATTCTCACCAACTTCCGCATAGCTTAACTCTTTGAAACCTCAGTTAGATTACACAATTGACCCTCAGCCAAAGAAGTCAGTTGAGCACCTGATTGTGTAATCAGCTCCAACTGACTTTCTCAGTCGTTAAGTGAACTGATCTGAGCAGTTTCCTCAGTGAAAAGATTTCAAGAACGAAAAATTGTTACTGGTGTATTTCCTCCCATATACCAGTTACTCGTTACCGGACCATTAAGTAAGATTGCTGATTCTAGTTTACAAGGTGTGAGTCGAGTAAGATTTTGAGTGGTCAACTGAACATATATTTTCTGAAAACTTTTTAGTGTATTTTGCTGCATATTTGCGTGTTTGTCTCTTTTGATGTGCATGAAACATGAATCCAACGTTGCTATGAAGCTTACCGGAGTTCACCGTGGATGATTACTCCACGTGGAAGTTTTGACTGAAGATAACACTGACTGCCAGACATCACAGGATGTGGAAGACCATTGTGAACGGTCCCATCCAAGTGACACAGTTAGTAACGGTTCCTTCCACTACTCTTGGAGATGGAGAAGTAACCACGAAGTTAGAACCAAAAGATCCAGAAGGATACACCAAGGAAGAAAGAGACGTAGCGCAGCTCGATGACATCGCAAAGAGTGTCATCTCTTCCACCATCGGCAAAGCCTACTTGCCGAAGATCATCTATTGCTACACAACAAAAGAAATGTGGGAAGCCTTAGCTGCACTCTGTGAAGGATCTGACGAGATTAAGGAGAATAAATTCACCTTAGCTTGTCAGAAGTACGAGAACTTCTCTCAGCTCACCGACGAGTCCATCGACAAAATAGAGCTGAGATTTATAGAGGTTATAATGGACATTGAGAGTATTAGAAAGGGCAAATACTCTCAGCGTGAGATGAACTTGAAAGTTCTCTCCGCACTTGGCAAAGACTGAGAGGTTTACAGAGTCGTCCATCAAAATCAGAGTGACCTCAGTTCAATGAAAACTGAGAAGTTCTCCATGCTCAAGGCGATGAGTATGACATCCTCCGACTGAAGCACACCAAGCTTCAGAAGCCAGAACAGGCCGAGCAAAGCTCAGCGACCAAGCCAGTGGCGCTTTGAGCTGACTCTGGAAGATCTAAGTTCATAAGACCCTCTCGGTCCGCTGACTCCTCAGCTAGGGATCGACCAAGTAGGTTCGAACTTCAGAAGAAGGTCGAGGAAATGACTAAGTAGCTCGAGGAGATGGATTCCATGATTAGGAGGATTAACAGGAGCAGACAGAGCTCCATTGAAAACTCCTCAAAGAATCAAAGCGAAGGATTCTTTGAATGCGGGAAGCCAGGACACTTCAAGGTCGACTGTCCTAATCTCTCCAAAAAGGAGAGAGATGCCCTCCGAGGAAAGGCCAAGAAGAAGACCAAGGCCATGATCGTTGAGGATGACGTCGATGACACCGACGTGTTCACGAAATCAGAAGAAGAGAAAGCTGACTCTCCATCCAGCTCAGGAGAAAAAGACCAATGCTTCATGGCACTGCCTGAAGAGTCGACTGGCCAGATAAACTCTTCTTTCCATCCCGCTCATAATATTCCTTCTACTAACCAATGTGCAGGAGAATTAGAGGAAGAAGTTGAACCGTCTTGGGATGAAGTAGAAAACTTGAGCAGATTGTGCAATGCTCAACGAATGTGACATCATGAGCAATGAGCTGATCATGAAGGATCAAAACATAAAAAATCTCATGGAGGAGAACATGAGACTCCATGAAAAAGTTGCTCACTTAACCAACAACCAGGTCATCAACTTGATCAATATGACCAGGACTCAGGCGGAATACATCTCTCAGTATCCCTTCATGCCTCGAGCGCAGCTCTAGAGAGCATGATAAGCAACCAACGACCTCCTAACTATGTAGAAGGTCTTGGATATAACCCGGAGATGGACACTGGTGCACAACTAGGGCTATTCGTCAAGGCAAGTCAATCACCGACTGAGACACCTCAAGTTTAACCGAACTCAGTCGAAGTCACAGTTCAAGAGATTCGAGTTATTCCTCAGACTGTTGAGACTCCTGTGAAGGATAAAAGAAAGAAGGTTCAATTTGAAGAACCTTAGGAGTATGAGTGTGGTACATCAATTGATGCTGAGAAATCATCAAGGAAATCCAGACCCCGAGGTCACAGAGCAAGGGGGAACAAACAAGGAGGACCTTCGCAGCCAAGGCAGAATCAGCTAGGCGCAGGTCAATAACACAGCTCAGCATCAACGTCAAAGGCATCCAAACTAGGATAATGGTCCTAGTTATCCACAGTACGGGTATGCTTAAAGAGCTAGACAATTTGGATCATCTTCGAGGCAGTTCTCACCACGAAGGAATCGACCAAGTCAGCCGAGTCGAAGCCCAAGCTGAAGATAGGGACATCCACCCAACAACAAGACTGGCCAAGGAACAAAGCCAAAAATGGCTAAATTCATCCAATATGGCACATTCACTTCAAGCAAGACAGTTTAAGCTGAAGCGATCAAAGTTGCTGCTGCGCGACAGGTGGTATCTTCGAGTTCATCATCCTCTGCTACGAGGTCATTTGCAGAGGATTTGGCACAAACAGTCCGGCCTTTCCCTTAGTCAAGGCTTCACAAGGTGATCTCCCCACCACCTATAACTGTCCTTTCACCCTCTCAGGACATCATAAAAAACGCTTGCAAAGGAGATATATCCTCAACTGTGGAAGTAGAAATCATTTCTCAAGTTGAAGATGTTAACAAAGCTGGGACAAGAACTGAGAAGAGTACAACTCTTTTCCATGCTGAAGCCAAAGCTCCAGGTGGTGATCCAGATGCACCAGTAGTCGAAGATTACCAAGAATCTAAAGAAGAGCAAGAAAAAGATCAATCAGTCAGAGAAAAAATAAATAAAAGGGAATCATCACAAGAGAAAGACATCATCCAACACACCGATGAGATGAATCTTTAGGTCCGACTTCAAGGCAAGCCAAGATTCAGGATACAAGTTGTGATATCCAAACTGTCAAGGATCAAATATTGGGTGAATCAGAATCTGCCTTTGCACTATTTGAAAGTCTGGAAGAAGCTGGTCCATCTTTGACTAACGATCAGATTGAACAAAAGGCACTCATTGCCTCCTTCGAGAGAGTTTATCTAGCTTCTTTGAAGAAGGTTCTGACTCTGTTTCCTGAACTGAGAGATCTTCCCAACACTATCACTATGATCGTAGATCTCTTCATGTACATATCAGTTAGTATTGGAGACTACTATGTATTAGCAGACTTCTTGAAATTCAGGAGATGTCTAAGTTGCAATCTTCAGAAGGAGTCCTGAAAGACAAGTTCAAGTTCAACACCAAGCTGGAGCTGATTCAGTGCTAAGACGAGCTCATAAGCATTCCTTGAAGACCAAGCCACAAGAAGAACTGTCGATTCTTCAACTGAGAATATCTCCCCCAGCGATCTCAAAAATCTTCATGAGAATATTGAAAAATATGGATGGATACCTCATTAGATCGATCATCTGACTCTTGAAGAGTTAGAAGCCGCTCGCCTTGCTTAAGACATGGAAGCTGAATGTGATCTCAGAATTGGAGAAGAAGATGTGCCTCCTTCTCATGAGAAAATTATCGCACTCGCCAAATTGGCCGGAGCCAATCAGAAGTAGTTGGCCAACAAGAAGTGGTTGAAGGACTTTGAAAAAAAACAAATTGCTCGTCTTGCGAAATACAAGAATGAGAAGCTAAGGATAATAGAAGCCAGCTTGCTGGAAGGACCAAAGAGAAAAATCTTCCAGCACAGAGTACACCTTGCTGATGAAAGGAAACAATCATGACAAGCCAGGAAGAATTAGTCCAACCATGCAGTTTTGCCCTGCGTTGACTTGTGGATACCGAAGAAATGAATGATAAATGGGAAGAATAGAAGGAGGAATTCATCCAAGAATACTACTATGAGTTTGAGTACAAAGAGACTGCAGCTGATGAAGCTTGGCTGATGCATTTACAGTTATTTGCAGCAGAGGACGTAGTTGGCATACGAATTTTGGATGTCCTGGAATAGACAAAGCAAAATTCGCCAACTGCATCAGCCAAGAAGAAGTTTCCTCCTCCCAGAATTCCTGAAACCAACCAAATTACTCACAGATTGATCGAAATGGAAGCTGATAGACTCGTTGTCAAACTAAATATTGACTCTATTCGAGAACCCGAGAAATTTCAGAATGCCAATGTCACGGATTAAATTCAAGTGTTTAGGAACGACTAGAATCTATTGGACAGTGAAGATGAAACCATAAAATAATACTCAACTCGACAAGGGATCATGCTTGGGAACAAGGAAATATTGATTGAAAGCGATAACAAACAACAACATGCTTTCAATGCTTAACTCAAATAAACGAGCAATGATAAATAATTCAAGTGTCGTAAAGCAAATCACATATCTTAATCCAAGTCAAGTAGTAATAAAGGAAAACGGGAAAATAGGATCGAGCACAAGGCTCATTGTATCGACACCAATATCAAAGTATAAGTTTTTAAAGCAAATAAAACGTTGTTGTTTATGCAGCGGAATCTCAACTCAAGTCCCAACAATTACATATATAAAGATATGCAATTGCAAGCTTAAACAAAATGACTCGACTTATTAAAAACACACTGCCGAGCACTCTCCACCATCTTCATCCAAGCTAACCTGCATATTTAGAAATACATGCAGGGCTGAACACATGCCAAAACAATTTAGAACTTGCTCATTAGAGCTATATAATTGAACTTGCCTTGCCACTGCATCACAAGTGTTAGTACAGTTAAAACATGTTACTTGTGGATGCAAAAACATTTTCTTTTCTTGAAACGACTGCGCAGTCAATATATTTATATAACAGAACCAAGTATGAATCAATCTACCACATTATCTCTGTGTCGAGAAGTAGGCCTCCTTCTCAAACACTGGGACTGGCCTAACCGAAGCAAGGCTCACAGTCACCTTACATAATTCAAATAACAACAAGTGTGTTCCTGTCTCACACAGGATAATAACTTAAGTAGATGATCAAGCATATCATAACTCAGATAAAATGGCAAGTCAATAGATTTAAAAACTCACATAATAATAATCATTAAGTGATAGCACTCAATAGTTCTCGGTTTATAAAGCCCACCTGACTGAGTAGGGATAGTTGGGTAGCTTCCTCTTCCTTCTTCTTCTTCTTCTACTTCTCGATCCCGCTCGTTCCTTCAAGAATAACATCTTATAAGGTCGAGACTACTTACTCGAAAAACTAAATGAAATGACTTCTAACGCTCGGCTGAAGAATTTCTACTTGACTCGGGTTTTCTTAACTTAACTCGGCTCGATTAACTCGATCTTTCTCATTTTTTCGATTCTACCCAAGTACTAAATCAACAGACTCTCTGACTCGGACACTTATCTCGATAACATCAAACAAATTAAAACTTAAACAATTCACAAAAATGGAGAATTCACTATTCACACATAAACTTCGTATTTCTCGATTTCTCGAGTCAAACGAACTCAGAAAATTACAAGATTAATTCTCGGTTACTAAAATCACAAATCATTCACATTCAGACTTTCACATCAGAAATCAGATATTCACAGATAAGTAAACGACTGACTTCAATAAATAGACAGAAAAAGAAAATTTTTCCAAATATCTCAGAATATTCGAGAAATTTTAAAAAAAATAAAATAAATCCACAAAGCACTCACATCAACTCAGAAATTCATTCAAGACTCAAGACAGTCTCATGCTGACTCAATACTGCTCGATCTTTAAACTTGAAAAATAAAAGTTTTCAGATTTTAACGGAAACAGTATCGTTCTTCTTAAAATAAATAAAAGAATTCAAATATGGAATCAGATTCAAATTCCGAAACCCTAAACAAAATATCTCGGATTAAAGTCTATGTCACTTTTTCTCGTGAAATGTGCACATGCTCAGAAAATTCTATATTAATCTATTAATTGAAAATTAATTAATTAAATAAAATACTTTCATAATTAATTAATTATATATCTTTATTAATTAATTCTTTATTAATTAATTAATTATTAATTAATTATAAGTCTTTATTAATTAATTGATTCTTTAATAATTAATTAATTAATTAATTATATGTTCTTAAGTAATTAATTGATTCTTAGTTAACCAATTAAAATGATCTAAGTCAATTGAATAATTGTTATGTATTCAGTAGTCAAGTATGAATGTCATACTTGTTTTAAAGTATGATCTTATGACATGAGATATGTGATTACTCAAGTGCACATGCATAAGACATATATGTGACTCATGTGGCATAACATGCATGACATACATGTTATAACTCGGGAATAAACTTGACCTAGGATGCTAAGACTTTAGACACCTATATGCTTGTGAACCTAAGTGTTTAAGACAACTCTTGTAGGACCAAGCAACCCTTAAGTTCGAGGACTAGTCAAGTGAACTCGAATCAAGGTGGTGAACTCGAATCAAGGTGGGTTTCCTATTTTCAAACTGTAGGATTACAAACTCCCACTGAGGTAACTTTAGGGTTATTAAACCCAATGCTTTCCAATGTGATATGCATGCTAAATCTTTTATGCTCAATTGTTTGTGGATTACCAATGTTGGATGTCTTTATAATACGATCGGCCTTGTGCTCTGTACAAGCCAAGGTAGTGTACACAGGAAGTTATGACGGTTCGATTGGAGGGAGTGGCTCCCCTCTAATTGGACCGGACGATAACCCAAGAATGTGAGTTGTTTTATGGTTCGAACCAATTATCCTTTTAACTGTTTTAACTTATGGGAAGGACAACCGTTTTCACTAAAGTAACTCCTTCCATAAGAAAAGAAGCATGCTATATCTTTTCAAAAATTATTTTCAAAATGGGGCACGGAATCCATTGAGTGCTTTTGTACTCAGCCCCTTGCATTGTTTACCCTAATGCAGGTTGATCAACGTGGAGGCAGATGAGGGGGATGTCGATGTTGTCTGTTTGTTCCATTCCAGTACTTGTTGGGTCGGTCTTTATGACAATCGTCTTTACTTTCAATAAGGCTAATGTCAACCAACTATGTTCTAACCATCTTCTTTAAGATGGTTATCTTTTGAAACATTTCCGCAGTGTGGGGCCAATCTCCTCATACATCGACCCCAGTTATGTTATGCTAGGGCATTTATGTTGAACTATTACCCACCTTGCCTCTATTATTCCAAACACTTATCTTTCGATGTTTTCAACAAATAACATTTTATGGTTTTACTTCACAACAAAAACTCCTAATTTCTATGAAATGTTTGGCATACTTAGAGATAAATGATCAAGAGTTCTATTTTCATTTTCATTCATCCATACTACTCAAAATCATCAATGATATTATCTATATATATATATATGTATGTATGTATGTATGTATGTATATCAAGAACACCACAAAAATTCCTCATTTCTTCTCACTATTCCATCGGTTTTTGGGGAGGAAAAAGGAGGAAAAATTCTTCTCATTCAATTAATCATATAGGAGTTCTTAAATTAATTCATAGAACACAAATCCATCCTCAATTTTATGCTAAGATCATCAACATAAAAACCCCTAAACTTGGCTAAAATTTTTGGTATTGATAGGGCATGGATGATCAAAATTTTGGACTCAATTTTCATGCATAGAACCATGCTAGGATCGATTTCTAAACTTCCAAAAACAAGCTAAAATTGAACTCTTCTCCATGGCATGGAAGTGCCGAAAATAAATGGAGAAAAAGAAGGGTAATCCTATGTTAGAAATGATCACCAAGATGAGAGAATCAAGATTACCCCGTTAGATGATTCAAGAGATGATCGATTGTAAAATTTCACGCAACTTTAGACCCCTTCAACCTCAAGCTTCCATGGATGACAATGGTGGTGTGTGTATGTGTGTGTTCGACGAGAGAGAGAGATGAGCGAGAGGGTATGATGTCTGCAAGGGGAGGGAGAGAGAGGAGACGTGTGAGAGAGAGTGAGGGGAAATGAGAGTAGGGAAGAAAATAAATAGAATTTAGGTTGCACCCGGTAGTAAAAAATACGATATAAAAATCGCTGGAAGAAAAAGTTTTCCGATGCAAAACAACCCTGTCTTTTCAGAGCATTTACAGCAAGGGTCTAGTAAGACCTAGGTCTAAGCACTGGGAAGTCTGATTTTAATGATTGGTGGTGTTGAGTTAGACATAGGTTGATTTCTCCACATCAATGAGGTTGAGTAAGACCTAGGTCTAAGCACTGGGAAACGTGATTTTAATGATTGAATAGATTTTATTTTGTTGTTTTTTATATTTGTAATAAATTTTATAAAAATTAACTTAATTAAATTCAGAAATTAATAAATGACAATTTTATTGAATTTAAAAAAAAACTACAACATACACTAATTAAAAAAAAATACAATAACAAAAAACTACTTCATTACAATAATTTTGAAAAAAAGAAAAAAGACAACTACTCCTCCCAATTGAATTCCCTTGCAAGTTTGTGGCGAACATTTTCGTACCTCGCCTTTTGCTCGGGATTCATATGCGACGTGTCGGCAATATAGATATTGAACGCCCACTCCTCCCTCGATTGCTTGTTGAGGGATGCCAACTCTTCTGCCGCCTGCTCCCGTAGCGCACTTTTGCCCTTCTTCCCCTTCTTCGCCGCTTTCGCAGCTTTCACTCCTTCGGGTCGAACCTGCAGAGTGTTTGCATCGCTCGCGGATGTGGTGGATGCGTTGCCGCTGGCAGACGAAGTGTACTCGCCGAATTCATTTATCTTCGTCCGCTTTGGAGCTGTTGGCTTCGCCGGGTTGGTGAAAGTCGGGATATGCCTCAAGAGCTCCCACGCAGCCCTATACGGGAACGGTTTGTTGAACTTCTCGGCGTACAAATCTTGGGCCCTCGTGTATAGATCGAAGTCGTTCTCCCCGCTTCCGAGCTGATTTTCTTCTTGGATGTAGATGGCGGCGAAGTTCTGGATCTGTTTCTTGGTGCGGCCCCATGCGCTTTTCATCGCACTCTTCTCTCTTGAGTGGGCGGGAGCTATGAACTCGTTGAAACGGATCATTATTTTCTCCCAAAACGCGCTTGAGGTTTGGTAATTGCTGGTGATCGCGTCCATCCCGAAGTCAACGTAGCACCTTGCGAGGTATTCAATCTCAGCGGGTGTGTAGTTAGGACCTCGTGCTGGCTTATTGTGCTCGTCGGATGAGGCCGCGGTCGCTTTCCCCTTGCGGAGTGCCTTGCCCTTCCCCTTGGCCGGAGAAGTGGCCGTGCTTGATGTCGCGACAGCTTTCCCCTTGCGGCGGGGCGGGGGCGGTGGTGTTTGCTCGTGTTCGTCCGATTCCTCTTGGTGGGAGCCGTACGCCGCTTCCTCTTCCTCTTCCTCGTCTTCCACCTCAACATGGTCGTCGTCGTCGTTGAGGTTAAAACGTCTGAGTCGAGCCGTACCCACTGGGGGCTGCGAGAATTGAGAGTACCGGGATGTCGGGGGTACTTGAGAGAAGCTCGGCGACAGCGAGAAGCCCGGCGCAAGTGAGAAGCCCGACGCAGGTGAAAAGCCCGGCGACTGCGAAAAGCCATATGACGGAGGGACTTGGGAGAAGCCGGGTGACTGTGGAAATCCAGCCGAAGGGGGGAATTGGCCGTACCCCTGCGGCTGTGAGAACTGCGAGAACCCAGTGGCCGGAGGGAATGCAGAGAAACCCGGCGTCGGGGAAAAAGCACCAAACCCTGCAGGGGCCGAGTATTGGCCGAAACCTGGAGAAGATGAGAATTGGGAGCTTGGATTCGCCGGATTGGGAGGTGGATTAGCCGGATTTGGAGATTGGTTCAGTGGGATTGAACCAAAAGTTTGCGAATACCACGAATTAAACTGATCGTCGGCCATTTTTTTGCACAAAATATGATGTGAAAGAGTAAGTTTTTTTGTAGGGAAGATTGGATGAAGAAAGAAATTTTTTGGTGTGTAGAATGAATGAGATGAAGGGATATATATAGTGAAAAAATGGGATGTAGCCGTTGGGGTGTATTTAATTTTGTTAATATTATTTTAAGGATCGACCTCGCCTACGACTCCACCATCGACACAGAGGGTGTCGATCCCCCCACAATGGTGATCGACACAGGGTTTGTCGATGTGGGGGTGTGTCGAGCGGCATCGACACAAGATCAACACCCCCATTTCGTTACCCGCTGTAAGTGCTCTCATTAATCTCTCAAACGACTTAAAACTCACCACGACTCTTTCTCGATATCGAAAAGCTCTCTACTTCGTCTCATATCTCACCAAATAAATCAAGGAACCCAAAAATCTAATTTTCGAATCAAAATTTCGAGCAACGAATAAAATCTCGGAAATCACTATTTATATTAGGGTTCTTGGAATACGAACTCAAGTTTTTCTCAGACAATCTCAAACGACCTTCAAACATATCCCAAAGCTTCTAAAATAATTTTTATACTCAGTTGACTCTATAACTTAACCGTGCAGCTCAAATATGAAGAGAAGTTGTGTTGAAGTTAGACGTCTCAAAGTTGAGAAGAGAAAACTTTGAAGACGTTGAAGGCAAAAGAGTTGAAGTCCAAATTCAAATCTACTCGAAAGCACAAGATAGCCTGAAAACTTACTATAAATGGACCAACCACAAAGACGTGCATAAAGCGAAGGCCGCAGTTACTATTATAGGAAAGTTTGCAGTGGAGCAGGTGGAGTGCCATGCTTTTAGTAGAGATCAAATGGCTCTTTCCAATGGCTAATTAGATCTCCCTCTCTATAAATACAAGACTCCCCATTGAAGAAAGAGTGGAGATTAGAAGAGAGAAAATATATGCGCAAAGCAGCAGATGACATATTCAAGCAGAATCTCTCTCTCTAGAGCAAGAATAACCAAGTTGAAGAATCAATAGTAGTTGAATGTCCACACCTCCTCCTGTTCCTTCATCTAGCCTTTCAAAAGCCCTTTCTTTAATCGAGTCTAGAATCTAGGTTCTTGTATAGTTCTAAGCAGACTCTCTCCTAAAATATCGAGTCTCTAAGCCTTAGGAAGAAGCCTCCACTTCTATCAGTGTAGAAGGTTTCATAGTTGGAAAATGCCCCAACCCCAAGACCCAAGATTTGTCTTTGAACCCATAATCAAAGACACTAGGACCCTTAGAACCGCAATCTAAGATTAAGTCCCTTAGAACCCGCTATCTAAGATTAGGTCCCTTAGAACCCGCAATCTAAGACCAGGTTTTACACTTGCCTGCAAAAGTATTGTAAGGTTTGGTTCGAATCCGTACTCGAACTGGTTAGGTTGCTTGGTACCCGCAAACCAAGTAGAACATTTGATAAGCACGCGTAAGCTTATCTAGTCTATTAGTTTCCCGAAAAGAAAGTCGTGGACGTAGGAGGTCAATCTCCGAACCACGTAAAAATACTGTGTCATTGATGAGACCAAATTTTGTATGATTTCGAGTCTTATTTTAGGTCTAGATTGAGTCATTTTGTGTATTTTTGTTTGTCTTTAGTGTCTGGGAGGACATATTGTGAAGACAGGGACGTACAGGGCAAACCATGACAAATCTGGGCAGAAATGGGCAAGATATGACTAAATTCCGCAACAGACATTTTGGGCGCAGATACGAAGCACTTTGGGCAAGGAAATGAAGCTCGCAGCTTGGCGAAGGAAGCAGACAATCAGAACTAAAGCTGCTCACTTCACAACCTGACCAAATCAAGTACCATGCGGGAACAAGTCATTTGGGCAAGAGGAAATGTGAAGAGGCCAAGGCGTAAAGAAGAGCACAGAAGAGAGAAAAGAGCCGAACGAAGTACGCTGACACTAGTGAAAAGTCGTAGCGTGTAACACCCTATTTTAATAAACTAGAATGCTACTCTTCCTTCATTAATAATGCGGAATAACTTAAATTTTAATTAAATAAAATAACAATAAAGACTCTCAAATGTTTCCAAATGAAATAACTTCAAACAAAAGCGATACTTCACCATAGTTCAAAATGAAACAAACCAAAACAAAAATGGGAAAAGTCCAGCTAAATTAATTCATTTCAATAAACTTAAACTTTTATTGACACCCCGTTTCTTTCCGCACGGCTCCGCTGCTCACTGACCTGAAAATATTTTAAAAACGTGGGGGTGAGTACTCATAAAACGTACTCAGTGGGGGGTCATACATGGGATACTTTCATTTTATGTCCAACAACAAGATTATCAAAGGAAGTAACATATAACATTCTTTTCTATAAACCACAAGAGCTCGAAGCATCAAGGCGAATATAGAACATATAACATTTTCATCTATAACCCACAAGAGCTCGAAGCATTCAAGGCGATTATAGAGACCTCAAATCACTGTGCACAGGATATCCTTTAACATATAACCCACAAGAGCTCGAAGCATTCAAGGCGATTATATGCAACATTCACATTTCACATTTCACATTTCACATTTCACATTCCATATGACAATAACATGTTGGACATATAAAACATTTGTAAACATTTCACCTTCACAATTAGAACCAACATGCCATATATCACTTTGTTGAGTTTAAGGAAAGCTTTACCCACCTCAACTTTGAGCACAAACGATCCAAAAGAAAATCAAGTAGCAGATGAGGATCCTAGTTGCGCCGCACCTAATCAGATAAAAATTTACTTAAACAAAGCAAACAAGTAATGTCATCTAATTAACGGAACCTATTTCTTTTCGACAAAATTGCCTGATCTTATTTTGAAACTTTTGTATTGAGCTTTAAATATTTGCATCTTATTTCTTTGCATTCCAAATACATCATTAAGTATCTATTAAACTTATCAATTACCTTCTGACATTCAAAAAGCTTTATTATCTTAAAATACTAGTCTGCCACTCAATTATTAACAAATAAAATATTAATTTCATTCCACAATTCATGCACACGTATAAACGTACATACATATATATTTTAAGACTAAATACGATTTTATAATATTTAATCAAATTGATTATAAATCAGGTGTTATTGGCTTACTACATTGACGAAAACCCTTTTAAGTTCCTATTTTATAAAACTCATTCTCTCGTCTGAACCAATGAACAAAGTACTAAATTAATGAAGAAACACAAATTCCAAATATATATCCTTATCTTCCTAATTATTTATCCAATCCATTTTTATTATTTTTTTTTCTTCAAGAATTCTTTCCTCGATTTTTCTTTCCATGACACAACCTATGCTATGTGATTTAAAAAAATTAGAAATCCACAATACTTAATTAGAGAACACAAATCCTACTTGTCATCTCTTTCTTTAATCTTTCTCATATATTCGTTCGGCAGTAGAAGAACTTAATGTTAATTAACTTAATTCTTCCAACTTTAGGATCTCACAACATAACCTTCAATAATAATTACTTCAACCAGACAAAACACGCCACTTCCTATTCTTAATACCTTGTTCATATGAGAAATCCAGTTTTTTTTTTTTTTTTTTTTTTTTTATACACCTATTTTCCCAACCAAAAAACATCAATTGAAATATAAAACTTATCAGCACAAATTTATTGACTAAAGTCTGACCCTAATTTTTCTTTTATGCTACTTATCCAATATAGAGATAGAGAATGTGATTTCCAGATAGAATTCCTAAACAAAATACAACCACTCTCCCTCCCTCGTCCGATTTCTTTTGCTAAATGTTACAGCAAGCCCTTTATAAGTCCTCCTCAAATCTATGGCCCGAAATCAAATCGTAAAGAAAATCAGACTTTAAAAAAAAAAATTAGAGTTGAAATCTTACCAGAGAAATATGACGAGTGTGGGGGCTGGAGATGGAGTGAGAGTGTAGGATAGTTTCTCTTTGAAAAAAAAAAAACTAGTTGCCGATCGAAAACTTTCGAGTGTTGAAGGAACTTTAGAAAATCTGATTTGTGGTGTAGGTTTATGAACGTGGTGGCTAGAGTATAAAAGAGTTGGAAACGAATTTGAAACTGTGACGTGATAACTCCTTAGCAGAATTATCGCTATTCTAGTTGATCTATTGACAAATTTTCCCAATCCTAATTGTTATCTGCGTAAATCCTCTCTTCTACAGCTACTAATTTCTAAAGTGGGCTAAAATATTGGTGTTCATAAAAAAAAACAAAAGTAATTTTATAGCCCAACGTTTAGAAAGATATAATTACTAATATTTAACTTATTATTTTAGCCCAAAACATCAAACAAAATTCTAATATACACTCTTAAGCCCAAGTGTAAAATAAAAATAAAAATCAAAGCATAATTCTAACTAGGGCGCAACTACGGACTCCCTCAAGTTCAAACTAAATTATTCGAGCTTATAGAAGTCGAAATATTCCATATTATAAAAGCAATAATAAGCCATATAAAATAAATTAGGCTTATTGAAAACGCGGGGGGTTACATAGCGGGATCCTCGTATCTCATAGGGCCAGAATGGGTTCGTCTAGTGCCCAAAGCTACTTGTTTCAATCTATGCTCCTTGAGGAATGCTCGGGGTGAGTTGGGCAAGTTAGGAAGCCTGGGGTGGGAATGCCACGCAAGATTCACAAGTAAGGACGAGATGGACAGATCGTGGCTGTAGGCATGACGACGTGACAGTGGACCATAACGCGGTTTGCCTATAACAATTGACATACATACGTACCATATATCCTTGCATCGATGAAGACGTCTTGTTTATGCAATTGACTTAACACCTAAATCCAAGTTTGTCTTTTATCTTTTATTTATGTTTTAGTTTAGATTTATTTTCCTGTTTGGCCACGACGAGTCTGTGCAGAACCCCTGAACATTTGGATGACCCGTGACCAAAGAGAAAGCTACATCAACTCCTCATGAGATCGACCCTATACTTACTGCTAGCTGATCCTGGTAGTGAGAAATAGGAAAATTATAAATGTATTTTGTATGTGACTAAACGACGGTCGCGTCAGTCATTTACTTTCAGTATTTAATATTTCAGTTATCTAACCAACTGACTCTGCATACAAACTACATTTCTACAAACTGCACTAAGATTTGGGAACTTGACCTTCCCGGTTTTCATATGGTTTCAGTTTAAGTAACGAGCTTTAATTTCCACCAACTTCCGCATAGCTTAATTCTTTGAAACCTCAGTTGAATTACACAGCTAACCCTCAACCAAAGAAGTCAGTTATGCACCTGACTGTGTGATCAGCTCCAACTGACTTTCTCAGTTGTTGAGCTAACTGACCTGAGCAGTTTCTTTAGTGAAAAGATTTCAAGAACGAAAAATTGCTACTGGTGTATTCCTCCCCTCCCATACACTCGTTACTCATTACCGGGACTATCAGGGTTTAATAACCATAAAGTTACCTCAGTGGAAGTTTGTAATCCCACAATTTGAAAATAGGAAATCCACCTTGATTCGTATTCACTTGACTAGTCCTTGAAAACTTATGAGTTGTTTGGTTCTACATGAGTTTGTCTTACACACTTAGGTTCACAAGCATATAGTTTATCTAAAGTCTTAATATTCTAGGTTAAGCTTATTCCCGAGTTATAACATGTATGTCATGTACATGAGTCACATAGATGTCTTATGCATATTATATGTTCCATATCATGTCATATTGATGCATGTAAACTTAAGTAGTCACATATCTCATGTATAAGATCACACTTTAAGACTTCTAACACATTCATGCTTGACTAATAATTATCCAATTGACTTAGATCATTTTAATTAATTAACTAAGAATTAATTAATTACGTAAGGACATATAATTGATTAATTAAAGAATTAATTATATAATAAAGACATTATATAATTAATTAATAACTAATTAATCATCAAAGACATATAATTAATAAAAAAATTAATTAATTAATAAAGGCATATCTAATTAAATAAATAAATATTTAATTAATCAATTAATTTCAATTAATTAATTAATTACTTTTAAATTAACAAATCATAAAAGATTTATTTATCTAATTAATTATTAATAAATAAATAAATAATAAATAATTAATCATATCATATCATAATAACAAATTAGGTTTCACATTTAATCAGCTGGGCTGCTATTTGGGTCATCATTTCATTTTGTTGGGCCACCAAAGATGAGACCTCTACACCACATAAATGTGGGACTACTATATTATCACGCAGGGTAGAACTACTACACCATCATATAACGAGGGAAATCTACACCATGCTCAAGTGGGATTGAACCCAACACTTCTAGCTAAAGAGGTCTTAGGTTCCTTAGCTTTGCTTAATCTAATTTTTTTTTGTCCTTTGATACCTTTCATCAACTTCTGTATTCTTCGGGTTTGATATTATATGTTTGTTTTATGGGATTTTTTAATTGATTAATTAATATTCAATTTAACCGTAATAATATAATCACAATAAAAATTTATTAATTGTTAATTAAAATTTGTTCATTAGTTATGATTTATTAATCCTCACGAGGGTTTATTAATATCTTGCAATCGTCCAAAGCTATAGAGAGTTACAATGAGATAAAACTTATTAACATATAATATAATTTAAGTTTTGTATGAATTAGAATAGTGTCATGAAACTAGAAGTAGAAAATGTTGAGGGAGTTGACTCGATTGTGGAAGAGAGTTCGATTATTATGGGAGAAGAGATGCAATCTGGGCATGGTGTTGAATTTGGAATCGAAGCTGTGAAGAAGGAAGAAGGGAAATAAGCTGTGAAGAAGGAAGAAAGGAAAGCCATGTCTGTCAAGGATGGATGAGAGGAGTCAAAGAAGAAGAAAACCCACTTTCCACGTGGCTGAAGAAGGAGGCAAGGCAGATTTTCCAGAAGCGTGTTTGAGAATAGTTGTTTAGTTCTTTACGTTTCTTCATTATCATTTACTTTTTAATAGTTTATTTTATTAGTTGGTAATTTCCAGTTGTACTACGTAAAGAAAAGTTTGTGCACATGGGCAGTAGTATATATATGCTAATCCCATGCGAAGGAAAAACCTAGCAATGAAATATCTTATCTCTCGCTTCCTATCTCTCTTTCCTCTTTCACTCTTTCTCACCTCTCCTATCTATTCTCGAATAGATCATATTTATCACATCAAATTACATTAAAACATAAGGGTTCATTATACTTGGTATATCAGAGCACATGTTTTGCTTCTTTATAGCAAATTCTGGGCAAAATGGCTTAGGCCACACGGTTTAAGGATCTCCAGGAAGCTTAAAAGAAGTTGGATCAGGTGGTGCAAACTGAATCCATGAAGAGAGTAGCAGCAGAAGATAAACTGCAAGAACAGATAGCCATTGTGGATCAGAAAATGGATAAGAGAATGTCTGGAATTGAGGCACAGTATGATCTCCTTGCTACTACTTTAAATGATATCAAGTTGCATCTGACTAATCTTTCCAAAAGCAAGGGATCTGGAATTTTGGGGTCATCTCCATTCTCTACAAGAACAGAAGGTAATTACACAAGATCATGTACTTTTACTTCCAAGTTTAAATCAGATTATTCGTCTCAGTCTGGAACTGGAAATTCTTTGCATAAGGTTGATTTTGCAAAGTTAATAGCACGAATTCGAGAGTATGAATGATTAAATGTAATATTTATTTTAATTTTACTTCTGCTTTGAGTAACGAGCATATGATTCAAATGGCTATTCATAATTTTAAGGGCAAAGCCTTACAGTGGTTTCAACACTATGGTTTTGACAACACGTTTGATATTACTTGGGATCAGTTCTTGCAAGTTGTGTCTGATAGGTTTGACAATTTAAAGGGTGATAAAATTATTATGAAGTTTAAAAGTTTGAAGCAGACTGGCAACTATACTGGTTATGTGGAGAAGTTTGAGGAACTAAGGGCATGCTTGTTGCTAAGCAGTAATATGGAATATTCAGAGGAGTATTTCGTAGCTAATTTCATGAGTAGGATCTCTGAAGAACTACAGAGTTTTATGCTACTCTTTAAACCAAAATTAGTTTCAGAAGCTATTGAAATGGGACAGAAACAACTGACTACTCTTGAGGCCATAGCTAAAAAGTAAAGCCTTTACCCAGAAACTTTCAGCAGCAGGAAGTAGGCTATAGGAAACCTGAAGCAACAACAGTAGCAGTAAGGCCAGCAAGGCCAAATGTACCTACCAACAACAACAAAACACCAATTAAGCTTCTCACCTCTGCAGAAATGGCAATCAGAAGAGAGAAGGGCTTGTATTTTAATTGTGATGAAAAGTTTGTGGTGGGGCACAAATGTAAACACAAGTTGTATTACATGGAAATGACCACTGAGCAAGAGTTGGCATACATGCAGCATGAAGACGATAATGTGGAGTTGGTGGAAGCAGATAATGAACCAATAAAGAAAGTACATGTGAATATGCATGCAATGCTTGGCAGTTTTCAAACTCAAGAACCATGAGGGTTATTGGACAAGTGGGAAACAAACAAATTAGAATCCTACTAGATGCTGGTAGCACCCTCAGTTTACTACAAGAAAAATTTGCCCAGGATCAGGGATTTGCACCGGAGAGGGATGTACCTGTCTTAGTCAAGGTAGCTAATGGACAAAATCTGATGAGTACTAAAAGAGCGGTGGATCTTTTCTGGGAGGTACAAGGACATCAGTTTATTTACTCACCAAGAATCCTAGCTAGTGAAAGATATGATTTGATCTTGGGAGTGATTGGCTTGAGTACTATTCTCCTATTATCTTAGACTACAAGAAGATGACTTTCACTGTACACAGTGGAACCAAAAGAATCAAACTGAAGGCAGTGACTGATAATGTTAAGTTTCAAGAGATAAATGCACAAGGCTTGTTTCATATGATACATTATAATTTGGGAGAAATTGAAGAAATCTACCTTGTTGATGTGCACTCTGTTGACAACAGTGAATCTGTGAATCCGAATCTGAACTTCTTACTGGAGTTCAAAGATGTATTTGAAGAGCCACAAGACTTCCACCTGTAAGAGGAAAAGAACATTAGATACTACTCAAGCCTGGGAGTGTCCCAAAACACCAGTACCCCTATAGAACAACACATCACAACAAGGATGAAATTGAGAGGATCGTTGCAGAAATGCTTGATACAGGAATTATACAACACATCAGGAGTCATTTTGTTTCTCCAATCATATTAGTCAAGAAAAAAGATGGTACATGGAGGATGTGTGTTGATTACAGATACTTGAACTCACTCACTATTAAACATGATTATCCTATTCCTTTGATTGATGCGTTGTTGGATGAGTTGCATGGAGCTAAGTATTTCTCTAAAATGGATCTGAGGTCAGGGTATTTTCACATTTTGGTTAAGGAGTCAGACAGGTACCTCACAACATTCAGCACCCACCATGGCCATTATGAATTTTTTGTTATGCCTTTTGGGCTGTGCAATGCACCGGCCACTTTCCAGTCTCTTACGAATCAAGTTTTTCAACCTTTCTTAAGGAGATTTGTTCTAGTTTTCTTTGATGACATACTGATTTACAATCAGAGTGAGAAAGAGCATATTAAGCATCTAAGGAAGGTATTTCTCAAGCTCAGGGAAAATACTCTTTATGCCAAGAAGAGTAAATGTCAGTTTGGAAAAAAAGAGATTGAATACCTGGGACATATTATATTAGAGAAAGGTGTGGCAACTGATCCTGAGAAGGTGACAAGCATGGTAAATTGGCTAACACCTGCAACCATTAAACAACTTAGAGGATTTCTGGGGCTAACTAGTTATTACAGAAAATTCATTAAGGATTATGGTTCAATCAGTAAACCCCTAACTGACCTACTGAAGAAAAATTGTTTTTGAGTCTTCATTTGTTCAAGTTTAGATCCTAGCTCACTTCTTTGTTCGAGCTAGTAGTTGGAAAATCCACCCGTATACACATCCCCTAAAAAGGTTGTTAGGATACTGCTCTTCCCGAAATTGAGTAGAAAGGTTGATAAGTACCCGCAAACTTATCTGTAAGGTTGATAAGTACCCGCAAACTTATCAGAACGGTTGCAAAGCCCGCGTAAGCTTTGTGGTTGCAGTCCTAAAGAATTTGGACTGAGTTGTGTGGACTCACAACTCCCCGTGGACGTAGGAGTTCTCTCCGAACCACGTAAATCATTTGTGTGTTTGTGTTTTCTATTCAGTTACTTATTGCATATCCAACTGACCAACTGACCAACTAACCAGCACTCAAAACTGCATCTTTTCATTTTCAACTGATTTGGTTATTGACCGACCTTGCATCTGAGCGTGAGTCATTTTATACGAGTTATTTTTTATCCATCACATTCCGCACAGCACCACTCTTCCAGCTGAGTTTTCTCACTCAGTTGTGATTCCAGCTCAGTCGTCTTACTCAGTTGTGATAATTTTTCAGGGGGTTGTTTTAAAATTCCTAACTGGTGTATTCCCCCCCATCAAGTGGTATTAGAGCAGTGGTTCAAAAGACTGCTGACTCTGTTTCACGAGGTGTGAATCGAGGTATTTTTCTTCAGTGGTCAACTGAATAGATCTTTTTCACGCTAGTGCATTTCTGCTTGCATTTGTCTTCTGTTTGTTGTGTGCAGATGGATGTTAAAGACAAGATTATTGTCATGTTCTCGGTTGTGAACTATACATCCTGGAAAACTCGGATGAAGAACATTCTACTGTCCAAGCATCATCGAATGCAACAAGTGATTACATCCGGACCGATCACCATCATGGAAAAAGTCATTCGCACTCCTACAAATCCCAATGATGGGGATGCAACTGAGGTGATGGTTGAGAAAAAGCCAGAAGATTTTACTCCTGAGGAAGCAAAAGTGAGCCAGCTGGATATCTGGGCTCATAGCACTATTACAAGTCCTACCAGCTGAGTGGGACACCTTCACCAACATTCATGAAAGCCGAGCTAATCTTGGAGAGATGGGAACTGACAGACTGTTCTCAATTCTGAAAGGAAACGAGTACAAGGTGAACCGACGAAGATCAACTCAGTCCTCGATGCAGACGAGTCGACATGAGGATGTTGGTTCAGCAACAAAGACAGTAGCACTTCGAGCCGACTATTCCAAGCTGCGAACATCAAGGGCAACAAGATCTGCGGACACAGCTTCGAAGGAGCCGAGCAGAGAAGAGCTACAACAGAGTATAGCCGCCTTGTCAAAGAAGCTAGCTGACATGGATACTCGGTTCGGAAAATACAAGCGGTTCTATAAATCCAACCGAACTCGAGATAACTCAAAGCCTGTGACCAACAGTTACTTTGAATGCGGCAAAGAGGGACATTTTAAAGCTGATTGTCCAGATCTTTCGAAGAAAGATAGAGAAGCGTTGAGGGCCAAACAAAATGCAAAGAACAAGGCCATGGTTGCAGAAGAAGCAACTGATGACATGGACATCTTCACTGACATCGAAGATGAGGACGAGCTGACTTCCACCAACAACGCTATCGGATAGGATCAATGTCTCATGGCATTTGGAACTGACCAGGATGATGCTGAGGTACATTCTAGTTCAGTTAATTTAAATTCTTCCAATGCTACTAACATGTAGGAAACAGTGGATGAAGAGTTGGAACCCTCTTGGGGTGACTTCCTAGAACTCAGTGAGGAATTGCATCAGCAATCGGTTGAGTTTAAGAATCTTCAAGAATAGTTTACTAGACTTGAAGAATCCTTAACTGAAAAGGACGATCTGATTAAAAGTCAAACTGAAGAGATTGATAATCTCAAAAGTCAACTGTATGAGGCCAACCAAACTAAAGCTCCAATTGATGAGGAGTTGAAGGAGCAGATCAAGGAGTAGCATGATCAGTTGAACAAGCAAGAGGCACAAATCGATCAGCTGATGAAGAAGTCAGACGCACAGACCGAGCATATAGCTATTCTTCTCAAGGATCTACAAACTGAGAAGGACAACCTGATAAAGCTATATCAATCATCCAAAATCATCGAGAATCTCATCAGTTACCAAAGACAAATGGATGACGTGTCTGGACTCGGATACGACATGGTCAAGGATACTGGAATTCCACCCGCAACCTTCATCAAGGCTGTGGATGTCACGGTTGCCAAACCAAATACGGTTGAGTCTGCAACTCCCCAACTTAATCCAACCTCCACGTCACAGCAAGCACAACCAGCTAAGGAAACTGCAACTGAGAAAGGAAAATGAGCTGTGGTTGGAGAACTGAAGAATCCATCGGTTGGGATAACAACCGAGGGGGAATGTTCCAGGACTCAGAAGAGGAACCGGAGACGTCGGAGATACAATCAGAACCGACCTCAGAAGGGATGGAATCAATAGAACCAATAGGGATTCAACCATCAGAATCAACATCGGTTCTATCATCAGATCAACCAGAGGTTCAATTAGAGTCAACAAATGTAGAACAGTTCCAACAGCTGCGGATATTCATGCCAGAACATGAATCAACAATAGGGCATCAACAGCTATAGTCGACAGTCAGGAAAATGGAATCAGACTCAGCCACACAGATTCCAAACTGGCTTCCGACCTCATAGGCAAAATTAGATGGGTCAGAAACGTCAACAAAACAGGGGGAATGCCTCTCCTCCTAAAGCTCACAATGGGAGAAATCAATCTCTTCCCAAGAACCAGAATGTCAATAATAACAACAAGCCTAAGGATGACCGAGGTGTTGTTATAGTTGATGGAGAAGGAAAGATAATTTGGAATGATAAATCTATCCGAATCTACAGGGAAAAGCGACCCACAGTTCAAGGGGGAACTGGTTCTAACCCTCCAGGACCCAACTAAAATTGGGGACCTAAGCGTGTTTCTCTGTCCAGGAGCAGGAGGAACAGCTGAGGAAGAATAAAGCATCACATACCATGTGGGTGATGGATAGTGGATGCTCGAAACACATGACAAATCTGAGGGATTTGCTTGGAAGTTTCGTGGAGAAGGAAGGACCATTAGTTACCTTTGGTGACAACTCAAAAGGTC
Organism: Schizonepeta tenuifolia; assembly: GCA_029490685.1. NCBI lineage: Eukaryota > Viridiplantae > Streptophyta > Magnoliopsida > Lamiales > Lamiaceae > Schizonepeta > Schizonepeta tenuifolia. The sequence goes on along the minus strand of CM055955.1, from coordinate 75,515,555 downwards.
ACACCAAAGACTACGGTACCCTTGAAACTAATCTCGTGTCTATTCCCAATGTTTCATATGTTGATGGATTGAAGCATAACTTGCTCTCCATCAGCCAATTATGTGATAATGGTTTCTCTGTCAAGTTTAATGCGCAGGGCTGCAGGGTCAAAAATATCAGAACAAAGCAAGTCATATTGTTGGGAAATCGATCCCCAACTAGGAATGTCTACTATGCAGATTGGAATAGTAGTCCTCCTGACACCTGTCTTTTATCAAAGAGCAGTTCAGATGTGGGCTGGCTGTAGCACAAAAGGCTCAACCATATGAATTTCAGGACAATGAACCGACTTGCGAGATAGGAACATGCAAAGGGTATTCCGAACCTTGTGTTTTCACCAACACATATCTGCAGTGCGTGCCAGCTGGGAAAGCTCGCTAGATCCTCTTTTCGGTTGAAAACGATTCCCTCAACCGACCAAGTATTGCAGCTGATCCATATGGATCTCTTTAGGCCTGTTACTCCCAAGAGCATGAATGGTAACGAATATACACTTGTTGTTACTGATGATTTTTCTAGGTACACGTGGACCATTTTCATGCGTCGCAAGAGCGAAACCCGAGATGAGCTACCCAAGTTGATGGATCGGATATCTAACCAACAAGAGATGAAAATCATTTCTATCCGATCAAACCATGGAACCGAGTTCCTAAATGAAACCATCATCGAATACTGCGAGAAGCACGGAATCACTCATCAAACATCGGCTGCGCGTACTCCACAACAGAATGAAGTAGCCGAGCGAAGGAACCGAACGCTGAAGGATGCTGCTACATCCATGTTGACAAGCTCAGCTGTGCCAAAGAGATTTTGGGCTGAGGCAATCAACACAGCTTGCTACACCCAGAACCGGTCTCTTCTGACCAAGCGGTTGGAAAAGACTCCATATGAGCTATGGAGACGCAGGAAGCCTGATATTTCATATTTTCGCGTTTTTTGGTTCTAAGTGTTATATTCACAACAATGGAAAGACTCAGTTGAAAACTTTTGATGCCAATGTTTCGAAGGGCATATTTCTCGGATATGCCACTCGGATCAAGGCTTATAGAGTTTTTAACAACAACTCTCGTGTTGTGGAGATAACACCTCATGTTAGTTTTGATGAATCTACTTTTGAGTGCAGGGAACAGGCTAAAAGACAACAAGTAGATCCACATGTTCCACCAGCTCTCACCAGATCGCAGGTTCTAAGGCAGAAGAATTTAGCTGAACCATTGGTATGGGCAACCGAGGATGATGATCCTGGTTCCTTTGAAGATGAATGTGAGGACCCCAGCTCATCTCAAGGGGGAACCTCAGCTGATGTTACTCCAACTGCATCAGCATCCGAAGCCCAACCGAGCCCGGTTCAAAATATTATCCATGTTGAGGATCCAGACTCAACAGCAGATAACTCACCAGTTCTGAAGATCCCAGCATCTCCTACGGCTCAGATCACGAAACAGCCACTGTTGGAAGAAGAAGGAAGACACAACAAGAGATGGTATGAAGATCATTCCAAAGACAACATCATTGGAGATCCATCCAAAGGTGTGAGTACTAGAAGCAGAGTTGCAAATCCAGACTCAGCTGAGAAAGATTCCAACACTTACGCCCAATATGCTGAGGAGTTGGCAGTTCTTGAGGAGTTCGAACAGGCAAGAGATGTTGCCATGATTTCATGTTTTGTAGCTGATGTGCCAGAACCGAAGAATGTTATGGAAGCTCTCAACTGTGTTCATTGGACAACAGCCATGTAAGAAGAGCTAAATGAATTTCTACGCAACTGTGTATGGGAGTTGGTAGAAAGACCAAATGGTGTAAAAGTCATTGGATTAAAATGGATTTTCAAGAACAAGAGAGACGCCATTGGATTCATCGTGAGAAAAAAACAAGGCAAGGTTGGTAGCTCAGGGATATTGCCAACAAGAAGAAATTGATTTCGAGGATTCTTTCGTGCCTATTGCAAGGTTGGAAGCCATCCGAATTTTTCTAGCCTATGCCGCATTTCACAAATTCAAGGTTTATCAGATGGATGTGAAGTGTGCCTTCCTCAATGGTGATATCAAGGAAGATGTTTATGTTGAACAGCCTCCCGGTTTTGAGACTGGTGATGGAAGAGTGCATAAGTTGAAGAAAGCTATCTATGGTTTGAAGCAAGCACCTAGGGCTTGGTATGACACTCTCTGTGGTTTCTTCTAAACTCGGGGTTCAAACGAGGGTCAGTTGACAAAATACTGTTCACCATAAAAGTTGGAGAAGACATACTTGTTGTGCAAATCTACATCGACGACATCATATTCGGTTCCAAGTCGGCGGAGCTGTGCGAGAAATTCTCAACTCTCATGAAGGAGAAATTCGAGATGTCGATGATGGGCGAGATGAACTATTTTCTTGGGCTACAGGTGAAGCAGTAATCAAAAGGGATTTTTATTAATCAGTCCAAATATACAAAGGAGCTCATCGCAAAGTTCGGTTTGCAGTCAAGTAAAACCACACGGATCCCGATGAATACTAATTGGAAGATTGAACCCGGATCTGAGGGAAAACTCGTGGATGCCAGTAAGTATAGAGGGATTATTGGTTCTTTGCTATATCTAACCGCCAGTTGGCTAGATATATCTTACGTGGTTGGAGTGTGTGCTCGGTTCCAAGTTCAGCCAAGGGAAGCACACATGTTGGCAGCAAAGAATATTATTAAGTATCTGAAAGGTACTGTTAATGTTGGATTGTGGTACCCAACTGATGACAATATCCAACTGTCCGGATACTTAGATGCGGATCTAGCTGGAGATCGGTTGGACAGGAAGTCTACATCTAGACACTGTCAGTTCATGGGAAGCAAACTAGTTTCATGGTTCTCCAAGAAACAAGCATGTGTTGCCACTTCTACAACCGAGTCAGAGTATATGGCTGCCGGTAGCTGTTGCATGCAAGTGTTGTGGCTTAAGCAATAGCTGAGAGATTATGAAGTAGCAACTGGACAGGTTCCCATCCATTGTGATAGCTCAAGTGCCATTGCTATCTCTTTGAATCCTGTTCACCATTCTCGAACGAAGCACATTGACATCCGGCATCATTTTATCCGAGATCATATTGAGAAGAAGGATGTATCTATGGAAAAGATTCCAACTAAGATTCAGAGAGCCGATATCTTCACCAAACCTCTAGCCGAAGCACGGTTCAAGATGTTATGCGATCTCCTTAGATTGTTGGATCCATCAGATGAAGAATCAGCCGAGCTGAAGAGAAAGATATCCATCTGAGGAGGAAGCTCAGATGAAGGGGGAATCTCAGATGCGGATCGCCATCCGAAGACATCAGACGTCAGCTGAACAGACGAACTCGAGTCAGCTGATGGTATGCCGCAACATTGAAACACAACTGATTCCGACATCAGCTGGCAGGTATCATATATGGTTGAAGGTGTTTGTATCTTAAATGAGAATGTTTGAAATAAATTCAAACATTCCTGAGCATGTCAGTTAGATTAAAATAGCCATCATAGCGCATTTAATGTAAAGTACGGCTGAACATCAATAGCCTTACTTTATAGTGCGACTGGGCTGACATAAAAACAGTTCACCTTCTCACTCGCGCGTATTGGAACTCGAAAGTTGACGTCAGTCAAAGCTAGTCAACAGTCGCGAGATCTCAGCCGTTGATGGATTCGCGCCATTCAACCTTGGCCGTCGATTTCAATCGACCCACTAACCTATAAAAGGCGGAAAATCAGGAAGTGATTTCTTACCTTCTACATTTGTGTTTATCTGCAGTAACTGTTCATCTTCGTCTCTAATTCTATCTCACCATTTCTGCTAAGTTCTTTCTCTCTCTATATATACTTCACTGCAATATTAAATGGCACCAAAAGCTTCTTTGCAAGGAAAGAAGATGGCATCCTCTGGACCAGCACTAGTTCCTTCTTCGTACGAGGAATCTTTCGACATGATATTATCTAAGATCCATTTTGAGCAGATTCTGTCGGAAGAAGCACTGGAGTCACCGGTATTATCTCCCCTCGCCGATCTTCTCAGGGAGAATGGCCTTCTTGAGTGGGCGACGCTCTTCCCCACTTACCTACTCAGGCGACAGGTCGGAGAATTCTACTTAAACCTGAAATCTCCTATTGACAGCTGAGATGGCCTCGTTTCAGAAATCTCCAGTCGACAACGCGACGTCCCTGCCAGAACGATCCGCCATGTCACCGTCTCCATACCAGTTTCCGATATGCTACGCTCCATCATTCCACCAAATCTGACCGCCACGGACACCGTCGAGAACATCACCGATGCAGATGCTGATCAATTTCTTGAGAAAGCTCTCATCACTCCAGAAAAATTGAGGAGCAACATGCAGCGAACGAAGTTGAAGCCCGAGCATCGACTTTTGTTCGATGTTGTATCCAAGGTTATCTTCGGATACAGCGGAGCCTTTGGAGACATCAGCCGACCAAAGCTCAAGCAGCTGATTGCTTTGGAGCACAAGCACAAGCACAACATCAACGGGTTCAAATATTTCGAACACCAGTTGATAATGGAGAAGCAGAAGATTACAGAAAGCACAGCTGACTCTGGAGAGAAGTTGTTGAGTGTTAAGGGAACTCTCAACTTCGGAGTCAAAATCTCTGCTCTGATCCTTCTCGCAACAAATGATCAGAACATGGTGTGGGAAGACTGTGAGGAGACCCCAGTCAAAAGGCAAATGCTGTTCCCAACAACCAAGAAGGCTTTGGATGTGATTCGGAGTGTTTACACTCCCAAAAACAAACGAGATGCTGTGAAATCAGCTGAGGAGAAAGATACAGCTGAGGAGCTGCCTCCAGCTACCGGCCGTACTTCAAAATCAACAGCTGCTCGCCGACTTAGAGATGAATCAGATAAGGAGAAAGAGGAAGAACCAACTAAGAAGAAGTTGAGGCTTTGTATCAAAAAGAAGTCAGTTACAAAACCAGCTGAGAAGGTACCAGCTGAGGAGGAACCATCTGAGTCGAGTCACTCAGTTGACAAGGACGCTTTCGAGATTGTTCTTCGTGAAAGTGGAACTGGGAAGGAGAGTTCTCCCCATCGAGATGAGATGGAAGAGGTGAAGACCGATCCGAAAGATGAGCCGAACATCTCCTCGGATGCAACTTCTTCTTCATCCAAGGAATCCGAAAATCTTCCAACCTCCCCCATGGCAGGAGCTGATGTCGTACAGCCCAAAGAGATTCTCTCAACCGACATTCAGCCAGAAATTCCGAGCTCTCCGCTCGATGCCAACATTGTGACCACTTCTTCGGCAAATGTTGAGGAACCTCTCGATGCCAACATCCCCACACAGTCAGAAATTCCGAGCTCTCCGCTTGATGCCAACATTGTGACCACTTCTTTGGCCAATGTTGAGGAAACCCTTGAACCAATCTCTTATGAAAATCTCTCTCCCTCCCCCATCGACGAAGAAGCTGATCGTCGAGCTGTCGCGCTGGAACATGAAGGCAAGTTGGCCTACTGCTTTCAGAAGCTGATCGGAATGTTCCCCGAGGCGCGCGACATGCCCACTTTTGCCACGCTCGGAACTGAGCTGCTATATCAATTCAACATCATATTCAGCCACTGGTATGTCAAGGAAGATACCATCCGAATACACAGCTGGAACCAGCTCAAGGCCGATGAGTCGCGTATAAGGGATTACTTCAACTACACCAACCTTGAAGTTGCGTACATCAACAAGGTTGCACTGCTAACTCGTCGACTGGATATCAGCAAGGCAGAAGGAAGAGACACAAGGGAGACAGCTGAACAAGCTTGTGTCACCTTCCTTGACAACATGCTGGTCAAGTCTGCTGATTTCATCGATGACCTTGACGCAGCCGCCGCAGCAGCCAAGCAGGAGGAAGAAGAGCTTCAGCAGTACCTGGCCAATCGCCAAGCCATGGTTACTGTTGAACAGCCAGCACCAGTTGAACAACCAGCTCCAGCTGATCAGCCAGCACCCTCCACAGATGAAATATGTGAGCTGATCGCTGAGAGGGTCAATCAACTGAGGAAGGAGATGCTTGCCAACATCCAACTCAACCGAAAAGAACAGCTGAGGATGATGGAAGCTCAGGAGGAAAAGCACAAGAAGTTGCAGGAAGAGCATGATGCGATCAAGAAGAAGATGGATGACTTCTCAACATCCACCGGCAAGGACTTCACCGACCTGAAGACATCCGTTCTGGAAATCAAATCAGAACTGAACGTGCTCAAGTCCATATCTGAGTCCAATCTTGCCAAATCTCAACAAACGCAAGACGAAGAATGGGATTCTCGATTCGAATCCAGATGGGCTGAGTTCGTCGCTTTCCAAACCGAAGTCACTGAAACCTTCGCTGCAATGTAGAAAGCTGATCAAGAGCGCCACGATAAGGAACTGGCGAAGAAGGTTGATGTGGAGAACGCTGTTGATGAACTCTTCAACCGAATTCAGCTAGCTGAACAGAAACTCACTTCTCTGGATGGCTCAGTCGCCAGCCTTGTTGCTGATGCCAAAAAGGTGGAAGATGAGATTGGAGAAGATGAGACCCGGAAAGAAGCTGAAGAAGAGATACCAGCTGGGAAAGAATCTCAGCTGAAGAAGACCCAGCCGAAGAAGACAGCTCAGAAGAAGAAGTCCGCTCCGAAGCCAACCAACAAGAAACAACAAAAGCTGAAATCTATTATTGTCGGAGGAGATGAAATGGCTAAAGACATGGAGCAAGCGAAGGAGTATGGAGTTTCCTACAACTCCATAGCCGAGATTGCAGCCGAGCTCGATGCTGAACTCGATGGTATTACAACCGAAGAGTGTATTGCTGCTGCTAAGGCTATGGATGTTCCGAAAAAGGATTATATAAATCCTGAATGGATGAAGAAGTTCGTTGCCAACCAAGCTACAAGAGTCAACAAATTTGAGGAAGAGCTTGCCAAGGTTACCAACAACTTGGATAGGAATATTGCCTCCCGCAGCCGACGACGAATTGAGAAACATCAAGTGAAGGCTGAAGCAAGAATGAAGCAGCAGAGACTGCCTGGCAAGATCAAGCTCCAAGGACGCTTCAAGCATGTGGATAAATGGATGCCAGCTGAATGGAATGACGATTGGGAATCATTCAAGCAAGAGTTTGTGAATGATGTCTACTATAGGAAGGTGTTCGCAACTGAAGATCCAAGAAGAGTCGTCAAGGAAGCCCTGACCGAGCTGCACTCTGGGGATCCGGGCATGTTCAGCCAGTTCAGACGTGCAATGATTGATGCAAAGCTGGATATGAACACAGTCCCCGTCCCTCAGAAGGTCACATATCTATCTCCATTCATCCCAGACACAAGAAATCCTAACCGACAGAAGATTGTAGCTGAGGCAAGAAGAGTCTGTCAGGAACATGGAGTAGATATATCGAAGGAGTCAGATGCAAAAAGAGAAATTTTTGTCAGGATTTTTGGAAAGTATGGGCTGAAGTATTAGCTAAGTTAAAGTTTTTGAGCAACTAATGTATTTTGATTTTTGTGCATTTCTGTGTTAACATCAGTTGTAATGAAAACTTTCATCATTTATCCGATTTACCTTGACGTACAATCTCTAGTTGTCCAAGCTCTGAATCGCAAAGTTATTTCAATACCATGTTATAACTGTGCTAACACTTTGATGTTTAATCTTATAGACTGTCTGGAATTTTAGTTGAGATTTTAGATAGGTCAGTAGGGTTTAGATCAGTAGGGTTTGGCATCACCAAAAAGGAGAAAATTGTTGGGAAATTTAAGTAAAGTTTTGATTGATTCCAAAACCAACTTACCCCAACCGAGTAGATGTTGCCACATCCTAATGTTAAGTATTTAGGCTCGCTATTTGAGCAATGTTTAGATTTTATCTTTACAGGACTCTGGCTGAAGACGGCAACATGGCTTTACTCGGATAAAGCTTCAGATGGAAACTCGGATGGAACATCAGATGTGAAGCCAACTGATCGGATATAAAACATCAGGTGTAAGAAAGACAACTGAGCGTTCAAGATACAGAACATCAGATGTAAGAAAGACAACTGAGCATTCAAGCCAACTGTTCAGATGGAACATCAGTTGCAGGATTCAATCTGATAGATCGACAACATGAAGTTCAAGGCAGCTGAGGGTTCAACTGTTCCTCTTCAGACAGAATGTCAGATGAAGATAGCGATCAGATGGAACATCAGCTGAAGACCACTCAGATGAAGACCAAACTACTCAACCGACCAACCAATGTTGAAAGACAAAGGTTGAAATTTGAATTTCAAAAAGGAAGTCACGTGAAGGTTTGACGTTCTGTCATTACCTCATTTGTCCCAACACAAGGTTGTCTCAGAAGGAAAGTAGAAGTTCACAGTTGCCAAATTGGGAAAATCTGCAGAGATGAGAGACAAGCCATCGCTTTCACAGAATAGAGATCAACGGCTCATCCAACGGCTAGTTGATTCTCTCCGCTTATAAATAGAGGCATTCATTCATTCATCAAGACTGAAGACAGAGAAGAGATACACGAGCGAAAGAACGACAATATACTACACAAGCTAAATTGCAATTAATCTCTAAGAACATCACTAGTTGAGAGTTCATAGAGTGTTAGAATCTGTCTTGGTGTTTTTGATCTTAGTTTGAGTCTTCATTTGAGTGGTCTTCAGCTGATGTTCCATCTGATCGCTATCTTCATCTGATATTCTGTCTGAAGAGGAACAGTTGAACCCTCAGCTGCCTTGAACTTCATGTTGTCGATCTATCAGATTGAATCCTGCAACTGATGTTCTGTATCTTGAACGCTCAGTTGTCTTTCTTACACCTGATGTTTTATATCCAATCAGTTGGCTTCACATCTGATGTTCCATCCAAGTTTCCATCTGAAGCTCTATCCGAGTAAAGCCATGTTGCCATCTTCAGCAGGAGTCCTGTAAAGATAAAATCTGAACATTGCTTAAACAACGAGCCTAAATACTTAACATTAGGATCTGGCAACATCTACTCGGTTGGGGTAAGTTGGTTTTGGAATCAATCAAAACTTTACTTAAATTTCCCAACAGTTTTAGGTGGACTAAGGAATATGAGCAGGCTTTTGCTAAACTCAAAACTGCAATGTTTATAGCTCTAGTTTTAGCACTACCTGACTTTACCCAAAAGTTTATTCTGGAGACAGATGCAAATGGTACAAGAGTTGGTGCTGTTCTGATTCAAAACAAAAAACCCATAGCTTTTTTATGAGCAAATCATTGTGTCTTAGGAACCAAACTCTATCAATATATGAAAGAGAGTTCTTAGCAGTGGTAATGGCAATTCAGAAGTGGAGATTTTACCTACAAGGACATAAGTTTATAATAAAAACAGACCAACAAGCTCTAAGGCATTTGTTGGATCAAAAGGTGATGAACCCAGTCCAACAAAAATGGATCACTAAACTCTTGGGGCTGGATTATGAGATTCAGTACAAGAGAGGAATTGAGACCAAAGCAGCATATGCTTTGTCCAGGTGATCAGATATAAAAGAAGAATGTTTGGCAATCACTACAATTTCTCATGTTCGGATGCAGCAGGTCAGGAAAAGTTATGAAGGGGATGCCTATTTTTCCTAAGTACTCACTAATAAATTAATTGATTCTGCAATTTATCCTGAATTCCAAGTGGAAAATTGTATTATTAAGTTCAAAGGAAGAGTTTTTGTGGGATCTATTAATGGATTGAGGTAGACAATTTTGGAAGAAGTGCATGGGACATCATTTGGAGAATACTCTGGCATCCATGGTTCCTACTCCAGACTCAAAGTTTTTTTCCACTTGCCTCAAATGAAAAAGATGTGGAAACTCTAGTGAAGGAATGTGATATATGTCAGAGGAACAAAACAAATCACTTCCTCTACCCAGGTTTGCTGCAGCCATTACCTATTCCAGACAAGGTTTGGACTCACATTTCTATGGACTTCATAGAGGGGTTACCAAAGTCAGCTGGAAAAGATGTTATTTTGGTTGTGGTGGATAGATTGAGTAAGTATGGGCATTTTTTGGCCTTGTCTCATCCTTTTACTACACAGACAGTGGCCAAGATATTCATGGATAATATTTCCAAATTACGTGGTCCACCAGTCAGCATTGTTTCTGATAGGGATAAGGTGTTTACTAGCTTATTTTGGAGGGAATTGTTCAGACTCATTGGAACTAAACTGGAGATGTCAACTGCTTACCACCCACAATCAGATAGATAGACAGAAAGACTGAATCAATGCTTGGAAGGATATCTATGTTGTATGTCTAGGGCTAATCCCAAGCACTGGTTGAAGTGGTTATCCCTAGCAGAATATTGGTACAACACTAACTACCACAGTTCCCTAAAGTGCACTCCCTACCATGCTTTGTATGGATTACCTTCTCCACACACTGGGATAAGAGCCTTTATCAATACTTCCCAACATGAAGTTAAAGAATGGATGACTCAGAGGCAGTCTATCATACATGTGCTCAAGGAAAACCTCAAACAGGCACAAGAAAGAATGAAAATTTATGCAGATTTGAAACAAAGTGAGAGAGCTTTTGAGGATGGAGAATTCATATACCTGAAGTTGCAACCATTCCGCCAGAATTCAGTGGCTCTGGGTAAGAATTTGAAATTGGCTGCCAAGTATTTTGGTCCTTATGAAATCCTGGAGAAAATTGGGTCAGTAGCATATAAACTCAAGCTTCTTGATTCATCTAAAATTCATCATGTGTTTCACGTTTCCTTTTTGAAGAAATGTTTGGGTAAAGAAGTCATACCATCAATGGAGTTGCTGGACACCGATGCCGACGGACACTTCAAGGTCACTCCTTTTCAGATCTTGGATAGTCGAATTATTCAGCACGAAAACAGAGAAGTTGAATAGGTGTTAGTTCAGTGGTCAAAGACCGGCACAGATCTGAACAGTTGGGAAGATCTCAAATCTCTTCAGAAGAAATTTTCTGATATAGATCATCAAGGACAAGGATCTAAAATTGAAAGGGGTATTGTCATGAAACTAGAAGTAGAAGATGTTGAGGGAGTTGACTCGATTGTGGAAGGGAGTTCGATTATTATGGGAGAAGAGATGCAATCTGGGCATGGTGTTGAATTTGGAATCGAAGCTGTGAAGAAGGATGAAGAGAAAGTTGTGTCAAGGATGGAGGAGAGGAGTCAAAGAAAGAAAAAATCCACTTTCCATGTGGCTGAAGAGGGAGGCAAGGCAGATTTTCCAGAAGTGTGTTTGAGAATAGTTGTTTAGTTCTATTACGTTTCTTCATTATCATTTACTTTTTCTGTTTATTTTATTAGTTGGTAATTTCCAGTTGTATTAGTACGTAAAGAAAAGCTTGTGCACATGGGCAGTAGTATATATATGCTAATCCCATGTGAAGGAAAAACCTAGTAATGAAATATCTTATCTCTCGCCTCCTATCTCTCTTTCCTCTTCCCTCTTTCTCACCTCTCCCATCTATTCTCGTAAAGATCATATTTTTATCACATCAAATTATATTAAAACACAAGGGTTCATTATAAATAGGTTACATCAGTGAAGTACTGGGTTCAATCTTGCTTGCTGGCAATGTGAATTTCTCAGCTTATATGATAGTGTATAATGTAACTAAAAAGGATACATTATAGAAAACTGGAATAAGAGAACAAACGAATTTGAATATCTACCTAAGCTACTTTGTTCTTCCTTCTTGGGTTGCTGTAATCACGTTATATGGAAGCGTCTTCTTCAGGATTCTGCATAAAAGAAGGGCCGGGGGTGTTTTCCAGCGAACCACCTCCGACGCCCAAGTCAGTATTCTGGTTTTTGGATAAAGAAGGAATGAATGTAAGCTAAAAAGTAAATGAAAGGTAGAATGTGTGTATGAGATGGATATTTTTGATATATATACTCGTGAAATTACTTGGAGATGAAGTTGCTTTATTCTAGTATTTGCTGCTACGGACTTTACACGCGCTACTGTTTCATTGGCTAAGATGAAATGTACCTTCTGACAGTACTATAGATGCATTAAATAAAGTATCTTTGTTCGTCAGGTATGCATATAGAAAGGAGACCTCAACCGGAGAGCTCATCTCTGGTCAGATACCTACTAAGAGAGCTCATCAGAGAACTCACACGAGACTTTAACGCAGGATCCCTAAGGACCTTCTCAATAGACCTCAACGTTATATTGGTGAATATATTATCAGGTCTGCAAGGGACCTGAGCCTTTTTGAGCCATATCATCTGCTCCCCTCTACTCTGGACTTCAAAGATCTCCTTTTGAAATACAGAGTATAATTTGACATCATTCACAGTAGTTCAGCTATCACTAAGGAGACCTGACTATTTCGAATAGTATAATCATTTTAATTGACGTCAGCCATCAATCAAGCATTATTTTATTACTATTTTTGGGGAGTAGTGGGGGACTCTTTGGTTTTACCTTTTTTCAACCGTCCCTCCCCCTTTTAAATCTTCTAATCTTATCTTCATTTTTTCCTTTTTTACTTTTACTTCCCTTCCTTTCTCCCATCGCTTACTCATGGCGAAATCATCTTCCCGCTCAGATGAAGATACCATTTCTAACCATCCGGAAACACATGCAACCGCTGTGCATCCTCACTCCCCTTCTCTCGCTGATTCTCATTCTGGAGCATCTTCTCATATCTAGGAAGGAAGGGACTGCCACCAGTCTACCCGCCGCTCTCGCCGTATTGCATTAAAAAATCCCTCCTCTCTGGCGCGCCGTTCTGGACCGAAGATAGTAATGGATCTAGTGGAGGAATCTGCCTCCCCTAGAAGAGCACAAAGAATACCAAATCCCATCCCTAGGAGGTTGCTGCTTCTCTTCAAGCAGAGGATTATGCTCCTCCCCTTTATGCTCCTGATGCCATAGCAGGTGAATCTTGTTTAACTGATGATGAATTAACTTTAGTAAAATCTTGGTTACAATGCGATGACTCCTTTGAATTAACCATATGAATGACCGCATCTACAAGATTACCCTGCTGTAACTTTTTAGTACCACCAAATTGAGGCTGGCCTGCGATTTTCTTTACCAAAATTTGTCGTTAAAGTCTGTGACCTTCATAGTTTATGGCCTAACCGCCTTCTTCCTTCCTCTATCAAGATACTTCTCAGTTTTTACATACTACTTCGAGGGAATGGGGGTTATCCTACCCCATCCCTATCCCAGGTTGTATATGATATAAAACCCTTTGATGCTTTCTACTACACAAGCGCTAGACCGAAAGGTCATGCTCATCATTTATGTGTACCTCGTAGTCAAGGGAAAGAATGAAAAAACAAGTACTTTGTTGTTATACCCAAGAGTGGACAATGACCTTTCTCATATGGCCAGTGGCAAGAACTCCGGCTGAAAAAACCTCGTCTAGCCATCAAAGACATATCAGCCATCAAACGCAAGGTGCTAACTAAGCTATCAAAGGAAGCTCAGTTGAACGTCTTCAAATTCAACTTTTTTCTAACTGATCCATTAGTCCTTTCTTTCTTTGAATTGGCCCTCCGTGGAGGGTGCTCCTTTAAACTCGAGGGTGGGTTCTACATGTCTCCGCTTTACCTTTCAACTGACTGTTTTGTTTCGTTTTTTACTTTCTCATTTATGTATTTCTCTTCTTTTCTATAGAAATGCCTTGGATACAAGATGTGAAGCTTCGCGATGATAATGAATTCGACTTCAACATTATCTTGCAAGAACAAGCCAGCGAAGAATCTCAGGGTGCCAGCCCCGTGGATATTTCTACTTTTGTACCTCCACCTCTCCCGCCTGCTCCCCATGCTCAGAGAGCTTCCCTGGTTCCTCCAAGCAATCTTTCCAAGCTTAAAGCGGGAAAAACTGCTACCAAAGGGATTTCCTCTAAAGACCGCAGCCTTGAAAAGCTCCCTCTTACTGAGCTTCCTTTTACTGAGGGCAAAGGAAAAGACAAGGTGGATCAGAGTGCTAAGCGCAAGAAACCTTTCCCTGCTAGACCTCCCACGGGAGCATTCAAGAAAAGCAAGCAGACTCCTGGCCTTGAGAGCTCTCCACCTCCATCCACAGACTCTCCCAGATATGTGTTCAGGGGTCAAACTTCCAGCTCTCTGTGCCAGCTTCCTACCTCAGAATGCCTCTCTCTTCTACAAGCACTTTCTCCATCTGAAGAAAATGTTAGGGTAAAACCCCCTACCTTAACACAGCTTCAGGAAGACAATGCTCATTGTTTGATAAAGATATTCCCTTTGAACCTTGCTTTACTAGCGATATTCGCTTTTCTTTTCTTTTGACCATTTTTTTTTCTTTATTCCTAGCTAATTGGCGCCCATGGAAGGCTACTGCAATTTAAGGATGATTCGAGAGAGGAGAAAGAGCTCAAAAAACTGAGGAATGCTCTGGTGTCCTACAAAGTGCAACTACAAGAGCTGTCCAAATCGCATGAAGAGCTACAATTGCAGAACCATGACATACTTGAAGCTAGCCATCAACTGTCCTTGGGCAACGAAGATTTGAAAAAGAAAAGCCACAAGCTATCTCAATCCTTAGAGAAGATGTCATCTTTTGCCGAGGAAAACGCTTCCTTGAGCTCAGTGAATGCAGATCTCAGCCATCAGCTCAACCAAACTACTCGGAAGCTTACTGAGACTGAGGATCTTTTTCATGCTGCTAATCTCTCATACCAGTCAGGCTATGCTGATGGACTTCAAGAGTGCCGCAACCTCATTCTACAAACCTCTATGGGTCAACGAGCCTTGCAAATTCTTCATGAAGGTATCCTGAAAGCTTATAAAACTTCTCCCAAATATCTGATGACCGTTCGCCAGGATATTGTCTTTTTGGCCAAGAGATGTGGTATGACAGTACTCGCTAAAGCTCGCACCATGGGTTTCCAGGATCCTCTTGACGTGGATCCTATAGTGAAGCATTTACCTCTACCTCCCTCGTTCAAAGGTGATCCTAGAACTCCTCCTAGCAATCAATGGTGGCTCCCTGTGATGCGCACAACTTTCGAAGCTCTAACTGCCCCTTGTGATCTCAACGATTCTGCAATCTGTCTGAACCCCTCTATGATTGCTTCCCAAGGGACTTCAGCCAGCCTGCTACTCACCAGGGTATATTCCTTTACATATCCTCCACAGTCGCTTTTGAGAATTCATAATGCTAACAATTCCTTTTCATCTTCAGATGTTCCTCTTACTGGTGAGACCTCTCAAGCACCTGGTGCCGCCCCAAAAGATGCTGAAAATCCCTCCTAGGCCATGGATGAAGACCCCACCAATTACTTGGCGTAGTTTCTGCCTTTATGTCAATTTCTAAATAATGTTGCTTTTTGTATAACTACTAGAGCTTGACTATTTTTATTTGCTTGTTTCACTTTTATCCAATCTACTCTCTGAACAATTAATACTTCATCTGCTACTATCTGCCTACTTTTGGCAATCTTTTGTTATGTTTCACTTGCTTCTGACAATCTTTTACCATTTTATTTTGCATTTTCATGAGGTATTTCGAGACCCCCTTAGGGGTGTAGAGTACACCCCTACTCCCCACTACTCTAGATGGTTTCATTTTTCTATTAAACCATTTTGTGTATTTTACTCATTTATTTCATTTCATAACCACGAGCATTACCAGGTTTTCTATTCAAATCATTCTTAAAATCTTTCTTTTTTACCAGTTAGAATTAAACAAAACTTGCTTTCAACAAGCTCTAACTCTAACGCATATATCATAAGAACAAGAAAAACTTCTCAGCCTTTATTTACTTCCAACAAGCTCTCTGCGTGCCCTAACAAGATTACTTGTCTAGCTGCACAAGTATTCTACCAAAAAGAAGGGATAAGAGACCTGGCACGAAGGCCTTTTTCAGCACAACAAACTTTTAAAAACCGACCACTGAAAAACAAATAAAGAGTAAAATCATAGCACTAAACAAAGTACTTTTTGAGGTTGCCTATGTTCCACGGCCTAGGCTCTATTTCTCCCTCATGATTCATGAGCTCATACGCACCACTAGCTAGGACTTTAGTTACCACAAAAGGTCCCACCCAATTCGGCTCGAACTTCTTCACAGGGTGCATCGCATAAGCTCTCTTGAGCACAAGGTCTCCTTCTTCAAACTTTCTTGGTTTCACCTTTCTGTCATACATAGCTTTTATACGAGCTTTGTAAGCAAGAGTTCTCTGATAAGCCCTCTCTCGAGCTTCTTCAATTAGGTCCAAGTTTTCCATTCTCAGTTCTCTATTCACCTCCTCATTATAAGCTAAAATTCTATGCGTCGGGACCTCCGTCTCTATTGGCATAACAACATCTGCACCATATACCAGATAAAAAGGGGATTGCCCTGTGGCGGTCCTTTGGCCGGTTTTGTATGCCCATAATACTGAGTTCAACTCCTCTACCCACTGAGACCTTTCCTTTTCTAGCCTTGCTTTTATACCATTCACGATAGTCCTGTTGGTAACTTCCATTTGCCCATAGGTCTCCGGGTGAGCTACAACAGCAAACCTTTGCTCAATCCCTCTAGCTTTACACCAAGCTTGCATTTTCTTGCCAAAGAATTGTGTGCCATTGTCTGATACCAGCACTCTTGGCAACCCGAATCTGCAGCAAATGTTCTTCCACAAGAATTTTATGATGCTTTCTTCCGTAATCGAGGATAGAGGTTCTGCCTCTACCCATTTACTGAAATAATCTACTGCCACTATGATATGACATTTCTTTCCCATTGCCATTGGCAACTTCCCTATCAAGTCAATGCCCCATTTATCGAAGGGACACTCAGAATACTGAACCCCTAATTCTTCTGTTGGCCTGTGGATCAATGGTTCATGTTTCTGACACTTTGGGCATTTCTTTACAAAGGCTTCCACATCCTTTTTCAAATGAGGCCAGTAGTACCCAGCTCTCAGCACGCGTCTGACCAGGTCTCGATACCCCGAGTGACACCCTGCTCTGCCTTGATGTACTTCTTCAATCATCTGCAGACCTTCCTTCTCCATCACACATCTGAGCAATGGCTGTGAGAGAGCTCTCTTAAACAAACATCCCCCTACTATGCAATACTTCGCATACAATCTCCTTTTTATGGCTCCCACCCCATCTATTTGTTCTCCTATCCTCAAGAAATGTAAAATAGGAGCTCTCCAATTATCTTTTTCTTCTATCTCTTGAACATCGCTTACTATATATTTGGATGCTATCCTCAACAACATTACTTTGTCAGGAATTACCTCACCTATCGAGCTTGCTAATCTAGCCAAGTGATTTGCTTGAGTATTGAGATCTCTAGGCACTTGCTCTACCTTCAAACTTTGCAAACCGCTCCTCAACTTCTTTACTTTTTCCACGTATTCAATCATTCTTTCCTCCTTTGCCTCATAATTCCCCAAGACTTGTTGAGCAACCAACTGCGAGTCAGAATAGATAGTAACTCTCTGAGCTCCCAACTCGACTACCATCTCCAGTCCTTTCACAAATGTCTCGTACTCCGCTTCGTTGTTAGATGTTTTAAATTCGAACTTTAGTCCATAACTTAATTCATTCTGATCGGGCGTTGTAATGACAATTCCTACGCCACATCCTTCAGTGGTCACTGACCCATCAACATGGACTTTCTATTCTAGCCACTGCACGGGGCGTGTGGTTTCTTGGACGAAATTTGCGAGAGCTTGCGCCTTAACAGCTATCCGTGGTTCAAACTCCACATCGTACTCACCTAAATCCACACTCCATTTCACCATCCTCTCTGAGAGGTCAGGTTTACTTAACACTTGCTTTAAAGAGAAATTAGTTCTCACAATCACCTTATGAGACAGGAAGTACAATCTCAACCTTCTTGCAGCTATCTTGACAGCTAACGCAGCTCTCTCAACATCTGAATACCTGTATTCAGCCCCCTGCAATGCTTTACTGATATAATAAATGGGTTTCTGATAAGAATTCTCCTCCCTAATGAGAACTGCACTCAACGAATGATCTCCCACATAAATATATAGATACAAAACCGCCCCTGGGATAGGCTTTGTCAGTATCGGAAGACTTGCCAAGGGACTTTTCAGTTCTCCAAAAGCCTTCTGACAATCCTCGTTCCATTCGAATTTGCTAGCTTTCTTCAGTATGTTAAAGAATGAGAAACTTCTTTCAACAGAAGTCGATATGAATCTGCTCAGGGTTGTTATCCTCTCATTCAACCATTGCACTTCTCTGATATTCACAAGAGCAGCCATTTCCAAGACAACTTTCACTTTATCTTTATTTACTTCGATTCCTCTCGGGGTCACCATGTAACCGAGAAACTTTCCCGATTTAACTCCAAAAGTACATTTTGCTGGGTTCAGTCTTAAATTATATTTCCTTATTACCGCCATGACCTCCTCCAGGTCTCCGGCGTGATGCTCAGCTTTCAAACTTTTCACGAGAATATCATCCACATTTGGTTTTCAAATATTGCGTCCATCATTCTTTAGTATGTGGCTTCCGTATTTTTCAAGCCAAAAGGCATTCTTACATACGCAAATGTACTACATACCGTTACAAAAGCCGTTTTAATCACTCCTCAGGAGCTAACTGCATCTGGTGATACCCCTGGTATGCATCCAACATGGACAGTAGTTCACAGCCTAAGGTGGAGTCCACCAATTGATCAATGCATGGTAATGGATAATGGTCTTTAGGGCATGCCTTATTCAGGTTTCTAAAGTCGATACACATCCGTCGGCTACCATTGCTTTTTGCCACCATTACCACATTTGATAACCATTCAGAATATTGGATTCTGACACTATGACCAGCATCCAGCAAATGCTTAATCTCGTCTCTTATTACCTTCTCTTTCTCAGGCCCAAAAGCTCTCTTCTTCTGTCTTATCGGCTTTGCTTTGAGATCCACATTCAAATGGTGCACCACCACTGCTGGGTCTATTGCCACCATGTCTCCTGGGTGGAACGCAAACAAATCCGCATTTCTTCTCAAGCATCGGATTACAGCTTCCTTCTGTTCTTCTGTCATCAATTTTCCCATTTTAGTGGAAAAACCCGTCTTATCTGGAAACAGTTCCACTATCATCAGCTTCTCTTCGACTAGCTGCATACGAGGTTCAAGGCCTTGCTCTGCCTCCTCCATCTTTGCATCTTTACCTTGTACTAAGCCTCCTACTCCTGGAGCCTCATTTACGTTTCGTTTGGCGTGCTTAATGGACTTCACATAAGATTCCTTCGAGATCTCCTGATCTCCAGTGAATTCTCCTACTAGCCCCTCTTTTTGAGCAGGGAATTTCATTTTCATGTGGTATGTGGAGACCACTATTTGGAAGTCATTCAAGGCAGGTCGTCCCAAGATTATGTTATAAGCTGATGGCATATCTACCACCAGAAACTTTACCATTCGAGTGCTGAATGCCTCCCCACCTCCTAAAGTTACCTGAAGGGTCACTTCTCCTTTAGGTTGTATTTCTCCTCCAGCAAAGCCATACAATGCAGTGTTCACTGGTACTAAGTCGGCGTCAATTTTCATTTTCTGGAAACAGTTCCAAAAAAGTACATTAACCGCACTTCCCGTATCCACGAAGATTCGCGCTACTTTCCAATTAGCTACCTCTGCACTAATTACTAGAGCATCATTGTGAGGTTCCAGACTGACCAGGTCTTCTAGTCCAAAACTCACACATGCTTTAGGGCTCAATTTCTCTCCTGGGAATGAGTCCACCACATCAATTTCCATTCCCACTGCTTCACCCAGTTCCTGGACCTCCTTACTCACTTGGGCCTTGGCAGCTCTCACATGGGCTTTGCGAGCTCGACCTGAATCTCTATTAAAATCCCCCCCATAATCATACTAATGTTTTCCCTTTTCGAGGGAGGATCTTCTCGCCGAGGGGGATATCTTTCCTTTTGACCAAGTTTTCCCTACTCAGGTTCTTTTCTCTTGTATCCCTTCTCTCTTTCTTTTTTGACAAATTGGAGCAGGGTATCGTCTTTCTTTAGTAGCCGTTCTACAACATCTTTAAGATGTCTACAGGAGTTTGTGTCATGACCATAGTCGTTGTGGTATTTGCAATACAACTCAGATCGCGGGTTACAGGGAGCTTCTTTGTAAGTGCTAGGAAATTTAAAATGTGGAGACCTAGCTGCAGCCTCCATCACCTCTACTAACGATGCATTGAGAGGTGTATACTGATCAAATCTTTCAGGAGTTCTTTTGGGAATCTGCCTTCCTTTATCCCTATCAGCTCTCGCAGTCGCAGATGATCTCCTATCTGAGGATTCTTTCTTAGCGATGGGGGATTTCTTCGTAATTTTCCGAGCCTCTTCCAAGTTAACGTATTTATCAGCTCTCTGCAACAGCTCCTCAAAGTACACAGGAGGTTTTTTGTTCAATGAATTGAAGAACAAACTCGGTGCTAATCTTTGTATCAATGCTTGTACTTTCACATCATCAGAAGCCAAAGGCACTTGTAATGCTTTAGCGTTGAAACCCCCCATGTACTGGCGTAAGCTCTCTGAGGGCCCTTTGCTCAAAGCCATAAAGTGAAGATGACGTCTTAACATGTCTTTTTGCACTAGCAAACTGATGTAAGAACATAGACTTGAACTCCTAGAACGAGTCTATGCTATTAGGTGGTAGTTGCGAGAACCACTGTTGAGCTATCTTTGACAGAGTGGTGAGAAAAACTCTGCATTTTACCGCTTCAGTATATTGATGGAGCATCACTCCATTCTTAAACCTCATTACATGCTCATGCAGATCTGTGGAACCATCATATTCCAACGTCAATGTCTTGAAATTTGGAGCAGTTGATCATCCTTGATATTGTTAGAAAAAGGGGACTGACTGTTGCACACCCCAACAGGCTTCTTAGGTGATTTCTTGGGCGAAGAGACCTTCTTCTAGAGGTTCTTTATCTGCTGTTTGACAGCTGAAATTTCTACAGCAGCCACCTCATCTCGAGACCTTACAATTTTTCCTCCGTCTTCTGCACATTTTCATAGTGTCAGGAAATTACACATAAGTAAGTAATCATTACTTCGCTAATAAATCATTTCAGGCTATTATCAATGCCTATTTCCTTTTATTCGCTAACTACTGACCATCCTCAGATTCAGTTTGAGGGCTCTCGTAACCTTCACTTTCATATTGATTTTCTCCTACAGGTTCTCCATGTCAGGAATCAAGAGGATATTCAGATCATGAATTATGTCTTTTTCATAAGTAAGACCTGAGTTACCCCATCTGCTTCTTATTGTCACTAAGTCACACAAGGCACATTCATATCTCCTTGGATTTTCCCTTTAGGGCATTGCTAAGCTTCTTGTTCTGGCTCTCAGGTGATGCCATGGCCTTAGACACAACTTGATTCACCATAGCACTAAATTGATCCATTGACAGTGTATAAGTAATGTTGGGTTGCACACGAGTTTGCAGCTCCTCATGGAGTCCTCCTTTGCGACCTCCCTCCTTCTGAGGACTTGCTGATTGAGAGGCTCCCTCTTTCTGAGGTGTTGTTGGCTTCTACAATGCCACTTTAGCCACATTGCGATTCTCCTCTTTTGTACGCTCTTCTAAAGAACTATCATAACGTGCCACCCCTTCAGGGGGAGATTCTCGGTCTCGGACCGATATGCTCTCCATAACTACAATTCAAAATTGCCAGCCGTCAGATCATGACCACAGAGAAGCATTGAAATTATAACAAGTGTTCAACACTACGTTTTTTTCAAGGAACTATCGTCGAGTTCCCCTGGGATTCTAGGAAATTCAGGGAACGCACTACAACATGTTGGATTTTGAGGTGTTGCTGCTCAAGAGGTGAACTACTCAAATATGTTGGCAAATTTTATGTAGCCAAAAGTACAGCTAAAGTATCGAAGCCGCTGCGTAGAACAAACTCTGTTATGTGTGCTTCAGTCCATGCTAAGGGAACCTGGAACAGTCTGGCAGAGACTTACCTTATCGGCGCGAATTTTGCGGGATAGTTTCCAAGTTTATGATAGATGCGGACAAGATACATATCAAGCAGATAAGAGATGTGTTCCCTAAGCCTTATCCTCACAAGGAAAGAAGATCTAAAGATATATACTTGATGGCGAAGAGATCTAGGGTTTGGCACCTATATATATTCGACATCATCAATTGTGAGGGTAAGTCGTTGTTTTATTGTTTGAGTGCTTATACTTTCTTGAGAGTATTGTATTGTGAGAGCACAAATACAATATTTGATAAAGTAAGTCTTAACGAGAGTTAAGGGTCGAACTGGCGGTTCGAGCTTAGGTTGAGCGATTGTAGATCGTCAATCACAAATTCACGTGAAGTTAGGAAGAGGGTGAGCGAAAGGGTAGCATAAGGTGGTGACCTGTATGTGTAAGATCCTCTGTAGCCATTTCTTCTAATAGTGGATTGGTTCGCTCTTGGGCAAAGGCCCCCCAGACGTAGGTTGCAAAACCGAACTGGGTTACCATATTGTGTGTCTTTTATTTCAGCACAGTTTATCATTTCTGTTATATTGTCTGTGCTAAGTTTTTCAGTAACGCAAATAACTTTATTTGCATAAAGTGTTTGCCTAGATCTAACAATTGGTACCAGAGCGGTACACCGATCTTACTGGTGTTGATCTTGGGACAGACATCTAAACGTGTTGCTGCGTTCGTGATAAGACACAATGACTTCCACATGTGGCAATTTGATGATGAAACCACCAATTCTTGATGGATCCAACTATGGATATTGGAAGATTCGTTTGATGGCACACATTAGAGCCATCAATGAAGAGGCATGAGAGACGATAAAGTCAGAATTCAAATCTCCCACTAATGTTACCAAAAATGATACATTATGTAGAATAGACATGAAATAAAGAAATATTCGCATATTCACCTAGACAACTTCCTTCTTCTTCTTAACGTGACCAGAATTACGTCCTTGGTGTCTACTTCCACCGAGCTCTGCAACAAAAGAAAAGCCAGGGGTGTTTCCGACGAACCACCTCCGATGCCTAAGTTAGTTCTTTGTCTAAAAACGAATGTAATAGTAATGTTGGTGAGAGAGTGTGTATGAAATAGATATTTTTTGGATATATATACTCATGTAATTACTTGGAGATAAAGCTCCCTCTTTATCGTACCTCCATCTATAGTCTTTGTACGTGCCGCTGCTTTATTGGTCGAGGCAAGTTGTACCTTCTGACAGCACTGGCAAGCATTAATTAAAGTGCTTTAGTTAGGTACGCAGACAATACCAGGAGACCTCATCGAGAGAACTCACGAGAGTCCTCTCTACAGGTCTACGACGAAAGCTCGTGGGGAACCTCGGATGAGACCCGAACATGTGATAGCTGAGGGTTTCCCACATAATTAGGGATGAGATCTCTTTCAGCATTCTCCACGAGGGACCTGAACTATTTTAAGCCACATCATCTACTCCCCCCCATTCTAGATTTCAAAATTCTCTTTTTGAGATTTAGAGTATAATTCAAACACATTCGTACAGACTGAGAGGTCAAAAAGGAGACCTGCCGGATTCGAATAAGACATGTGTTCAGGTGACGTCAGCTGTCAATCCCTCTCTATTTTATTATTATTTTTGAGGAGTAGTGGGACTCTTCGATTTTACCTTTTTTCCAACCGCCTCTACCTTCCATTCATCCCTCTTTAACCTTATCTTTCATTCTTCTTTTCATTTTTACTCTTACTGTCATTTCCTTTTACTATTATACGCAAATGGAAAAATCATCTTCCCGCACGGATGAGGATACCACCTCCGATCATGCAGATACACAAGTCCCTGTTATACCTGCTCGCTCTCCTTCTCACACCGATTCTCACTCTGGAGCGTCTTCTTACACGCCAGAGACGGGAGACTGCCTTCAGTCTACTCATCGTTCTTGCAGAATTGCTCTGAAAAATCCACCCTCTCCGGTATGTACTTCTGGGCCCAAGGTAGTGGTGGATCTGGTGGAGGAGTCGGCTTCTCCTCAGAAAAGGTGAATCCCTCACGCCATCCCTTCTCCTCACGCAGAAGACCGTCCCTTCTCCTCACGTAGAAGACCGTAGGCCTCGTCTTTACGCTCTCAACGCCATTGCAGGTGAATCTTCTTTAACTGATGACGAACTGTCCTTAGTAAAATCTTGGTTGCAATGTGATGATTCTTTCGAAGTAAGATTACCCGAAGTGTATGAACGACCACATTTGCTAGACTATCCTGCCGTAGCCTTTTGGTACCACCAAATAGAAGCAGGTTTACAATTTCCTTTACCTGAGTTTGTTACTGAGGTCTGTGATCTTCACGGTTTATGGCCCAACCGTTTACTCCCCTCTCTTATTAAGATACTCCTTCGTGGGAATGGAGGCTATCCCACCCCCTTCCTGTTTCAGGCCGTTTATGATTTGAAACCTACTGATAATTTCTACTATATAAGTGCTAGGACGATGGGTCCCGCCCAACATTTGTGTGTGCCCCGCAGTTTGGGGAAAGAGTGGAAAAACAAGTACTTTATTGTTATACCCAAGAGGGGGCAATGGCCTTTTTCTTTCGACCCATGGCAGGAGGTCTGGCTGAAAAAGCCTCGCCTGGCTATCAAAGATATATCCGCTATTGAATGCAAGGTGTTAAATAAGTTGTGTGCGAAGACTCGACTGAATGCTTTCAAATTTAATTCCTTCTTGACTGATCCATCAGTTCTTTCTTTCTTTGAACTGGCCCCCGGCGGAGGATGCTCCTTTAAGCACGAGGGTGGGTTCTACATGTCCCCCTTTTGCCTTTTCATTGACCATTTTGCTTTATTTTCTCACTTACATATCCTACTTTCCTTCTTTTTTGTTTTTACAGACATGCCCTAGATACAAGATATAAAACTTCCTGGCGATGATGAGTTCGACTTTGACATTCTGTTACAAGAGCAAGCAAGCAAAGAGTTCCAAAGTACCAATCCTGTGAAAGTTCCTGCCTTCGTACCTCCACCTCCTCCACCTGCTCTCTCTGCCGAGAGGACTTCTCTTGTCCCCTCGCATCATTCTTCCAAGCTTAAGGCGGTAAAGAATGCTAGCAAAGGGATTTCTTTCAAAGATCCTCGCTCTGAAGAATTTTCTCTCAAGGCACTTCCCTCTGTAGAGGGTAAGGGCAAAGACAAGGTGGATCATGGTACCAAGAGGAAGAAAACTTTTCCCGCCAAGCCTCCTACTGGAGCGCTCAAGAAGATCAGGGAGACTCCCAGCATTGAGGACTCTCCTGCCCCATCCACCGAATCTCCTGGATACGTGTTTAGATGCCAAACTTCCAGCTCTCTACGTCAACTTCTGCTTCAGAATGTCTTCTATTGCTGCAATCACTCCCCCCATCTGAGGAAGATGCTAGGGGAAACCCCCCTACTCTTGTACAACTTCAGGACGATAGTGCTCAATGCCTCATGCAGGTACCCTTTGCTCATTGTAGGTCAGGATTCTGTGCGTTGGGACCCCCATCTCTACGGGCATAACCGCATCTGCTCCATACACCAGATAGAAAGGCGATTGGCCTATGGCAATTCTCTGACGGTTCTATATGCCCATAATACTGAATTTAGCTCCTCCACCCACTGAGACCTTTCTCTCTCCAATCTCGCTTTATACCATTCACAATGGTTCTATTAGTAACCTCTACTTGTCCACAAGTCTCTGGATGGGACACAGTAGCAAACCTCTGCTCGATTCCTCTAGCTTTACAACACACCTGAGTTCTTTTGCCAAAGAATTGCGTGCTGTTATCTGACACCAGCACTCTTGGTACCCCAAATCTGCAGCAGATGTTCTTCCACAAAAATTTAATGATGCTCTCCTCCGTTATTGAGGACAAGGGTTATGCCTCTACCCATTTACTAAAGTAGTCCACAGCAACGATAACATGGCATTTTTTCCCTACTGCCATTGGCAACTTCCCAATCAGATAATGCCCTATTTATCAAAAGAGCACTCGGAATATTGAGCTCCCAATTCTTCTGCTGGTCTATGGATTAACGATCCATGCTTCTGACATTTTGGGCATTTCTTTACAAAGGCCTCTGCCTCCTTTCTCAGCTGGGGCCAATAATATCCCGCTCTCAGCACTCACCTGATCAAGTCCCTGTATCCTGAGTGACACCCTGCTTCTCCCTGGTGCAATTCTTCAATTATTCGGAGACCTTCTTCCTTAGTCACACACCTAAGCAACGGTTGCGAGAGAGCTCTTCTAAACAGACATCCCCCTATCACACAATATTTCGCATATATCCTCTTTCCCGCAGCTTTCATTCCATCCTCTAGTTCTCCTGTCCTCAGGAAATTCAAAATAGAAGCCCTCCAGTCTTCTCTTTCTCCAATTTCTTGAATGTTCCCTGATGTATGCTTGGACGCTACATTCAATAAGGTTACCCTTTCTGGGATCACCTCTCCCATCGAGCTTGCCAGTCTGGCTAAGTGATCTGCTTGGGTCTTAAGGTCTCTGGACACCTGCTCCACTTTCAAGCGTTGCAGACTGCTTTTCAGCTTCTTCACCTTTTCTATATATTCCATCATCCTCTCCTCCTTTACTTCGTAGTTTCCTAGGACTTGCTGTGCAACCAGCTGCCAATCAGAATATATAGTAACTTCCTAAGCTCCCAACTCAATTACCATTTCTAATCCTCTCACAAATGCTTCGTACTCGGCCTCGTTATTGGATGTCTTAAATTCAAACTTCAAGGCATAGCTTAACTCTTCCCTATCTGGCATTGTTCTAACAATTCCTGCACCACATCCTTCGGTTGTTACTGACCCATCCACATGAACTTTCCATTCAGGCCATTGTACAGGTCGCGTGGTTTCCTGGATGAAATCTACGAGAGCTTGTGCCTTGATCGTTGTTCGAGGCTCAAACTCTACATCGTAGTCTCCAATTCCACACTCCATTTCACCATCCTTCCCGATAGGTAAGGTTTGCTTAGCACCTGTTTGGAAGGAAAATTAGTTCTCACCACAACTTTGTGAGACAGAAAATACATTCTCAATCTCCTCGCTGCTATCATGACAGCTAGCGCAGCTTTCTCAATGTCCGAATAGTTATATTCAGCCCCTTGCAAGGCTTTGCTAATGTAATAAATGGGTTTCTGGGACAAGTTTTCTTCCCTTATGAGAACCGCACTCAACGAATGATCCCCCACCGCGACGTACAGGTATAGAACTTTTCCTGCGACCGGCTTTGTTAATATTGGGAGACCTGCCAAATGCTCTTTCAAGTCTTCAAAAGCTTTCTGAAAATTTTCATTCCACTTGAATTTGTTGGATTTCTTCAATACTTTAAAGAATGGGGAACTTCTTTCAGCAGAGGCTGATATAAACCTGCTCAAGGCTGTTATTCTCCCATTCAGCTGTTGTACCTCTTTGATACTTGTTGGAGCTGCCATCTCCACAACAGCTTTCACCTTGTCTTTGTTTACCTCAATCCCCCTTTGGGTCACCATGTAACCAAGAAACTTTCCCGATTTGACCCCAAAAGTACATTTTAGTGGATTCAACCACTGATTATATTTCCTTACTACTGTCATCACCTCATTCAGGTCTCTGGCATGATGCTCAGCTTTCAAGCTCTTCACAAGGATATCATCTACATAGACTTCCAATATTCTTCCTATCTGGTCTTCGAAAATTGCATCCATCATTCTTTGGTATGTAGCTCCCGCATTTTTCAGGCCAAACGGCATCCTTACATATGCGAACGTGCCACATACTGTCACAAAAGCTGTCTTAAGCACATCTTCAGAAGCTAGCTGTATTTGGTGATACCCCTGATACGCGTCTAACATAGAAAGTAGCTCGCAACCCGAAGTTGAATCTACTAACTGGTCAATGCATGGTAACGGATAGTGGTCCTTAGGACATGCTTTGTTCAAATCTCTAAAGTCAATGCACATTTGCCAACTGCCGTTGCTTTTTGCTACCATAACTGCATTTGATAACCACTCGGAATACTGAACTTTGACAATATGGCCAGCATCTAGCAGCCGCATGATCTCTTCTCTTATCACTTTCTCTTTTTCGGGCCCGAAGGCTCTCTTTTTCTGCCGACAGGCTTTGCCTTGGGATTTACATTTAGATGATGCACTGCCACTGTTGGGTCTATTCCCACCATGTCTCTGGGGTGGAAGGCAAACAAATCCGCATTTTTTCTCAAGCATTGCATGATGGCCACTTTCTGTTCCTCTGTCATTAACTTCCCCATTTTCGTGGTAAAGCCAGTTTTTGCTGGGAATAACTCTACCATCATCAGTTCCTCTTCAACTGGCTGCATACGGGGCTCAAGGCCATGCTCCAACTCCTCCTTATTTATCTCTTTGTCTTGCATGGGACATCCCATTTTTGGGACTCCCTTCACGTTCTGCTTGGCATGCTTAATGGATTTCACATAAGACTGCTTTGAGGTCTCTTGATCTCCGACCACCTCTCCTACCAGACCCTCTTTCTGAGCAGGGAACTTCATTTTCATGTGGTATGTGGAGACCACTACCTGAAAGTCGTTTAACGCCGGCCTTCCCAAAGTTATATTATAGGCCGATGGTGTCTGTACCACGAGAAACTTTACCATTCGAGTATTGGTGGCATCTCACTTCCTAAAGTTACGTGGAGAGTCACTTCTCCTTTAGTCTGTATCTCTCCACCTGCAAATCCGTACAGCGCAGTATTCACTGGTACCAGGTCAGCATTGATTTTCATTTTCTGGAAACAGTCCCAGAAAAGCACATTGACTGCACTTCCTGTATCCACAAAGATGCGTGCCACCCTCCAGTTAATTACCTCTGCGCTGATCACCAAGGCGTCATTATGAGGTTCCGTGCTGACCAAATCTTTTCTGGCCCAAAACTCACACATGCCTTTGGATTCATTTCCTCTTCCGGGAATGAGTCCACGACATCAATTTCCATTTCTACCGCTTATGCCAACTCCTGCACTTCTCTGCTTACATGAGCCTTAGCAGCTCTCGCATGGGCTTTACGAGCTCTCCCTAAGTCTCCATTAGCGTTCCCCCCATGATCATACTAATATTTCCCCTCTTAGGAGGAGGCTCTTCCCGTCGCGGAGGAGTGCTTTCCCTTTGATTCGATTTTCTTTGCTCTGGTTCCTTTCTCTTGTATCCTTTCTCCCTTTCCTTTTTGATAAACTGAAGCAAAGTGTCATCTTTCTTTAATAATCGCTCAATGGCGTCTTTGAGGTGCCTACAAGAATTTGTGTCGTGCCCATAGTCGTTATGGTATTTGCAGTACAACTCGGATCGAGGGTTACGAGGAGCTTCCTTATAAGTACTTGGAAACTTAAAATGAGGAGACCTGGCTGCGGCCTCCATGACTTCTACCAAAGACGCGTTTAGGGGCGTGTATTGGTCAAACCTCTCTTGAGCTCTCTTAGGTTTCTGCCCTCCTTTATCCTTTTCAGCTCTCGATGCTAAAGACGACCTTTTCTCCGAGGTCTCCCTTTTGGAAATAAGGGATTGTTCTTGCACCTTACGAGCCTCTTGAGCTTCCTCGAGATTGATATATTTTTCAGCTCTTTGCAGCAATTCCTCAAAGAATAGGGGGGCTCTCTTGTTCAACGAATTAAAGAATAAGCCAGGTGCTAATCCCTGTATAAGTGCCTGCACTTTCACATCATCTGAAGCCAGAGGAACTTGCAATGCCTCGACGTTAAAGCGTGTCACATATTCTCGTAAGCTCTCTGAGGGTCCTTGCCTCAATGCCATGAGTGAGGAAGATGTCTTTACATGTCTCCTCGCACTTGCGAATTGATGGAGGAACATAGACTTGAACTCTCCAAAGGAGTTTATACTGTTGGGAGGTAGCTGAGAGAACCACTGCTGAGCCACCTTCGACAGGGTTGTGAGGAAAACTCTACATTTAACTCCCTCGATGTACTGGTGTAACATTCCACCATTTTCAAATCTCATCACGTGCTCGTATGGATCTGTGGAACCGTCATACTCCATCACTAATGTTTTGAAATTTGTCGGCAGTTGATCTTCTCGAATGTCTCGGGAGAAAGGGGGCTGGTTGTCACTTATTTTTACGGATTTTTTGGAAGACTTCTTTGGTGAGGAAGCCTTCTTGTGCAGATCTCTGAGTTGCTGCTTGAGAGCTGCGATCTCAGCTGCTGCAACTTTATTTTAGAATCTTACCATCTTCTCTCCCTCTTCTACATATTTTCATAACAACAATGGGAGAGAACAAGTTAAAAATCATTAACTCGATTATTACTAGTTCTGTTCAGACATATCATCAACACTTCTGACCATTCTTGGATTCAGTGTGCGGGCTCTCATATTCTTCACCTTCATCACAATCCTCATTTTCAGGTTCCTCCTGCAATTATGCTTTCAAATTATTGATTGCTTTAAATAGAGCTCAATTCACCCCATGGATGAAGCTCATCGAAGAGCTCATTGTTATTATGATTAGACTATAGAGACTCATACCTCTCTTGGTCTTTCTCTAGCGATACTGCTAGCTTTTTTATTTTGGCTTTCTGGTGAAACCATAGCTTTAGATACTGCTTGCTTCACCATGGCACTAATTTGATCCATCGAGATCATGCAAG
Organism: Schizonepeta tenuifolia; assembly: GCA_029490685.1. Lineage (NCBI taxonomy): Eukaryota > Viridiplantae > Streptophyta > Magnoliopsida > Lamiales > Lamiaceae > Schizonepeta > Schizonepeta tenuifolia. Next base: position 75,484,992 of record CM055955.1, on the reverse strand, counting down.
TAACGTTCTATTGTGAGGGAGTTTGGAACTCGTCTCCTCGATCCTCCGAGTCTTTATGAGCTTTCTCTTTGTGCGGACTAAGTGACTTAGAGGACCCTTCCTTACGAGGTGTAGTGGGCTTTTGCGCTATCACTTTCGGGGCATCATGATTTCCTTCACTGTCTTGCCCCTCTGGAGAGCTGTCATCGCGCACAGCCCCATCAAAGGGAGGTCCCAGGTCTCGGACCACGATATCATCCATAGCTATAGCACAAGATTATTAACGATTAGCTGTCTGCAGCTATAAAAAATAATTGCAGGTGTTCAACACCTTGTTCTTTTCAGAGAAGCTACAACTAAGCTTTCTCGAGTCTGGGAGAACCAGAGGGCATGATCCACCTGAGCCCCCTCCCAATCTCATTTCCTCAACTTCTGCTGAGGCCGCATGAAACTCGCTTCAGGAGTTTTGCGGTTTCCCACCATGAGATTTTTCAAAGTTTCTGCTTCGAAATTGTTGAATATTTTCCAACGCCATGGAGGGGTGGATTCAGAGCTTGAACCCGTACCTCACCAAAGTTTTTACAGCACAAACAAAAGAACAAGGAATAAAGAAGATTGGAAGAGGCTATACTTATCACAACTCTCAACATTTCAAATTCAGCAGGAATAACTTTGGAAAACTGACAATGGATTTCGGAAGACTCTCGAATTTCTTTTTCAAGAGAAATTAAAGTACAGGATACGTCAAATGCTGATTGTTTTTTAAGAGCCCAGAATTTTTTTCTCTCACCGTATCTAATTAAAAAATTTCTTTAAAAAATGGAAAACAGAACAGAATTCGCTCAACATCACCGCAATTCTTCCCAGTATCGCTCTAAAGAGAAGGAATCTTAAAGGAAAATGTCGTTCCCACAGACGGCGCCAGATAATGTTACCAAAAATGATACATTATGTAGAATAGACATGAAATAAAGAAATATTCGCATATTCACCTAGACAACTTCCTTCTTCTTCTTAACGTGACCAGAATTACGTCCTTGGCGTCTACTTCTACCGAGCTCTGCAACAAAAGGAAAGCCGGGGGTGTTTCTCAGCGAACCACCTCCGATGCCTAAGTTAGTTCTTTGTCTAAAAACGAATGTAATAGTAATGTTGGTGAGAGAGTGTGTATGAAATAGATATTTTTTGGATATATATACTCATGTAATTACTTAGAGATAAAGCTCCCTCTTTATCGTACCTCCAGCTATAGTCTTTGTACGCGCCGCTGCTCTATTGGTCGAGGCAAGTTGTACCTTCTGACAGCATTGGCAAGCATTAATTAAAGTGCTTTAGTTAGGTACGCAGACAATACCAAGAGACCTCATCAAGAGAACTCACGAGAGTCCTCTCTGTAGGTCTACGATGAAAGCTCGTGGGGAACCTCGGATAAGACCCGAACATGTGATAGCTGAGGGTTTTCCACATAATTAGGGATGAGATCTCTTTTAGCATTCTCCACGAAGGACCTGAACTATTTTAAGCCACATCACCCACCATAGCCAGTGGTGAACCCAATGCTGGAAAAGTCAAACACAGGAAAGAATGGTCGGAAGCTGAATGAAAAGAATCTGGGATGAATCAGGTTGTACTGAATGCCATTCAAGCGTCTGTTACTGTGAAAATATTCTCTCTTATTTCCACATGCACCTCAGCAAAGCAAGCATGGGATATTCTGGAGACTTCCTTTGAAGGAAATGATCGTGTGAAAGGGCAACGTCTACAACAACTAGCGACTAAGTTTGAGCTACTGAGGATGGAAGAACATGAATCAATTAGTGACTTTCACGCAAAGCTGTTGAAGATCATTAATGAAAGTGTGGCCCTTGGGAATAAGTTCGATGATGAATATCCTGTCTGAAAGGTATTAAGATCTCTCCCCAATAGGTTCGAGTATAATGTGGCTGCAATTGAAGAAGCAAGAGATCTCTCTAGCATGAAACTAGATGAGCTCATTGGATCTTTAAGAACCTTTGAGATGGGAAAAAAGAATGAAAGTGCTGAAAGGAAGGGAGTTGCCTTTCAAGCTCACAACTGGCATCCTGAGGCATCGTCTGTGCCGAAAGGAGATACAACAGCTGCTGAAGCTATGGCCTTGGTCACAAAGTCATTTAAGAAGGAATTTAAGAAGTTCGTCAAACGAGGGCTTGACAAGAAGAAAGGAAATAAAGCTGAGTCCAACCAAATGGATAAGAATGACTACCAGCCCACTCCAAAGACTGGACCTCAATGCCATGAGTGTCATGGTTATGGACATTAAAAGCGTGAATGCATTAATACGACACGGAGGCTGTCACACCCCGGTTCCCATAAACCGAGACGCGACAGAGGGGAACAAAGAGGCGGGAAAGAAAGGGGCTTACTTTTTGCACATATAACCATTTATTCACAAATTTAATGAAGTGAGGTGACAAAACCGCACTACACTCATTAAAATAAAATTATGGGGTAAACCTGTGTCTAGCATAACAAAAGGAGTCGACCATCCACTTCACCAAATGATGTTATCATGAGGGAGTGGGAATTCGAGCGTCCAAGAGAAGCTGATCACAAGGCACTCTCCATAAAAATAATAAATAACACAAGAAAAACATATTCAGAGTTGCACATTTAAATAACATAGCGGAAGCACATAAACAGATACAACAACAACAACAACAACAACAACAACAACAACAACAACAACAACAACAACAACAACCACCCCTGCCTCAGCCTCGCGTCTTATCACCTGCCTCCCAACCTGAAAACATTTTGAAAAGATTTTGGGCGTGAGTACTAGTGCACTCAGTGGGCAAGATTTTATAAACAATTTTTAGTAAAAACAAAGCAGTTGGTATATCTAAGTTTTACTCGTAAACTTAGAAGGTTTCAAAACATAAAGCCACTTCTAAGATACGTCAAACCTTTTTCATTTGCGCGCCAACAGTGCCGTTCTAGTGTTATTCCTATCATTTCGTGGTACGGTTACATTTCCCGTTTCAACCACAACACAAGATCCCGGTCTTAACCCATCGGATCCAAAACATATATCCTTGTTAGAAAACGATGGTGATCAACCCACCGAACTTCTAACCACGTGTACACAGCCCATTGCTAGTGTGTTAGACCAACAAAAGACCCCGTTCGGTATCGTAGGAACCTTAAACACATAGAGCGCACTAAAACATTGCCATGGATAACCATTTTTCTTTTGCCTGAAATATCAGAGTTTAATAACTCAAAATAATTTTTATATAATAAAACCCACCTGACAGAGAATAACAATGCAGGACAACAACACCAAGACTTCATGATTGCTTACGTAAGTACCTCGAGCTAATGTCGTCAGAAAATCGAGATGAGAATATAAAACTGAACGATGGAAATGAAAATCTACAGCGCCTATTTATAGGAAGAAGCAAGCAGCTGTGCAGTAAGCTACTGCGATGCAGAAGCAGTTGAGCAGTAAGCTGCTGCGAGGCGGAAGCAGCTGCGAGGCAGAAGTAGCTGTGCAGCAACTTACGTTTTAAAACCTTTAAGCGTGCATAACTTTTTCATACGAAATCAGTTTTGAGAAAACTTAGTGCCTATAGACTCGCAATAAAATACTCTAAACAACGACTATAAACATGATATGTTTATTTTCACAAAAAGTAATTGACTTTTTTGATGCAAAAATAGTTTTAAGATATTTAGGAGTATTAACTTATTTAATAGTCTATTTGGAAAATTCGGGATATTACAGAGGCAAGGCAAGTCATACGTTGCTACCCACAATGATGAGGACACTGATGATAGTGAGAGTGAAACTGAAGAAAAGGTTGTCCATGTTGCAATCTCTGTAGTACAACCGTCCACTCCTGTGCCTGAGTCTGTGCCTACTATCGAGAACAATCCAGCGAATGACAAAAGTGATGCAGACAGCGTGGATGAGGAGTCAATAATCAAAAGGTATGCATATCTGATCATTAAGTGTGAAGAACTTGGGAGGATCAATCTAACCCTTAATGCCCAAATTGAGGAAGTAACGAGAGAAAGAGACAATCTAAAGGTCTTGAATGTGTCTCTGCTTGATCAAAACAACATGCTCCTCCACAAGATGGATCAGATGGACAAGTTTGTTAAGATGATGAACAGTGATGCAACTAAGAAGCTTGACAAGATTATTGAAACTGGACAAAGCTCGACTAGCAAATACGGTCTAGGCTTCCAAGGAAAGCAGTGGATAGTTGTCAAAGATGAGGAGGAAAAGGTGAAGTTTGTACCTCAAAAAGAGAAAACTCAAGAAAATCTAGTTCCCAAGACAAATCCCTCCAACAATAGGAGGCAAAAGAGAGCTCCTCAAAGAAATCCGCAGAAGCAGACACAGATGCAGACACATGTGTCAAGGAGTGTTCCAAGAAATCAGAATCATCAATTCAGGAGGGGACAACCACCACAACAAGAGGAGTTGTTCAGACCAGTCTGCTATTACTTCGACCTTCCTGGACATATAAGGATGTTTCAATCTAGAAACAACTACAATGCTTATGTTGCTGTAACATCTCTTTGGGCACGAGCTGATAACAGGTGGTACATGGACAGTGCTTGCTCCAAGCATATGACAGGGAATCCTAATTTCCTAACCAATATTGTTGATATCTTCGATGATCATGTTACCTTTGGAAATGGTAATCAAGCTACAGTGATTGGGAAAGTGATACTAAACATACCTGGAATGCCGCCCTTACGGAATGTTTATTTGGTTGATGGTCTTAAGGCCAATCTTCTCAGTGTTGGTCAAATATGCGATGAAGGATACAAAGTCATATTCGACAAAAGTACGTATCAAGTAGTAAAGAATGGAGCTGAGTTTATGATTGGTCGCAGATCTCATGACAAGTGCTATCTTGTCACACCCGCTTATGTTTGTCTGCAAGTTAGTGCTGGAATGACTAAGACCTGGCATCAGAAACTTGGTCATACAAGTTTGAGGAGTATAAAGAAACTTCTGAATGCAGATGCTGTTCGTGGGGTTCTCAAGCTGAAGATTGATGATAAGGTTGTGTGTGGACCTTGTCAAGTGGGGAAACAAATCAAAGCAGGACACAAGAAAGTTCGAAGTATCACTAACTCTAGCATTCTTGAATTGATGCATATGGATTTAGTAGGACCTATGCCAACTCAAAGCATAGCAAAGAAGGAGTTTGTTCTTGTGTGTGTTGATGATTATTCAAGGTTCACTTGGGTGGAGTTTATTCGACAGAAATCTGAAGCTTTCAAAATCTTTAAAGACTTGTGCATTCGTGTGGAGTTAGAGAAGGATCTTCCCTTGCGAAGAATAAGAAGTGACCATGGTGGAGAATTTTAAAGTGAAGAGTTCATCAGCTTCTGTGCTGAAAAGGGAATCGCACACGAGTTTTCAGCCCCAAAAACACCTCAACAAAATGGAGTTGTTGAGAGAAAGAATAGAACTCTACAAGAGATGATGAGGACCATGCTCAAGGCAAATTATGCGGCGGACAGATTTTGGGCTGAGGCGATGAATACGGCGTACTATATAGTAAATCGAGTCTATCTCCATCCAAAGACAAATCAGACTCCCTATGAGATCTGGAAGGGAAGGAAGCCCAACCTCAAACACCTCCATGTGTTCAGAATAGTGTGCTATGTTCTGAATGACAGAAAATACACTCAAAAGCTTGATGATCGAGGTCTTGAAGCTATATTTATGGGATATGCTCGTGACAGCAGAGCATTCAGAGTCTATGTCAAGGCAAACAAGACTATCATGGAGTCTATCAATATGGTCTTTATTGAATCTACAGACGCAGAAGTAGAAGAGGAGACACAACTGCTATTACATGTGCCAGAGTCTGTACCAACCTCCTCAAATGCACAGACTGGATCCACTGACACGACCACTGATCTCGTCGAAGCTGAAGCTCCATCTGACTCCACCTCAGGCGAGTTAGTCCCTACTACTTCAGGTCCATCCAGAAGATTATCTAAGTATCATCCATTAACAAATGTCATTGGAGATGTCACCGGAGGAAGATTAACTAGAAACGTAGCAAGAGACTACAAACATATGGTGGCAAACATTGCGTTCATGTGCTATGTCTCTAAAGTTTTCCCGAAGAATGTCAAGGAGGCATTATTGATTGAAAATTAGATTGCCTCCATGCAAGAAGAATTGCTCCAGTTTGTTCGTTGCAATGTTTGGTATCTTGTGCCACGTCCCATTGATGTTCATGTGATTGGAAAAAAATAGATTTTTCGCAACAAAACCGATGAGATGGAGGAGATTATTCGCAACATGTCAAGACTAGTTGCTCAAGGATACTCTCAAGAGGAGGGTATTAATTATGAAGAGACATTTGCTCCGGTCACTCGCCTAGAAACCGTTCGACTACTTCTTGGAATGGCGTGCTGCATGAACTTCAAGCTATATCAAATGGATGTTCAGAATGCCTTTCTCAATGGTACTCTTCAAGAAGATGTGTACGTGGAACAACCCCCAGGCTTTGTAGATCCAGAATTTCCCAATCATGTCTACAAGTTGAACAAGGCGCTTTATGGCTTGAAGCAAGCACCTCGTGCTTAGTATGATACGCTCTCCAAGGGATATGTTCGTGGAGGATCTGACAATACTCTTTTCTATAAGAGCAATTCGGAAAGTATCATCATTATTCAGATTTATGTTGATGATATAATTTTTGGCTCTGTGTCTCAGGATCTGATCCAGGAATTTGTGGGACACATGACGAAGGAATTTGACATGAGTCTTTTTGCCGAATTGCATTATTTTTTGGAACTTCAAATTAAGCAATCCGAGGAGGGGATATTTGTGACTCAATCAAAATATGCTCGGAGCTTGGTGAAGAAATTTGGGCTAGAAAATGCCAAGGTGCGTCGCACGCCTATGTCAACTTCAATTAAGCTTAGCAAGGACACAGAAGGTGCTTCTATAGATCAATCTCTATACAGAAGTATGATCGGAAGTTTGCTCTACTTGACGGCCAGTAGACCAGACATTAGCCACAGTATCAGAGTTTGTGCCAGGTTCCAGGCGGATCCTAAGGAGAGTCATCTTCTAGCTGTGAAGAATATTATCAAATATGTTCGAGGAACAAGTGACTTTGGTATTTGGATGACTAAAGACAGCACTACCTCCTTAGTGGGATACAGCGATGCGGATTGGGCAGGTAGCCCAGACGATAGGAAGAGCACATCTGGAGCTTGTTTCTTCCTTGGCAATAATTTGGTATCCTGGCACAACAAGAAGCAGGTGAACGTGTCTGTGTCCTCAACTGAAGCTGAATACATTGCCGCAGGATCAGCTTGCACTCAACTCATGTGGATGAGCCAAATGCTTGAAGATTATGGAGTGCCCTTCGAGCCATTTACCCTTTATTGTGACAACAAGAGTGCTATTAATATCTCGAAGAATTATGTGCACCACTCTAAGTCGAAGCACATTGACATTCGCCACCATTTCATAAGGGAACTGATTGAAGAAAAGATACTCAACATGGAGATCATGCCTACGGAGAAGCAGTTGGTGGACTTATTCACTAAAGCCTTGGATGCAGCGAGGTTCGAATCTCTTCGAGCCTCATTGGGTGTTTGCTCTCTCTAATTCTTCTAGAGAGACCTCGTGCTTGTGGTCCTCTAAACAAGCACAATGTATATGTACATTATTTGTTTTTTTTTGTTTTCTTGGTGTCTCTTATTTTTTTGTGTGTTTCTGTGCCAGGAATTCTGGGCACAACCGTTGGCACACGTAGTTTGCTGGAGCAGACAAGGGCTGACGTCATCTCTGCAGCCTTTCAATGGCTACTTTCTGTATTGAACTCTGCGACTTCCAAGGGGTTGCAACGGCTGTTTTACGTTCAAATTAAACGTTGGAGATAAGGATGAATTCAATTCGTGATATATATATATCATCTCCTACTTTATAGGGATTTATTTCCTTAGAGAGAGAAGTACACCGCCTTTGAGCTTATATATATATATATATATATATATATATATATATATATATATATATATCGTTGCTTCTGCATTAAGATTCATCACATCCTTTGCTTATTCTCGAAGCTCTCTCTCTCTCTCAACGAATCCTTGCTGTGTTCGTGTGTTGTTGATTATCATTCACTATGTTTGAAGGAAGTCGTTCCACTCATATTTCTCTGATGATTCCGACAATGATGATGTTTCTATCTCCCGCCTTTACACTGCTGGAGGCAAAAAGAAGAAGCAAAGTTTGGGTATCGTGGATTACCCCGACTCTGATTCAGAATCCGGATAGAAGAATTCCCCTACCGCTCCTCTGCTAGAGAAGCCTGCTCATTCGAAGTCTTTCTCACCGGCAAAGATGATCTCTGAGTCACCGTTGAAGCATTCTTCCCCACCGGAGAAACAAACCGTTGAAAACTTCGCATCTGAGACGGAGTCGAGCCAGAAGGAACAGACCTATGCTCCTGTTGCATCTTTAAAGAAGATGGCCACTCCTTCAAAGTCTTCTTCTTTGCGATCGATTCTCCGACGACGTACATCTTCCACCGGAGGCTCTCAATTTGTTCGAGATCAATCCTCTATTCCTCATGTGATCCCTGTATTTCAACACGCTGAGAAGGAGGTTCCTGCTGCTGAGGAGGAAATACAAGTTGATGAAGCTGCTATCGATGACTTTGTGACAGAATTAGAAGATGATCCTGTTGAGGAGTCTGTGCCAACAAAAAAGATGAAAAAGCGTTCCAAGAGACGCCTTTGCAAGCTTTCCGATCCACCCAGAAAGAAGGTCAGAATTGAGGAACCTGCCTTGGTGATCAAGGAACCTGTTGCGACCTCCGGTACACGAACAAGGGGTCAACTTGCAAAGATTAAGGAAGTTGTTGCTGCTGCTCGTGCCGCAAAGGGCAAAGGGAAGGTTGGTGAATCTTCCAAGAAAAAGAAGAAAGTTGCTGCTATGCCAAAGAAGGGTGTGGATCCAAATCAGCCTATTGAAGTTGAATCTGGGCCTAAACGTGAGATGGAGAGTGATGCTGGGAACTCTGAGCACGAAGCTTCTCATCATGGTGCATCTTCTACCACCCCATCCAGAAGAACAACTGCTGAAGCCATTCAGAGATCAAAGGTTGTGGTAGATGCACTCAGATTCAAATCTAACGAACAAGATGAGGCATGGAATAATGTCATCCACAGGAAGCTGGTCTATGAGCAACTTGTGAGGAAGCAAGAATTGGAAGGGACTGGCCTGGACAAGCTGTTGGAGGACGCCAAGTAGGATCAGACTGTCTACCCTGTTCGACGATATGTGCGAGCAGTTGTGCTGGAATTCTACTGCAACATGTCAAAGAGTATTACTGACCCTTCCTCTCGCTATCACTTCAAATCTTACATTCGAGGAAGGTATATCAACTTCTCTCTTGCTGTTATATCTGCATTTGTTGGGTGTGATGATCATGGAATAGAAGAGAAGGATGTATATCTGGACACCATTGCCAGCAAGATCACGCACGAAGTGTAGCGGATGTGGAAAAGGAACATGTCCATCAGTTCCTCGATGTTGTCCTAGAAGTATGCAATCTTGCATAAGATTGCTGTCAGAAATTGGTGTCCTACCACACACTCTGCCACAGTAAGCCAAGAAACAGCTAGAGTGCTGTATGGAATTGGACGTTTCAAGCCCTTCGACTTTGGACGTTTGGTCTTCGACCACGTCACTCAACATGCTGGGAATCTGAAGAAGCCTAAGGCATTAGGCTATCCGGGTTTAATTTTTGGTATAATCTCTTCCCAATTTCCTGAAGTTATGCAGGTTGAAGAACAGTTTGAGCACTCCTCAAAGAGCATTGTCATCCATGACAAGCTATTCAATGAAGCTGTTCATCCTAAGGACATTGAGGGTCCCTCTGTCCGAATTGTGGAAAGGAAGAAACCAACATCATCTGTGCCAGTGCCTGTGCTGAGTGAGCCTAATCTTAGGGCTATTTCTACGAGGATATTGCGCGAGCTGGAAAGGGAATACAACTCCATCTTATTCCAGATGAAGAGGCTTTGTATGCGTAAGAATGAGATTGCGGCATTACTCAATGATGCCAAAGCAGTCTTTGCTGGAGGAGAAGTTGTACCATCTGGACTGGCGGCACGTGATGCAGGGTCTATGCCAGAAGATGTTGATGATATTGAAGAAGATGATGCTGTTGATGAAGAAGCAGCTAATGATGATGATGAGGCTGAGGATGCTGAAGAGGATTTAGGTGATGAAGATACCCAAACTGAAGAGGATGAAGAAGACCCTCAAGCCTCAGCTCAAGCTGTGAAAAAGAAAGGCTCCCAGTCTTTCTGAAGATTGGTTGGAAGTCCCCCTTACTTTGTCATTTCTGCCAGACAAAAAAGGGGAGTAGAAGAAAATTGGAAGTTTTTGTATTTATTTTAGTTTTCTGGTTTTCTGTTTTGGTGTTTTAGTGTCTGTGCCAGCTTTTGCGCAGACTTAGTTTTTGGTGCCAAGGAGTTAATCGCTCTACTTCTTGATGTTTTTGATAAACATATTTAAGCTCCCAGTTCGTGACTTATTATTTTAATGGTTTTCTTTGGTGCTGTGTTGAAGATCATCTGCTCGATGATTGAAGATTTACTTGGTGATCAGTTTACTCCATGCTTTGCTTAAGGGGGAGTTTAACACAGATTTTTCCAATTGCTAGTTGGAGGAGGAGCTTTGGCATACTTCATACAAGTTCGGTCTTGGAGGATTTGGAGGTATGAAGATGCTTATGATTGATTATTTTCTTGATGATTGGTTTTGTCTACATAAATGCCAAAGGGGAAGATTGTTGGATTTTGAGGTGTTGCTGCTCAAGAGGTGATACTGCTCAAATATATTGGCAAAGTTTATGTAGCCTACAGCTGAAGTGTCGAAGCCGCTGCGTAGAACAAACTCTGTTATGTGTGCTTCAGTCTGTGTTAAGGGAACCTGGAACAGTCTGGCAGAGACTTACCTTATCGGCGTGGATTTTGCGGGATCTTTTCCAAGTTTATGATAGATGCGGACAAGATACATATCAAGAAGATAAGAGACGTGTTCCCTAAGCCTTATCCTCACAAGGAAAGAAGATCTAAAGAGATATACTTGATGGCGAAGAGATCTAGGGTTAGGCACCTATATATATTCGACATCATCAATTATGAGGGTAGGCCGTTGTTTTATTGTTTGAGTGCTTATATTTCTTGAGAGTATTGTATTGTGAGAGCACGAATTATTGTGAGAGTTTATCTTTGATAAATTAAGTTTTAAAGAGAGTTAAGGGTTGAACTGGCGGTTCGAGCTTAGGTTGAGCGATTGTAGATCGTCAATCACAAATTCACGTGAAGTTAGGAAGAGGGTGAGTGAAACGTTAGCATAAGGTGGTGACCTGTATGTGTAAGATCCTCTGTAGCCATTTCTTCTAATAGTGGATTGGTTCTCTCTTGGGCAAAGGCCCCCCAGACGTAGGTTGCAAAACCGAACTGGGTTACCATATTCAGTGTCTTTTATTTCAGCATAATTTATCATTTCTGTTATACTGTCTGTGCTAAGTTTTTCAGTAACGCAAATAACTTTATATGCATAAAGTGTTCGTTTAGATCTAACACAACACGTTCCCCTTTCCTATCTACCCATCCCAGCTGTGTTCAAGGTCGTGCAAGATCTGCTCTGAGAATCTTGCAGTTCCCTATCTTCCATTTTCACATATCATGGGCACAAGCCAGGTTCAGATCTTGAAACCATCCGATTTCCCATCACCTTTTAGCAGAAAAGACTTTCCTCGAAACGTCACGCTATTAAACACCTTTTTGCAAAATTATAAAATGAAAAACCCAGAACAAGGACTTATACTAGAAAACACCATTTTTCGCAGCATTTTGGAGGTTAAAATGAGGATTACCCGTACATAGAAATAGCAAGACTCCAAAAGAAACTAAAACCAATAATTCCATAAAGCACTCGATTCTACTATTTTTTGTGTTCCGATCACATTTTTTTTACAAAATCGTTCACGACCAGCTAAGAACCTCCAACTTAAGTTCAACATAAACCCACTTGGTTGAGAAAATAACTAGCATAATTAGCTACAAAAGTATTTTTAAGAAGGAACTTTTTCAAAAGAAATCCCATTCCCACAGATGGCGCCAGATAATGTAACCAAAAAGGATACATTATAGAAAACTAGAATAAGAGAACAAATGAATTTGAATGTCTACCTAAGCTACTCTCTTCTTCCTTCTTGGGTTGCTGTAATCACGTTCTATGGAAGCATCTTCTTCAGGATTCTGCACACACAGGAGGGTCGGGGGTGTTTTTCGGCGAACCACCTCCGACGCCCAACTCAGTTTTCTGGATTTTGGATAAAGAAGGAATGAATGTAAGCTGAAAAGTAAATGAAAGGTAGAATGTGTGTATGAGATGGATATTTTTGATATATATACTCGTAAAATTACTTGGAGATGAAGTTGCTTTATTCTGGTATTTGCTGCTACGGACTTTACACGCGCTACTGTTTCATTGGCTAAGATGAAATGTACCTTCTGACAGTACTATAGATGCATTAAACAAAGTATCTTTGTTCGTCAGGTGCGCAGGTAAAAATGAGACCTCAACCGGAGAGCTCATCAGGTCTCTGGTCCGATACCTACCAAGAGAGCTCATTAGAGAACTCACACGAGACTTTAGCATAGAATCGCTGAGGACCTTCTCAATAGACCTCAACGTTATATTGGTGAATATATTATCAGGTCTGCAAGGGACCTGAGCCTTTTTTTAGCTATATCAGTATAGTAGTCCTACAATTATGTAATGTAGAGGTCTCGCCTTGGGGTGGTGTAGTGATTTATTTCATGGTATACATTATACACATACCTAGTTATTATATCACAAAAACACCCAGGTCTCCTAAAGACCTGAATCTCCTGCTTGAACACAATAATATCAGTCGGAGGGGGTAATTAGAACATTATGGACAGCTAACCAGACTCCAATGATCAAGCGAGCTATCTGGAGAAGTTTTGGGACCAGGTCCTGGTGTCAGACACTCCCCGAGGTCTCCCATTGAGGTCTCGGGGTCAGGTTCCAGAATCAAATATCCTCTTTAGGTTTCCTACTGAGGTCAGAGGTCAAGACCTGAAGTAGGAGACCCAATCAGGTCCCCCACCATTTAATGAATCTGACAAATACGGAACACTTTACCTTGACGAACTCAGACTTGTCGGATGGTACATCCTCACAACTACAAATAATGGGAAGATGCGTGTACAAGATGATAGCAACAGATATCAAAAAAGCAACTTTATATTCAAGTAATTGGAGGGGTATATATATCGAAAATATCCACAATAAGAACATACTCTACACTCTCACACTCTGTTACATTCATCCTTTCACTCAAAAAGTAAATCCAGAACTCTAACTTAAGCTTCGGAGGTGGTTTGCCGGGAAACACCCCCGGCCCTCCTTTTGTTTACAGGAATCCCGCTGGAATCTTCCTTTCTTAAAGAAACTCAAGCTGTGCCAGAAGGAAGAGAAGTGTGGTTTAGGTAGATATCTACGTTCATTCCTCTGTATGCTTTGATTTATATGATGTACCTTTTTTTGTTACATTATTTGGCGTCGTCCGTGGCAACGACGTTTCCTTTCAAATTATTTTCTCTTTAAAACATTATTGAAAAGAATTACGACAACCTCGAGCGAGCTTGTTTCTATTCCTTGTCTCTGCAAGTTAGTTGGACTTGGTGGGAAAAAGAGTTTCTGGGTTCTTCGTAAATAGTTTTGTATTTGGTGTGTTTTTCATTCGGTGTATTTTGAGGAAAGGGAAGTAGGGAATCCGTAAACCTTTTGGAATTTTTGTACTAGAGTTGAAATATCCTAGTGTTGTAGTAAATCCGGTTTTTTCTGGTTTTCCTTATTTTTCCGTTTTTCTTGCTTTTGCTTTTAAGACTGCAGAGGGATAAGAGTTCAAGTTTTGAGCCCGTCCCTCAGCAGGGTCGGAAAATTTAATGGTCCTAAGGTGGAGACCTTGAAGAATCTCGCGATACAAGAAAAGAAAATGTAGAAAAGCGTGAAGCTCCTGAAGTGAGTTTCACATGACTTCAGTGGAATCTGAAGAAATGAGATGGGGAGGGAGAGCATGGTGAATCGTGCTCTCTGGTTCTCCCAAACTTAAGGAAAGCGTAGTTGTGGCTTTTCTGAAAGAAGGATAGTGTTGAACACTTATGATTGTTATTTGGATGGTTCCATTTAATAATCAGCTAACCGTTGATAACTCTGTGCTGTAGTCATGGACGATGCAGTTGTTCGAGACCTGGGACCTCCCTTTGATAGAGCTATGCATGAAGACAGCTCTCCTGACGGGCATAGCAAAGAAAGGGATCATGACGCTTCGAGGGCAGTTGCACCGAAGCTCACCACACCTCAGAAGAAGGGGTCCTCTATATCACTGAGCCCTCATAAAGAAAGAGCTCGCCAAGGTGTAGAAGATCAGAGGGATTAATTTCAAACTCTCTCACAGCAGAATGCCACGTGTGTGATCTCGATGGATCAAATTAGCACCATGGTAAACCAAGCAGTATCCAAAGCTATGGTTTCGCCTGAAGGTCAAAGCAAAAAAGTTAGCAATGTAGCTAAAGAAAAATCAAGAGAGGTACAAATATATCTGACCTGATTATAATAGCAATGAGTCGATCATGAGACGAGCTAAGCTTTGCTTAGACAGCAAATAATGATTCATAATCTAAAAACCATGTACTGGTGACAGGAAGAACCTGGAGATGACAATCACTCTGAGGGTGAAGGATATGAAAGCCCGCGAACTGAATTTGAAAATGGTTAGTGACGTTGATGAAACGTATGAACAATATTAATGATGATCGAGTTAGTAATCTCTAACTGGTCTTTTTCTATTTTCATTCTGAAAATGTGCAAAGGAAGGAGAAAGAACAACAAGATCTCGAGATAAGGCAGCAGCAGCTGAAATTGCAGCTCTCAAGCAGCAGCTCAAGGACCTTCAGAAAAAGGCTTCCTCGCCAAAGAAGTCCCCTAAAAAATCTGTTAGGATAAGTGATAATCAGTCTCCTTTCTCTAGAGACATCCGAGAAAATCAGTTACCCGCAAACTTTAAAACGTTAACACTGGAGTATGACGGTTCTACGAACTCGTATAAGCATATGATGAGATTTGAAAATGGTGCAATGCTGCACCAATATATAGAAGGGGTTAAATGTAGGGTTTCCTTACGCTCTATCGAAAGTGGCCCATCAATGGTTTTCTCAGTTGCCTCCCAACAACATAGGCTCGTTAATCGAATTCAAGTCTATGTTCTTCCATTAGTTCGCTAGCGCGAGGAGGCACATAAAGACGTTGCAAGTTACTCTGGCTTCAGATGATGTGAAGGTACAGGCGCTCATACAAGGATTAACACCTGGCTTATTCTTTAATTCACTGAACAAGAGAGCCCCTCTATTCTTCGAGGAGTTGTTGCAGAGAGCTGAAAAATATGTCAATCTCGAGGAAGCTCAGGAGGCTCGAAAGGTGCAAGAACAATCCCCTGTTCCCAAAAGGGAGACCTCGGAGAAAAGGTCGTCTTCGACACCGAGAGCTAAAAAGGATAAAGAAGGGCAGAAGCCCAAGAGAGCTCTGGAGAGATTTGACCAGTATACTCCTCTCAACGCATCTTTGGTAGAGGTCATGGAAGCCGCAACCAGATCTCCTCACTTCAAATTTCCAAGCACATACAAGGAAGCTCTCCGCAATCCCAGATCTGAGTTGTACTGCAAATATCACAACGACTATGGACATGACACAAACTCCTGCAGACACCTCAAGATGCTATTGAGAGGTTGTTGAAGAAACATGATACCCTGCTTCAATTTGTTAAGAAGGAAAGAGAGAAAGGGTACAAAAGAAAGGAACCAGAGTATAGAAAGCCGGATCAAAGGGAGGGAACCCCTCCACGACGAGAGGATCCTCCCCTTAAAAGGGGAAACATTAATGTGATTATGGGGGAAAATGTTAATGGAGATTCAGGTCGAGCTCGTAAAGCTCATGTGAGAGCTGCCAAAGCTCACGTAAGCAGGGAAGTGCAAGAGCTGGCAGAAACAGTGGAGATGGAGATTGATCTAGTGGACTCATTTCCGGGAGAGGAGACAAGTCCAAAAGCATGTGTGAGCTTTGGCCCAGAGGATCTAGTAAGTGTAGAACCTCACAATGATGCTTTGGTGATCAGCGCTGAAGTAGCTAATTGGAGAGTAGCGCGCATATTTGTGGATACGGGGAGTGCCTTGAATGTGCTCTTCTGGGATTGTTTCCAGAAAATGAAAATTAATGCTGAGTTAGCACCGGTGAATACTACACTGTATGGTTTTGCTGGAGGCGAAATCCAACCTAAAGGAGAAGTAACCCTTCAAGTAACTTTGGAGAGTGGTGAGACGTCGAACACTCGGATGGTGAAGTTTGTGGTGGTGGACACACCTTCAGCTTACAATATAATACTGGGGAGACCTGCACTGAACGACTTTCAAGTGGTGGTCTCAACATACCACATGAAAATGAAATTCCCAGCCCAAAAGAAGGGGCTAGTGGGAGAGGTCGCTGGAGACCAAGAGATGTCAAAAGAATCCTATGTAAAGTCTATTAAGCACGCCAAACAGAAAGCAAAGGGAATCCCAGTAGTAGAGCACCCATCGCAGAGCAAAGATGTGAAGATGAGAAGTGTGGAAGAGGATCTGGAACCTCGTATGCAGCCAGCTGAGCAAGAATTAATGATGGTGGAGTTGTTCCCAGGAAAGACAGGTTTTACTACGAAGATGGGAAATCTGATGACTAAAGAACAGAAAGAGGCCATAATTCAATGTTTGTGGAAGAATGCGGATCTATTTGCGTTTAGCCCAGAGGACATGGTAGGAGTAGACCTATCTGTGGCTCTACATCACTTAAATGTAGATCCAAGGGCAAAACCAGTTAGGCAGAAGAAGAGATCCTTTGGACCTGAAAAGGAAAAGGTGATCAGAGAAGAGATAAAGTGGTTACTAGACGCTGGCCATATTGTGAGGATTCAGTACTCCGAGTGGCTGTCAAATGTAGTAATGGTGGCTAAGAGTAATGGTAGCTGGCGGATGTGCATAGATTTCAGAGACCTGAGCAAGGCATGCCCGAAAGACCACTATTCGTTGCCATGCATTGATCAACTAGTAGATTCAACCTCAGGATGTGAGTTGTTATCTATGTTGGATGCATATCAGAGGTATCACTAGATACAACTGGCCCCTGAAGACGTGATTAAGACAGTTTTTGTAACTGTATGTGGCACGTTTGCTTATATAAGGATGCCTTTTGGCTTAAAGAACGCAGGGGCTACCTATCAGAGAATGATGGATGCGGTATTTGAGGATCAGATAGGAAGGATCCTGGAGGTGTATGTGGATGACATCCTTATAAAAAGTACGAAAGCGAAGCACCATGCTAAGGACCTGGAGGAGGTCCTAATGGTAGTAAGAAGGTATAATCTAAGCCTGAATCCTGCAAAATGCACGTTTGGGGTCAAGTCCGAAAAATTCTTGGGATACCTAGTGACCCCAAGAGGAATCGAGGTAAATCAAGATAAGGTTCGGGCTGTATTGGGAATGGCCGCTCCCACCAATGTAAGGAAGGTGCAGCTGTTAAATGAAAGGGTCACTGCACTTAGCCGATTCATATCAACTTCAGCTGAGAGGAGTTTTCTGTTTTTTAAAATACTAAAAAAGGCCAGTAAGTTTGAGTGGAATGAGAGCTGTCAGAAGTCATTTGAGGAGTTGAAAGCTCATTTGGTAGGTCTCCCAGTGCTAACTAAGCCAATATCGGAGGAAACTTTGTATTTGTACATCTCTGTGGGCAACCATTCGTTAAGCGCAGTGCTCATAAGGAAGGAGAATTCAGTGCAGAAGCCTATCTATTATATCAACAAAGCTTTACAAGATACTGAATATAGATACTCAGATGTAGAGAGGGCTGCTTTGGCTGTAATGACAGCAGCAAGGAGGCTAAGGCTATATTTCTTAGCTCATAAAGTGGTGGTAAGAACTATCTTCCCTTTCAAGCAAATACTGAGCAAGCCAGACCTTTCAGGAAGCATGGTAAAGTGGAGCATGGAGCTTGGAGAATACGATGTAGAATTTGAACCGCGTACATCTATCAAGGCACAAGCCTTGGCGGATTTTATTCAGGAAACTGCCCAGCCCATGCAGTGGCCTGAGTGGAAAGTCTTTGTAGATGGATCAGTGACAGTTGATGGGTGTGGTGCAGGGGTTGTCATAATAGCACCAGACCAGCAGGAACTTAACTTTGCGCTTGAATTTAGAGTCTCTAATAATGAAGCTGAATATGAGGCATTTATCAGGGGGCTAGAGATGGTGGCTAAACTGGGAGCTCAGAAGGTCATAATCAACTATGATTCTCAATTGGTGATCCAACAGGTCTCAGGGAATTATGAGGTTAAAGAGGAGAGAATGGTCAAATATGTGGAACAGGTCAAAAGCCTGGGTAAAAATTTTCAGCACCTGAAGATAGAACAAATACCCAGAGACCTCAACGTACAGGCAGATCACCTTGCTAAGCTAGCCAGTTCGTTAAATGGTTTGATGACAGAAAAAGTAACGTTGTTGAGAGTGGTGAATCGCCGAATAGAGAATAACATTCACGAGATAGAAGAGAAAGATGATTGGAGAGCTCCTATTCTGCACTTCCTAAGAACGGGAGAACTATCAGAAGGGCAAAGGTCTGGCAAGGGGAAAATTTACGCAAAATATTGCATGATTGAAGGATGCCTATTCAAAAGCATACTCACAGCCATTACTTAGATGTGTAACTGAGGTGGAGGGCTTACGAATAATTAAGGAAGTACATTAGGGAATAGCGGGGTGCCATACAGGATTTTGAGATCTGATTCGACGAGTGTTGAGAGCTGGATACTACTGGCCTTCTCTGAAAAAGATGTTGAGGCTTTTGTGAGAAGATGTCCTAACTGCCAGAAACATGGTCCATTGATTCATAGACCTGCAGAAGAGTTAGGAGTCCAGTATGCAGAATGCCCATTTGACAAATGGGGCGTAGATCTGGTAGGCAAGCTCCCCATGGCAACTGGGAAAAAATGCCATGTTATAGTGGCAGTGGATTACTTTAGTAAATGGGTAGAGGCGGGGAGCCTCTAGTTAGAGGTAGATTCACCTGCTATGGCGACAGGAGCGAAAGCTCGAACGGCAGAGTCTTGTGCTGGAGGAGAAGTTTGAGTAGTATGGGTGGGAGAGTTAGTTTCTTTCGTCTCCCGGCCAGAATGAGGGGATCCATCAGCCACATCTATAACTTCCTTGGGATCCATAGAGGTGGCAGAGCTTGGTGGGATTTTAATAGCTAGGCGATGGGAGCGGCGAGTGGAACGCAGCTTACCCCCTCGTGGAGCATAAGAAGATGTATCTGACTGAGAATCCCCGCGAGAAGGGGAAGGTTGACGGATATCGGAAGCCTGAGGCTTGGAGTGATCGGAAATGGTGTCTTCTTCGGAGTGTGAAGGAGAGGGAGGCATGGCGAAAATCACAGCAGAAAAAAGGAGGTGAAACGAGGCAAGTAAGGAAAAAGAGGGGTAAAAACCCTAATAAACAAGAGAGAGAAAATGGTTGACTAAAAGTGGGAGGAAAAACTGCAGAGTCCCCCACTACCCAATAAAATAATAACGAAAAAACAGCTCACTAAGAAAATTCAAAAGAGGCAAGTCTCTTCTTGAGATCACACATAGAGGCTTCTGAGGAATGCCTGTTTAGAGATTTTGGCGATGAATCCAACAGATGAAAAACATTTGCTATACTCTAGATTTGCAAAGAAGCGACCTTTCAGAATCTAGAGTAAGGGGAGTAGATGTTATATCACAAAAACACCCAGGTCTCCCAAAGACCTGAATCTCCTGCTTGATCACAATAATATCAGCCGGAGGGGGTAATTAGAACATTATGGACAGCTAACTAGACTCCAATGATCAAGCGAGCTATCTGGAGAAGTTTTGGGATCAGGTCCTGGTGTCAGACACCCCCCGAGGTCTCCCATTGAGGTCTTAGGGTCAGGTTCCGGAATCAAATATCCTCTTTAGGTTTCCTACTGAGGTCAGAGGTCAAGACCTGAAATAGGAGACCCAATCAGGTCCCCTACCATTTAATGAATCTGACATATACGGAACACTTTACCTTGACGAACTCAGACTTGTCGGATGGTACATCCTCACAACTACAAATAATGGGAAAACGCGTGTACAAGATGATAGCAACAGATATCAAAAAAGCAACCTCATCCTCAAGTAATTGGAGGGGTATATATATCGAAAATATCCACAATAAGAACATACTCTACTCTCTCACACTCTGTGACATTCATCCTTTCTCTCAAAAAGCAAATCCAGAACTCTAACTTAAGCTTCGGAGGTGGTTTGCCGTGAAACACCCCCGACCCTCCTTTTGTTTGCAGGAATCCCGCCGGAATCTTCCTTTCCTAAAGAAACTCAAGCTGTGCAAGAAGGAAGAGAAGTGTGGTTTAGGTAGATATCTGCGTTTATTCCTCTGTATGCTTTGATTTATATGATGTATCTTTTTTGGTTACATTACTAGTAAATAGAACTTGATATATAATGAGAATATTGGGCAAAACAAATTTTATTAGAATCGGCTATAGGTATGGAATAAGTGAATAGATTATGAATCAATTACATTTATGTAAGGTATATATGATATGATATGATGTATGTTGGATACGATTCAATTGCTTTACCATATGAGGAGAGGGACTCTGATGCAACCGGTCGCTTCAAATACGACCAGATCCACCGACCCGTTTAACTTACCAATAACCCGGAATATATAAGGAAAAACCTGCAACTCTTTTCTTCCTTCTTGCTATCTCCGCTCCCATTTTTCTCCATCGACAACCAGTCTTTCTTTCAATCCTCCAACAACCACAGCGGTCGAGAAGATATTGAGCCACCGCATCCAGCGCCGTAAATACGAAGACACGATAGTGAGTTTGTTTGGTAATTTTTAGTGTTTTACTGTTTTTTGAATTTCGTAATTTCATTACTGATTTAGTTTCGTTATGTGTCAGTTTCATTTACTTGTAATTTATGGGTTTGATCTTCTTTACTGATGGAGTTTTTGTTGAATTTTTCTTCTTTTTAGCAGTGAATGTTAATGATTGTTCGCATACTTTAACTATTATTTGTATAATTTATATATGGGAAAGGAAATTGGTAATAATCGACTTTCTTTGTGAAAAAATGATTAAGATTATGATCTCAAAGTGTGTGTGTGTGTGTGTGAGAGAGAGAGAGAGAGAGAGAGAGAGAGAGAGAGGGAGAGAGAGAGAGAGAGAGAGAGAGAGAGAGAGAGAGTATTTCTTTCTGGGGAGAGGATTCAAACCTTACTGTCATCCCGTTAATGTTGTTGTTAGGTTTTTTGTATGCTTATAAGGTGGAAAAGAGTAACGTGTAATCTAGCTCTATTGTTGTTGTTCTCAAAAGTTTGTTCTAAGTTATCTTTTCCATTCCACATTATGATTGCACCATTTGTAGGAGTTGTTTGTAATAGAAAGATTGATGCAGATGATGAAGCTAGGCGAAATAGGAACTTTAATGTTCATCCTCCCCTGATCACATAATCTAGGGAGGGAAATTAGAAGTAGGTAATAATCTGCCATGACTGAGCTCTTTTGCACACACAATAACGCTACGTGGATTGAGCATAGGGCTTGAATTAGGTCCAGTGAATCGCATAAAGAAGTATCGACTAGTTCGCTTATCTTGTCTTCTTTGTAAAGCATTCATATCTATGCAAAATGTGAAATGATAGTTAAGTTACTTTCTGGTTAAAAATTTAAAACTGTGTGATAAGTTAATCAACTAGGACATTAGGCATACATGACCAAGAAGGTTGAGATTGTGATCTTTAAGGGAGAATCCTCTATTTCTTTTTCCACTCACAATTTCTAGCATAAGAACTCCGAAGAAACTCTTGATTTGATTGAGAATACCCCGTCTATTGCATATTCTGGAGACATGTATCCGTTGTATTCTTCAAAGTAATTATACATTCTTGTTGTCGTGTTGTCCTTTAGCTACTATCTGTCTAGCTACATATAATTATGCATGAATTTAGTATAATTTAATGAGAAGTTTGCAAAATAGATTTCTTGATGAGTTTACTATTTGGGAATTGGTCACGACAAACATATTTTATATGAATTAATCTGTAATTGATGTTTTTCTTTACTACAAATTACTTTTTTTCATTGGCAACTATTACTTATACTTCATGGATGACTTAATTGTGATTTTTTCGTTTCCAGTACATACTAGAATGGAAGATGTTGGTGTTGATGACTTAAGTGATGATTCACTTGCTGAGAAGGAACAAAGTTTCACAAGTCATGATGGTAATATTTCAATTTAGTTTTGTTATTTGTATGTTTTACCTCAGTTTGATTTGCATGGAGTTTAGTTGAATTTTTTTGAATTTTAAAACTAATTTTCAGTCTATTGTATGTGTCTTATTCTTGTTGAATTCCGGATGAATTGAATTGTGTATAACAGGTGTTTTTAATGATTATATATAGAGCTTCCTAGTAAGATGCTCTACTCTTGTGTCCTTCCACTGTTTGTTTGCCAGTCTGCTTCTACTCCCCCACTGCTTCTGATTCTCTTTGAGAAAGAAGAGAGAGTGAGAGACCCATGCGGTTCATTTTCTTCTTTCTATTTAGTCTTTTCCTAATTAAAACCTACCATCCCACTGTGTTTGTTGTGTGTTTTTTTGATGTAGCTCCCTTTGTCTGCTCCCTTTGGTAAATATATTCTTCTCTCTCTCTCTCTCTCTCTCTCTCTCTCTCTCTCTCTCTCCCTTCATGGCCAACATAAATCCTCTTGCCTTAATGATTACACTAACATGGGAATAACTAAGAATCACTGTTTCTAGTCATGCTCCACATGCCCCTTTCTTTGCTTAACTATTCCCTCACACACGCGCACACGTACGCATGAAAACAAAGTAGTAGTAATTGATTTTTTGATAGTATAGTCAATCAGTGAACTAAGGGATACATCAGCGGAGTTTAATTAATTAAACCAGATCTCCAAAAACTGCTTGCATTGGGAGTTAGTTTGTAGTGATGGATGAGTTTTACACATCATTTGATTATTCATCATCATGTCCTATTATGGGAGATGGAAGCAGCAATGATTATCAGCACCAAAATATGACTACTCAGGTAACAACAACAGCAGCAGCAACAGCAGCACAATTTGATGATCAAGCTATTTTTTTATATAAATACATATTTCATGTGGCCTGCAAGTTTTTCCAGTATACATATAGTTATTCCCATCAATCTTGGCCCACTTGTTTTGTTTGTTGTCTTTGTAAACTTATTAATTTTGTTGCCTATGTATTCTAATATGTTGGGAGGTTGATCTGAATCTCACACAATCAGAGACCCCTATTATATTGTCTTTTATTCAGAATATGTAACTAATTCAGTCTGAAGCTGAGGAAATAATTGTGATTTTTTCCTTTTCCAGTCCATACTAGAATGAGAGATGTTGGTGTTGATGACTTAAGTGATGATTCACGTGTTGAGAACTTAAGTGATGATTCACGTGTTGAGAAGGAACAAAGTATCACATGTCATTTTAATTTATTAAAAACTACTTTTTCTAGTAATAAATGCAACTGTTACTTTTATTCACTATAAACGTTACTTGTACTCACGAGAAATATTACTTTAGGTATTTGAGCCATTTTTTTTTCTCGTTTACATACTTCAAATGGTGAAAAATATTCGTATAGGTCGTTGAGGAAGTACACGCAACATTTTAATTTATTAAAATCAACATTTTTAGCAATAAATGCAACTGTTAATTCTACTCACGACAAATATTACTTTAGGTATTTTGGCGATTTTTTTTTTCTCATTTACACACTCCAAATGGTGAGAAATATTGCTATAGCTCATTGAGGAAATGTACGTGATATTATAATTTATTAAAAACTATATTTTCTAACAATAAATGCAATTATTACTTTTATTCACGATAAACGTTACTTGTACTCACGACAAATATTACTTTAGGTATTTGGGCGCTTTGTTTTCTTGTTTACACACTCTAAATGGTATAAGATATTCGTTTAAGATGTTGAGGAAGTATACGCAACATTATAATTTATTAAAATCAACATGATTTAGAAAGAAATGCAACTGTTACTTTTATTCAGGATAAACGTTATTTGTACTCACGACAAATATTACTTTAGGTATTTTGGTGATTTTTTTTCTCGTTTACACTCTCCAAATGGTGAGAAATATTGCTATAGCTCATTGAGGAAGTGCATGTGATATTATAATTTATTAAAAATTACATTTTTTAGCAATAAATGTAACTATTACTTTTATTCACAATAAACGTTACTTTTACTCACGTCAAATATTACTTTAGGTA
The DNA here is from genome assembly GCA_029490685.1 of Schizonepeta tenuifolia. Classification (NCBI taxonomy): domain Eukaryota; kingdom Viridiplantae; phylum Streptophyta; class Magnoliopsida; order Lamiales; family Lamiaceae; genus Schizonepeta; species Schizonepeta tenuifolia. Next base: position 75,460,480 of record CM055955.1, on the reverse strand, counting down.
TTTGGGCGATTTTTTTTCTCGTTTACACACACCAAATGGTGAAAAATATTCGTATAGGTCGATGAGGAAGTGCACGTAACATTTTAATTTATTAAAAATTACTTTTTCTAGCAATAAATGCAACTGTTACTTTTATTCACGATAAACGTTACTTGTACTCACGACAAATATTACTTTAGGGATTTGGGCGATTTTTTTTCTCGTTTACACATTTCAAATGGTGAAAAGTATTCGTATAGGTTGTTGAAGAAGTACACGTAACATTTTAATTTATTAAAATCGACATTTCTAGCAATAAATGCATATGTCACTTTTATTCACGATAAACGTTACTTGTACTCACAACAAATATTACTTTAGGTATTTTGGCAATTTTTTTGCTCTTTTACACACTACAAATGGTGAAAAAAATATTCGTATAGGTCGTTGAGGAAGTGCACGTAACATTTTAATTTATTAAAAACTACTTTTTCTAGCAATAAATGCAACTATTACTTTTATTCACGATAAACGTTACTTGTACTCATGACAAATATTACTTTAGGTTTTTTGGACGATTTTTTTTTCGTTTACACACTTCAAATGGTGAAAATATTCGTATAGGTCGTTGAGGAAGTACACGTAACATTTTAATTTATTAAAATCGACATGTTCTAGCAATAAATGCAACTGTTACTTCTGCTCATGATAAACGTTACTTGTACTCACGACAAATATTACTTTAGGTATTTTGGCGATTATTTTTTCTCGTTTACACACTCCAAATGGTATAAGATATTCATTTACGTCGTTGAGGAAGTACACGTAACATTATAATTTATTAAAATCAACATTATATAGCAATAAATGCAACTGTTACTTTTATTCACAATAAACGTTACTTGTACTCACGACAAATATAATTTTGGGTATTTGGGCGATTTGTTATCTTGTTTACACACTCCAAATGGTATAAGATATTCGTTTAAGTTGTTGAGGAAGTACACACAACATTATAATTAAGTAAAATCAACATTATCTAGAAAGAAATGCAACTGTTACTTTTATTCACGATAAACATTACTTGTACTCACGACAAATATTACTTTAGGTATTTTGACGATTTTTTTTCTTATTTACACACTCAAAATGGTGAGAAATATCGCTATAGCTCATTGAAGAAATGCACGTGATATTATAATTTATTAAAAACTACATTTTCTAGCAATAAATGCAACTATTACTTTTATTCACAATAAACGTTACTTTTACTTACGACAAATATTACTTTAGGTATTTAGGCGATTTTTTTTCTCGTTTACACACTCCAAATGGTGAAAAATATTCGTATATGTCGTTTAGGAAGTGCATGTAACATTTTAATTTATTAAAAATTACTTTTTCTAGCAATAAATGCAACTGTTACTTTTATTCACGATAAACGTTACTTGTACTCAAAACAAATATTACTTTAGGCATTTTTTTTTCTCATTTACACATTTCAAATGGTGAAAAGTATTCATATAGTTTGTTGAGGAAGTACACGTAACATTTTAATTTATTAAAATCGACATTTCTAGCAATAAATGTATATGTAACTTTTAATCACGATAAACGTTACTTGTACTCACGACAAATATTACTTTAGGTATATTGGCGATTTTTTTTCTCGTTTACACACTCCAAATGTTGAAAAATATTCGTATAGGTCTTTGAGGAAGTGCACGTAACATTTTAATTTATTAAAAACTACATTTTCTAGCAATAAATACAACTGTTACTTTTGTTCACGACAAATATTACTGTAGGTATTTGGACAATTTTTTTCTCATTTACACACTTCAAATGGTGAAAAAAATTCGTATAGGTCGTTAAGGAAGTACACGTAACATTTTAGTTTATTAAAATCGTCATGTTCTAGCAATAAATGCAACTGTAACTTCTACTCACGACAAATGTTACTTGTACTCACGACAAATATTACTTTAGGTATTTTGGCATTTTTTTCTCGTTTACACACTCCAAATGGTGAGAAATATTCATTTAGGTCGTTGAGGAAGTGCACGTAACTTTATATTTATTAAAATTAATATTATATAGCAATAAATGCAATTATTACTTTTATTCATAATATATGTTACTTGTATTCACGACAAATATTACTTTAGGTATTTTGGCAAATTTTTTTCTCGTTTACACACTCCAAATGGTGAGAAATATTGTTATAGCTCAATGAGGAAGTGCACGTGATATTATAATTTATTAAAAACTACTTTTTCTAGCAATAAATGCAACTATTACTTTTATTCACGATAAACGTTACTTGTACTCAAGACAATTATTACTTTAGGTATTTGGACGATTTTTTTTCTCGTTTACACACTCCAAATGGTGAAAAAATTTTGTACAGGTCGTTGAGGAAGTGCACGTAACATTTTAATTTATTAAAAGTTACTTTTTCTAGCAATAAATGCAACTGTTACTTTTATTCACGATAAACGTTACTTGTACTCAAAACAAATATTACTTTAGGCATTTTTTTTCTCGTTTACACATTTCAAATGGTGAAAAGTATTCATATAGGTTGTTGAGGAAGTACACGTAACATTTTAATTTATTAAAATCGACATTTCTAGCAATAATTGTATATGTTACTTTTATTCACGATAAACGTTACTTGTACTCACGACAAATATTACTTTAGGTATATTGGCGATTTTTTTCTCGTTTACACACTCCAAATGGTGAAAAATATTCGTATAGGTCTTTGAGGAAGTGAACGTAACATTTTAATTTATTAAAAACTACATTTTCTAGCAATAAATACAACTGTTACTTTTGTTCACGACAAATATTACTTTAGGTATTTGGACAATTTTTTTCTCATTTACACACTTCAAATGGTGAAAAGTATTCGTATAGGTCGTTAAGGAAGTACACGTAACATTTTAGTTTATTAAAATCGTCATGTTCTAGCAATAAATGCAACTGTAACTTCTACTCACGACAAATGTTACTTGTACTCACGACAAATATTACTTTAGGTATTTTGACATTTTTTTCTCGTTTACACACTCCAAATGGTGAGAAATATTCCTTTAGGTCGTTGAGGAAGTGCACGTAACTTTATATTTATTAAAATTAATATTATATAGCAATAAATGCAACTGTTACTTTTATTCATAATATATGTTACTTGTATTCACGACAAATATTACTTTAGGTATTTTGGCAAATTTTTTTCTCGTTTACACACTCCAAATGGTGAGAAATATTGTTATAACTCAATGAGGAAGTGCACGTGATATTATAATTTATTAAAAACTACTTTTTCTAGTAATAAATGCAACAATTACTTTTATTCACGATAAACGTTACTTGTACTCACGACAATTATTACTTTAGGTATTTGGACGATTTTTTTTCTCGTTTACACACTCCAAATGGTGAAAAAAATTTGTACAGGTCATTGAGGAAGTGCACGTAACATTTTAATTTATTAAAAACTACATTTTCTAGAAATAAATGCAACTGTTACTTTTATTCACGAGAAACGTTACTTGTACTCACGACATATATTACTTTAGGTATTTGGTCGATTTTTTTTTCTCGTTTACACACCCCAAGGGTGAAAATATTTCTATAGGTCGTTGAAGAAGTACATGTAACATTATCATTTATTTAAATCTACAAGTTCTAGCAATAAATGCATTTGTTACTTTTATTCACGATAAACGTTACTTGTACTCACAACAATTATTACTTTCGATATGTGGTCGATTTTTTTTCTCTTTACACACTCTAAATGATACAAAATATTTCTATAGCTTTTTGAGGAAGTATAATTTATTAAAAACTACATGTTCTAGCAATAAATACAACTATTACTTTTATTCACGATAAACGTTACTTGTAATCACGACAAATATTACTTTAGGTATCTGGGTAATTTTTTTTTCTCGTTTACACACCCTAAATGGTACTCGCCCTCTCTCCTCCGAGCTCCAATTGAAATCGTACTCTTCTAAGCCACTTGAAAATTGAAGAAAATATAACCTCGACTAGGTGGCTCCCCGTGTGTTCTTCTGTGCCGATGAGATGATTGATTTAATTTTGAAGATGGAATCAATTAGTACATGGAGTTCAAGAGTGTGGATGTGAGCTTCGTGAGCGACGTAGGGAGTAATTGAAGAGTGTTCCTGATTCCCGGAACGCGATATTTAAGAGCAAGAGCTTGTCGGGGCAAGAGAAGAATCAGCTGTTGAATTTCTTTAAGATTGTGTAGGGTCATCTCGGTAACTGGAGTGGGCGGAAGAAGCTCTCTGAGGAGGGTTTGGAGAGCCCGTGTGTTGAGTTCTTGACCAAATAGGAGTTACTGCAGGAACTTAAATCGTACATATCGATTGCTCACTATTATTGATTTAGAAGCAGGATCATCAATTCAATTCAATTGCTAACGCTTTATCAACAGTTCAGAATTGTGACGATTACTTATTTATTTAGATCCATTATCGATATTGTGTTTCTTAGCTTTTGATAGTCTTCTTTCTCATGTATCCGTTTCACATTCTATTCAAAAATTCTTAATTACTGTTTAACAACTTAATGCTTAAAATCCCCTGTTCTACACATACTCATCCACATATGTCACATTGAAAATGCAAAAAATGACAACTAAAACACAAAATCTCAGGCATCCACTCATTTTGCCACAGCAACTGATCAACACTATATAATCCAGAACACAACAAGGGTGAAAACTTGGCATTCCTTGCTTATTCTTCACATGTTATAACTTAAATGTAAAAATTAGTCTACTGTCTTTATGAAGATGATCAGAGTTAACCAAAATCCATGCAATTGATCAATCTCACACAACCACATAACCGAATTAGTAGATTCTTAAAAAAAATTTGACAAGTGAATGAAATAAGACATGTTCCACAACACAGAGCTACAACAAATGATTTGACCAAAACCAAAATATGTTGTAGATTTAATACTAGATGTCGCATAATATTGTTTGTAACGGTTAAATTGAGTTCAGCTAAATTCTAATGACTAAACAATTATATTTATCTTGTAGAGTTGAAAGTAGGGGAGAAAGGGTTGGACTGGCCTACTAGGAAACGAATAGCTTTTGGTACCGCCCACAACCTAGAGTACCTGCACGAGCATTGTAACCCCAAGATCATCACCCGCGATATGAATGAATAATAGTAAATTATGTAAACACCAACTGAATTTCATAGAATGAGAAGATCATTATTAATTAGACAACTCTAACTACATTAAAATGCATTCAAACAACAATTCAGACATCAAATAAAAATATTACATATAGAGCAATTGCAACTAGCATAACGTATTGCTAAAAATAAACAAGAGCAAAAAATAAGAAACAATTGACATGATAATATTAGTTACCTGCATCATTGTTAAGCTTTGGAAAATTCAAGTACTTGACTCAAAATACGATCTCCGCAATCATTAACATCAGATAGCAGATTATCTTTAAATTAATGCTTTAACAATTATTTTTCAGGCACCGTACACTTTATTGCACCCTTTGTGAGGATCATGTTGATAGTTATCTAGGTTGGAGTTCCTAATGAGAATGAGAAATGGCCAGATTCTTCAAAGTCCTCTTAAGAAGTGAAAATGAATTTTCAAAAAATAACCCCTACAGTTTAGTGTGGTTTGTGCTGATCCTGATATAATCAACTTGATATAATCAGCAAGTATTCTGGATATGTTCTAGATAAGATTGATTCAAAAGTCAAAGCAAAACTGGAGCAGGAAGCTTTCTATGAGGAGTGTGCATTATTATCCTAGATAACAGATTTTGGATCATTGGATGAAAATGTTAAGGTAGAACTAAATTCTGCAGGAGTCGTATAATTTTTTTAAACTCATAAGTCTAATTATATCTTTTTTTGCAGAGTTTGAAGAAAATTATTGGCAATCCCAAACTATTGAAGAAGCTGGTTTGTACTGATGCACTGATTTCAATCCAGAGCATTTCTTACAATGTTCAACACATACCAGATTCTGCATAAACATTACATGAAATCAATCTTAAAAAGCCAATCATTCAAAAATGAAATGATTATTATCTTATAAAGTAAATGCATTTAATTTCCATAAGTCCAAATCTCCTGTACAACTCAACAACTTAACAAGTACAAGTACATCTCTATCACCATATTAGAGAGAAAGAGATCTCGAACTTAAGAAGCACTGATAAAAAAGACAGAGCACAAAGTATAGAATTGCAACCACAAATTTATTAAATATTCCGAACCACACTGGAAGAACAGTAAGAAAAAAAGAAACCAAACTGAAAAGAAACCAAAATAAAGTTCGCAAATAGTTCAGACAGTAGAACCATCACCACCAAAATATATCGAAGAAAAAACAAGACAACGAAGTAAAGAACGACATGCATACAAGAAGAACAACAGAAAAACCCTCACCATGTAGAATCATATTTAGAAAATTCAGACAAAAATGAAAAACTATCACTAAACGTAAAGGAAGGCAAAGACCAATTAATCAATAAAATTAATTCAAGCCACACCAACATGAAGGTTTGTAGAATCCCATCACAATTTCATGTCAAATATGTACATCAATCATAAAAAGAAAGAAAATATTTAGCCAAGAATTCAGACAAAGCTGCAGATTATAATCATCGAATTCGAACACACAAACTGAGTAGAGCAATGGAGAAACACAACAAATAATAAAGGACAGAGACAATTTTGAAAAAAATCAACGCAATCAATACTCGGACACAAATATTTGCATAAGAATTCTCAACAAATCATAGACAACCTAATGACAATCTTACATCGTCTACACTTGTCCGATTCAATCCAAGGAAAACAAAAAAGAGAATTGTCGTATCACTATCCCTAACCATAACCTCAGTCTTAATCTTAAACAAAACCCATGTTAAAACAACACAAAAAACTGGAATAATCAGTTAAAAATATAGCGACGCTCTTTCAATTACAACGAACAACATTTTAAAACCAAATAACAAAAATGTTTCGAAAAGTAACAGCAAAATCAACAGAAAACAGAGAGAGTAGAAAAAATTAAACCATTATGATGCGGGCTTCCGGCGTCGACGAGACAGCGACGGCGAATTGAGGATGGCGGTAGTGTCGTCGAGGGGAGAGGTAGGAGAGGGAAAGGGGTGAAAGGGTTAGCCAATGAACAGTGCGTGTTTCTTTTTTTTTTTTTTTGTTTTTCTAATATATATGTTGGGTTAGGGCAATGAAATGGGGCGGGTAGGATCTGATCGCATGCTATGCGACCGGTTGTATATAAGTATTTGTGCCATATGAGCTACATTTAGAGGTATATGATGTATGTTTAGGGATTCCTCCGCGAACAATTCGCAGGACCGCATTTCTAACTTTTCTATTAATGCATAATTTAATGATATTTAATATTATATATAAATAAACAGTCACTATAAATTAATAAATTATACTAGTTGCTATAAATAAATTTTAACTAAAACTCATAAATTCTTTTTCTTAATTAATAAATTATGAGTATAATTAATATATATATATATAAAGTACTAATTATTATCATTAATAAATTATAATTATTAATTTAATTATTTCTCAATTACTCTTAAGAAGAATTAAATAAAAATTAAAACTAGTATATTATAATTGAGGTGCGATTGCACACGCCACCTTTGCACTTTAAGTTTTGGTGTTTTACCTAAAGGGTCTATGACCAACCGGCAACCAAAATTTGGATACACCGAATTAGCGTTTTATTCATAAATGATGAAAAATATTAATCCCTCAGTTTCATCTATCTTGAAACATTACTATGCGAATGGTAAGTAAGGAAAATTAAAAAAAAAAAAAAAAATAGGGTAGGTCCTATTATTGTTGAAGAGTTAGTTATTTCTTTTTCTAAAGAAATAAATAATAATCTAACATATAAATTAAACAATACAATAAGAAAAGGGTGTCAAGATAAATGAGACGGGGATTATATCATAAATTGGTCAATAGAGGAATCCTGATTAATTGGAGCATAGCATAATTACCGAATCTTAATTACAGAGTAGTTTGTGTTAGGTACATAATTTAATGATGCATTTAATGCCTAATAAACACCGCGCGAAAAAACCATATTGAACATCTCTTTCGATAAAACTTAGGTAAACACTCTTTTCTATCATAAATAGGTTTCCAACCATAACTTATGCTTAAGTCTTGCCACTTTTTGAAGATTTTCTTTTAAAAGAAAACTAAATGAAAGAGTTAAGGGGCAATAGATATTGATACAAAACTTAATTGAATTTCAAGCTAAGAAGAAGAAAAATGCATTATATTTAGGTTCTTCACACATTCGTTTGAGCTAACAAGTACTAGGGCAACAAACTTTAAATTCATGAAACAAAGTCGCTATCTGCAATTAATAAATGGTGTTAATGATCAAACTACTTGTTCCATTTATTAATAAAGGCCTTCGTGCACGTAACAATTTTTCATGTTTCAATTTCAATATTGTAATTGATAAGAACTCTAAACTAATCAATGTGACTTTGCATTTTACTTCAATAATCCAATATGTTGAGAGCATAACTGTCTTTAGACAAGTTATCTCTTAAATTCGTATGTCATAATAGCAGGTACGGCTCCAATAAATGAGGCTTTGAATGTTATATTTTTACAGTATATTCTAATTTATCTTAATTCTCACCAAGTTTATATATTTTGGAAAAGAAAAAAGTATTATATATTTTTATTAAATTTAATAATTGACATTGCTATTTGAAATGCACATTGAATAAACTTCCGCTCTTAGTGTGTGCATAATATTGAATAAACATTCAATCATATTTAATAATAATATGCAAACTGTACGAGGAGGATTAATATTATTTGTGTTACATGATGTAGACGACCCAAGTTCAATTGTTGTCACTGCAGTATGGGGAAACATGAGAAATTATAGGGTATTTACAAATTTCAGTATGCATGCTTGGTTTTTTTATATACTCATGATATTAATATAAGATCACTTGTAGACAATTTTTGATACGCACTAAATAAGCTTTACTCTTGTGCACATAAGAGAGCTGGGTACCCTACATTCAAAAAATCAGCCTATTCGAATGAGAGATATATGGAGTAATATGTTATATCTTGTTTTATTAATATGTGTTGTGACCATGAAAATTTATTGCAATCATGTCTATATGGCAATATATACAACACAGAACTTTTAGACTATGGGCACCAACAATCAATATGGAAGTTGATCGCTTATTTTACGATCGATCACAAAATGGTGATCAGTTATCATTGCAAATCGCGGAGATCGTAATGATGGAATCGCAAAAAGCAACTCTAATTCACGACCCTCCAACTCTAGAACAAAATTATAAAAGTTAATTATTTAAAATGAATCCTCGAACTCTAGAAAAAGATTATAAAAGTTAATTATTTAAAACGAATCGGAACGGCACCGATGAAAAAGTGGCGCTTTCACAGCTCTGTTATCAAAGTCAAAGCTAGCAGCTCAAATTATTAAAGTAATTATAGAATTTAAACACTCGCTTCCAAACCTATGAAATTAGAATCATTCGGCGGCCAAAAACGGTTACTGGTTGGGTGATGGCGCAGCGTCGAGCAACGTAAATATCACGTGGCAATCATAATTCCACGTAGCATCCGATAAGCCACGTAAGCATTATTTTAGCTGTAATGTAAATCTTGAATACTTTTATAAAGAAATCGATCATTGAGAATTAATGAATACTATACTTTTTTGGAAAATCCTATTCGATCATTTTAAAAAAAAATAATTAACCGTAAAAATGGAACTGGTCATATTTTATTTTAAGGTTTATAATTTTTCAATTATAGTATATTTTCTTTTTTAAATTCTATATTACTTTTTTTAGTTTGTTTGGCTAATCATATTGTGTCCAAATAGCACTAGGGCTGCTAATACGAACGGCGTCGGGTACCTTACCCAGTTTTTGCGAGTACCCAGCCTCGGAAATGTATCTAAAAAGACACCCCGTACTGTCCCACCCAAGCTAACCGAGTATCCAAATACACGGGCCGGGTATACGAGTCGGATAAATGGGTACCCGTATATTCTGCTTAAGAAAAAAAAATAAAAAATCAGCACTATGTAATAGATTAAAAATTAAAATAAAACTATACAATTAATATATGAAAGTTCAAAAATAAACTCAAAGCCACAATGATCATCAATTTATCATTCATCAATAATCCAATACAATTATAAAGTCACATTTTCAAAAATCAAACTCATCATCACCATTCTCATTCATCAACATTCAAAATATCAAATATCAAAAAATCAAAGTTCTTTGCGTGAACACGAGAAAGAGAGACAAATGTGTTTTATTATTCCTTTAATTTTAATTCAATTTTCTTTAATATTTAATTATTAAATATAAAAATGTATATATAATTTAAAACCGAGTAGTTCGTTGGGTATTACGAGACGGGACGGGTATACCCGATACCCAAAAAACTGAAAACAAAATTCCGCAACCCGTACAAAGCCTGTTTATTTCGGGTATTGGGTATCCGGTTATCCACCAAGTTCCGGATCGATACCGAGTTACCCGAATATCCAAAATCCGTATTAACAACCCTAAATAGCACTACCATTTTTATAGTACTGGTTAATTTTGTTAAAATGAGAATATTTCAGGATTAAATAATTATTTATTCTTAAGTAAATCTATGTATGTACTAATGCATTCATTTATTTGATGTATAGTAGCCAATCGGGATATTGTGCCTAGAGTCTCATGAATAAATAGTTTAGCCTACAGTCTCACGAGTCATGCATGAGGTCAGCATATATATTGAATATTCATACGACATAAGCTGTAATAGGCTTACGTCATAGATAGTATTTTCCAGATTTATAATAAAGTTAATTAATTAGTGTTATTGTATATAAAGTCTGACCACATAATAATAATTCATTAATAGATACAACCTCAAAATGCCAACCTTCATAAATCATAAGTAATGCGCTCGTGCCTCGTGGTAACCGTGCACACACACACATATTGAAATATATTTATGTGTACATGTCAAGATTGGGGTTTCAAATCATCAATCAATATATAGTTATATACGAGTAAATGAAATATGTAAATATGTAAAATACTTTATTGATAGGGGCGGGCGAGTGGCCAAGTTGAAAGTTGTAAATTCGAATTTCAACAATACTTTTCAACCCAACCCAAATTTATTGAAAATGGATAATATTCGTTAATAAGAATAAAATTGAAAGAAGTTTAAAGTAAAAGTATGATTTGATTTAATAAGGATTGAGGAAGCAATGGAAGGGGGTGAGGAGGGCCCAAAAAATGATAGAGAAGGTGGGGTTAAGCATGAAATAGCAGATTGCTAAATTGAGAGGGACCTATGAATTAATAGAGGCATTAAAGGATGTTCTTTTTATGGTTGCTTGATGGGCGATTGCTTAGAATTGCAGGGGGCTCACTATCAATTAAGAATGTAGCATCAGATGTTATTATACATGGGCAATTCTCAACCAACCTTACATTCAATTCTTCACAAATAAATGGATTTAGTTGATTCATAGCGTATAAACACAACATTTTGTTTTTATTTTTTTTAGAAGATAAACACAACAAGTTTCTACTCTTCCACTATTTCATTTCTCCTTAATTCTATATTCTATATATACATGTATAAAACATTCAATGATATTTCAACGTATACACATCTACATATATGTATATGTCACATTATTGATGTGTTCTCCATCAAGGCTCCCCTAGCTAATTACAAAACATACTCTAATTTCTTTATTACTCCCTCCATTCATAAATAGGTATTTACTTTAAAATAAAATTTATCATCATTGAGCGTCACATTTCGGAATTCTATAAAAAACATAATGTCAAAATTTTCAATAATAAAAAAATTTAATTTTGGTAATAATGCTATATACGCGCTCACGTTATACCAAAAAATAAGCCCTACAATGCCCTAAAAAAAAAACTAAAAAAAGAAATAAGCCCTACAAGGATCCGCTACAAGTCAATGTCCACATAGACTCCATACATTGTAATTAAGTAAGCATAATCATGTTTAAGTACTTCTTTCATCAATGACTGGTTTATCTGTTTATAATTTAATTTCTTTATTTGGAGACTTGGAGTTGTTATACAATGTTTAGCATAATAAAATGTATTCTCGAATGTGCATCTTTTTGAAATATTTATCTAGAAAAAATATGTCAAATTTTCTAATTTACATACTCCCTCCGTCCACAAAATTATTGTCAATTTTGCCATTTAAGTTCGTCCACGAAATAATTGTCACTTCCATTTATAGTAATAGAACCCACATAATACATTATATTAACCTTATATTTCTCACTACTTTATTCACATTATTGAGGGACCCTTACTCCACCCACAATAATACCCACTATTACCTACAATTTTCTTAAAACCCGTGCCTTCCACAATATGGTAACATTTCGTGAACGGAGGGAATACTTGTTATCAATACAAATTCAATGTTCAATTTTTAATCCAACTCTATCAGTAGTAAAAGAGTAAATATATATATATATATATATATAAGAATAAAGTTTCCATATGCATGTCAAATTTGATATCGACATGAGAATATATATATATAGAGTTATGTTCAAATAAAAATAGATCTTATCCTAAAAAGTGTGTATTAATCTCCGTCATAGATTTAGGATGAATGGATGGTCAAAATTTGACCGAGTCAAACTGGATTTTATGTTATACCAAAATGGATGCTTCTCAGCGCGGCGATATAAAAGAAAGGAATCTATGTTAGAAGGAGCTAAGTTAATAGGTGCCGAAGCACTCAATCAGAAGGAGATCTTCAGTCCTAGATATAAATATTTAAATCAATCTGTTCAATCGGCCTCTTCTTTAATAGGTGAATCAACCGGTCAATCAAAAGGTGGTTTCCGCACCTTTGCTCCCCTCACGGGGTCACATGCTGATCTCGGCAATCTCTTTCCCGTTGACTTTTATTTTTTTTTATTTTTTTTTACGTTCAGGTTGTATGCACCACAACATGTATTCATATACACCACACTATATAATGAGGTGCACCACTAAGTGCATTGAGATGCACCGATTTTTTTTCGACTTATCTTATTTTCGTTTTTTTGTCAGGTCATATGCACCACAATATGTATTCATATGCACCACACTATATAACGAGATGCACCACTAAGTGCATTGAGATGCATTAGTTTTTTTTTCGAAATTTTATTTAAATTTCCAAATTTATTTTTCCCTCTTTTTTTGTTTGCCTCTTCACTTTTTTGTTTGCCTCTTCGTTGTCCAAGTTCGAGGTTAATGATTTTATTTGTCTTGCGCTAACCCTCTCCACTTATAGATTAGAACTTAGTTTGTTTGTAAAATTAGGTGATGTCAGCTTAGGGTTTTGGCATCATCAAAAAGGGGGAAATTTTTGGGAAAATTAGTAAAGGTTTTGATTTATCCCAAAATCCAACTGACCCCAACCGAGTAGATGAAGACATCAGTATAAACTTAGATAGAGCTCACTGTTTGAGCGTATGGATTTTATCTTTACAGGTTTTAAGTAGAAGACCTCAGTTAGACTGAGAAGGTGAAGATGGCCAGTTCAATCTAGGAAGAACTTTGGCCCATTTCAACTCTACACAAGTTTACTCCACAGTTGAGTATCCGTGCAGTTCATGCGTGTCGAGATCGTGAGTTAAAGTTAGACGTCGCAAAGTCAAGAAGAGAAGACCTTGAAGATGGAGAAAGAAGTGGAGTTAGAGTTTGAAATTCAAATCTATTCAGAAGCGCGAAGACAAGCTGGAAACTTTCCATAAATGGACCAACCAAGAGGACTTGCATAAAGCAAGGGTCGAAGTTATCATTCTAGGAAATGTTGCAAAAAAGCAGGTGGAGTTCTATACTTTTGGCAGAGGTCTAACGACTACTTCCAACGGCAAATTTACCTTCCTCTCTATAAATAGAGGTCTTGTTGGGAAAATTAGTAAAGGTTTTAATTTATCTCAAAACCCAACTGACCACAACCGAGTAGATGAAAACCATAAGTCTGAACTTAGCTAGAGCTCACTGTTTGAGCGTAGGGATTTTATCTTTAGAGGAATCAAGCAAAAGAAGATAGTCGGACTGGAGAAGGTAGTTCGTGAAGAACTCAGCTGAACCATAAGCTCAGCTGACCCACAAGCTCAGTTGAACCTAAAGCTTTGCTGGACCACAGACTCAGTTGGACAGCAACTCAGTTGACTCCTCAACTGACCCATGCAGCTCAAGCGTGAAGAGAAGTTGTGTCGAAGTCAGACGTCACAAAGCTGAGAAGAGAAGACTGTGAAGATGTTGAAAGCAAAAGAGTAGAAGTCCAAGGCACAAGTTAACTGGAAAACTTACTATAAATTGACCGACAACAGAGATGCGCAAAAAGTGAAGGTCACAATTGCCATTTTAGGAAAGTTTCCAGTAAAGCAGGTGGAGTGCCATGGTTTTGGCAGAGGTCAAACGGCTCTTTCCAACCGCTAATTAGATCTCCCTCTATAAATAGAGGTCTCCACATCAAAGCTCGTGGAAGTGCAAGAGAGAGTTTTGGGCGAGCGCAAGGAGATAAAAGAGAGCGTCGAAGAAGCAGCAGACTACCTCACTCTCCAGTAAGAAGACCTCAGTTGACGACTAGTAGAAGTCGAGTGTCCACACCTTCTCTTGTTCTTTCATCTAACCTCTCAAAAAGCCCCTTTTTTGATCGAGTCTAGAATATAGGCTCTTGCTTGTTTTAGTTTTTGAGCAGACTCTCTTCCAGAAGATCGAGTCTCTAAGCCTTAGGATGAAGCCTTCACTTCTCTCTGTGTAGAAGGCTTCATAGTTGGAAAAATCCCCAACCCCCCAAACCTTAGGTCCGTCTTTGAAGCCGCAATCAAAGACACTAAGTCCCTTTGAACCCGTAATCAAGGACCAAGTTCCTTTGAACCTGTAATCAAAGACCAGGTCCTTTAGAACCCGCAATCTAAGACTAGGTCCCCTTAGAACCCGTACTCTAAGCCCAGGCTGTACACTTGCCCGCAAAACCAAGTGGAATGTTTGATACATGTAATCGAACTGGTTAGGTTGCTTGGTACCTGGAAACCAAGTGGAACGTTTGACAAACACGCCTAAGCTTATCTAGTGGATTATTTCCCCGAAAAGAAAGACGTGCACGTAGGAGGTCAATCTCTGAACCACTTTAAAATACCGTGTTCTTTATATTTCTGTATTTACATTCAATATTTTACTTTCAGTTACCTAACCAACTGACCCAGCATACAAACTGCACTCTCACAAACTGCACTAAATTTTGGGAACTTGATCTTCCCCTGTTTTCATAAAGATTTCAGTTTAAGTAACGAGCTTTAATTTCCACCAACTTCCGCAACGCTTAACTCTTTGAAACCTTAGTTGGAATACACAGCTGACCCTCAGTCAAAGAAGTCAGCTGTGCACCCAATTGTGTGATCAGCTCCAGCTGACCGTCTTAGTTGTAGAGCAGCTCCAACTGACTTTCTCAGTAATTGAGCAAACTTACCTGAGCAGTTAACTCAGTGAAAAGATTTTCAAAGCAAAAAGTTGCAACTGGTGTATTCCCCCCTCCCCCTCCCATACATTAGATACTCGTTACCGGAACCATCATGCCTCCACATTCACGAGAAGAGAGAGAAAGCACACACACGCAAAAGAGCTATCAAGCAGATTCAAAAGCAGATTCTCTCTCGTGCAAGAACCCGCCGAGCTAAAGAAATAGTAGAAGTAGAGTGTCAAGTCCTACTCCTGTTCTTCCCATCTAGACTCTCAAAATGCCCATTCTTGAATCAAGTTTAGATTTGTAATAGGCTCTTGCATAATTAGTAAGCAGACTCTCTCTTGTAGATTGAGTCTCCTAACCATAGGAAGAAGCTTCCATTGTTCACAGTGTAGTAGGCTTCATAGTTGGAAACCTCCAAACACCCAGGTCTTTAATCAAAGAAACTAGGAAGTCGTGGACGTAGGAGTTGATCTCCAAACCACGTTAAAATATTGTGTCTCTTTACTTTTAGTATTTTATATTTTAGTTACCTAATCAACTTACTTGCATACAAACGTTTAATTTGCACTAAAACGGTTTTACGGAACTTGACCTTCCCTCGCAAAGGTTTTCAGTTTATGTAATGAGTTTAAACCACCAAATTCTCTATAACATTAACTCTGATAAAACCTCAGTTGGTGTCACACAACTGACCCTCACTTAATGAAGTCAGTTGTGCACCCAACTGTGTGAATCCTCCAATTGTCCTTTATAGTTGTCGAGCCAATTGAACATCTCAGTTCTTGAAGATTCATTAATTTGATTTTTTATTGTTTTAAAAATCCCTACTGGTTTATCCCCCCCCATACACCAGTTACTCGTTACCGGGACCGTCAAGTGGTATCAGAGTAGTGGTTCAAAAGACTGCTTACTCTGGTTCACGAGGTGTGAGTCGAGTTTCTTCAGTGGTCAACTGAACAGATCTTTGAAAACCTTATAGTGCATTCTATTGCATATTTACGTATTTCCTTCTTGTGCTTGTGCAGGAACGATGAACCCAACATTGCTTGGAAGTTTACTGGAGTTCACTGTGGATGATAAATCCACATGGAAATTCAGACTGAAGATGGCGCTGACTTCCAGACATCACCGGATGTGGGAAACTATTACAGAAGGACCCATCCGAGTGAACAGTCAGTCACAGTTCCCTCCACTGCTCTATGAGATGGAACTTTGATCACCAAGCTTGAGATCAAGGATCAAGAGCATTATTCCAAGGAGGAAAGAGATATTGCCCAACTGGATGATATTGCCAAAAGTATCATCTCATCCATAGTTGGGATAGCCTACCTCCCAAAGATCATCTCCTGTAAGACTGCCAAGGAGGTGTGGGAAGCTCTTGCCTCTCTCTGTGAAGGTTCTGACGTGATCAATGAGAACAAGTTCACCTTAACATGTCAGAAGTATGAGAACTTCTCTCATCTCGACAACGAGTCCATCAACAAGATGAAGCTAAGATTCATAGAGATCATCATGGACATTGAGAGTATAAGAAAGAAGAAGTACTTTCAACGGGCGATGAACTTGAAAGTTCTCTCTGCACTCGGTGAAGATTGGGCTGTCTGCCGTGTTTTCCACCAAAATCGGAGTAACCTCAGTTCGATGAAGACTGAGAATTTATTTTTCATGCTCAAGGCGAATGAGTATGACATCCTCCGACTGAAATAGGTCAAGCTTTAGAAAGCTGATTCAATGGAGCAAGGTTCAGCGACCAAGCCAGTGGCGCTCCGAGCTAAATCGGGTCGATCCAAGTTTGCCAGACCATCTGGGTTAATTGACTCAACAGCCAGAGATCGACCGAGCCGATCTGATCTACAGAAGAAGATCGAGAAAATGCCAAAGCAGCTTGATGACATAAATGCCAAGCTGGACATACATAGGAGAATCAACAAGAGCAGACGGAGCTCTTCAGAAACTCCCTCCTAATCTCAAGGCAATGGATGGTTTGAGTGTGGCAAGCCAGGACACTTCAAAGCCGATTGTTCTGAACTCTTCAGAAAGGATCGAGGTGACCTCCGAGGAAAGGCTAAGGAAAAATCCAAGGCCATGATCGTTGAAGACAAAGTTGAAGACGCCGATGTCTATTCCAATAGTGAAGAAAAAGAGTCAACTAATGAGGTAAACTCTTCTCTGCATCCCTCTCATATTTTCCCTGCTACTAATCCCCGTGCAGGTGAACTGGATGAACATTTTCAACCGTCCTGAGATGAGGTTGAACAACTGATCAGATTGTGTACTGCTTAAGTTAACAATACATGAGCAAAGAGCTGATCATGAAGACTCCATACCTCGAGCGCCGCTCTAGAGAGCATGATAAACAATCAAAGACCTCCCAACTGTGTATAAGGTCTTGGATACAACCCGGAGATAGAGACTGGATCCAAACTAGGTCAGTTCATCAAGGCAAGCCAATCACCGACTGTGACACCTCAAGTCCAACCTGACTCAGTCGAAGTCGCAGTACAAGAGACTCCAGTTATACCTCAAACTGTTGAGACTCCTATGAAGGAAAAAGGAAAGAATGTTTGATGAGCCCAAATTTTGTGCTCTTTAGTGTCTAGGAGAACACATTGTGAAGGCAGGGACGAACAGGGCAAACAATGAGGAAATAAAGTAGAAAAGGGCAATATATGACCAAATTCCGCGAGAGAGGTCTGGGAACAAATACAATGCACTTTGGGCAAGAAAATGGAACTTGCAGCTTGGGCAAAGAAGCGCACATTCAACAATAAAGCTATTCCGCTGCACAACCTGACCAAATCAAGTACCGTGTGGAATCTGGCCATTGGGCAAGGAGAGAGGTAAAGAGGGCAAGGCGCAAGGCAGAGCAGAGAAGAAGAAGTGCACGTCTTGGGCACGGAGGCGCATCAAGCCAAGAATATACGAGAGAAGAGTGCGGTACAAGAAAGAGATCAACCTAAGAGAAATAGTGGGGAGCAAGTAAGAGATCAACCTTATCCAAGTAGCCGATAAGGATGGAATTATTTCCTTCTTTATCCATGAAGATTCGTCTAAATCAAATATGCTATACAAGGAAAGTCTCTTGGTCAATAGAAGCTGCTAGAATACAGCTGGCAGACACCTCGCCCAACCTTAGCTGCCAACCGACTTACCTAATGGGCTTAGCCTTCAAAACCCACAAATTTCACCTCTATAAGTACTCCTAGATAGCAAATCAGATGTATCTTTAAAATCTTTCAAACTTTACACATTATAGAATATCTTAGAATCTTAGCCTAAGGTTTACTTTATAGTTTTCGAGAGTTTGCCCCTTCGGGGGCAAACGATCTTTGTACTTTATTTCCGACGATGTTGGCGTCATTCGGATTTATTTTAATTTAAGTAGTTATACGAACTTGTGCTTGGGCAAGACGACGTTGCATAAGCATTAAATCTGTATGTTGATTCGGGCAAAGGGGAAAGCTATATATATGTATGTCCCGAGGCATTTGGCAATGACTTCAAAGAAGTTCGGTTGGTACGGGTAACTTGGAAAGCCCTGGGCACATACGGATTCCTACATCACAGGAGGGTTATCAAGTGTTGGTCGGTCTTGCCTTACGTTCCTTGAGAGCGGCAAGAACGGGTTGTATGTCTTGGCCTAGACCTTCAAAGATGTGTCAATGCTGGTGAATGTCGGACAGAGATCCTCGTTATCTCACCTGCGCCTGAGTGGGCCCATCTAGAACCAAATGCTGCTTGACCAACATGCGTTTTATAAGGTGTTATGTCGGGGACTTTTGGGCAAGCAAGAGGATTGGCTAGGGTGTCCCTGTCAAGACCTAAACTTAAGGATGGAGCTGGGCGGGCTATGTAGCGTACGTTGCGACGTGATAATGTGGACCCTGCATAGCTTTAGCCTATAACAACTGACACGCATACGCACCATATATCCTTGCTTCGATGAAGACATCTTGTTTGTGTAGATTAACTCAACACCCAAACTCAGGTTTGTCTTTATCTTTTATTTATGCTTTAGTTTAACCTTTATTTTCCTGTTTGGCCAAGATGTGTCTGTGCAGAGCCCAAACCCTTTGTGACACCCTGACCAAGAAAAAGCTACACCAACTCCTCGTAGGATCGACCCTATACTTACCGCTAACTGTTCTTAGCTGTGGGCATAGGAAATTTATAAATGTATTTTGCACTTAACTCAAACGACGGTCACGTCAAAATTGGCGCCATTGTCGGGGAGTTGTGTTTCTAGTAGTTTTCTCTTTTATTTCCTTGTTTAGTTCTTTTTATTTGTATCGCCCTAACCATGCAAGAAAATTTGGTGAGTGACGACTCTTAGATCGATAGACGAACGCTTGGCCAAGGAGGACATGAACAATTTGGACGAGACAAGTAGACAATGACCTAACTGGAAGTTGATGGATGACATTGTCTGAAGGCCTTCTATGGGCTTGACGAGGATGAAAAGGCGGAGTTTTTCAAACTCCAAGTACCCAATCGACAACTAGGTGAAGGAGGCCATGTCGTGCCCACGACATAAACTAAGGCGCTTGCCAGGAGGCAACCTGGTATCTATCCTTTTTTTATTTTCTTTTTATTTTAGTTCAAACCCTAGGCTAGGTAGTATTTTTCTCAAAGGTATGGTTTATTCGTGACATGCAGGAGCTTGGGCACGGAAGCAAGCACATGATAAAATTCAAAAGCGAAGGCATGACCACCACTAAGGCTTTCTCTCCCCGAATCTTTGTGCAAGAGGGGTGTGTTATCCTTGAGTTGGAAGGCACCCAAGTTAACCAAGTTGGGCGAGTTAGAGGAGGTTGTTGTCGCACACAACGAAGTATTGCTGAGGATGTCCCTTGCCCAATTAGTCGAAGAAGAAGTAGCTGCTCGACGAGTGAATCAAGATGAGGAAGGCAATCCCTTCAACTAGACGCCTTAGAGAGCACCAGATGCTTGCAAAACTTCTTTTCCAGAACCAAAACGTGAGGCAGACCGCGCACCTGCCATGCCCAAGTAACAGGGAGTTGCAAACCATTGAGCTTGACCAGACTGGACGAAGAAGCCACTGTAGCATGTATGGATACCTTCAAAGCCTGCCCAAACTGCTCATAATGAACAAGCCAAAGTAAGGTGCCATGTTATACCTCCTTCATAATTGTTTCTTCCCAGTTTCTTTTTTAGGTTTAGTTTTAAGTTTTTAAGTTCTTAGTTAACTCGGTCCTCTTATTGACCCACTTTGCCCAAAGCAAAGTTTGTGGGTAGGAAGACCATTGTTGTTTGTATGCCTTTTTTTTCTTTTCAGTTGTTGAGTCGGCCCTTTCATTAACCACTTTGCCTAAAGCAAAGTGTGTGGGTGAGAGGACCCTTGTTGTATTTGTTTTTTTCTTTTTGAGTCAGTTTGTTTTAACCCATTTTGCTTACCCACTTTCCCCAAAGTAAAGTTTGTGGGTGGAAGGGGATGTCTATTTGGTCAGTCTGTCAGCATGATTTGATTATTGGGTTATATAAGCATGATAGATTTCTATGTTCTTATTTGTGCAAGTAGTTAATTTTTCAGTTTGAGCCTGACCGTATGTAGATAATTATAATGGATGAACTTTGAGCATTAACTGTGAGGTTTTGAGCTTTATTTGTTGTTACATGCCTAAATGCAGCTTTTCTTAAGTGAGTGAGTTAACATCTTCGATTTTGGTTTATGCGAGAACTTGCTTGCACTCTGCTTTGAAATTCTAATGACTTGATTTATGTACTTAGATGAATTAGACATTTTGTTTCATTAAGCCCACTTAGCCTAAAAAGCCTACCTTACTATTATCCTTTGAGGAGCCCCTTTGAGCCTTAATTTTTTCTTTGATTTCACTGAAAACATATTGCCCCTGATACACATATTTTTTTACCCGGTCATAAGGACTCAAGAGCAACACATAAGAAGGACGAGAAGATAGTAGTAGCCTGAAGTTGGGCAAGATGCTTAGATCTGAATTTAAGGCAATCAAATTGCCCATGCTAAGAAGAAGTGTCATGAAAAAATAAAGGACTTAGAAAATTAAAAAAAAAAGTTGACAAAAAAAGTCCTAGGTTGAATTTCATGCTAAGGCCAGTAAGCAAAGGCAAGTAAATCCGAAGATATGGGCAACGTATCACCCGACTATGGGTAACGTATCGCCCAATCATAAGTTCGAAGAGAGATAGGCAACGTATCACCCGATTATGGGCAACGTGTCGCCTAATCATGAGTCCAGTTGACCTTAGCCTCGATCCATATATTCCCACCTATGCTTAAAGCCACATTACAACCCTTAAAAAGACCTAATGATAAGTACTAAAATTTTGTCTAAGGGGTGGAAATGTTAGAGGGCAGGCAAGCCTATTGCATGACTAAGTTGAATTTGTCTTGAGCATAAACACTGAACCTATACACAAGAGAGATGAGTGTTGGTGAGGAGAACCCTTGATGCTCATGAATTATTTGAATTAATTTCTTGCTTATTTTTCGCTGAGATTTATCTTGCTCAATATGACCCATTATTCTTTTATGCTGACTTTTGTCTTTTGTCTGGAGTCTTTTCTTTCTTTCTTTTTGGGCAAGTTGTACTTACATGCTTGAGGGCAAGCATGATTCAAGTGTGTGGGTATGACGAGCCCAAATTTTGTGCTCTTTTTGAGTCTTGTTATAGGTTTAGATCGAGTCATTTTGAGCCTTTTTCTGTGCCTTTAGTGTCTGGGAGGACACATTGTGAAGGCAGGGACGAACAAGGCAAACAATGAGGAAATAAAGCAGAAAAAGGCAATATATGACCATATTCCGCGAGAGAGGTCTGGGCACAGATACAATGCACTTTCGGCAAGAAAATGGAGCTTGCATGTAACACCCCAAAAATTTATTTTCTATTAAAAGGTTTTAAATTATAATTTTTTTATTATTTTATTTTATTGCAATTATTTATTTAAGTCCTATAAATCGCGCCTAGAAGTGATTCACGAGCATGAACATGATATGACATTTATGTACATGGCTCTTGTTTTATGTTGGAGTTCGAAGTGAATTAATGCATGTCGAGAGTTTTTCTTTTTGGCTAATTAAATAATACTACTCCCTCTATCCATTTTATTTGTTTCCATTAGGGTGCTGGCACGGGTTTTGAGAAAGCTGAAAAAGTAAGTGAGAGAAGGAATAAAAGGTGTATTTGAGGGGTAATGTTAATCTATG
Organism: Schizonepeta tenuifolia; assembly: GCA_029490685.1. Taxonomy (NCBI): domain Eukaryota; kingdom Viridiplantae; phylum Streptophyta; class Magnoliopsida; order Lamiales; family Lamiaceae; genus Schizonepeta; species Schizonepeta tenuifolia. Next base: position 75,437,650 of record CM055955.1, on the reverse strand, counting down.
CATTTAGTTTGTTAATTTGTGATTAACAAAAAGTATTTTTAGCGGGTGAATTAAATTTATTGTCTTACGCATTTTTTTATTTTTAGTTGACGGAATAAACTTACATTCACGTTACTCATTTTTTCTGCTTTACACATTTTTTCAAAAAATCTGTTTTTTTCATTCTTCATTTTTTCGATTTTTAACTTTTTTTCATCATTATTGTTTGAGTTTTTTTCGATTTTTTCATTTATAGTGTGAATGATTTTTCGATTTTTTCATTGTCACTCATTTTTTTCAATTTTGTGATTGTTAGTGTCACTCATTATTTTCTTTGTTGCATTTTTTTCCAGTTGCATTTTATTTTTTCAAAAATTATAAAAAGGCAAAAAAAAAAAGAAAAAAAGATAGATGCTGCATAACACCCAAAAAAAAAAAAGAATCTGAAAAGGTAAAGAATTGGAGGCAAAACACTAAATTTTGGAGCCAAATCTGCATTACTTTTCATTAAATAATGCTTGAATACACATTGATGTGATCAAAATTCAAAGGGAGGAAAAATTCAAACTAAAGTATCCAACTAAAACACCTATAAATACTGCCAAACATACAGTTTTGCAAATTAGTTCTACACATCCATATCCGAAAAAATTAACTCCAAAATGGGATCGAAAAAAGATCTCACATCACATGAGCAAAACACCATTGCTCAATGGCTACTCGAACGCAACACCGGTGGCAAATTAAATCACGGAGCAAAGGCAGCAGCTGCAGAGACATTTCAAGTCAGTTTGAAGACAATTTGGAACATTTGGACTCGAGCCAAATCTCAACAGGTTGAAGGAATTCCTGTAAATATTCAATCTAGAAAAATAGGGTAAGTCTACAAGAAAATAAAGCCATTCGACTCCCAGTTCTACAGAGGACATCACTGAGGCTAATGGCAGAAAATTTGGGAGTGGGTAAGAGTTTGGTTCATATATGGTACAAGGAGAAGAAGCTCAAGGCACATACTAATGCTATAAAACTTTTCCTTACCCCTCAAAATCAGTTGTCTAGATTGAATTGGAGCCTCAGTCAGCTTGGAAACATCATTTAGAGTGGGAAGATCAGATTTCAGAAAATGCACAACACAGTGCATGTAGATGAGAAGTGGTTTTACCTTCCCAAAACAAAGGATAAGTAATACCTTTGTGCAGGTGAGATAGAGCCACATAGAGCATGCAAGTTAAAGAGATTCATCAGCAAAATAATGTTCAATTGTGCTGTTGCAAGGCCCATAATAGAACAAGATGGAACTGTCATTTTTATGGTAAATTTAGGATTTTTCCATTCATCACAAAGGAACTAGCAATCAGGAATTCAAAGAATAGAGAAAAAGGCACCATGGAAACCAAAGCAATGCATGCAATTACAAGGCCAATTATGAAAAATCAACTACTTATGGAGGTAGTTAATTTTCCTTATATTTGCATGAAACTGCATCAGCAAGGACATTTGCATCATTTGTCTATGAATAAGAACAAGCATAACATCTGTATTCAAATTATGTAGTATCACAGAACAACCAAATAAGCATCAAACTGCATTACAATATCAGTCAAGGGGTGAAACCAGAAACCAATCAACCTAAGGCATCAGCAAAGACATTTGCATCATATGCCTATCCCTAAGGACAAGCATATCATCTGAATTAACATCACACACTATCATTTAACAAGCAAATAAGCATCTAACAGCTGCATTTTATCACAAAAAAGCATCTGCAATGACATTTGCATCATTTGCTTATGCATAAGAACAAGCATAGCATCTGAACAAGCATAAGAACAGTTGCATCATGAATATCAGCAAAGGATCGAGAGTAGATCTGACTTATCACAATACACTATCATGAAGATGGTGCCAGCAATTAAAGCCAAGTGGCCAGTTCATATTCTAGGCAAACACATCTATATCCAACAAGACAATGCCAAACCCCATATTGTGGATAGTGATCCAGAATTTCAAGCAATAGCAAGAACAAATGGATTCCACATCCAACTCATCAACAAACCTGCCAACAGTCCAGACACAAATATGAATGACCTTGGATTCTTTAGAAGCATACAATCACTCAAAGATCAGAAACCAGCAAATAATATTGATGAGTTGCTGCATAATGTGCAAGAAGCATACAACAATTATCCACCACAAAGTTAATCAACATTTTCCTAACACTACAAAGTTGTTATGAAGAGATCATGAAGGTGAAAGGAGGCAACAACTACAAGATACCTCATATGGGAAAGGAGAGTATGCAAAGGCAAGGGGTCTTGCCAAATTGCATTGAGGTTAATGAAAAACTTGTCAGAGAAAGCTTAGACTACTTAAACACACATGGCAGTGTAGAAGACAGATTCTACAATCTGGATATTATCACAAAGGCATTGGAAGAAGTGGGTTTAGAAGAGTGAAGTCAGGCAGTTTGCAGGGACAAACAACATCATAATTTTTATTTTGGAGTTGTTTGGAATGTAAACTTATCATTTTGATGTAGTATCTGACTTATGGTTTATTTTTGCATCATTTGCAAGGCTCATTATCAAGAGTAGTATCTGACTTATCACTCAATTTCCATATCAAATCACACAAAAAGCATCAGCACACACATTTGCATCATGTGCAAGGCTTATTGATCAAGAGTAGTATCTTATGTATCATTTTTAGAGATTTCAGGCATCATAGGCATTATTTTTCAGATATTTCAGGAATCATAGGCATCATTTTCAGACATTTCAGAGATCATAGGCATCATTTTTGCATCATTTTTAGACATTTCAGGCACCATAGGCATCATTTTCAAACAAGAACATGCATCATAGGCATCATTTTTGCATCATTTGCATCATTCTCAGACATTTCGAGCAAAAATCATAACATCACGAGCAAAAATCATAATCACAAGCCATAAGTAAAATCATAATCATAATCATAATCACGAGCATGTAGTATCTCAATATTATCACTTAACATTTGCATCATAAATTGAATCAAATCACGAGCAAAAATCAAAACCAGAAACCATCACCCAATGAAAATCACGAGCAAAAATCAGAAGCAGAAGCAGAAGCCATCACACAAATAAGACATCACCAGCCATCCCCACGCAACAAAAAAATAAGAACACAGTAGATAAGACATCACCAGCCATCCCCCCAACATAAGAAAAAGCACCTGATTTGGATGATTTAGATCTAAGGTTTCAGATTCGAATTTAGACTTAAGGGGCAAATCCAATTCGGGCCCATCATTGATTTCACCCTTCATCTTGGCGGCGCAATAGATTTGGTATGGATCTAGGGTTTCCGCCACCACTGGTCCAGATTCATCAGAGAATTCCATTTCCGACACGACGTCATCCATACCATGCTCTAAATCGGTGGATTTTGGAGAAGATTCGTAACCTTTCGGCCATGGTAAATCCTCCAAGAACTCAAGGGTACCGTGGTCGGCATTGAAACCTATGAATGTCGCATGAAAGTTGGGGAAATCGGGAAGGTGCCAGTTCATGGTGGTCTGAGATTATGTTGGAATCGTGGTGGGGGAGAAGAGGGAGAGATTGGTGAGATATGGCGGCGGGAGAGAAGAGTAGTATAGTAAGAAATTTTGGGCAAATGATTTGGGGGAGAAGACAATCTAGAGAGAGAGATATGCAGACAATTGAGAGAAAAGAGAGTGGCCTCGATAATGGAATGGGGTGGGGTGGGGTGGGTGTTTTGGGTAGGGTTAATTAGGTGGGTGAAGAGGCTGTCGTTCGCACTCTCAAAATGAATTTATATCCTCTGTCGGAGTCATCGTTTAGTTTCTTGCCCAAGGAGCATTAAAATCTAGAAAGGCCAAACAAGGAATCATCATGTCGATCCCAGTAGGGTAGACACCTTCCTCTAACGTTAACCGATCTTAATTGAGATAAGTTATGGAAAACACTCCTACTTCCCAATCGATTAGTGATCTAATGTTTCCTAAGCGATTAACGGCCTATTAATCTCTTAATTGTATTATACCGTATTAAAACAAGTTCATTAACACATCGGAAACACATGCATGCAATTATCTAGCACAAATTAGACCTCTCAAGCATAAGTAATCACTTAACTATCTTGCCCAGATCAAGTATAAAAACTTAGCTACACATGAAAGTAAAATCACAAACACAATAAATTGAGAAACTCATAATAAGAACTATATTTAAAACTTACCAAGTACTTGAAAGTAAATCCGGCCAAAAGTGTCATTTGGAAATAGTACGAACAAAACACAAATTAAATGTTGCCCGTAGGACTTGTTCTTTTCCTCACAATCTCTCAATATAAACAGGGAATGAAAGCATAAAGTCGGCGTCCTCTTCGCAGCAGCTAGGCTTCAATATTTATAGGCGAGTGCTTAGAGTTTGGGCCCCCGGTTCTTATCGTGGAAGGAATCCACGAGCTACCTTGAAATGCAAGTAATACTTGATAAGAACGACCCCAATATGGCTAGTCACATCTATCTCCAAGAGATTCCGCTGATCCTAAATCTAGTCGGATAAGGAAAGATATTTAAGTTAGATAATCTTTTCCTTATCCTTCTAAACCTAGGAGAGAAACACGCCAGCTGACCAAAGTATTCCGCCTGTCTTCACCAATATCGCTCTGCCCAACCTGCTTTCAGAAATGCAGCTTTCCATCCTTGTACTGCCCAATTTCCACCTGCAAGGCAGCAGACCACCTCTTGCCCAGAATATGTCCTCCAAGACATTAAACTAAACAAAACACACACAAAGACTCGATTTAAACTACCTAAAACAAACACAAAATAGACACAAAATATAGACTCATCAGTTGGTAATTAGCAATTTTAATTAATTGCTTAATTAAGTGGGTTATTTGTTAAGGGTGGGCTCCTAGTGGCAAAGGGTAGAAAATAAGGTGAAGGAATGAGGGTATATGTGTAAATATGTTAGAGTAGGTACAAATAAATTGGACAAAAAAGGGGGTAAGTGGGAACAAATAAAGTGGATGGAGGGAGTAATAGTTATTTGCTTATATATATATATGTGTGTGTGTGTGTGTGTGTGTGTGTGTGTGTGTGTGTGTGTGTGTGTTTATCAATAAGTTTTGAGGATAAAATTTGAGTTCAAGGTTTCTTACTCTTACTTGGACTCTTGGTGAATGCTATCAATTTCTTTTCAAAACCTTCCGTGTTTCCTAGAAAAGTTCTTGAGTAATTAAAAAAAATTCAGGTATATTCCTCAGGAAATAATCTCCAAATTATTTATATACATCAGCCGGTGTCACCTCAAAATCCTTCACCTCATCCTGAAGCTCCAACCCCTCAATGTAGGCTGTAACTAAATGCCCACATGAGTATTTCTGCCCCACATTGCCCTTTATTGCCCTCAACTGCACCATCAAGAAGGCCCCAAAATTCAGCCTCTTTCTTGTCAACATACAAAACAGTATATAGACCTCTTTGTTGGCTAGCGAGTTCCCACTATCTCCCTTGCCAAACATGTTGTAGGCAAGGATCCTATGAGCAATGCGAAGGGCTGACGTCTTCAGGTATGACGTCTTGTTATCTCCCGACTTCAACTGTCCCCACACTGACCTCCTTCCATATCCGGATCCATTCCTCCTTGGGCAAGTCCAATGGCACCTTATTTCTTGCCCTCCTAAACTCCGCCTTTTGCAACTCTATCATCATGGGGAACCCCAAAATTTGGTTCAAATCGTTTAACCCAACCACAATTGGCTGCCCAATCAACACGAACTCGATTGAAGACGAGTTCCCTTCTCCATCTAACACAAACTCCATAGACCCATACGCTTCTCTCACCAGGCCCTCATAGATGTGGCAGGGTAGCGTCAGGAATCTTTCCCAGCCACACCCATCAAACAGGGCTCTTACTTCCATCACAATGCCCAGGAAATCCAGGTCATCAAAATCAACCTCCCTGGGCACGAACACCTTCCCGGCTGTCAAATCCTCAGCCGTCTTTCCCTTCTTCTTCCCTCATGACTCAGACTCCTCCTTCTCTACCTTCCGAGCAGCAGACCTTGTTATCCTCTCCCTCATAATCTGGACATCATCATCCTCCTCAGACTCCACCACTTTCTGTCTCTTCCCTGGGTTCTTAGAAAAAGGCGTAGTGACCTTCTTCTCCTCCGTAGAGGATTCTCCACCCAACGACGAGGTGGCTTCAGAACTAGCCATCTTCGTCAATTTCTTGGCCTCCTTCTCCAGTTGGCCCTTCTTTCTCTTCTCTTTCCTTTTCTCTGTATCCCTCTTCACCTCTGCACACAGCTTGTCGAAAGAATCATCGGACTCCTTTTTGTCTTCTTGCTCTCCTTCAACTTCATCCACAACCTCCATCTCCACATCATCATCCTGCTTTGTCTCTTTTCCCTCTTGCTCTGGCAGCGAGTTCTCCGGCGCTACCTTCTCAATGGGTTTCTCCGGTATGGAAGAAGTTCCAACCACCGGAGCAGCTTCGTCTGGTATCACCTCCTCTGGTACTGCCATCGTTTCAGCAAGAGTTGTGCTGATGATTTCCTCCACCTCAGTAGTAATGGGGTATGGCACCACCCAAGAAGTGGGGTCTGCTGTGGACAAAGGGGCTTCCAACAGCGGTGATTCTGGATTAGACAGGTCGATGTGCGTTCCGTGAGGGATTTCATTGAGTTTGTTCTTTGGGCGTGTGGATACCATGGTGCAATTTTAGGGTTTAAATTTGGGAGAAAGAAATCGGCGATAGCCGAGATTTGGGGGGTTGAGGAAGGAAAGTGGATTATGGTAGTTTTTGAATTGATAGTTTACGTGGGGAAGTGGAAGGGTTAGAGGGATTAGTCATGGTAGGGTGGCAGATGGTATAGGGCTAGGGGTAGGTTTTGAGTGCAATTGTTACATCACACGTGGTGTGGCAGTTTCTGTCCCGTTAGCTTTATTGCCCAAGTCCATCGCTTAGCCCAGAGCACCGCACTTGCCATCCTATGCACACACTTTGTTCAAAGCAAAGTGTTAAATCCTCCTTCTTCCTTTCGCCCAACACCTGTTCTCTGCAGGTCATGAACACACTACCATATGCAAGGTAAAATTTCTCTTATCCTATGATTAGATATTTCTACCCACAATGGAATTAAAATATGCCTAAATTTAATAGAAAATATTAAAATTATGGCTATTTTAATCCCTATCCACACCTTTGTTTTAAAAAAAATGAAATTAACAATTAGAAAAAAAAACGTACCAGGTTTCATCCTAGCCAACACCCTAGTTATCGTCGTGGGCACGACGTCCTCCTTGCCCAAGTTAGGACTCTATGTCGCAGAGGAATTTCAAGTATTCCTCTGGTTTCTCCAGTACTTGGCCAAAGAAAGCTTTCAACCTTTCCCCATTGACCTTGAAAATTTTTCCCGTGTTAGTATTCATTACCTCCACAGCCCCATTCGGATATGTGGCTTGTACTTCAAACGGGCCAACCCAATTTATAGACAGTTTCCCTGACATAAGTTTGAACATAGATTGATATAACAACACCTGTTGCCCAGGTTCAAACTTCTTAACTTTGATCAAGGCATCATGGGCTTTCTTCATTCTCTCTTTATACAAAACAGAACTATCATACGAATTGAGTCGGATTTTCTCGAGTTCTTGTAGTTGAAGCTTCCTAGCTTGGAAAGCCTCATCCCAATCATAATTCATTTTCGGAACTGCCCAATACACTCGATGTTCGATCTCCACAGGCAAGTGGCACATCTTGCCAAAGACCATCCTGTAGGGCGACATGCCAAAGTGAGTTTTAAACGTTGTTCTGTAAGCCCACAATGCATCCTCAAGATGCAAACTCCAGTCCTTTCCTGTTGGACTAACTGTCTTTCTCAAGAGGTCCTTCACAATACGATTAGACAATTCAGCTTGACCATTTGCTTGAGGATGATAAGCATTCGAAATCCTATGACGTACTCTATATCTGCTCATTAGCCCTTTCACAGCTCCATTGCAAAAGTGCATTCTTTGATCACTAATGATTACCCTGGACATACCAAATCGGCTAAAGATATTGCTCTTGAGGAATTCCACAATTACCTTTGAGTCATTTATTGATGTTGTCTTGGCCTCCACCCATTTCGACACATAGTTGACTAACAATAGTATATATAGATTTCCTTTTGAGTTGGGAAAGGGCCCCATGAAATCTATTCCCCATATATCAAATACTTCCACAGGCATGGCACAGGTCATGGGCATCTCATTCCTCTTACCGATGTTGCCCTCTTTTTGGCATTGAGCCCAGCCTTTGCACCATTCGAAGTTGTCTTTGAACACAATGGGCCAATAGAACCCACAATCTAATATCTTTCTTGCCGTCCTTTTTGGTCTAAAATGTCCCCCACACACCTTTGAATGACAATGTGCAAGGATACTTGCTATTTCCTTCTCGTCAACGCATCTCCGAATAACTTAGTCAGTACACATTTTCCACAAATACGGTTCATCCCAGATGTAATATCGACTCTCCATCTCTAACTTATTCTTTTGGTATAGGCTAAGGTTGCCTGGAAGTCGGCCCAAGACAATATAGTTACACTGGTCAGCATACCACAGATCTGGGTTGTCTTGGGCAAGAGCTAGATGTTCATCTGGGAAAGTTTCCTTGATCGGCTCAGCCTCTTCTTGTTGGATGATGCGACTCAAAAGATCAGCCACTAAATTCTAGGCTCCAACCTTATCCTTGATTTCCACATCGAATTCTTGAAGTAACAAAATCCACCTTATCAATCTGGGTTTGGTCTCCTTCTTGGCCATGAGGAACATCAGGGCTGAGTGGTTAGTGTAGACTATGGTCTTGCCCCCGAGCAGGTAATAATTCCTTCTCTGTGGTGGAATAGATGCATTAGGCAGGATTGAGAGTCCTCGATGCGTAGTATATGAAATGATTCACTTTCTCTCTTTTCTGCCCAAGAACAACTCCCACAGCGTAGCCACTCGCGTCGCACATCACCTCAAATGACATCCCTCAATCTGGTGATTGGATGATAGGTGTTAATACCAAGATCTTCTTCAATGTATGGAACGCCTTCTTGCAGTCTTCATTGAAATTCCACTCCACTTCTCCTTGTAATAGCTTGGTCATAGGCTACGTGATCTTAGCAAAGTCTTTAACAAACCTCCTGTAAAATCCTGCGTGCCCAAGGAACCCACGCAGCTACTTCACGTTGCTCGGGTAAGGCAACTTCGCGATGATATCGATCTTGGCCTTGTAGACCTCTATGCCTCGTTCTGATATGACATGCCCAATGACTATGCCCTCCTTGACCATGAAGTGGCATTTCTCGTAGTTTAGCACCAAACTCTTATCAACACATCTCTTTAGCACCATTTCAAAGTTGTTTAGGCACTTGTCAAAATCTGATCCATAGACAGTAAAGTCATCCATGAACACCTCTATGCATGTTTCAAACAAATCTGAGAATATACTCATCATACACCTTTGGAATGTGCCAAGGGCGTTGCATAGACTAAAAGGCATCCTTCTATACGCAAACGTACCAAATGAGCAAGTGAAAGTAGTCTTGCCCTGGTCTTCCTCCGCAACCCAGATCTACATATAGCCCGAGTAACCATCGAGAAAACAGAAGTACTTGTTGCCCGCTAACCTTTCGAGCATCTCATCGATGAAAGGTAATGGAAAATGGTCCTTCTTGGTCTTTTTGTTCAGCTTCCGATAATGTATGCACACTCGCCATCCTGTTTGTAACCTCGTGGCCACCATTTCATTCTGCTCATTTTCTACCACTTGAATATCGGACTTCTTGAGCACGACATGCACCAAACTAACCCATCTACTATCAGAAACTGGGTAGATAATCCCCAGATCCAACAACTTCAGGATTTCTTTCATCACTACCTCCTTCATTGCTGAATTCAGTCTTCTTTGAGGATCTTTAATGGGCACAACATCCTCCTCTAGCAAGATGTGATGCCTTTACACGGTGGGGTTAATACCCCTTATGTCGGCCAGTATCCATTCAATGGCCAGTTTATATTCTAAAAGAACTTCTTTTAATTGCTCTTCTTTCTCAATAGACAACTCTGCACTTATGATTACAGGTAGCGTCTCATTTTCTCCCAAGTAGATGTACTTCAAATGCTCAGGCAATGATTTCAACTCCAGTTTTAGTGCTTGTTCTATCGATGGAATCAACCTGTTTTCCTGTTTCAGTGTGGGAATAAAGAAATGGTCCTACCCTCCGTAAGGGTTCTGCATCCGACCTCAAGTAATGCACTGCTTCAATCAGCTCAACGGATTCGTCTTAGGCAACAGCCTCCGTTAGGCCAATTTGAAGAACTACATCCACCATATCTTCAATTGTTATTTATGGCCAGAACTCATCCACCATCTGGTCAATATGGTCAATCCTAAGCACTAGCTCCGTGTCACTAAGCTGTTTCATTGTGTTGTAGATGTCGAATGACACTACTTCTCCTCCGAACTCGCACGTTAGCTTCCCCATATCACAATTAATCCTTGTGCGAGCGGTCTTCAAAAATGGTCTGCCTAAAAACATTACTGGTGCCTTGTGCGACGATCTCTCCATGTCCAGAATATAGAAATCTGCTGGAAAAATTAGGTCCCTTACCCTGACCAAGACGTCCTCTAAAATCCCTTCAGACCATACAGTCGACCTATCAGCTAGTTGAATAGCCACTCTTGTAGGTTTGAGTGGCTCCATCCTTAGATCATCATACATCGACTTGGACATGACATTAATCGATGCTCTGAGATCCAACATAGCCTTTTCAATCTTCATATCTCCAATGATACATGGAATATAGAACATCCATGGGTCAGTGCACTTGGTTGGCATAGGGGTGTCTTGCAACACTGCAGATACATTCTCACTAACTTGAAACCTTGCATCATCTGTGTATTTGATCTTCCTTGTACATAATTCCTTCAAAAACTTGGCACACATGGGCATAGACTGTAAGGCGGTCAAGAGGGGTATGTTGACCTCGACCTTCTAAAATGTTTTGGTCAATTCTTTCATCTCTTGTGCTTCTTTATCCTTTGCAAATCGACCTGGGTAAGGAGTTTTTGGCTCATAAGGTTTTGACTGTCACATTCTCAGCCTCTTTGATTGCCTTAGCTCTGATTTTAGCAGCATCGAGCTCAACTTTCCTCCTTATTTCTGCCGCTTCCCTTTCAATCTGTGCCCTTTTCTAAACTGATAATTCTTGCCATAGCTCCTCAACATCACCTGAACCCATGGTTGCCTCTTCATACTTTTCTGGGTTAGCCTCACCTTCTTGTTCAAAGTCAGCATCTTGCCTAAAAGACTGTTGCTGCCCAGATACAACTCCTTGAGGTACATCCTTGAGGTACATAATGGTCAGGTACTTGTACTAGGCAACTTGGCTCCACTGCGCAATGTAATAGCATTCACTTGAGCCTTCTTTATCTCAACTTGAGATGGTAGTTCTCCCTTCCCTCCGTTTAGCATCGACTTAATCTGAGAGATTGATTCTACCAAGTGGCTCAACATTCCATTAATATCTCTCATGCCTCCCCTTGTCTTCATACGAAAACTGTCCAACTCTTGATACCCCTTCCTTTGTTCAGCTGCAAGTCTCTCCACTTCACTCCTCAGGGTATCTCTTGGATGATCTCTATTATGTGGGGGTACATAGGGCTATTGTGGTATTTGCCCTTGTTGAGGTGCGTTTAGATAGTTGTTATTTCCATATCTCAAATTGTCATTGGGCCTCCAAGGTCCATTGTTAAAGTTCCTTCGCTACCCAATTTTTCCTTGCTGGTATAGTTGCCCAACGGCATTAACTTCTTCATCTTCGTAAACAGGGACAAACAACATCATAGTTTTTGTTTTGGAGTTGTTTGGAATGTAAACTTATCATTTTGATGTAGTATCTGACTTATGGTTTATTTTTGCATCATCTACAAGGGACATTATCAAGAGTAGTATCTGACTTATCACTCAATTTCCGTATCCAATCACACAAAAAGCATCAGCACACATTTGCATCATCTGCAAGGCTTATTGATCAAGAGTAGTATCTTACGTATCATTTTCAAATATTTCAGGCATCATAGGCATCATTTTCAGAGATTTCAGGCATCATAGGCATCATTTTCAGACATTTCAGAGATCATAGGCATCATTTTTGCATCATTTTTGCATCATTTTCAGACATTTCAGGCATCATAGGCATCATTTTCATACAAGAACATGCATCATATGCATCATTTTTGCATCATTTCAGGCATCGTTTGCATCATTCTCAGACATTTTGAGCAAAAATCATAATCACAAGCCATAAGTAAAATCATAATCATAATCATAATCACGAGCATGTAGTATCTCAATTATCACTTATCATTTGCATCATAAATTGAATCAAATCACGAGCAAAAATCAGAACCAGAAACTATCACCCAATGAAAATCACGAGAGAAAATCAGAAGCAGAAGCAGAAGCCATCACACAAATAAGACATCACCAGCCATCCCCACGCAACAAAAAAATAAGTTTACAGTAGATAAGGCATCACCAGCCATCCCCCCAACATAAGAAAAAGCACCTAATTTGGAAGATTTAGATCTAGGGTTTCAGATTCGAATTCAGAATCAAGGGGCAAATCCGATTCGAGCCCATCATCGTTTTCACCTTTCATCTTGGCGGCGCAGTAGATCTGGTATGGATCTAGGGTTTCCACAACCGCTGGTCTAGATTCATCGGAGAATTCCGTTTCCGGCACAACGTCATCCATACCATGCTCTAAATTGGTGGATTGTGGATAAGATTCTTAACCTTCCGGCCGTGGTAAATCCTCCAAGAACTCAGGGGTACCTTGGTCAGCATTGGAACCCATGAATGTCGCTTGAAAGTTGGAGGAATCGGGAAGGCGCCACTTCATGGTGGTCTGAGATTATGCGGGAATCGTGGTGGGGGAGAAGAGAGAGAGATAGATGAGATATGGCGGCGGGGGAGAAGAGTATTATAGTAAGAAATTTAGGGCAAATGATTTGGGGGAGAAGACAATCGAGAGAGAGAGATGTGCAGACAATTAAGAGAAGAGAGAGTGGCCTCGATAATGGAATAGGGTGGGGTGGGTGTTTTGGGTAGGGTTAATTAGGTGGGTGACGAGGCTGTCGTTCGCACTCTCAAAATGAATTTATAGCCTCTGTTGGAGTCATCGTTCAGTTTCTTGCCCAAGGAGCATTAAAATCTAAAATGGCCCAACAAGGAATCATCACGTCTAGCCCAGTCGGGTAGACACCTTCCTCTAATGTTAATCGATCTTAATTAAGATAAGATATGGAAAACACTCCTACTTCCCAATCGATTAGCGATCTAATATTTCCTAGGGTATTTGGAAAATTGGTAAAAGGGGACAAGTTCTTTCTTGTATAATTCATATATATGTAAATAAATATGTTACTGGTTACTACATAATCAACATTTATGATTATTTTTGTAGGTTTATATATGTACTGTCATGTGTATATTTGTGTATGGGGGGATGATTTACTCAAGTTTGTTAATGGGTATTAATCAGAGGTTTTTCAATTTGTTTGTGTAAGCATGCATTTTGATTTTCCATAATTATTTATAGGATCGACGCGTGGGATTTAACTATTTAATTTGCAAGTTTTCCAATTGAGTTAAGAAGGTGAAGGTGGGATTTTTAATGTTGCAGTTATCATTTATCCTTATTATATGTTTTGCACAATGTATATTCATGTGATATACAACATGGCCTATGGGCTAATCAAGGTACACGAGGTTAAGCCTACGGGCTATTCAAGGTCAAACTTACGGGCTATTCGATGTTAAGCCTACGGGCTATTTGAGGTTACGAGGTTATGGCCTTGGGGATACGATGTTATTTTATATGCGAGTGTTTCCATATTTTATTATTGTTGCGATTTGTATAATATGGATAAATGCACCCCACTGAGTCTAAAGTACTCACCCAAAAAATTTATGATTTTTTCTTTCAAGAAACGACTTGGGCGATGATCGGCGGAGCGCGTGAAGATGGTCTTTTGAGGGAAAATAAATAAATAAATGCGAGCATGAAATCTATGTTATGTTTATATTTATTTCTAGGAGGATTGTTGACATTATTTCGGTTCCTATTTTCCGCTGCTTATTCTGGACTTGAGAATTATTTTAGTTACTAAATAAAGGAGTATTTTAATTAATTTTATTATGAGAATTTGGGGAGCGCACATTCAACACTAAAGCTATTCCGCTGCACAACCTGACCAAATCAAGTACTGGGTGGGATCTGGCCGTTGGGCAAGGAGAGAGGTAAAGAAGGCAAGGCGCAAGGCAGAACAGAGAAGAAGAAGTGCACGTCTTGGGCACGAAGGCGTATCAAGCCAAGCATTTACGAGAGAAGAGTGCGGTACAAGAAAGAGATCAACTTAAGAGGAAGAGTGGGGAGCAAGTAAGAGATCAACCTTATCCAAGTAGCCGATAAGGATGGAATTATTTCCTTTCTTATCCATGAAGATTCATCCAAATCAAATCTGCTAAATAAGAAAAGTCTCTTGTTTAATAGAAGCTGCTAGAATACAGCTGGCAGCCAGCTCGCCCAACCCTAGCTGCCAACCGACTTACTTTATGGGCTTAGCCTTCAAGACCCATAAATTTCACCTCTATAAGTACTCCTAGATAGCAAATCAAATGTATCTTTGAAATCTTTGAAACTTTACACATTATAGAATATCTTAGAATCTTAGCCTAAGGTTTACTTTATAGTTTTCGAGAATTTGCCCCTTCGGGGGCAAACGATCTTTGTACTTTATTTCCGAGGATGTTAGTGTTGTTCGAATTTATTTTAATTTAAGTATTTTTTCCTATTTCGTTCTTTCTTTTCTTGTTCTTTACTTTATGCCTAGGTAGTTATACGAACCTGTGCTTGGGTAGACAATACTGCATTCAAAGAAGTTCGGTGGCTACAGGTAACTCGGAAGGCCAACGAGTCCTGGGCACATACGGATTCCTACATCGTAGGAGGGTTATCAAGTGCTGGTCGTTCTTGTCTTACATTTCTTGAGAGCGGCAAGAACGGGTTGTATTTCTTGGCCTAGACCTGCAAAGATATGTCAATGCTGGTGAATGTTGGACAAAGATCCTTGTTGTCTCACCTGCTCCGGAGTGGGCCCATCTAGAACCAAATGCTACTTGATCGACATGCGCTCTATATGGTGTTATGCCGGGGACTTTTGGGCAAGCAAGAAGATTGGCTAGGGTGTCCCTGTGAAGACCTAAACTTAAGGATAGAGTTAGGCGGGCTATGTAGCGACCCTGAATAGCTTTAGCCTATCACCACTGACACGCATACGCACCATATATCCTTGCATCGATGAAGACATCTTGTTTGTGTAGATTGACTCAATACCCAACTCAGGTTTATCTTTATCTTTTATTTATGTTTTAGTTTAACTTTTATTTTCTTGTTTGGCCAAGATGTGTCTGTGCAGAGCCCAAACCCTTTGTGACACCCTGACCAAGAGAAAGCTACACCAACTCCTCGTGGGATCGACCCTATACTTAGCGCTAGCTATTGTTAGCTGTGGGCATAGGAAAATTATAAATGTATTTTGCACGTGACTCAAACGACGGTCACGTCAATGTTCAACTTAAAGAACCTATGGAGCATGAAGTTGGTACATGAAAAGAAGCTGAAAAGTCCACAAAGAAGTCTAGATTCCGACGTCGCAGAGCGAGAGGGAACATACTTGATGGACCTTCGCAGTCAAGGTGGAATAATCCCAGACGCAGGCCACACAACCACTCCGCTCAGCATCAATGCCAAAGGCATCCAAATTGGGATAATCCTCACTACTACCATCAGATGTTCCCAGTGTCGCACCATTGCCAGCAATCTTATCAAGGACATGGAAACTTTGGAGACCAATATCTTGGTCTGAATTATCCGTAGTACAGATCTGCTCAAGGAGCTAGATTGTTTGGACTCCCTACCAGACAAATCTCACTTAGAAGAAATTGACCAAATTAGCCTGGTCGAAGCCAAGCTCCCAGAAGATAGGGATATCCTCCTAACAACAAGACTGCCTAAGGAACAAAGCCAACTCAATCAGCAGTCTATGTGGATAAAGAAGGGAAGGTGATTCGAACTGACAATTCAGTTCGAGTCTTTTAAAGAATCATCTATTACTAATCTCCTTAGATCCAATTGAGGTTGGATACCAAAAGTTCATTCTGTGTTTCGCAGGGATATGATGGACTAATGAAGAAAAGAACCTGCACAGTTGGTATGAATATTATCGTTGGGAAAATTCATACTAACTCAAAGAGGTGAAGAAGATGGAGATCACATGTTGAGGAAAATCTCAACTTGAGGGGGAACTGAGATAATGAAGTGAAATTGGATGCAGTTCGATGGCAGATATCAAGTTTAAACCTCAACTGAGCAGACGAACTTGAGTCAGTTGAGTGTATGTTGATCCAGTTGTGTTTCAAACCAACTGTGAAGATCCGAAGATCTCTCATATCCCTTAGTAATTAAGGCAGGAGTTTTGAAATAAATCCAAACATCCTCTGACGTAATTGTTGGGAAATTTATTAAAGTTTTGATTGATTCCAAAACCAACTGACCCCAACCAAGTAGATGTTGCTAGATCTTAATGTTAGCAGTTAGGCTCGCTGTTTGAGCATTGTTAAGATTTTATCTTTACAGGACTCCAGCTGAAGACGGCAACAAGGCTTCACTCGGATAAAACATCAGTTGTAAGGAAGACAACTGAGCGTTCATCAGATGAGAAGTAGAAAGGGGGAAGAGAACATCAGATGAAAGAAAGTCATCTGAGCGTTCAAACCCAACTGATCAGATACAAGGAAGACAACTGAGCGTTCAGTTTCAGAACATCAGTTGTAGGACCTGAACCAAGAAGATCAACAACTTGAAGTTCAAAGTCAGCTGAGAGTTCACATGTTCAGATAGAACATCGGCTGAAGACCAATCAGATAAAGATCAGACGACTCAACCAACTATCAAGTGTTGGAGGTCAAAGGTTAAGATTTGAATTTCAAACAAGGAAGTCACGTGAAGGTTTGACTCTCTGTCATTACCTCATTTGGCCCAACACAAGGCTCTCTCAGATGGAAAACAGAAGCACGCAGTTGCCAAATCCGGAAAGTCTGCAGAGATGAGAGACAAGCCATCGCTATCAAAGAACAGAGATCAACAGCTCTTCCAACGGCTAGTTGATTCTCTCCGCTTATAAATAGAGGCCTTCATTCATTCACCAAGACTACGGGAATACGAGACAGACAAGTGAGAAGAGATAATCAAGCGAAAGAACAATTTCATTCTGCACTCAAGCAAAACCTCGTAGAACATCATTAGTTGAGAGTTCTAGAGAGTTAGTTTCTGTCCTTGTAGTTTTTTATCCAACCTTGAGAACATCACTTATTGAGAGTTCGTAGAGTGTTAGATCTTAGCTCACTTCTTGTTCGAGCTATTTAGTTGGAACCCCACCCTTTCCTTCACCTGAAAAGGTTTAGGACCCTACTCTTCCCGTAACTGAGTAGATAGGTTGATTAGTACCCGAAAACTAATCTGTAAGGTTGGTAAGTACCCGTAAACTTATCTCAACGGTTGCAAAGCCCGCGTAAGCTTTGTGGTTTGTCCAGAAGAACTTGGACTGAGTTGTGTGAACTCACAACTCCCAGTGGATGTAGGAGTTCTCTCCGAACCACGTTAAATCTTGTGTGTTGTGTTTATTTTCAGTTATCTTATTGCATATTCAACTGACTAACTAACCTGCATACAAACTGCATTCTTTCTCAACTGTTTTGATTAATTGACCAACCTTGCATAAAAGCGTGAGTTGATTTTATAAGAGTTAATTTTCCACCACATTCCGCACAACACTTCACTTCCAACCGAGTGTTTCTTACTCGGTTGTGATTCCAACTGAGTTGCATTACTCGGTTGAGTTATTTTTAGGGGGTTGTTTTAAAAAGTTTTATCTGGTGTATTCTTCCCCCCTCCCCACACACCAGAACTCGTATCGGGACCATCAAGTGGAATCAAAGCAATGGTTCAAAAGACTGCTGACTCTGTTTCACAAGGTGTTAATTCGATGTGTTTTCTTCAGTGGTCAACTGAACAGATCCTTTTATCTCGCTAGTGCATATTTTCTTGCATATTTCTTCTGTTGTAGTGTGCAGATGGATGTCAAGGATAAGATCGTGGTCATGTTCTCGGTTGTGAACTATACATCCTGGAGAACTCAGATGAAGAAGATCTTACTGTCAAAGCATCATCGGATGCAACAAGTACTGACATCCGGACCGATCATCATCAGGGAGAGAATCACTCGCACTCCTACAAATCCCAACGATGGGGATGCAACTGTGGAGTTAGTGGAGAAGAAGCCAGAAGAATACACTCCAGAGGAAGCTAAAGTGAGCCAGTTGGACATCTGGGCTCAGAGCACGATCATGTCCACAGTTGGACAAGATTATCTACCTTGGATAGAGGAGTGTGAGACCGCTAAAGAGATGTGGGATATCTTGGCATCGCTGAGTGAAGGAAGCGACGAGACAAAGGAGAACAAGTTCTCGCATGTCTGTTAAGATTTCGACAACTTCTGCCTGAGAACCGATGAAACCATCGATCAGCTAGAGCTCCGGTTCATGGACATCATCAGAAGGATCCAGTCCATCCGAAAAGGAAAATACACTTTGAGAGAAATCAACCTCAAAGTATTACAAGCTCTACCAACTGAGTGGGATACCTTCACCAATATCCATGAGAGCCGAGCTGACCTTGGTGAGATGGGAACTGAAAGGTTGTTCTCAATTCTAAAGGGAAATGAGTACTAGGTGAACCGATGAAGGTCAACTCAGTCCTCGGTTCAGACGAGTCGACATGAAGATGTTGGTTCAGCCACCAAGTCAGTAGCGCTCCGAGCTGACTATTCAAAGCCGCGAACATCAAGGTCAATAAGATCAGCAGACACAGCTACGAAGGAGCCAAGCAGAGAAGAGCTGCAACAGAACATAGCTGCCCTATCAAAGAAGCTAACTGACATGGACACTCGGTTCGAAAAATATAAGAGGTTCTACAAATCTAACCGAACTCGAGACAATTCAAAGCCTGTGAACAACGGTTGCTTTGAATGCGGCAAGGAAGGACATTTCAAAGCAGATTGTCCAGACCTCTCGAAGAAAGAGAGAGAAGCGTTGAGGGCCAAGCAAGCTAAAAAAAATAAGGCCATGGTTGCAGAAGAAGCAGCTGATGACATGGACATCTTCACTGACACTGAAGATGTGGATGAGCTGACTTCCACCAACAACGCTATCAGTCAGGATCAATGCCTCATGGCACTTGGAACCGACCAGGATGATACTGAGGTACACTCTAATCCTGCTAAGTTAAATTCTTCCAATATTTCTAACATGCAGGAATCACTGGATGAGGAGTTGGAACCCTCCTGTAGTGACTTTCAAGAACTCAGTGAGGAACTACATCAGCAATCGGTTGAGTTTAAGAGTCTTCAAGAACAATTCTCAAAACTTAAAGAATCCTTAACCGAAAAGGACGATCTGATCAAGAGTCAAACTGAAGAGATAGATAATCTTAAAAGTCAACTGAATATGGTCAACCGAACTAATGCTCCAACCGATGAGGAGTTGACAAAGCAGATCAAGGAGCAGCAAGAACAGTTGAAAAATCAAGAGGCTCAGATCGACCAGCTGATAAAGAAGTCAGACGGACAAACCGAGCATATAGCTGTCCTCCTCAAGGAGTTACAAACTGAGAAGGACAACTTAATCAAGCTATATCAGTCATCCAAGATCATCGAGAATCTTATCAGTTACAGCCGGCAGATAGATGACGTGTCAGGACTCGGTTATGATATAATCAAGGATACTGGAATCCCTCCAGCGACCTTCATCAAAGCTGTGGAAGCCAAGGTTGTCGAACCTAACACAGTTGAACCTGAGTCTCCCCAAAGTAATCCAACCTCCACTTCTCAGCAACCTCAACCGACCAAGGGAACCACAACTGAGAAGGGAAAAGGAGCAGTAGATGGAGGATAAAACGTTCCATCGGTTGGGACATCAACCGAGGGGGAACGTTCCAAAAGTCAGAAGAGGAATCAGAGGCCTCGGAGACACAATCGCAACCGAACTCAGAACCAGAACCGACCTCTGAATCAACCTCAGAGTCAACATCAGAAAGAATGGAACCGACCGCAGAACCGACAAGGATCCAACCATCTGAATCAACAGCGGTTCCATCATCAGTTCAACCAAAGGTTCCAATCGAGTCAACCGATAAGGAACAGGTCGAACAGCTGGAAATATTTATGCCACAACATGAACCACCAACAGGGTATGAACAACTATAGACAACATTCAGGGAGTTGGAATCAGAGTCAGCCGCAAAGATTCCAATATGGCGTCCGACCTCAACAACGAATCCAACAGAATAAAAACCGCCATCAAAACAGGAGGAAAGCCTCTCCTCTGAAAGCTCAAAATGGGAGAAATCCAACTCCTCCCAAGAAACAGAGCATCACTGCTAACAACAAGCCTAAGGATAACCGAGGCGTTATAGTTGATGATGAAGGAAAAGTGATCTGGAATGATAAATCCATCCGAGTATACAGGGAAAAGAGACTAACAGTTCCAGGGGGAACTGGTTCTAACCCTCTAGGACCCAACTAAAATTGGGGACCTAAGCGAGTTTCTCTGCGCAGGAACAGGAGAAACAGCTGAGGAAGAATAGAGCTTCACGAACAATGTGGGTGATGGATAGTGGATGTTCGAAACACATGACAAATCTGAAGGATTTGCTTGGAAGTTTCGTGGAGAAAGAAGGACCATCAGTTACCTTTGGTGACAACTCAAAAGGTCACACCAGAGGTTACGGTACCCTTGAAACCAATCATGTCTCGATTTCTAATGTTTCTTATGTTGATGGATTGAAGCATAACTTGCTCTCCATCAACCAATTCTGTGATAATGGTTTCTCTGTCAAGTTTGATGCACAGGGTTGCAGGGTTAAAAATGTCGGATCATAGCAGGGCATATTGTTGGGAAATCGATCGCCAACCGGAAATATCTACTATGCTGACTCGAACAGTAGTCTTCCTGACACCTGCTTGTTATCAAAGAGCAGTTCAGATGTGAGCTGGCTGTGGCACAAAAGGCTCAACCATCTGAACTTCAAGACTATGAACCGACTTGCCAGATAAGAAAATGCAAAAGGCATACCAAACCGAGTGTTTTCAACAACACATATCTGCAGTGCATGCCAGTTGGGAAAGCTCGCTAGATCCTCCTTCCGGTTGAAGACAACTCCCTCAACCGACCGAGTGTTACAGCTGATCCACATAGATCTCTTTGGGCCAATCACACCAAAAAGCATGAATGGCAACGAGTATACCCTTGTTGTAACTGATGATTATTCCAAATACACGTGGACCATTTTCATGCGTCACAAGAGTGAAACCCGAGATGAGCTACCCAAGTTGATGGATCGGATATCAAACCAACAAGAGATGAAAATCATTTCCATCCGATCAGATCGTGGAACCGAGTTTCTAAATGAAACCATCATCGAGTACTGCGAGAAGCACGGAATTACACATCAAACATCAGCTGCGCGTACTCCGCAACAGAATGGAGTAGCTGAGCGAAGGAACCGAACACTGAAAGATGCAGCTACATCTATGTTGACAAGCTCAGCTCTGCCAAAGAGATTTTGGGGTGAGGCCATCAACACAGCATGGTACACCCAGAACCGGTCTCTTCTAACCAAGCGGTTGGGAAAGACTCCATATGAGCTATGGAGATGCAGGAAGCCAGATATTTCATATTTTCGCGTTTTTGGTTCTAAGTGTTATATTCACAACAATGGGAAGACTCAGTTGAAAACTTTTGATGCCAAAGCTTCGAAAGGCATATTCCTTGGATATGCTGCTCGGATCAAGGCTTATAGAGTTTTCAACAACAGCTCTCGTGTTGTGGAGATAACACCTAATGTTAGTTTTGATGAATCTATTTTTGAGTGCAGGGAACAGGTTAAAGAACAACAAGCTGATCCACAGGTTCCACCTGTTCTCACCAGATCACAGGCACTAAGGGAAAAGAATCTAGCTAAACCATTGGTATGGGCAACTGAGGATGATGATCCATACTCCTCTGAAGATGAATGTGAGGACCCCAGCTCATCTCAAGGGGGAACTCCAGCTGATGCCTCTCACTGCATCAGCATCCGAAGCCCAACCGACCCCAGTTCAAAATGTTATCAATGTTGAGGATCCAGACTCAACAACTGATAAATCACCAGCTCAGAAGAGTCCAGCATCTCCCACAGCTTAGATCATGGAACAGCCACAGTTGGAAGAAGAAGGTAGACGCAACAGAAGATGGTATGAAGATCACTCCGCTGACAACATCATCGGAGATCCAACCGAAGGTGTACGTACAAGGAGCAGGGTTGCGACTCAAGATTCAACCGAGGAAAATTCCAACACTTATGCTCAATATGCTGAGGAGTTGGCAGTTCTTGAGGAGTTCGAGCAAGCTGAAGATGTTGCCATGATTTCTTGCTTCGTAGCTGATGTGCCAGAACCAAAGAATGTTCTGGAAGCTCTCAACTGTGTTCACTGGACAACAGCCATGCAAGAAGAACTGAAAGAATTTCTACGCAAGTGTGTATGGGAGTTGGTAGAAAGACCAAATGGTGTCAAAGTCATCGGATTAAAATAGATTTTCAAGAACAAGAGAGACACCATTGGATTCATCATGAGAAATAAGGCAAGGTTGGTAGCTCAGGGATATTGCCAACAAGAAGGAATCGATTTTGAAGACTCCTTCGCACCAATTGCAAGGCTGGAAGCCATTCGAATCTTTCTAGCCTATGCTGCATTTCACAAGTTCAAGGTCTATCAGATGGATGTGAAGTGTGCCTTCCTCAACGGAGATATCAAGGAAGATGTATATGTTGAACAACCTCCCGGTTTTGAGACTGGAGATGGAAGAGTGTACAAGTTGAAGAAAGCAATCTATGGACTAAAACAAGCACCCAGGGATGACACTCTTTGTGGTTTTCAAACGAGGGTCAGTTGACAAAACCTTGTTCACCATCAAAGTAGGAGAAGATATACTTGTTGTGCAAATCTACGTCGACAACATCATATTCGGTTCTAAGTCGGAGGAACTGTGTGAAAAATTTTCAAATCTCATGAAGGAGAAGTTCGAGATGTCAATAATGGGCGAGATGAATTATTTTCTTGGACTTCAAGTGAAGCAGTCACCAGAAGGGATTTTCATCAATCAATCCAAGTATACAAAAGAGCTCATCACCAAATTCGGATTGCAAACAAGTAAGACCACAAGGATCCCGATGAATACTAACTCGAAGATTGAACCTGGAACTGAGGGAAAGCTCGTAGATGCCAGTAAGTATAGAGGGATCATCGGTTCTTTGCTATATCTAACCGCCAGTCGGCCAGACATATCTTATGCGGTTGGAGTGTGTGCCCAGTTCCAAGTTCAACCGAGGGAAGCTCACATGTTGGCAGCAAAGAACATCATTAAGTATCTGAAGGAAACTGTAAATGTTGGGTTGTGGTATCCAACCGACGACAACATCCAACTGACCGGATACTCAGATGCAGATCTAGTCGGAGATCGGTTGGATAGAAAGTCCACTTCTGGACACTGTCAGTTCATGGGAAGCAAGCTAGTTTCGTGGTTCTCCAAGAAACAAGCATTTGTTGCCACTTCTACAACCGAGTCAGAGTATATGGCTGCCGGTAGCTGCTGCATGCAAGTGTTGAGGCTCAAACAACAGCTGAGAGACTATGAAGTTGCAACTGGACAGGTTCTCATTCATTGTGATAGCTCAAGTGCCATTGCTATCTCTTTGAATCCTGTTCATCACTCTCGGACAAAGCACATTGACATCCGACATCATTTCATCTGAGACCATATTGAGAAGAAGGACGTATCCATGGAGAAGATTCCTACTGAGATTCAGAGAGCTGATATCTTCACCAAACCTCTAGCCGAAGCACGGTTCAAGATGTTATGTGACTTACTAGGATTGCTGGATCCATCAGATGAGGAACCACCTGAGGTGAAGAGATAGATATCCATCTGAGGGGGAAGCTCAGATGAAGGGGGAATCTCGGATACGGATTGCCAACCGAAGACATCAGACGTCAGTTGAACAGACGAAATCGAGTCAGCTGATGGTATGCTGCAACATTGGATCAGACATCAGCTGAACAGACGAACTCGAGTCAGCTGATGGTATGCCGCAACAAGGGAACACAGCTGATTCCGACATCAGCTGACATGTAACATTTATGGCTGAAGGTGTTATGTTCTTAAATGAGAAATGTTTGAAATAAATTCAAACATTCCTGAGCAAGTCAGTTACATTAAAATAGCCATCATGTCGCATTAAATGTAAAGTACGGCTGAACATCAATAGCCTACTTTATAGTGCGACTGGGCTGACAAGAAAAACTGTAGACCTTCTCAAGCGCTGGTTGGAACTCGGTTCATGATGTCAAGTCAAAGATAGTCAACAGTCGCGTGATCTCAGCCGTTGATGGATTCGCGCCATTTAACCCCAGCAGTCGATCTCAATCGAGTCAAAAACCTATAAATAGCGGAAAATCAGGAAGTGATCTCTTACCTTCCTCATTCGTGTTTATCTGCAGTTACTATTCACCATCTTCTCAGATTTTGTCTAACCATTTTCTGCAAAGATTTTCCTTCCCTATTTATATATCTTCGCAGTGATCTTAAATGGCTCCCAAAAGTAAGAAAATGGCTTCTTCCGGACCCTCTATTATCCCCACCTCGTATGAAGAATCGTTCGACCTGCTATTTTCGAAGATTCACTTCGAACAGATTCTTTCCGATGACGAATTGGAGTCGTCGGTGTTGGCTCCCCTTGCAAACACTCTCAGGGAGAACGGGCTCCTAGAATGGGCGAAGCTCTACCCCACCCATCTGCTCAGGCGCCAGGTCGGTGAATTCTACGTCAATCTGCAGTCGTCCATGGACAGCAGAGAAGGAGTTACAACGGAGGTCTCCTGTCGGCAACGCGATGTTTCGGCCAGGACCATTCGCCGTGTGTCTTTCCCCATCGCAGTTTCCGACGTTCTCCGCCACGTCATCCCAGTAAACCACTCCGCCACGGATGTCATTGAGAACATAACCAACAAGCAAGCAGATGAGTTTCTGGAGAATGCTCTGATCACGCCGGAGAGGTTGAAGAGCAATATGCAAAGGACGAAATTGAAGCCAGAACATCGACTCTTGTTCGATGTTGTGTTGAAAGTCGTTTTCAGATACAGCGGAGCATTCGGCGACATCAGCCGACCAAAGCTGAAGCAGTTGATGGCTTTGGAACACAGGCACGAGATCAACTGGTTCCAATATTTTCTGAACCAACTGATCCAGGAGAAGCAGAAGATCTCCGAGACCACAACTGACTCAGGGGAGAAACTGTTAAGTGTCAAGGGGACGCTCAACTTCGGTTGCAAGATCTCAGCTCTGATCTTGATCGCAACCGAGGGTCGGAACATGGTCTGGGAGGATTGCGAAGAAACCCCAGTGAAGAGATTGATGTTGTTCCCAACAGCGAAAAAGGCGCATGAGGTAATTAGGAGTGTCTATACTCCTAAGGAAAAGAAGGATGCTGGGAAGACTGCTAATCCCAAGGACACAGCTGAGGAGGCACCAGCTGTCAGTCGCCCCACAAAATCCAAAGTTGCATGCCGACGCAGGGCTGAGTTGGAGAAAGAGAAGGAGGTTGAACCTGCCCAGAAAAAGCTGAGGGTGAGGTTTAAGAAGGCGGTTGTAGAGACAGCTGAAGAGCTAGCTGAGGTACCGGCTGAGGAGGAGGCGCCAGTTGAGAAGGCTCCAGCTGAGGAGCCATCCGTGTCTAGCTACTCAGCTGAGGCAGCTGCCTTCAAGATCGTCCCTCGAGCTGCTGGAACCGATGAGGTGGAAGGGATGGAGACGGACGTAACATCGGATGCTTCTTCCTCCTCTGAGGACATTGAAGATGTTCCAACCTCCCCCACGGCAGGAGTTGATGCTGTACCGCCTCAAGAGCCTCTTGCTCTCTCAATCGAACCACACCCAAATGTTCCGAGCTCATTGCTCGATGCCAACATTGTGACCGCTCCTTCGGCCAATGTTGAAGAACCTTTTGAAACCCCCCTCCCAACTGAATCTGATATTCCGAGCTCCCAGCTCGATGTCGATGTTGTGACCGATTCTTTCGCCAACATTGATGAAACATTTGAACCGTTACCATATGATCTATCCCCCTCTTCAATAGACTATGAAGCTGACTGCCAGGCAGTCGCGTTGGAACACGAATGCAAGGTGGCCTACTGTTTCCAAAAGCTGATTGGGATGTTCCCAGAAGCTCGTGACATGCCCATCTTCGCAACTCTTGGAACCGAGCTGTTGTACCAGTTCAACCTGATCTTCAGTCACTGGTACGTGAAGGAAGACACAATCAGGGTGCACAACTGGGACAGACTGAAGGCGGATGAGTCTCGCATCCGAGACTATTTTCACTATACCAACCTGGAAGTGGCCTACAACAACAAGGTGGCCCTGCTGACGCGTCGTATAGACCAAAGCAAGGCAGAAGGCACTGATACGAGGGAAATAGCTGGAAAAGATTGCGTCGATTTCCTCGATAACATGCTAATCAAGTCAGCTGACTTCCTTGACGATCTAGATGCAGCCGCCGCCGCAGCAAAGGATGAAGAAGAAGAGCTGAAACTGTACTTGGCCAACCGACAAGCCATGGTTACAGTTGAGCCTCTAGCCATGATTGCACAAGCCCCTCCAGCTGATCAGCAAGCTCCCTCTTCTGAAGAAATCTGTGAGCTAATAGTTGAGAGGGTAAACCAGCTGAGGACCGAACTGCTTGCCAATTTCCAGCAACACAAAGACGATCAGCTGAGGATATTGGAAGTGCAAGAAGAAAAGAACAAGCAGCTGGTGGAGGAGAATGCCTAACTGAAGATAAAGTTGGATGAATTCTCCTCCTCCACCAGCCAAGACATTTCGGATTTGAAGACAACTGTTCTGGGGATGAAGTTTGAGCTGAATGTTTTCCAATCCTTGTCTGACTCCAACCTTGCTAAATCCCGACAGACACAGGATGAAGAATGGGAGTCCAGGTTCGAGTCAAGATGGGCTGAGTTCGTTGCTTTCCAGACCGAGGTATCTGAAACTCTTGCTGGATTGAGGAAAGCCGAACAACAGCACCGTGACTCCGAACTGGCGAAGAAGGTGGAGATCGAGTGCGCGGTCGATGAACTCTTCAACCGCATTCAACAAACCAAACAGCAGCTCACCTCTCTGGATGGTTCAGTAGCAAGCCTTGTTGCTGATGCCAAAAAGGGGGAAGATAAAGAGACGGATGTTGAGTTGCAGGAAGAAGAAGAGACCCAAGCCGAGGAAGAAATGCCAGCTGCAGCAAAATCTCAGTTGAGGAAGAAGACGAAGAAGTCCGCTCCCAAGTCAACCGAAGTTGAAGTCAGTGGAGCTAAAATGTCAAAAGACTTGGAGTTGGCGGAGAAGTTTGGAGTGTCGTACAACTCCATAGCCGAGATCGTAGCCGAGCTAGATTCGGAACACGACGGTATCACAACCGAAGAGTGCATTGCAGCTGCCAAGGCTATGGATGTTGCTGAAAAGGATTATATGAATCCGAGCTGGATCAGGAAGTTCGCTGCCAGCCAGGCCAGAAGGGTCAACCAATTTGAAGAGGAGCTGGACAAGATAACCAAGAATTTGGATCGAAACATTGCCTCCCGCAGCCGTCGCCGAATCGATAAACATCAAGTCAAGGCTGAAGCTCGGCTAAGACAGCAGAGGTTGCCAGGGAAGACTAAGCTCCAAAGTCGGTTTAGGCACGTTGATATGTGGATGCCAACCGAGTGGAACGAGGAATGGGAGTTGTTCAAGAAGGAGTTCGTAAATGACTTCTACTACAGGAAGGTTTACGCAACTGATGATCCAAGGAAAGCTTTCAAGGAGGCGCTAACCGAGCTGCACACTGGGGACCCAGGGATGTTCAGCCAGTTCAGGCGTGCGATGATTGAAGCAAAACTGGATCTGAACACTGTCCCCGTCCCTCAGAAGGTTACTTACAAGCCTCCCTTCCTTCCAGACTCTCGCACCCCCAACCGAACAAAGATTGCAGCTGAGGCGAGGCAAGTATGCAAAGAGCATGGGGTGGACATCTCAAATGAGTCAGCTGAAAAGAGAGAGATTTTTGTTAGAATGTTTAGTAAGTATGGGCTTCAATTTTAGCTCAGTTAGTTTTTGAGCAACTGATGTAACTTTTGTCTTTTGTGCTTATCTTTTGTAATCATCAGTTGTAATAAAAACTATTCAGTTATACGATTCAACTTTACGTACAATCTCTCATTGTCCAAGCTCTGAATCGCAAAGTTATTTCAATATCATGTTATAACTGTGCTAACCCTTTGATGTCTTAATCTTATAGACTGTCCAGAATTTCAGCTGAGAATTTGGATAGGTCAGTAGGATTTAGGTCAGTTTGCCTTGTAAGTTTTTATAAGGGCTTTAAAGTTTTAGAGTTCTAATCTGTAAGGGTTTTGACATCATCAAAAAGGGGGAAATTGTTGGGAAATTTATTAAATTTTTGATTGATTCCAAAACCAACTGACCCCAACCAAGTAGATGTTGTCAGATCTTAATGTTAGCAGTTAGGCTCGCTGTTTGAGCATTGTTAAGAATTTATCTTTACAGGACTCCAGCTGAAGACGGCAACAAGGCCTCACTTGGATAAAATATCAGTTGTAAGGAAGACAACTGAGCGTTCATCTGATGAGAAGTAGAAAGGGGGAAGAGAACATCAGATGAAAGAAAGTCATCTGAGCGTTCAAACCCAACTGATCTGATACAAGGAAGACAACTGAGCATTCAATTTCAAAATATCAGTTGTAGGACTTGAACCAAGAAGATCAACAGCTTGAAGTTCAAAGTCAGCTGAGAGTTCACATGTTCAGATAGAACATCAGCTAAAGACCAATCAGATGAAGATCAGACGACTCAACCAACTATCAAGTGTTGGAGGTCAAAGGTTAAGATTTGAATTTCAAACAAGGAAGTCACGTGAAGGTTTGACTCTCTGTCATTACCTCATTTGGCCCAACACAAGGCTGTCTCAGATGGAAAGCAGAAGCACGCAGTTGCCAAATCCGGAAAGTCTGCAGAGATGAGAGACAAGCCATCGCTATCAAAGAACAGAGATCAACAGCTTTTTTAACGGCTAGTTGATTCTCTCCACCTATAAATAGAGGCCTTCATTCATTCACCAAGACTACGGGAATACGAGACAGACAAGTGAGAAGAGATAATCAAGCGAAAGAACAATTTCATTCTGCACTCAAGCAAAACCTCGTAGAACATCATTAGTTGAGAGTTCTAGAGAGTTAGTTTCTGTCCTTGTAGTTTTTGATCCAACCTTGAGAACATCACTTGTTGAGAGTTTGTAGAGTGTTAGATCTTAGCTCACTTCTTGTTCGAGCTATTTAGTTGGAACCCCACCCTTTCTTTCACCTAAAAAGGTTTAGGACCCTACTCTTCCCGTAACTGAGTAGATAGGTTGATTAGTACCCAAAAACTAATCTGTAAGGTTGATAAGTACCCGTAAACTTATCTCAACGGTTGCAAAGCC
The DNA here is from genome assembly GCA_029490685.1 of Schizonepeta tenuifolia. Lineage (NCBI taxonomy): Eukaryota > Viridiplantae > Streptophyta > Magnoliopsida > Lamiales > Lamiaceae > Schizonepeta > Schizonepeta tenuifolia. The sequence goes on along the minus strand of CM055955.1, from coordinate 75,407,875 downwards.
CGCGTAAGCTTTGTGGTTTGTCCAGAAGAACTTGGACTGAGTTGTGTGAACTCACAACTCCCCGTGGACGTAGGAGTTCTCTCCGAACCACGTTAAATCTTGTGTGTTGTGTTTATTTTCAGTTATCTTATTGCATATTCAACTGACTAACTAACCTGCATACAAATTGCATTCTTTCTCAACTGTTTTGATTAATTGACCAACCTTACATAAAAGCGTGAGTTGATTTTATAAGAGTTAATTTTCCACCACATTCCGCACAACACTTCACTTGCAACCGAGTGTTTCTTACTCGGTTGTGATTCCAACTGAGTTGCATTACTCGGTTGAGTTATTTTTAGGGGGTTATTTTAAAAAGTTTTATCTGGTGTATTCCCCCCCCCCCTCCATACACCAGAAGTCGTATTGGGACCATCAGTAATGATCAAAAATTAAAATTGCATATGGTTGCATTCAATGCATAGCTAGTTCTATTCAATAGGCTATGCTTTTGAGACCACGAGTGGACTGATAGTGTCACTTCAACACTCCTCACACGCGTGTGCACCTCACTGCTAATCCCACGATCTACCCCCTTGTCTCCACATCACTGATTATGTGAATCGTCGCTCCATCCCAAATGTTGATCAAGATAAAGCGGGAATCTACAACCACCGTTGCTCTCGATAAAATCCTTGGTTTACAAGGAATTCTTGAAATCCCTAATCAGTTTCGAAAATCTGATTCTTCTAAACCCTTGCAAGAATTCTCCTTCTCCAAATTTCTTCCTGCCCTTAAAGAAAAATTCCTGAAATTTTTTTCTCCAAACTTCATCCTTCTTAAATCATGTCTCGCCCATCCAAGTACCTTGCAAAATCAACAATGATTATTGAAGCACCACTGGAGGACGCAAGATCACGAGTTGTCTTCGAACCCGTGTTGTCTCTCACACAAAAAGATCGCCTTGTTCTAGAGGAATTCATCAACATCATTCAAGTTGTTGGCTTGAAAGAATGGGTTTGTCATGAACCCATGTTTCTTCTCCCCTCTGGAGTTGCAGAGTTTTTTATGAATCTACATAGTGATGAAGATGGAAATCTTTCCTCCTGTATTTATCTTCCAATCAGTTTTGGAATCGATGGCTGCTTCAAGAAGGAAAAACTCCCAATCAACGTCACTCACTGTTTGGAGCAGGTTTTTGACTTCCTAGTACAGGAGATGATCTTTCATCTCTTTCAGAAGATGCGGTGTGCAAATTCATCCAGAGCATCACTATTGGACAGGAGCCTTTTGAGAATCAGAATAATGAGGTCGAAGTTAGAGTCAAAGCCACAACTGGTTTATGACATTGTTGCAAACTGCATTCACTTGTTGTCTGGTTCCAAGGTGGATATAAATAAACCAAAAATGAGACCAACAATGGCTATCTACACAAGGCACAAGATAGATTGGATAACCACTGACGAGGCTGTCGTTTGCACTCTCAAAATAAATTTCTAGCCTATCCTCATAGCTATATAGTTAGCAAGTAAGTACAAGGTCGATCCACAAGAAGTTGATTGTCACTATCTATTGAATCCTCCTCCACCTAGTAAGAAAGAATGGTTTTGATATTGTGGTCACTGGGGTTCTCTTCCCCGAGAGGGAAACTAAATAAACACTGAAAATAAATAAAGAGCTTCATCAATAATAAAAACAACTTGATATGGACAAAGACGTTGTTAAGTCAAAACTCTAGCTTGGTCATTGGTGCAAATATATTCATCACATACATGCATCGTTGGTTATAGAACTTCAATGCTGAGATCCCTTTTTACTCGTCACGCACTCAACAAACATTTCCCTGACCTATCCTTACTTAGTTGGCGACGCTCCGCTGGCTCCCTACTTTGGGCAATACCTTTGTCAGAGTCATCATTCAGTTTCTTGCCCAAAGAGCATTAATAACTAGAAAGGCCCAACAAGAAATCATCACGTCTTTCCCAGCAGAGTAGACACCTTCCTTCAATGCTAATCGATCTTAACTAAGATAAGTTGTGGAAAACACTCCTACTTCTCAATTGATTAGTGATCTAATATGTCTTAAGTGATTAATGGACTATTAACCTCTTAATTGTATTACGCCTTATTTAAAAAAGCTCATCAACATATTGGGAACACATGCATGCAATTCTCAAGCACTATTTAGACCTCTCAAGCTTTGGAATTCACTTAACTGTCTTGCCCAGATCAAGTATGGAAACTTAGCTAGACATGAATTTAAATACGTAAATATAATTGATTGAAGAACTCATAATATAAACTATATTAAAACTTACGAAGTATGTAACGAGAAAATAACTCCAGCCAAAGGTGTCAATTGGAAATAATAAGAATAAAACATAAATTAAACTTGCCTGTAGGACCTGTTCTTTTCCTCATAATCTCTCAAAACAAACAAGGTATGAAAGCATAAAAACGGCGTATTCCACAGCAGCTAGGTATCGAGTATATATAGGCAAGTGTTAGGGTTTGGGGCCCCGGTCAACATGGTAGGATTACATAAGCTACCTTGGGATACAAGTAATTACTTGAGAAACATGACCCCAATATGGTATGTCACGTCTATCTTCAAGAGATCCCTTTCGGATCCTAATTCTAGTCGGATAAGGAAAGATATTTAAGTTGGATCATCTTTTCCTTATCCTTCTAGACTTCGGAGAGAAACATTGCCAGTTGCCTCAAACACTCCGCCATCTTGACCAACTCCGTTATGCCCTACTCTGCTTTCCATAAATGAAGCTTTCAACCCCAGTTTTGCCCAGAATCCACCTGTCAGGCAACAGACCACCTCCTGCCCAATATATGTCCTCCTAGACACTAAAACTAAACAAAACACATACAAAGACTCAATCTAAACTGCCTAAAATAGACTCAAAATATGGACTCGTCAACCACTATAACAGGTCTTCTACTGGGAGAGGTTGTCAAAGTGGATCATAACAAGACTCCTTATGTATGCAAAGGAAAGCTGCTTTATGGAACTAAAGTCAGCTCAATCATTCTGTTTGCAATCGAATAGAATAAACTGAAGATAGACTGGAATCGAACTGATAAACAGGAGATAACGGACAAAGATAAATTCTTGTCGTCTGAAAATAGAATTGCCACAGTTCTCACTATGACATTTCAAGGTGTCTCTCCATCAAAGAAAAGGGGTCGAGGCACTAAGTCTAAGAAAAATCAGCCAGCAAAGAGAAAGGAATAAATTGTATCTCAGAGTGAATCTGACTCTAACACAACACCATCTCCAGAAAGAAGAAAAGGAAAGTAAAGAGGTCGAGTTTAGCTCCATGTTCGAACAAGAGTCCATCTCAGTCCACCTTACCTGATGTCAGTCAGTCCTCACCTCAATCCAGAGATGAAGAAAAGGAAATGAACTACACTGAAGAAGCACACGAGTCTCAATTCGTATCCTTGGATGATCATCCCGACTCCACTCTATCTCCTCCGAGGATTGACGCAATTCCTCCAACTGAAGAAGGTGATCACGTAACCGAATTAGAGCGACTGAGAGAATCGTCGTTTCAGGGGCAAGATGTAGCATAAGAAGAATTATTTAAAGGATTTGATCCTCTACTACTGGAGAATTTTTATGATGGAGTTCCACGGCTCACTGACAAAGAAATTAAGTGCAAAGCAATTTTCGATCGATTTGAAAGAGTCTATCTGAATGCCTATAAAAAAGCATTGACTTTGTTCCTAGAATTGAAAGACCATTTTAACACTCTAAGTCTTCTGGTCGAACTTTTTGTCTACATTTCAGTCAGTCTGGGTGACTACTATATCCTTGCTGACTTTCTGAAATTCCGTAGTATCGCAAAGCTGCAAGCTAATGAAGAAGAGTATTGAAGGACGCTTTCAAATTCAACACCAAGTTGGAATTGATGCAGAATCAGTACAACCTGATCAGAGCATACCTTGAGCACCGCTCCAATCTTAGGAGAAAAGTTCCACAGAGTGAAGAGCTTGATCCTCACACTATAGAGCATCGCCATCAGAAAATAGCTCTATGTGGATGGATTCCTCCACTTGAACTGTCCACATCAGCTAAACTCGGCAAAGAAAAGGCTGCGATGGAGACACATGTACATGTTGATCCTTTTGTTTCTCAGCCTATGAGTCAAGAATAACTCACTCCAAGTCAAGCTATGGTCATTAACTCCACTGAGAATCTAACTGATCATCCTTCTACTGATCAAGATCCAACTAAAGAGCTATCTCAGCTCTGAGAGTCGGTTAAACAGCTGAGCTATCTATATGATCAGTTGAAAGAGGAACTTGTGCCATCCTTAACCCTTGTTCGATAAGAATTCCACGAGAAGTTTAAGTCTCTCAAAATAAAATTGGAGTTGCTTGGCCAAGTCAAAAATCAGCTCGAAATGCATATCGAGAAAATTGCAATGGACTTCAACAAAACTAAACACTACATTGCCAATAAAATCGAATAAGAGCTAGCCACTCAAAGGACCTTCTTCAAAGAAATACTTTCACAGCATGGCAGACGACATTCAAGCCATCAGAAGAATGGCTGAAGATCACGGATCCGAGTTGCAGCTCCATGATGAAAAGTTTGTTGAGTTGAAGAATGAGTTGCAAGAACTCAAAGCTCGGAATTCTTTTTTGTTAAAAGAGCGGGAGTCATCACTTTAACTCATCCAGGAAATCTCCTCAGCCGACTCTCAACTGGCTTCTGAGCTCTCTGACCTAAAGGCTGCAGTTGCCTTCCTTTTCAATGATGCTAAAAAAGGGGAAGATGAAAAACTGACACAGGCAGAGAAAGACTTTATAGAACCAGAAAAGGTCATCATAGCAACCGCCACGGTCCAGGAAGCTGGTGAGCAGACTCAAGTCGCCATAGTCCAGAAAGCTGGTGAGCAGACTTAAGCTGAAAAGAACCTGAAAAGGAAGTTGAAGCTAAGGTTGTTGCAGCTAAACCAGCAAAGGAGACTGAAGAACAAAATGCTAAGGCTGACAAAGATCAACTTGATGCAGAAGAAGACAATCTCTTTGCATATGAACTTGTGGTAAACGTTGAAGAAGCTAACAAAGAGATTGATCAAGTTGTGTCTCCCATTTCGGATGGCATTATTCTCTTGGCTAAGATAGTTGGAGCCATAGGCAAACAAGTGGAAGACAGAATGTGGCTTAAAGAATTTGAGCGAATCCAGTTGGCTAAGCTTGAAAAATTCAAGTATGAGACGCAGGAGATTCAAGAAACCAGCATGACTTAAGGGCTAAAGAAAATCTACTACGAGCGAAGATGTCATCTTGCTAATGAAAGAATAAGATCTTGGAAAGCAATATCAGAGAAAAGACTGCAGATCAGAAGAAGTCAGGAAAATCAAGGTGTGCATCCATATGTCGACAAGTATATCCCAGAAGCTTTAAACGATCACTGGGAAGATCGAAAAGAAGAATTCATCCATGAGTTCTACTATGACGGATTTTATGGAAAAACACCTGCTAATGAGGCATGGTGTTGCATCTTCAGACTTTTGCCATGGAAGATGTTGTGGGTAAACATCTCGTGACAATTCTGAAAAAATCTGCTCACTTCCCTCCTACTATCCCAATAAAGAAACCCTTCGCTCCTCCCAAAATTCCTGGAACCAACAGAGTTGCTTTCAGCTTGGTCGACAAAGAAGCAGAAATACTGGTCGAGAACCTAGAAATTTCCAGTTAGCCGGAAGACACATTTATGAGAAATATGGACTAAAGATCCAGGAAGAAGAGGAATCCTTAAGAAATTGAAGAGAAGATTCTACAATTGTGTCCTTGTTGCAGTTCTTGAAACATTTGTAATGTAATCACTTGTTTTGCTCAACGAAAATTGATAACTTTTTAATTTTAGCCAGAATTGATTAACTTCACTTGATGACCACTATCTCGTTGTCCAAGTTCGAGATTAATGATTTTTTTTGTCTTGCACTAACCCTCTCCTCTTATAAACTAGAACTCAGTTTGTTTGTAAGATTAGGTTATGTCAGTTTAGGGTTTTGGCATCATCAAAATAGGAGAAATTGTTGGGAAAATTAGTAAAGATTTTGATTTATCCCAAAACCTAACTAACCTCAACCGAGTAGATGAAACCATTAGTCTAAACTTAGATAGAGCTCACTATTTGAGTGTAGGGATTTTATCATTACAGGTTTCAAGCACAAGACCTCAGTTAGTCTGAGAAGGTGAAGATGACCAGTTTTAACCCGGGAAGAACTTTGGCCCAATTCAACTCTACACAAGTTGACTCCACAATTGAGTGTCCGTGTAGTTCATGCATGTCGAGATCGTGTGTTGAAATCAAACGTCACAAGTCAAGAAGAGAAGACCTTGAAGACGGAGAAAGATGTGGAGTTAGAGATTGAAATTCAAATTTACTCAGAAGTGCGAAGATAGGCTGGAAACTTTCATAAATGGACCGACCAAGAGGACTTGCATAAAGCAAGGGTCAAAGTTACCATTCTAGGAAATGTTGTAGAAAAGTAGGTGAAGTTCCATAATTTTGGCAGAGGTCAAACGACTACTTCCAACTGAGTAGATGAAAGCCATCAGTCTGAACTTAGCTAGAGCTCATTGTTTGAGCGTAGGGATTTTATCTTTACAAGAATCAAGAAGAAGAAGATAGCCGGACTGAAGAAGGTAGTTCGTGAAGAACTCAGCTGAACCATAAGCTCAGCTGACCCACAAGCTTAGTTGAACCTCAAGCTCAGCTGGACCACAGACTCAGTTGGACAGCAACTCAGTTGACTCCTCAACTTCCCCATGCAGCTCAAGTGTGAAGAGAAGTTGTATCAAAGTTAGACGTAACAAAGCTGAGAAGAGAAGACTTTGAAGATGTTGAAGGTAGAAGAGTAAGTCCAAATTCAAATCTACTCGGAAGCACAAGTCAGATGGAAAACTTACTATAAATGGACCGACAACAGAGACACGCAAAAAGCGAAGGTCACAGGTTCTATTTTAGAAAAGTTTCCAATAAAGTAGGTGGAGTGCCATGCTTTTGGTAGAGATCAAATGACTCTTTCCAACGGCTAATTAGATCTCCCTCTATAAATAGAGGTCTCCATATCAAAGCTTGTAGGAGTGCAAGAGAGAGTTTTGGGCGAGCGCAAAGAGATAAAACATAGCGTCGAAGAAGCAGCAGACCACCCCACTCTCCAACAGGAAGACCTCAGTTGAAAACCAGTACAAGTCGAGTGTCCACAACTCCTTATGTTCTTTCATCTAGCCTCTAAAAAGTCTTTTCTTTGATCGAGTCTAGAATATAGGTTCTTGCTTATTTTAGTTTCTGAGCAGATTCTCTCCCAAAAGATCGAGTCTCTAAGCCTTAGGACGAATCCTCCACTTCTCTCTATATAGAAGGCTTCATAGTTGGAAAACCCCCCAACCCCCCCAAACCTTAGGTCCATCTTTGATCCCGCAATCAAAGACACTAGGTCCCTTTAACCCGCAATTAAACACCAGGTCCATTTGAACCCGTAATCTAAGACTAGGTCCCCTTAGAACCCGTAATCTAAGTCCAGGTTGTACACTTGCCCGCAAAAGTATTTTATGGTATTGTTCGAACCCATAATCAAACTTGTTAGGTTGCTTGGTACCCGCAAACCAAGTGGAACGTTTGAGGAGCACGCCTATGCTTATCTAGTGGATTACTTCCTCGAAAAGGAAGTCGTGGACGTAGGAGGTCAATCTCTGAACCACGTTAAAATACTGTGTTCTTTACATTTCTGTATTTACTTTCAGTTACCTAACCAACTGACCCAACATACAAACTGCACTTTCACAAACTGCACAAAATTTTGGAAATTTGACCTTCCCCTGTTTTCATAAAGGTTTCAGTTTAAGCAACGAGCTTTAATTTCCACCAACTTCCACAACGCTTAACTCTTTGAAACCATAATTGGAATACACAGCTGACCCTCGGTCAAAGAAGTCAGGTATGCACCCAACTGTGTGATCAGTTCCAACTGACTATCTCAATTGTAGAGCAGCTCCAACTAACTTTCTCAGTTGTTGATCAAACTGACCTAAGCAGTTAACTCAGCGAAAAGATTTTCAAAGCAAAAATCGCAACTGGTGCATTTTCCCTTCCCCACCCCCTCCACCCCCCATACACCAGATACTCGTTACCGGGACCATCAGGTCTCCACATTAATGAGAAGAGAGAGAGAGCACACACACGCAAAAGAGCTATCAAGCAGATTCAGAAGCAGATTCTCTCGTGCGCAAGAACCCGCCTAACAGAAGAAACAGTAGAAGTAGAGTGTCAAGTCCTCCTCTTGTTCTTCCCATCTAGCCTCTCAATAAGCCCATTCTTGGATCAAGTTTAGATTTGTAATAGGTTTTTGCATAGTTAGTAAGCAAACTCTCTCTTGCAAATTGAGTCTCCTAACCATAGGAAGAAGTCTCCACTGTTCACAGTGTAGCAGGCTTCATAGTTGGAAACCCCCAAACACCCAAGTCTTTAATCAAAGAAACTAGATCCCTTAGAACCCGTAATCTAAGACCTAGGCTTTGCTCTTGCCTGTAAAAGAGTTGTAGGCTTTGTTCTTGCCCGGAAAAGAACTGTAGGTATTGCACTTGCCCGTAAAAGTCTTGTTAGGTTTGGTTCAAACCTGTAATTGAACTGGTTAGGTTGCTTGGTACCCGTAAACCAGGTTGATCTCCGAACCCGTTAAAATACTGTGTCACTTTAATTTCAGTATTTTATATTTCAGTTACATAACCAACTGACTTGCATACAAACGTTTAATTTACACTAAAATGGTTTTAGGGAACTTGACCTTCCCTCGCAAAGGTTTTCAGTTTATGTCATGAGTTTAAACCACCAAATTCCACGTAGCATTAACTCTGACAAAACCTCAGTTGGTGTCACCCAGCTGACCCTCAGTCAAAGAAGTAAGTTGTGCACCCAACTGTGTGAATCCTCCAACTGTCCTTTACAGTTGTCGAGTCAATTGAACATCTTAGTTCTTGAAGAATCATTAATTTGATTTTTTATTGTTTTAAAAATCCTTACTGGTGTATCCTCATACACCAGTTACTCGTTATCGAGACCATCAATACCAACTATATGTATGTAGCTAGCTACATATAAAACTTTGTCTATTTTGAATGTTGGATATAGTTGGATTGGACCTTCATGAGATAAATCCAGATTTCATATCTCTTAAAATCTCAGTAGTCACACTTTTTTTATTTGGAGATTACGAGAAAAATATACCATATTATCTTTTGTTTATATTTTTTGTTTTTATCTTAAAAGTGTTCTATGGAGATAAATTACATTTTACTATTTCATTTTTTTTTTCCATGAATAAGGGGAGTAATGAAGTTTGAATCATAAACTTACTTTACTGTTTGCACTTTGCAAGTTAAGTCCAATCGTTTGGGTGTTCTCTAGAGGACTACTTTTTTACTATTTTATAGTCTACTAAAATGCACTGAATAATATTTTTTAAAGTATTAATTTTATAACTTTTTAATTTGTCATTTTATCCTAAATTAAAGTTACATTATCTACGTAACACTCCTCCAATTAAAATGATGTTGTTTTATCCGCCTTACTACCCACACACAATCTCCATCTCTCTCTCTGTCTAAAATTTATGAAAAGTAGAAAACCAAATTCGACCAAAAGCTGCATGTCCAAGAACTACGCCAAATCGCTCAACCGACTTGGCCGCCCTCACAAATTAATAAATGTCGCCAGATCAAAGTTCATGAATTTTAAAAAAATTTAAGATTCATACGGTATTAATTAGGAAAAAGGGTCCAAAGTTAGTGTAATTTCTCCCGACCCACTAAAATTATTACGTTACCATTCAATACGGAGATTAAGAATAAGGGTAAAAGATAGAAAGTGAATAGATATCATCACTTTTGAAGAATTCTAAAAGATAAAAACTTTTTGTATTTAAAAGATGACAATATGAGTATGATACCTAAATAAGGAATATATGACAATATGAGTAGCTCGGAATTAGTATTAAATTACACTAATATATCTTAAAAGATACAAAGCGCTTCACTAAATCATTTAACGTCAATTCTTTCATTGCGTCCTCATCAAGAACATGACCTACTAGAGTGTTAATCGTAGCCTGTGTAAATCAAAAGCACATATAGGAAACGCATGGACTAGTAGTCTTGTCTCTTGTACTACAAACTGAAAATTCTTTCCTTTTTTTGCTCTATGGACCAGATCATGATCATTGTAATGCTTTATTATTGCACGTACAACTATTAGTCTATTAATCTTGAAAGCAACAACAATCACTAAAGCTGATTTTAAAAAAAATCCCATAATGCTTTCAAAAAAAAAAGAAAAAAAAAATCCATAATTGTGTTTCTAATGAATTTGTAAAGTGAGAAACGCTTACGTAATAAATATACGAATTTATATATAGAAAGTATCACACAAGCATTGTATAGTTCCAACAACGTTTATCGAATTTTTTAATACTATATGTTTAAACATTTGAAAGTACTATCTTTCTACTATTCAATATTTAAATACTCCACCCTCCATGAAACAAAGTCTCATTTCATGTTAGGCACATAAACTAAAAAAGCTAAAAAAGATATTGTGAGTAAGATAAAAAGGTATTATTAATGTTACTTTATTAGTTTTGTTAATCCTTCATTAGGAAAAAGCATACCACTTTAACAAATACAGCTACTCCCACGTGATGGATTCGAATCTGATTTCATTAACTGAAATTAATTTTCTTTTTCCTGCTATTTTAATTCATATATGAAGTCAATATTTTTTTCTGCTATTTTCTGTTTTTTTTTTTTCATGTTGTGTTATAAACGAGTTTCAATTATTTGTAGATGGAAGATAGCATTAAATTTTTCTAAGTTTCAATAACAATATCACAACACAAAATGAATGCAAAGCCATAAATGAAACAATCTCATGCTGAGAGTCTACATAAAATGAAGTGACAACAGTTTATATGCAGATTTGGAGGCAAAACAAAATGTAAAAAGCTGCTTAAGTTCAAGTTTGGAGCCAACTAACTTTAATTAAATAAACAATCACTTAAAATACAATGAAGTGATCAAAAAATTTGGGGGGAAAGTAACCCTCAAAAACAACCTTAAATATGGCATTGTGTTCTAGAATTTTTTTACAACCACACAAAAGCAAAAAAATCTGCAGATAAGAAACATGGCAGAAGCAGGTTCCCGGCCCAAACTGAGTGATGATGTCAAAAATCAGGTTGCACAATGGCTACTCCAATGCAGCTTCAACGGCAAACTTGAATATGGTGCAAAATAAGAGGCAGCTCAACATTTCCATGTGGATTTGAGGACCATATGTCGTATATGGAAGGCAACAACAGCTCAACAAGCTTTGGGAATTCCTATCCAATTGAAATCATTGAAGAAAGGGCAGAAACACAAAGATAAATGGACAATTGATTCAGACAAGGTAAAGAAACTATTTGTGCTACAAAGATCATCTTTGAGGGTTATATCAGCTAACCTTGGTGTGAGTAAATCTCTAATTCATGTGTTGGTGAAAGAAAAATAGTTGAAACCACATACCAATGCAGTCAAACCATTTCTTACCCCTCAAAATAAGTTGTGTAGATTAAGTTGGAGTCTCAATCAGCTCAATTCTATAAGTGAGGGTGGGTTCATCAAATTTCAGACTATGTACAATACTATACACATTGATGAGAAATGGTTTTACTTAACCAAATACAAGGACAGATATTACCTTATGTCAGATGAGATTGAACCCTATAGAAAAGTTAAATCAAAGAGATTTTTTCCCAAAATTATGTTCAATTGTGTTGTTTCTATGCCAATAATAGACACAGAGGGAAAGGTCCTCTTTGATGGAAAGTTTAGAATCTTTCCATTTGTAACAGAGGAACCGGCTCAGAGGAATTCAAAAAACAAACTTAAAGACACCATGAAAGTAAGACCAATTCCAGCAATTACAAAACAAATTACAAGGGACTGCCTAATAAAAGTGGTAAGACTTTTTTTTACTTAATTTTGCTATCAAAATCATCAACATGTTCATTACATAGCTATGCATCATTAAAAATGCAAATGGTACCATCATTTAAAGCTAAGTGGCCACAGTTTCTAAGCAAGCACATATTTGTAGTGGGCAAATTTCGTATTTATACTTTTAGGTCTAATTACCTTACTGGACACACTACACAAGCCAGACGAGCCAGACAAGATAAACGAGCTGACTCAATGGCTATTTAATCAAATTTAAACTCGTAGTTGGGTCGTAGAAGCCATCTCTATAGCCCATGATCTACCACGTCAGTCATGATGGCTGATACGACTCAACAACCCGATCTGCTACAACATCTGAGACTAAGTCAAGATAAGATAGTTCCACGAAAATAGAAACTGACGTGACTGACGTTAGCTAACGCATAGGGCTGACAGAGAGAAACCCTAGGGGGTATTGAGGGCTCTATATAAACAACGTTGCTAGGTCAAGCAAGATCATCTAGACTCTCATACACTCATACTCTCATTCTTTCAACTCTCTTCGCTTACTCTGCTTGCTCAGTCTCCTGATAGCCTACTCTACCGGTCTCAAGACCGTCGGAGTTACCGTCATGCCCGCTACAATCTTACTACACACTCATCTGCCACTGTCACCGTCGTCACCCTCCCACCTATCCCGATCCATCCCGATCATCATTGAATCTCCGCACAATCTCTTTACTTATTTTATCTACTTTCCGTTTACTTTATTCCGATTACTAACTTGAGCGTCAGAGGCTCTTCGGTCGACACCCCCGCCGGTGCTCACCCTAGGGCTCACACGCCTTGCTCGTGTTGTATTGAAGGTTGGCTAGTGCCAGATCAACCAGATGTGCCTGACGTCATTCTCAATTATAAATTTAGCCTCTACAATTTGGCGTCCACCGTGGGGCTTTAGCAATCAAGCGAATCAACGCACTTTCCATAGATCTCTTCCACCATCAATCATGTCTGACGGACATGACAGATCTGAAATTCCCGACGCACCCAACGTGACTGCTCAGGCTGACCTAGCCACCCAGATCGCCGCCCTCATTGAGCAGATGAACTGGGAGTAGGAGAGATGCAAAAAGTTGAAAATAGAGAACGCCAAGTTGTACGACCGTCTCGAGGCTTTGGAGCCTGTCGAGATCATTGAACCTCCCAGCTTCAGGGCCTAAGTACCTCTCATGCATCCTCTGGGAGACACACTGATCACTCGCAATGATGGATTCAACTCTCTCGTGACGGACTTATCACCTTCGGTAAGAAACCGTAATGTCATTGGTAACCCAACTGATCCGGCTCGTGGTATCTTGAATGCAGGTATCAACATTCCGTCGTCTGCGCTTGAGCAAGCACGTGATCTGGGGCAAATTAATCCGAACGCCATCAGAACTGGAGGTATAGCCTGACTAGATGGAACAATCACCATCGGGGGACAACATGCTCGAACTGTCTTGACCACCCAAAACGTAGCAATGAGTAACCCTGTTATTGGAGGTATGCAACCAACCATATCGGTACCCAACTAAATGATTCCACCGGCTAATGTTAACCAACAGACGATCAGAACCTGTTAAAGAGAAATCACTCAAGATCAGTTGTTTGTCAATGAGTTCGCTCAACCAGCAATGATCGACCACTATGCAATAAGAGATAAGGACTTGGCACGAAAGTTGGCCGAAATGGAGGCCCTAATCCAGCAAATTCCTAGTGTGCTGGCACCAATCTATAAGAGCTCAGAGAACTACTATGCCGACTCACCGTTCGTGGATGATATTATCTTGGTCGATATGCCCGTCAAATTCAACTTCCCTACCATGTAGATGTTCGATGGCACGACTAATCCAGTAGATCACATTGCTCAATATAAGCAAAGGATGTTCACCGCCACAATTTCTCGTGAATTGAGCAATATGCTAGTAGCAGGAAACTTGATAAAATATCAGAGGATCTTTTGCCGTGGTAAAACGGCATGGCGAGTCTCTTCGAGACTATACTGGCCGCTTCAACAAGGAGACAGTGTCCATAACCAATTGCAACACCCAAACGGCGATCACTGCCTTCCGAAAATGTCTCTTGCCCGACTCGGACCTATACAAGGATCTCACCAAGTATCCTTGCAGAAGAACAATGAAAGATGTCCTAGCCAAGGCATGGGCACAGATCAAGTGGGAGGAAGATCAATACAACCACCACCGGTCTTCGCCAAGTAGAAGCACTTAAAAAGACTCTCGGGTCGATAGGAGGACGAGTGATAGGCGGTCCGATCCTTACCCGCCTTCACAGAAAGAATACAGAATGAGACAATATGATTGCCCTTACGAGATACGACCACATGAAAGGGCGAAGATACCTGATTACAACTTATCCATCTCGCCGGCTGAGGCAGTCTTAGCCTTCAAGGGACTTGGAAACAAAGTTAAATGGCCAGAAAAGATGAGAACATTAGCTGATCAGAGAGACAAATCGAAATAGTGTGATTTCCACGCTGATCACAGACACCGAACAGAAGATTACATCGTGTTGAAGTTAGAATTATCGCACCTACTAAAGCAACGTCACCTGACTGACCTCTTTACTGACAAAGGACGTCAGACCCTACAACAAGCCCAAGGTCGTCGGCAATGCAAAGCAGACGCCACCCCACCTAGACCGCCGACACTTGATCGAACGGTGAACGTGATAACCGACGGGTCAGAAGTCAATGAAATCACTCACTAAGCAGCAAGGAGACATACCAGATAGGCTAGACATTTCCAACCAGAACATGGCGAAGCTCAAAGAAGCACAACCATCCTACCGGCACAAACCATCACTTTCACCATATCTGAATTAACCAGGCTACTTAATCCTTATCATGACGCTTTAGTAATTTCAATTTGTATTGCAAATTGTTTAACCAAGCGTGTACTAATTAACAACGAGAACTCTATCAATATCCTTTTTCTGTCTACTCTTAGGAAAATGGGGATCAATGAACCAAAGATCATCAGGAAGGCGACAATTCTTATCGGCTTCAACGGAGAACAAAATAGCACAAGTGGTGAAATTGAACTACCCGTCTACGCTGAAGGAGTCAATCTCTACACTCGCTTCCTAGTAGTGGACTCCCTCTCCGCTTACAATGTCATCCTAGGCCGACCACGGATACACAAAATAGAGGTTGTACCATCTACTTACAACCAAGTCCTGAGGTTCCCAACTAAGTGGGAAGTAAGGGAGATTCGAGGAGACCAAAAGGATTCTAAATCGTGTTATCAAACAACAATGAAAGCAAAGCAAGCTGTCTTATAGCAATTACAATAAGGAGAATCGTCTGACCCAAAACCGAGTCAGCCCAACCAACCAGACCAACCCGATATGGTGGAGTTAGATAAAGTCTCCATTCATCCACACTTCTCGAACAACAAAGTCTGAATTGGAGCACAATTTGATCTTTCAGAGCGAGACTCATTCAGTTTCTCTCTGAACACTATGATAATTTTGCTTGGTCCCATGGAGACATGACTGGTATTGACCCTAATATTATTGTTCACAGGTTGAATGTCGATCCCGAAAACCCTCCTAGGAAGCAAAAGCAAAGAAAGTTTGCTCCAGAAAAGAATAGAGTCATCAATGATGAAATCAAACAACTTCTGCACACCGGGCTGGTCAGGGAGGTCCAATACACCGACTGGCTAGCAAATGTGGTGGTCGTCAAGAAAAAGAATGGCGAATGGCTAGTGTGCATAGACTTCACAGACTTGAACACGGCGTGTCCTAAGGATTCATTTCCACTGCCGCACATAGACATGCTCGTTGATGCTACACCCGACACGAGCTACTCAGCTTCATGGACGCATATTCTGGATACCACCAGATACTGATGCATCCCGATGATCAGGAAAAGACAGCTTTCATATCCAACATAGGCATCTATTATTACAAATATATGCCATTCGGATTAAAGAATGCGGGAGCAACCTACCAGTGTTTGGTTAATACGATGTTTGAAGAATTGATGGGGAGGATAATAGAGGTCTACATAGACAACATACTCATGAAGTCTCTACGAGCAGAAGACCATATCGACCACCTCCGACAATCCTTCGGCATACTCCATGAGTATAATATGAAGCTTAATCCGACTAAATGTTCATTTGGTGTGACTGCAGGGAAATTCCTCGGTTACATGGTGACCCAAAGAGGGAGAGAAGCCGACCCGACTCAAATTGAATCCGTACAAAGAATTACATCACCAAAATGCGTCAAAGACGTACAAAAGCTCACAGGGAGAGTGGCGGCCCTTAGCCAGTTCATCTCGAGATCATCGGAGCGTTGCCATCCATTCTTCAACATATTGAGGAAGTAAAAAACATTCGAGTGGACACCAAAATGTGAGGAATCACTCAACCAGCTGAAACAGTATCTGACGAGCCTGCCGCTCCTATCTAAACCCAAAGACGGTGAAAAATTATACATCTACTTGGCAGTGTCAAAAACAGCAATCAGTGCAGTCTTAGTCCGAGAGGATGAGTGTAAATAATCACCGGTCTACTACGTCAGCAAGTCCTTGTTGGATGCAGAAACAAGATACAGCTTGCCCTCGCCCTTGTCCACGCAGCAAGGAAGCTTTACCCTTACTTCTAATGTCACCCAACTGTGGTTCTTACAACATACCCTTTGAAGACTATCCTTCACAAACCAGAGCTGTCTGGCAAACTAGCCTAGTGGGCAGTCGAACTAAGCGAACACGACATATCCTACAAGTCGCGTACTTCCTTGAAGTCATAGGTATTAGCTGTTTCCGTGAATGATTTTACGCCTAACCTTTAGGCATACAAAGAGTTATGTTGCCTCACCGAAGGCGAATCAGCTGGAACATGGAAACTCTTTGTAGGCGGTTCAAGTAACAAACATGGAAGTGGACTTAGACTCGTTCTTTCATCACCTCAAGGTGACAACATTGAGCAAGCAGTAAGATGCGGATTCAAGGAAACCAACAACGAGGCCGAATATGAAGCTATGTTAGCTGGACTTGGATTGGCTAAGGAACTAGGGGCAAAGAAGATCAATGTCTTCAGCGACTCCCAGCTGGTAGTAAATCAGATGCAAGGAACTTACCATACTCGAGACAATAAGATGACGGCTTACCCAGACAAGGTGAAGGAGCTACTGTTTTAGCCAATCTTGCCTCCTCTATTCAAACCACCGGTCTGAAGACCATTCCAATCGTCTACCTCCAATGACCGGCCGTGTGGAAGAAAGGAGAACAACAAGTGCATGACATATCAGACAGCCGGACTTGGATGACTCCAATACTAGAATACCTTAAGCAAGACATACTTCCAGATAACAAA
Source organism: Schizonepeta tenuifolia (assembly GCA_029490685.1). Classification (NCBI taxonomy): domain Eukaryota; kingdom Viridiplantae; phylum Streptophyta; class Magnoliopsida; order Lamiales; family Lamiaceae; genus Schizonepeta; species Schizonepeta tenuifolia. The sequence goes on along the minus strand of CM055955.1, from coordinate 75,390,506 downwards.
AATAAAGCACGCCGAATAAGAGCTCAGTCTACCCGATTCTCCATCATCCAAGGTAAGTTGTACAAACGATCATACTCTGGTCCATACTAAAAATGTATTAATCATGCAGAAGCAAAGACGGTCTTGGTCGGGCTGCATGATGGAAAATGTGGAAACCACTCCAGCGGGAGGAGCTTAGCCCATATAGCTCTAACAAGCGGATACTATTGGCCTACAATGAAGTCAAACGCCTCTGATTATGTCAAGCGATGCAACAAATGCCAGCGGTTAGCCCAAGTATCCCACCTTCCACCTGAACCATTGATCTCAGTCACGTCGCCTTGGCCCTTCATAAAGTAGGGGATGGACATCGTGGGCAAATTATCTAAGGCACCTGGACAATTAGAGTACATGCTAGTTGTAACTAGCGGTGAGCAAAAACAAGACCAAACCAAAAATTCGAACCGCACCAAACTGTAATTTGCAGTGTGGTTTGGTTTTTTTAATTTAACGATACGGTTCGATTCGGTTTAAGAAATTGAAATCCAAAATTATTACAGTTTGGTTCGGATTGGGCCAAAAAAAATTGACTTCTACCCGAAAACCGAAATATTTTTATATATTAGTATTTTTTAATTATATCTATATATTAATGTTTAAAAGTAATTTAAAATTTATGATTGAAATTGTGATAATCTAATCATCACTTTTACATACCCATGTGTAAAATCAAATACACATCTTGATATCTCAATCATAAACGATAAACTATATCCCACCTCCAATTGCAATGTCGCGACGCATGTCATCAATGATGCTGCTTGGCTTTGGTTGAATCAATAGAATTGCTATATTTTGTGCAAATGTATTAGAAAGTAGGAAATAAAATAGGTGCAAATGTTGTGAAAAATATGCACTTAAAAATATGTAAAAATTTCAGTTAAAACCAAATATAACCGAACCTGAACCACAAACTACGGGTTGAATTCGGTTTAGTTACACATATAATACGATTTGGTTTGGTTTGAGAAAAAAATACAATTCAATTTTTGGTTAATTTTGGTTCGGTTTCGGTTGGGCCCAAACCGCCCGAATGCTCACCCATAGTTGTAACAGACAATTTCAGCAAGTGGATAGAAGTCGAAGCATTCCACAATGTTTGGGATATATAGGTGAAAGAATTCATATGGAAAAATGTGATATATCGATATGGAGTACCAATGGAGATAGTGACAGACAATGGCTCCCAGTTCATCAGCTATGACTTTCAAGACTTGCGAGTCTTGGAACATCAAACTCAGGTTCTCAATACCTAGATATCCCCAAGCAAACGGTCAAGCTGAATCATCTAACAAGATAATAGTAAACACCTTGTAGAAGAGGCTACAAAAAGCTAAGGGCTTATGGGCTGCCAAACTACCCGGAGTGCTCTGGTCATATCGAACGACCCCCAAAACCTCGACGGGAGAAACTCCATTCTCCTTAGCCTACGGAATGGAAGCAGTCATTCTATCCGAAAGCAAAGTACCAACCACAAGAACCGAGCTTTCCTCATACGACCATAACAACCAAGAAATGTGTCACGAGCTCGACACACTTGATGAAAAGAGAGATATAGCTAGGCTACGGCTAGCCTCCTACCAGCAAAGTGTCGCCAGACACTACAATAAGCATGTCGGCACCCAAACATTCAAGCTAGGTGATTGGGTACTCCAACATGTATTCGAAAACACTAAGGAGGTTGGGACTGGCAAGCTAGGCCCGGCATGGGAAGGACCATACTTGATCACCAAGGTATACGAGAATGAAGCATACAAGCTTCAAGAGAAATATGGACGCGACATAGGCAACAGCTGGAATGCCATCCATCTTCGACAGTATCATGCTTAACTCAACTTCTCATTTATTTCAATTGATTTAGTCCCACAAGACCCACCTTTCCAGCCATACCGGTCTAACAATTTCATGCAGGATATCAAAGAACTACATCGTGGTTTGATCCCTCTTCAGGGTATGTAGGTAGCTCCAAGGAGCACACCCACCCCTATTTTTCTCTCCGTCAGTTCTTATTGCTCTGTGGAACACGTCAGAACTACATTCGGCTTGATCCCTTAAAAGGGTATGTAGGCAGCTCTAAGGAGCACAGCCTAACTTGCCGAATAGGAAGAGATGGACACAGATCTACCAACGACCCGAACTACACCAACATGAGGCGGTAACTTTACACGCTATGTCAATATGTTTAAGTCCCACGCGACTCACATTGCCAGCCATACTAGTTCTGACAATTTTATGCAGAAAATTCTCAGAAACTACATATGGGCTTGATCTCCAAAAGGAGTATGTAGGCAGCTCCATGGAGTGCAGCCCACCTTTACTGACAGGTAGAAACAGACCAGACCAAACAACTTGTCCAAGCACTGTAAAACAACTGGAAGTGAAAATATGGAACCATCTATGACCTTCGTTTCAATTGATTTGGTCCACGAGACCATTTATCATTCCACACTAGTTCTGACAAGTCAATGTAGGCTAATGTCAGAACTACATTCGCGCTTGATCACTTCAAGGGTATGTAAGCAGCTCTAAGGAGCACAGCCCAACAAAGAACACTCCAATCTCACTAAGTTAACTGACTCGCCCGACACGACGGACTTGATCGCTCTCAAGTCATAAAACAAACATTCAACCTATAAAGAGTTAATAATATAACAAAAGAAAACAAGTAAAAGACCTTGCAACAAATGAACACCCCAGACGAGCCATTCGTCATCTATATAATTTAACAACTAATCCAAGCCATACCTTCCGACTATGACTTGGACTAGAGAAAAAATGGGGATATGAACCCTTACAAATGATAAGAAAAACATAAGTCATGAGTTCATAGTACATGCTCAATCATCGATTACATGCACCCAGCCAAATAAAAATAAAAATCGTCCAAGCAATACGTAATAGAAACTAAGTCTTTAACAAAAACAAGAGTGAAGCTCAACCCTCGAGCTCCTCCTGACCTCCCTGCTTGGCCTGACCAGCCTGATCTCCACCTACAAAGTTCAAGGTAACCAGCCTGATCTCCACCTACAAAGTTCAAGGTAACCACATCATCAAAAAGCTCGTCAGCATCTGTTGTCTCATCTTTCTCAGCCGCCTCCATCTTCCTCAAACTATTTGTTGCAGCATAGATCTTCTCGCCATCCTAATCTTTAGCCTTTCCTACCTAGAAATTCTTGTACAATTGCTCCTGAAGCCTTACCTCGATCTGAAGAGCAGCCACCCTACAATTCTCCTCCATGTCAGCTCGGAGGGCATCCACATCCGCAAGAGCAACCTTCAAACGTTGGACATCAGCATCTCTCGACTTCAGCAAAGCCTTGTGCTCTACCTTGACCACCTCGAGCTCTTTGATCCTCTCCCTGAGAGCCCATACTTCCTTATTGAGACTAGTCTTGTCCGACGCCAATTGCTTCACCTAATCCTCCAGCTCTCCAACCTTCTTGGTCAAGTAAATCATCAACTACAATCCCTATAACCAAAGACAAACTTAGAAACCAAACATTGCAAAACGCATAAGTATATAGATCATCGTATACCTTAAAGATATTGGCGATGCCCGTTTGACCACTAGTCTCCGAACCAAGCTTTCTGAAAGTGGACTCATCCTCATGCCACAATAGCTTCTAAACCTTGGAAGAGTGGGGAGTAAACTCTGTGTAAGCATGAGCCGTCATGGGGAAGCTAAGACGAACCTTTTTCTTGCTAGCTTGAGCAACAGGCGAACTATGAACTTGAACAGGCGCCTTGGCATGTGCTTTCCCAGTGGCACAAGTCTTAGTTGTGTCCTTCTTGACTTGGATCAATTGCTCAATAGCATCGTCACCAAACAAAGGGAACGTTGGCTGCTTCGACATGGTATCCACTGTATCAAATTGAACACTCAAGTTAGTATGACATGAGCAGAAAACTAACGAAGATTGAACCAATACCTTCCCGACATGACTGCACTGACTCCTAGAAGCCGCTACAACGAAGGTTAGAAGGCGTCAAGACAACCTCCCAATGACGGTCTTCTTCAGGTATGGCAAAGAACCTCTCAAGCCTTACTTTTGACCGATCACATAGACCATACGAGCCATAATTACCTTACTGGACAGACCAGACAAGCCAGACGAGCCAGATAAGATAAACGAGCTGGCCCAATGGCCATTTAATCATATTCAAACTCGTAGTTGGGTCGTAGAAGCCATCTCTATAGCCCATGATCCGCCACGTCATTTATGACGGCTGATATGACTCAACAACCCGGTCTGCTACAACAGTTGGGACTAAGTCAAGATAAGATAGTTCCACAAAAATAGAAACTGACATGACTGACGTTAGCTAACGGATAGTGGGTATTGACGGATCTATATAAACAACGTTACTAGGTCAAGCAAGACCATCTAAACTCTCATACTCTCGTACTCTCATTCTCTCAACTCTCTTCATTTACTCTACTTGCTCAATCTCCTGATAGCCTTCTCTACCGGTCTCAAGACCGCCAGAGTTATCGTCATGTCTGCTACAATCTTACTACACACTAATCTGCCACCGTCACCGTCGTCACCCTCCGACCTATCCGATCCATCCCGATCATCATTAGCTCTCCGCACAATCTCTCTACTTATTTTATCTACTTTTCATTTGCTTTATTCCGATTACTAACTTGAGCGTCGGAGGTTCTTCGGTCGACACCCCCTCAGGTGCTCACCCTACGACTCTCACGCCTTGTTCGTGTTGTGTTGAAAGATGCTAGTGCCCGATCAACCAGACGTGCCTGACGTCACTCTCAATTGTAGATTTAGCCTCTACAATTTGGCGCCCACCGTGGGGCCCTAGCAGCAAACGAATCAACGCACTTTTCATAGATCTCTTCCACCATCAATCATGTCTGACGCACATGATGCATCTGAACCTCCCGACGTACCTAACGTGACTGCTCAGGCTGACCTAGCTGCCTAGATCGTCGCTCTCACTAATCAGATAAACCAGGAGTAGGATAGATGCAAAAAGTTGAAAATAGAGAACGCCAACTTGTACGATCTTCTCGAGGCTTTGGAGCCTGTCGAGATCATTGAACCTCCAGGCTTCCGGGCCCAAGTGTTTCCCATGCAGCCTCTGGGAGATAGACAGATCACTCGTAATGATGGATCCAACTCTCTCGTGATGGACCCGTCACCTTCGATAAGAAACCGTAATGTCATTGGTAAGACCAATTCCAGCAATCACAAAACAAATCATAAGGGACTTCCTAATCAAAGAGGTAAGACATTTTTTTACTTAATTTTGCAATCAGAATCATCTACATGTTCATCACATATCTATGCACCATTGCAAATACAAATGCTACCATCATTTAAAGCTAAGTGGCCACAGTTTCTAAGTAAGCACATATTTATCCAACAAGATAATGCCGAACCACACATTCAACTTCATGATCCAGAGTTTGTAGCAGTTGCAAGAGCTGATGGATTTAATATCCATCTTTTCTGCCAACCTGCTAATTCTCTAGACACCAATGTCAATGACCTTGGCTTCTTTAGAGCCAATCAAACACTCAAAGATCAGAAACCAGCAAAAGATGTTAAAGAGCTACTGAAAAATGTCAAAGATGCTTATGCAGAGTACCCACCGGAGAAGATTAATCATGTTTTTCTAACTGTGCAAGGATGCTACAAAGAGATAATAAAAGTAATGGGGGGCAACAAATACAAGATTCATCATATGAATAATAAAAGACTGGAAAGACTTGGAATTCTACCAGAATGCATAGAAGTTGAAAAGCAACTTGTAAGGGACAGCTTAGAGTTGCTAAACTTGCAAGGAACTGAACATGATGCATTCTACAATGTGGACTGCCTTTGAGGGACTGTAGCAGGTTGGCATTAGTGATTAGAGAACATATATGGTTCCTTTTTTTGCTTAAGTTTACATGGACAAACACAACCAAGAATGTATCACATAGTTGTTTGGAAAGTAAACTGACTTTTGTGGTTGTTTTAGTTCAAATGTCTCAACAATATCTCTTTACATCATTAACTTAACCATCCTCGGTTGACCTCCAAAACTAAGATCACTTAGTGGTGGCATCATTTGGAAAAACTTAGTGCAGCATATATAACCACATATTCTCACACAATTCTCAAGTGTAGCATCAAGTGTAACATCAGTATCTCATCCCTTAGACATAAACTAAGCCACAATGTTATTAAAGGGAATATACAATCAGTTGAACACAATCACAAATGGCATCACCAGCCCACCCACTAGCATAATCATCTTATAAATAATCGAGTTGGGGCATCACCATTATTTAATCATCATTCAACAATAGATTAGATCCACAAAGCCAACAAAAAAACCAAAAATTTGAAATAAAATCAGTCGAACACAATCACAAATGGCATCACCAGCCTACTCGCATGCATCTGAATCGAAGAAAGCCAAAAAATAAGAACTTAATCACCTGATTATATGAGAGATAACACGCTAGGGAAGAACATCCCTAGGCACTGCAGATATCTCACTCTTTCCTCTTCGCTCTTATACACGTTTGGAATAAAGGGGGGCATAGCAGAGAGAACATCGTGCATCTCCGATTTAGATTCCACGGCCAACAACGGTGTCTCTGGCACCATCGTTTCAGATCCACCGGAAACTTTGCCGATCTGGACATAGTCGTCGGTGGTCGAAATCGAATCAAAGAGAGGATTGAACTCAGATTCACCGATAAAAACGCTCTATGGTTTAGATTCGTCGCTGGTCAGATCTGATTTCGGGACGATTTCTGCCGAATCGAATTGCACACATGGACACTCCCATGAATAGGTCGGTATTGGAGAGAAATGAGTTGCGGCTGGGATAGATAGATCCTCGTAGAAAAGAGGAGTATCGAGAGTTGCAGAGAGAGGGAGTTGGTGAGATTGAGAGTTAGCCATCACAGAATGATAGAGATCGGTGAGTGGGAAGAGATGAATTGTATCTAGGGTTGCAGAGGTAATTGGGGCCAAATTAGGTTCGATAGGGTATAATAGGTTGGGTTGGATTTGGGCTGTTGGTGGGGTGGTTTATTTAGGTAGATAATTAGTGAATAATTAGTGATTTAATTAGGTTAGTTTTATTGTTTGGGGTGGGTCCATTAATGGCAAAGGGTAATAAATATAGGAAAGAAGGGAGGGTAGAAATGTACAAAATGTAGAGTAGGACTTTGTTTCGTAGACAGATTTTTAAGGGCAAGTAGGACTTTGTTTCGTGAACAGAGGAGCAGTAAATGTCATGTTGTAAATTCTGATTTTTTTTTCTCGACAAATCAACAGATAAAGTAGCACATAGACTACACTGTTATTTTAGTTGCAATACCTCAAATATTGGCTAAGGGAACCAACCATTCATTTTTAGTTGCAATACCTAAAAGTTGGGACTATTTCGAGTATTTCGAACCAACAAATACACGGTCCAGCTCAACCTGAATTGGGTTAAGCTGTCGAATCAGGGTATTTTTTTACACTAATATATGTAATCGATAATTAATACTCCATCCGTGCCGCCAAATACGGCCTAGTTCATATGGGCACGGAGACTAAGAAAAATGGTATTGGATATAAAGAAAGTGTTTAGCATAATGTGAATGCAATATTTTATAATGCTAATAAAGTTATAGATGTGATGGTTGAGTGTGTAGTGAGAGTAGGTTAGTGGGGTTTAGATGAGATGGTGGGCCATGTATATTGTTCGCTAATTTCTTTCACACTGAAAATGCACGGGTATAATTGAGCACAGGGAAACAAGGTCGTATTCCACAGGGATTGTATTAATTCTAGCAAGTACTACTTTCAATCGTTTTTCCTCTATTTAGACTTCCGAGCTTTAATGATTTAATTGAACTAATGCTGTAAATAATTAAATAAACATAACAAAAGCAAAAACAAAAGTAAGGAAAAGTAATTTGGATTAGAATAAGAGAAAGATTATCCCAGGGCTTCAATTTCAATAAACACTTAAATTCAAATTCAATTCAATCAATCAATTAGTTTGTCAGACTCGACTCTTACTAAGACAATCACAAAATTAGTTAAAGCATACTCTCGTACTGCCTAACCGTGGATTACTCACTAGGGTTTTCGTCTCCGACAAACATCATAAGCAAGTAACTCCAAAGAGATCCTAAGATTAAATCCCTCACACAAAGCTTTTCCCTCTCGGTGATTTCGCAATGTGTGTCCTATATTCCAGTTCATGCATTAACCCTCATCTCTCGACTGTTGGATTAATACAACTAATTATGCCAAATTGGTGATCAAGCAACTAGCATGCAAGATAAATCAAGAATATAGAAAGCAAGAGAAGGTCCCAATCAAATAATTAAACCAAAATTCAAGTCCAAGTATTCATCTACTCTCTAACCCTAGGATAAAAGAAAATTAGTTACTCAAAGACATTATAGACGATATCCAATAAATAACATAAAAACCATAGGCGAATTCGTCTCTTCTTCCAATCTTCAAAAACTCCTCCAAGAAAATAAATCTAAACTAACCTAATTTAAAATAATAAAAGAAAATGATAAGAGATTAAAGGGTTAAAGGAAAGATGAGAGATGATGTCTAGATGTGATTTGGAGGACATAATATATATATATATATATATATATATATATATATATAGGTGTGGGGCGTACAAGGTTGTATCCTAATAGGAGTAGGAAATAACCAAAATAGGAGAAAATAACCAAAAATAGGATAAATCTAGAAAATTCGCGTGTTGTTCGCGTGTATATACTGGGCCAACGCACAACATTTTTGTTTTGGCCCGTTCTCCTTCGTTATAACTCTGATTTTGGATTTGTTTTCGCCTACGAACTCCTATCGAACTGTACTTTCACTCTATCATGCTCAATTTGCATAATATTAACTCCAAATTTTCTGAAAATCAAACAAAGTACGAACAAGCATCATATTTCACAAAATAACAATACTTAAGCACAAAATTCATTTCAAACATGATTTCTCAATACAAATTGACATCAATTACACTTATAAAGATGGAAAAATCCATGTTTAACAATCTCCCAAACTTAAAGGGTTGTTTGTCCGCAAACAACGAGAAGAAGAGAATAACAAAATAAACATGGATTAAGGCAAAGCGGCAACTTCAATGGCTTCAGAAATTTTCAACAAAACAACAATGATGCGAGAATCCCAATCAAAATCAATACAAACCAACAAATCAATCATTATAGCCTCAATAAACTTATGAGTCCTCACAATATGGGAAGTATTTAAGTAAGCTCTCAACTCTCAAGTGTTTAAGATGGAAAGTAAATACTCTCAAATCAAAACATAACGTGCAACCTACCATAAGCTTGTCAATTATCTTACCTCACCATCGTTCAAGTGTGTGCTTCAAATTAAGATCAAGAAGGACTTTCTTTTGGTTATAATGTTGGCTCTTTGGTAAGATAGGGAAATTTAGGCTAAGTGACTCAAACAATACCCTAACTTTCAAAAATAGCACAAACCTTTTTCATCTTTACGCAAACTTCTACCTCTTTTTCACAATCTCAACATAACATTCTTTTCTAGCACCATTCTTTCTTATGCCCTCTTATGCTCTTATTTTTCTTTTTCTCAACTTTTTTTTTCTTTTACTTTTTTTCCTTTTTTTTTCTTTTCAAGCTATAATTTTTCTCTTTTCATGAGCTTATAAGGGCTAAAACAACTAAAACTTTCAACTCAAGGTGCTCTTTCAATTCTTCCTTGCATTTATTCTTTTCAGGCTCAACCAATTTTCTATAAAGATCTACCCCAATTTATCAATGGATTTTCAAAGAAAAGGTTCAAAAGCTCAAAGAGGCAAACTAGGATAGATCTAGCAATTTGGACAACAAAGAAGGAAAAAGTGGCTAACAAGGATAGCCTTAAATCATCTCCTAACTCTTAGCACACTAACACAACCTTGAGGAAGATTCATGGCAAGTTTTAGAGATTAACATGCATGCTTAACAAATCACACAAGAATGAAATAGACTATGAAAATATAATAGTCAAAGCTCAAATCTCACATAGGCTATCTTTGAGTCTAAAGAGGCCAAAACAATCAATCTATCAATTCATGCTCAATCCATTATGAAAAACTCACAATAATCAAATTTCAATTCAAAACAAAATCCTCAATTTCATCACAAGCCAAGTCACACAAATCACCATAATCATGCTTATTTAAAAACAACTTTAAGCACTTTAAGAGCAAGACAACTCAAAACTCATCACCAAAAATAATAAAGCATACAAAAAAAAATAACAAAAACAAAACTACCTAAAAAGCAAGAAAAGATAGAATCAACCCCTTCTTCATCCCCCCAAACTTATTCAACGGTTAGGAAGAATAAGTTTGCAAGTAGAAGATGGGGTTGATTGAAACAAACTCACCGAATTAATGGTGGAGGCCACTTTTCATCAAATTTGAGTATTACATCCGTCGCATCCCAATGATATGGTGGCATAGCATCCTTGAAGAAACCTTGGAAATCATCATAAACATGTGCATGATCTAGAATATTACCAAAGTCAAACAATTCCACATTAGAAAATTCAGACATAAAATCAAAAGAGGGAGTTAAATAAAAGTGGAAGAAACAAGTCTTCTAAGTATCACCCATGTCGAGGTAAGGATCGACCAAATTAAGGACCTTGCATTCTTCAACTCTTTTGAATTCCTCATCTTCATGAAATTGCAGAGGTTGATGGATAAAAATAAATTGGCTCTCTTCTTGAGGGAATTTGGGGACTGGCTCATTCATACGTTCCTCTTGAAAGCATTGAGGGAGAAGCGGAAAAGTAGAAGTAGAACTAGAAGAACAAGGAGGAAGCAATGCAGAATATAAAATTTCACTAACTTTTACATTCTCGACTTCTTGTTCTTGATTGACTCTTTGAGGCTCTTCACTTGGAATTGGTGGCTCCTCATGCAAAGCTTCATTGCACGTCTTCTCTTGAAATTGATTATTCAATATGGTAACAATTTGCTCCATTCGATCAACACAATTTAGCATGCGTGCTTCCAAAGCTTCCATCCTAGCCTCATATTCAATCACGTACTTCTCGAATATATCTTCTAAAGATGGCTTTTTCGGCTTATCAACAACTTCATTCTTGTAAGAAAATTCGTCATAAAATTTATAGCTATCGTGATAACCTCCTTGGTGAGAAAAGAAGTTCCCACAATAATCGTTGTTGAGATAATCCATATTTATCAATGACGGTTGATTCTCCATGGAATTAATCCACGGATCATACATACAATCATAGATTGGCATCGGCTGAAACACATCTCTTGAAGAAGTTGCATTGTAGCTCCTCCCGGCTTTCTTTTCATCTATGTAGATTTGAAATTGCCGAATTATTTCTTGCATTTGGTAAGCCATCCTTCCTATGCTTCAATCATTCCCTCGCAGAAGAAAAGAAAAAAAATTAGAAAAATAAACAATTTATATATGTCTAAACTAGTATCAAACAACCTAATCGTAATATCACTAGAAATAAAAACAATCCCCGGCAACGGCACCAAAAATTTGTTCGTTAATTTCTTTCACACCGCAAGTGTATGGGTGTAATTGAGCACAGGAAAGCAAGGTCGTATTCCACATGGATTGTATTAATTCTAGCAAGTACTACTTTCAATTGTTTTTTCTCTATTTAGACTTCCGAGCTTTAATGATTTAATTAAACTAATGCTGCAAATAATTAAATAAACATAACAAAAGCATAAACAAAAGTAAGGAAAAGTAATTTGGATTAGAATAAGAGAAAGATTATCCCAGGGCTTCAATTTCAATAAACACTTAAATTCAAATTCAATTCAATCAATCAGTTGGTTTGTCAAACTCGACTCTTACTAAGACAATCACAAAATTAGTTAAAACATACTCTCGTACTGCCTAACCGTAGATTACTCACTAGGGTTTTCGTCTCCGACAAACATCATAAGCAAGTAACTCCATAGAGATCCTAAGATTAAAGCCCTCACACAAAGCTTTTCCCTCTCGGTGATTTCGCAATGTGTGTCCTATATTCTAGTTCATGCATTAACCCTCATCTCTCGACTGTTGGATTAACACAACTAATTATGCTAAATTGGTGATCAAGCAACTAGCATGCAAGATAAAAAGAATATAGAAAGCAAGAGAAGGTCCCAATCAAATAATTAAACCAAAATTCAAGTTCAAGTATTCATCTACTCTCTAACCCTAGGATAAAAGAAAATTAGTTACTCATAGACATTATAGACAATATCCAATAAATAACATAAAAATCGTAGGCGAATTCGTAGTTCTTGATGTCTCTTCTTCTCTTCTTCCAATCTTCAAAAACTCCATCAAGAAAATAAATCTAAACTAACCTAATCTAAAATAATAAAAGAAAAAGATAAGAGATTAAAGGGTTAAAAGGAGAGATGAGAGATGATGTCTAGATGTGATTTGGAGGACATATATATATTGGTGTGAGGAGTACAAGGTTGTATCCTAATAGGAATAGAAAATAACCAAAATAGAAGAAAATAACCAAAAATAGGATAAATCTAGAAAATTCGCGTGTTGTCCGCGTGTATACTGGGCCAGCGCGCAACGTTTTTGTTTTGGCCCGTTCTCCTTCGTTGTAACTCCGATTTTGGATCCGTTTTTGCTTACGAACTCCTATCAAACTGTACTTTCACCCTACCATGCTCAATTTGCATAATATTAACTCCAAATTTTCTGCAAAATCAAACAAAGTATGAACAAGCATCATATTTCACAAAATAATAATACTTAAGCACAAAACTCATTCCAAACATGATTTCTCAATACAAATTGACATCAATTGCACTTATAAAGATGGGAAAATCCATGGTTAACATATATTAACTAATTATTTCCTTTAAATGAAACAGGCCAAGTATGGTGGGACGTCCCAAAATGGAAAACATGCCGTATTCGGTGGGACGGAGGGAGTACTATTTTGTTTTGCTTTTATTTTTCCAAATAATTATTCATTATTTCGTTTTATATTTTTAATGAGGTTTTACAAGAATAAGTATTACCGTGTAATTTGAATCATATGCAAAATTTTCTTCAATAAATATCGGAAAACGTAAATTAACTATTTTAACTACAACACATTTAATTATTATTTTCATTTATTCATTAGTTGTTGAAATTAAATCCATCGATTAACTAATGACATTATTTATAGGTAGTGATAATGGGACATAATGTCCAAGACATAATTGGTTCTTTTTCTCATATAATTTAAAAACCGATTTTGGTTGAACTAATTTCCTATATTCCGGTTTTTTATTTTAGTGTGATGATTAATTCACCCCTATGTTATTTTGGAATGATTTAAATACTACCATATCTTAATTTATGAGATACATATAATTAGGTGTTGGGAAAATTAATAAGGTTTTGATTTCTACCATAACCCAAATGACCCCAACAGAGTAGAAATGCCTTAAAATCTTTGTTGTTAGAGCTCACTGTTTGAGTGTAAGGATTTTATCTTTATAGGTTCGAAGTGAAGAAGTCAGCTGAAGACAAAGGCAAACTAAATCAAGTCAGAAGAACTCAGTCGACTCCAGAACTGAGTAAGATGCTTAGTGATGTTGTAGTGACACGACATGGAGTCTGAAAAAGAAGACTTTGAAGACTGAAGATAAGGACGGACTTGAATTCGAAATTCAAATAGCAAAGTACAAGACAGACTGGAACTTTCCTTTTATGGACCGACCATGAAGATATGCAGAAAAAGCAAGACTCACAGTTATCATTTATGAAAAATTTGCAGAGATTAGGTGATGAGTCATACCTTTTATGGCAGAGGTCAAACGGCTCTTTCTAACGGCTAGTTCGACCTCCCCTCCTCCCTCCTTGCGTGAAGACTATTGAAACAAGCACATAAGATTCAAGCAAGAAAATCCCATGCAATTCTGCTGTGAAAGAAGTCTAAGTTTTTGAAGCCTGGTAGTAGAGAGTTTCCTTCTCCTTGTGCTTCCTTCTAGGCTTACTTTCTTTCTATCTCTAAGTAGACTCATTGTAATTTGTTCGAGTCTCTAAATCTTAAAGAGAAACATTCACTATAAAGTGTTGAAGGTTTTATAAGTTGGAAAGAAAATCCCAACCGTTCTAGGTCTCTTCGAACCAGTAATCGAAGAACTGTAGGTTTTGTTAGTACCCGCAAACTAACTGTTCAGGCTTATTGGTGCCCGTAAACCAACTCAACGTTTGGGAAGTATACGTAAACTTCTCTAGTGGATTACCAACTTGAAAAGTTGGTCGTGGACGTAGGAGTTTATCTCTGAACCACGTAAAAATACTTGTGTCGTTTTCTTTTCAGTTATTATTGTTATTCAACTGACCCTCTAACTGCATTCAAAAGAGTTTAATAAAACTGCACTAAGTCTTGCGAACTGACCTTCGTCTAAAAAGGTTTTTCAGTTAAGTGATGAGTATAATCGAATTCCCACCACATTCCACACACACTCTATAAAACCTCAGTTAGGTTGATACAGTTGACCATCAGTCAAAGAAGTCAACCGTAACCCTAACTGAGCGACTGCTGCAACTGAGTTTCACAGTTATCGAGTCAAGTGAATTAAAGAGAAACCCTACAGGTGTCTTTCCCCCCATCACATACACCAGTTCTCTCGTTACCGGGACCATCATTAGGTTAATCAAATAATATTTAAAAATGAATATAATCTCGTTTGATTTATATATTTTTTTATTTACATAATTTATGTTTTCTAATACTCATTATCTATATATGCATTTTTTTACTCGCATAACGGTTTCTTATTCACATAATCTCGTTTTCACGAAGATAATAAATTAATTATTGTTTTTTATTTGAATCATTAATGATAATATTAAATTATTTTTTTCCGCATAATTTGTCTTATTCTTTTTTATTGTTTATTCTTTATCTTAGAAAATAAATCTTCATACAATATCACATATTTGAACATTGAAAAGTATAGAGATGGTTGGACAGGAGCAAATATCAATTAATATTTTTCAAGGAACACTGAATAGGAACAAATAATTAATTAATTTTATAGCTTTATCAATTAAAATTTGAATTAATTAATTATCATGAATAGTATTTGAATTAATTAATTATCTTAGGATAAACAAACTTTATCTTTTCATATAGAAATTAGGATTATAATCGACTTTATTTGCTTAATTATAGGACGAAATTGCATAAATTAAAATGAATGATATCATTACTCGAATTTATTTGCTTAATTATAGGACAAAATTGCATAAATTAAAATGAATGATATCATTACTCGATTTTATTTGATGTTATAGGATCATTTAACTAAATAATTATGGATATGTTTGAATGATTTATTTTTTCCAAATTTGAAATCAATTATCTAATCTATTCCTTAATTAGTGTTAAGAACAACGGAGTAATTCCTAAAATAAAGTTAAAGTAATTAATTAATTCCAAAATAACAAAAATTATAATATAAAACCCTATTATGTCTAGAACATTATGTTCAAAAATTATTTATGTAAGGGGGTTATGGGCTTTGCTTGAAAGGGGGACCGCACATGATCTCGAAAAGAACGCCCTCAAAATATAAAAGTTCATATAGGTTTTAGAAATACTTCATGTGTCTCATTCATAATGCAACATATTTCTTTTTAGAGTGTACCATTCATCTTGCAACGTTTACTTTTATGGAAATAATTAGAAAATTACTTTATGTACTTTATTCACTTTAAAACCACTTTATATCACATCAGTAACACTTTTTTTCACTTTAAAACCACTTTATATCACATCAATAATACTTTATTTACTTTAAAAATATTTTATATCACTTTATTAATACACTAATCACTATCTTTACTTTTAATACTCTTTTTCTTAATACACATGCTGAAAAGAAACGTTGCATTATGAACGAGACGGAAGGAGTAGTATTTTTTAGTGATCACTATATATTTTGAAAACCCGCATAGCATTTACGATTTATGTGCTCAGCTTAGATTGTAGATCTTGTTTTGCTTGATTTTGTGTTCAAACTTTAAATCCTTCCAACAAAATCTTTTCTTACAATACGTGAGATTGAGTTTCATTTACTTGTTTTGGGCACGACGCACAAAAGAGGCCAAAGTTCTTTTCAAATAAAGTGATTTAATTCTGTTTTTTCGTAGGATTGCATGGGAAAGAAAAACCCCTACAAAATTATGTCGTTACAACAAAAAAAGAAATAATTTCGTAAAGTATTTTTTTTTTATAAATTTATTGCGGTTCAGTCTATACGCCGAGAGATTCAGGGTTCACCGCTCCATTTCCCATGGAAAATAAAAATAAAAATAAAAATAAAAAATAAAAACTATGAAAAGGGCCGAATTTTGTTAAAGATAATCCTATATCGTTTAACCTTTCAAAAAAAAGAAAATCCTATAGGAGTAGTACAATATTTTTGGTTTATAAAGTTTTTATGTTTTTCATTTAGGCGGAATTGCATTATAAAATCCTACAAATTATATCGTCATGTAATTTGACAAAAAAAAAAAAAAAAAAAAAAAAAAAAAAAAAAACAGAAAATCATTTAGTGATACCTTTGATTTATAAAAAAATTATGTTTAAGTATATGGGTTATTTCTCCTAACTACGCCTCTGCATTCATGCACACACACTAGCCATATCACTTAAATGATCGAAGGTTTAAGTATATATATCGTTTGAACACATTAAAGACAATACTTTTATACCAAATTGAAATATATACTATGTTGTATATACGTGTATAAAGAATTAAATCTAAGTTTTTTTCTTGATATAGTAGGAACCCGCAGCCGCTACTTTCAGTACGCATTGGGTAAACTCTCGTCCCTTGTGTAGTAGCCTACAAACCACACAGGGCAGGTAAACCATACTTTCGAAGTATATGTGTGGCAGGCTCGACCTATAAAGGCATATCATGGGGTTCGAACCAAAGACCTTTCAGTCTCAGACGCTCACTTTTACCACTAGGTCATCCCCAAGAGACTAAATCTAAGTTGTATATACCTAATATGTGTGTATAAAGAATTGATGGTCTATCTAAGTCGATAGGATTCATGAAGTAATAAATACATCTAATTATAGTCGTGCATACATTGTCGTCGTACGACCGTGTATGGAGGCCAAAAATAATTTACAATAATAATTTTTAAATGATTTAATGAAAATTTCATATCCAAGAGTTTTTGCATTTTTTTCATATATATGAATTTCTTAACTTTGACAACCAAGCGCAAGCTTAGTGGTAAAACTTACCCCTGTGACTAAGAGGTCGGAGTTTAACTCATGTGTACATGTGTAAATAAAAAATAAAATAAAAAATGAATTTCTTAACTTTAAGGAGGTGACTGATATGATGGAATGTAATGAAGTAGGAATTAAATGGGGCTAGGAATAGAATGAAATGAGTAAGTTGATTCTTATGTTTGGTATGTACAAAGAAAAAGTAAAAGAATGTAATCGATATTCTTTGATGGACTGTGGATGTGTGTGTGTGTGTAAGTTAGAATTATGGAAATAATTATTTGGTTTTATTGGGTAAAATCGATAAATTCTTAAAATATATGAGGATAAAATAGTCAAACTACAAAAATAGAAGCATTATGAATGACTAATATCATGGGTTGAGGAAGGAATGGCTAATCACATTGAGAATGGAATGATGATTTCGGATGGAATGATGATTCATGATCATGAAAATACCAAACAAATGAATGAAATGAAGGTAGAAATGACCATTTCATTTCATCCTCCATTTTATCATATCAATCACCTCCTAATACATTATTATTTGAATTTTGACGGTTTGCACTTTAACCATCTATACATAATTCGAAATATTTTTAAAATTATCGATACTCAATTTCATCGCAATTTTTCAAGAATAAAAGCCTTCAAGATTATGAGTGAATTAAACTGAAATATTGAAAAATTTCAGATGGCAAAATTTTAGGAACAAATTTTAGGTGTGGAGCGTATTACACTCTCAACTTTGGAAAGAGTTTTCTAGCTACCCCAATTTTTTAAAATCCAAACAAGTCCTAACAAGTAAATATTATATGTCATAAGTAGCAATTTAACAACGTTTACAGTCAGTCAACTAGTCAAATATATCATTACGCCTTATTTGATTAACTTCGGATTATCTCAAAATGAAAAGTTAATAGTAATTGTATATTGATCGAAGTACCTAGCTAGAGGTAGCTAACAAACAGAGCATAACTGCAATGCATACGAAAGCATAATAATTATTGGTTCAAAAAAAAAATATATATATATATATATATAAGCATTTATATAAGGTCATACTATTACAATTTTAAAAAATAAATTTAGTTTTTCAATTAAATGGAGAAACAAAAAAACATAAAAGATCAAAGATGGGGAAGGTTGGAGGTTGGAAACATTAGATTGAACTGACACAGTTTAGTAGCCTGAATGCTCTAAATATTGGCAGAAATACATAAAAGGCAATAAATGGAGTATTTAACATTGCGGTTTCATCTGAAATGGTAGGTATGCTATTTTAAAGCTTTTCAATGCAAATTACTAAAAAAAATAAAAATATATAAAGGAAATTGCCATTATTATCATCATTATGATCGAATTTATTTCAAGTTAGGTATATAATGAATGAGTCGAGTAAATGCGATAATTAGCTTGATTATGAAAACAACTCAATACAAATACCGATATAGTTGTAAGGAAGAGATAAACATTTTTGTCTATAAGAGATAAACATCAAAGTTGTTACCGATTGAAAAATAATAAATCGAGCTTTGATTTTATTAATTTATAAATTTAACGATGTCGATAACACATTCTACAGTATTAGAATAAAATGTAATATCAAAAAAGAAAAAATAAAAATATTAATATAAACAAGTCGAGAGTGATGATGACAGAAAGTGATCGGAGATGGTGTGTAGCATGTCACTGCTCCATACATCCATATCCAATTTCACAAGTTTAAGTAGATCGACTGTGTTTCAATCATTAATTCTGAGGCTGGAGTAAGGGGAAAGTCTTGGGAAAATTTATCTCAACAGTTGCATTTACACTTTGGTGCAGGATTTTATTTATGTGAAATTAATTCATCAGGGAAAGGACTACTCCTTCTCTGACACTCGCTCACTGCATCGATATGCAATTTACACGCTTGTCCCATATTAAATTAAATATTATTAATCTCATTCATTATTTTTTTTTCTGTTTTCTTTATAATAATTTCGTTGATATTAAGAAAATTTATTTCTGAATTAATATGGCAATTATATTGAATGTGCCTGTCATTTTCGACATTTATGCATGGGAAAATTTTATGAGAAGCTGTTGTTTGATGGTATTTCTCAATGGTCATTTGTGGTTGCACCCTTGGGAAGTAAATATTGCTTTAACTCGTTCAGATAATTAATTAAATTTTTTATATAGTACTATAGCAATTCGATGTACTATAATTGATTCTACCACACCACACTCCCATTTTAAGATGGATAGCTTTATATATACATGCATTTGATGTCTGGAAATAATTATAATATGAAAAGGCACCCACACACCCCCACAATAGTGACCCTTTTGGAAATAATAAAATTTATGTTTATAAGATGGCTTGAATGATTGGATATGTAGTTTTTATGGCATATTATTATGGGGAAGATATTTTTTTTTCTATTTCGGCGTTTCTAGCTAGTAGTTATTCAAACAAGCTTCTTAGAAAATACCTCGCATATACGGTTAACTATGAATTTCAAATTATATACTACGCATTTTGCATTTTTATCTTCAAATTATATATGTATTCGATCCCTAAATTATAAACCAAATTTCAATCCCTCCAACCAAATTCACCAATTATACTTCCGTCATCCAAGTTTGCAAATAAATACAAACAACAAAAGTAAACTCATCGTGTCAAGACAAGGCAGGAAAATCCTTAATTGAGGCAAGTCGAGATGAGTTTAAAAGTCGATATTCTTTTTAACAATTGAGACGACTTAGGTACACCTCACATTTTATTGAACTAGTACGAGTTACGTGCACTCGCACATTAAAAGAATGATTCTATTAAATAAATAATGATGAATTAATTTATATTTAATTTATCATAAATTAATATTTATTGTTTATATAATATTTTTTAATTAATTTTTTGCAATTTCTCAAAAATTAATATTCTATCATTAATGGGAAAAAATAAAAAATAATAAAATATTTAATTGTAAAGAGCACTCTACTTTTTTCTTATATATGCCAAATATAATAACTATTATTTACATTTTAATTCAATTATTCTATCAATGTCATTATAAAAATACTATAAATTGTCATTATATAAAATAAGTGAAGTCTTCTGAAAAGAAATTTGGTGGCTTTTTGTCGAATGTAATATGGTAAAAGAAAAAAAAGTTTAACTCCTTCATCAACAGACATCACTCCTCTCTTTGGATTATAGGAAGGTGGTTTCTTGATGTTTTTTCTAAAATAAAACAAAGAATCATATATCCTAACTCATACTCCTATTAAAGAGTAGTAGTAATGGATGATTATATTTCTTAATAAATAAATAAATAAATAGATAAGTATACTACACAAAGTATGCATAGAGAAATTACATTAATATGGTTCATCACGAATATGCAGGATACATTTTAAAATATGCAATATACCTTTTGATGAATCATGATTCATGAATGAGAATAGAGAAAAAATTTGCGTAAGTTCTTGTAAAAAATAAAAATGAAAAAGATAAAATTACCTTGATAAAATTAAATAAGTTAAACACGGATTAGTTGAACCTAAAAAATATGTGGAATTTCTTGGAAGATTGAAAACAGCTTTGAGTTGCAAGAGTTAAGAAACAAATGACGCAAAACTAAAAAATGAAAATTGAAACGAAAGAAATTTTGTTATAAAAACCAAAAAGAATGATAATGAAATATTAATAAGTGTGTTTTAGACAAATAAAAGGTCATTCTTTATTACAAAACTCAATTTTCAATAAAATTAAAAATATCAAAGCTCAACCTTTTTATAAATAAAACGCGATTTTGATTAAAGAAAAACGTATGGACGCATGATATATCAAGTAATATCAGTAAGGTAAATTTGATTTTCTTTCAAATCATGATATAAGGTAAATAATTAATTATCAATAAGGTATATTTGTGTTTTTTGTAACTAATAATATATTATAGTAACATTAGATATTATATTATACTATTATATTGTCCTTAATTTTGATATATAGTAAGCATATTTTAGGCGATTCAAATTTTGTAAAACAAAGCTCTTTTTATATAAGTATGGATTATACATAATTACTACTTCCTCTGTCCTTGATATATCTTACTAGGAGGAAGTGGCACGGGGATTAAGAAAAAAGTTGTTGAGTTGAATGTGAGTGGATAAAAGGTAGTTGAGTTTATTGTGAGTAAAGAAAAGGGTCACACATTGAAGGAGTGATATATTAATTAATTGAGATAGTGGTGAGCCATATGTGGTTTTAGGTAAATAAGTTGATAAAGTAAGGATAAGGAGAAATTATTTGTTGTGGGATAATGTCCAAAAGAGGAGGTCTCCTATGAGACCGGTCTCTAGTAAGAGACCGGGTTGACCCATTTTATTTTCCAGTTTTGTTTTTTCGCCTTCGGCTCCGATTTTGCGGCTCCGCCTTCGGCTCCGATTACTAATATAAGGATAATCGTCGGGAAAGAATATGGATTTATTCGGCTCGCTCCGAGGCCTTCGGCTTCCCTCGCTCGAATCTTGATCAAAGAAGAAGCGACAAATAAAAAAACGAAAATGCAAACAAAAAAGGAGGGAAAAAATATGAAATTAAAAAAAAGGAAAAAAGAGCATGTGGGGTGCACGGGCCATGCATGTGCCGGACGCGCTGATCTCTAGTAAGAGACCGGTCGTAAGGAAAAATTTGTCTGTCCAAAATTAGCTATGAAAATATATGGAGGGACGGAGTCACGGAGGGAATAATAAATAGTTGTGACGTGAATATTAGTAGTGGCCGACTAAAAAGGAAAGGAAAAGAAATGAAAAGAAGAAATAATAGAAAATTGGAATGTGAATTTCTGACATGAACTTTTTAAGGACGGATCAATTAGTGAGTGAAGCTTTAATTTTGGGGTTTGAGGCAATTGGTATACTACTATATCTTAGTATATTGCGGTAATAGGTCTTCAATTTTGCTTTTTCAGAAAAGTTCCAAATCTTGAAGCCAGAAAAATTCTTTTTCTTTAGATTTTTTGAGAGAGATCTGCAGCTAGCTAGCAAACGTATATTCCATGTAATTTTCTTATGATTAAGAGCGCCCGCCCACCCACCCCCCCCCCCCCCCCCCCCCAACTCCCATGCATTTCTTCTTTTATTTTTGGTGCCACATGTTTTGAATTTGAATTGCTTATGGAGCATCTTTCTTCCTTTCCTGTTCATTCAATTTTCAGTGATGCCGAAATAATAGGGGGAAAAAGAAAGAAAAAAACGTGTGAAAGATGAAGAATCTTGATCAAAATCAATTATGACCGGCCATTACATACAACACTTATCGAAAGTGGCTACTATTTCCTATTCTCACTTCTAAGTGACAAAAACTTGAGCGCGACACTCTTAATATGATGTAATTAGAATTTTAATTTGAATCTAGTAGTTCTTGAGGTTTAGTAATTCATGGTAAGGATTTAGAACTTAATGTAGTTCATGATTAAATTTAGAAATTTATAATTAGTTCAATTAGATTTAATTAAATATTTATTTAAATATTTATTCTTTACAGTTGGGGATCAGGGCACAATTAAGACAACCAGAAACTAGTGCAAATTTTTGAAATTAGATTATGGTTAAAAAAATTAGTATGAACCAAATGTATTAATCTACATTTAGCATTTCACATTTTTTTTTATTTGAAGAGTATGCATATTAAAAGTTGGTGAAATAAAAGCAAATAGTTAGTAACTTTTTTAAGTTGAGACATTTTTACAGAAATGCTCGATCCAGACAAAAATATAATGTCACTTTGGGAACCTTCAAACGATAATAGACTTGCCTTTGATCTAAGAGTTTTCGAATTTAATATTTACTACACCTCGTTTATAAGTTAAAATAAAGTCCTACACTAATAAACTCATTTCTGAGTAATTGATCTTCTCTCCAATAATTTTAACACTATATATAACAGTTTTTTCGAGCGTGTTTATATGTTACATCTATACTATAGTATATCAAAGTAAAATAATTTGTAACGCGTTTTCCTCCCATTTTGTATGTCACATGCAAATAATTGTACATTTTTTAATGTTACTTCGTGGATGTACATTTTTCTATGTAATTTCAGTTTTTCTAGTTTAAATCTTAAGCTATAGAGCAGTCACTATATAATGATGTGTTTGTTGCATTATTATACTAAAGTAACAATTATTTAATTGTTAGTCACGTTAACTAATTTTTATGTTTTCTAGATATATTGTTGTATGTGTGAAGATTCACAAAGATAAATTTTATTAGTTTAGAATACTTAATTATAATATAGATATAATACTTAAATAATGTTTTATTGACATTTAAATGTGTAAAAAAGTTAAAATACAACCGCATGATTCAGCATAACGCTTCTAATTGGGACATATAATAGGACAAATATATTGCGTGTTGAGATTTAGTGGGACTTGACTACACTAAAAAAAAATCGAAGTCATAATATGTTAGGATAATATATACACATATGTATCTAAAATTAATGTTCTGACTTTTCCATTCATATGTGAAAGCATTTAAATGTCTTAACTCTAATTTAACATTTCATAACTGATCTACCTTATTCAATACCTCCTTAGAGCGTTGAGTTCATTCATTTGACCGGAATTTAATCCATTTAAAATAAGCCCTAAGGATTCACGCATATTAATGAGACATTATATCATTCAAATTGATCATATGTTGGTACTTTAGATCATTTCAACGCCACAAATTAAACCATCATGGATCCTTAATTACAACTTAGATCATTCTAATAATTTGCATTGAGAACAAGGAAAATTAGAAGTTTGATAGCAGAAATAAAACGCTTATTTGAGGGTAAGTTGTATTTTAAATTAGGATATATAGTTATTCGGGGATGGAGGGA
Organism: Schizonepeta tenuifolia; assembly: GCA_029490685.1. NCBI lineage: Eukaryota > Viridiplantae > Streptophyta > Magnoliopsida > Lamiales > Lamiaceae > Schizonepeta > Schizonepeta tenuifolia. The sequence continues at coordinate 75,366,287 of CM055955.1, read as the reverse complement.
GTCATTCAATCTAATTATCCCTGTATCATAAATTAAAAACAAGCAAGGTTGCAGGACCAAATTAATTGTGCTTGAAATTGAATAAACCTGAAGAGGAGCCAGAGTATATTAAATGAGACAAAAGAAAATAAATTGCTTCTCTTCACAGCTGGGGAACTTCAAATCTATCTCCAAATCCAACAACAAAGCACATTCAACACAAAAAGCATTAACTCCAATTAAAAATTTTGGCTGACAAGAACTCTTATGACAAAGTAGGTGTGTGTATTCAAAGATGGTAGGAAGAAATAATTCTCATTTATTATTTGTTAGGTGTATAAATGTAATGCATAAGCCGTAATTTGCCTTTTCAATGCACCATCATGCATTTACACCTCCATTTGACGCCAATTTTTTATTGGATATTTTCGATTTTCCTTGAAATTCCCACGATGATTCGACTTACAATCGTATCAACTTTATGGTTTGATCTATGAGTTTTGGTCGTGCGTAGATGATAAATTATTTGAATGAATTATATTATATGATGAGTGAGGAAGAATATATAGTGAGTGAAACGCATGAAGACGTGAATAAGGCTAAAGGAGTTAAATAAGTAAATGATCAACCATGTAAAAACGTTTATATACCACCAATTCTTTAACTTAGCTTAATTATAATAACCTATTTCCCCTCTATCTTTACAAAAAATGGGAAGCAACAAATGAGAATTATGGCTGTCTCCAATCCAACGATCATTTCAAATAGATATGTTGAGATCGATGCGAGGTTTCTTGGCGGCAACGGGCAACGGCACGTTGCAGTTACAACGGGGGCATTTTGGGTTGGTACTCGAGATGAGGACGTAGAGGAGACAGCTGGGGCAGCCGGCAGCGAACGAGGCCACCGATGATTTCTCCTCCTGATCGACGTCGCTGTCCTTGATCGAAGACGATGAGTTTGATGGCAACGAGGATGACTTGGAAGTCATTGACACGGAGGAGCGCTTCCGTACCGTCTCCTTCTCCGCCCTCTCGAGGGCGGACTTCACCTTGTCCAGAGTGCACACGCTCTGGTATGAAGGCGATGGCGATGGCGATGGCGATGGCAATGGCAATGGCAATGGCGACGACAGAGATACGAGCTTCAAGTCGAGCCCGTCGTCGTCTAAGAGGTTTAGTGTTTGCTTGTTAGATGATGGCGGGAAGTTGAGGTCTTGGAATTTGGTGGTTGCTGTTGCCTTGCTGCTGCTGCTGCTCTGGCTCTTGTTGTTTTCGGTTGTTGATGAAGATGAGTTTGACGAATTGCATCTTTGGAGATACACTTTTCCTGACTGAGAATTCAGGAAATCATCAATGCCGCATACTATAATAGTTTGTAATTCATTGTAAAATGATGATGATGATGGTAATTTTGCATTGATCAAGAACACATGAATGAGTACGTCATGAATTGATTTCGATTAGTTTTTTTTTTTTTAATTATATATTGGTACGATTAATTGAACTTTGATTGAAGATAAAGTAAGATACTAGTATACTAATTTGAATATTCAATTAAAAGCAATAAGCTTCAATCATGGCAGAAATACCTCCACAATCCCAAGAAAAATAACGGCACATATATCATCATTACAGCAATGAATGAATCAATATAAATTCTCATCCACTCACACACAAAACACATAGTTCAAAGGGAAGATAAATTCATCAATATTCAATAATCACACACCATAATTAATTCATTAAATGCCCATACTAATTTGCTCATGAATGATCATGAGTAGGGTAATCAAGATTGTGATTACTCTGTAAACGCAAATCAAGAACAAAAAAAAACACTCAAATGAAAATTTTTATCTTATCCATAAGAAGAAGAAATGAAAAATTCTGCAATGATGAAAAGAAAGCAAAAAGGGATGATTGTACCTTTAAGTCGAGGCGCTTTTCCCAGCCACAAGGAACTTGCAAGTCGAGGTCCAACTCCTTGGAATCAAGGGTTGTACATCCCGCGAGCAAGTCACGGGTGATCGGGGCCGTCGGTTTGGCAGAATCACCAGAATCCCCACCGTTGATCAATCTGACCAAAGAACTGACATCAGCGGCCATCCCACCAACAAAAGTACAGACGATATCTATCTTAGTTTTGTTTGGCGGATAGATAGAGAAGGAACAGAGTTTGCAGAAAAAGAGAGAGAGAGAGAGAGAGTAGAGAGAGAAAGGGAGGAGTAGGAGTGTATGATGCTGAATGAAAAGGTTTGGGTGAAAGGAGTTTGTCACGATATAAATATAACAAGGAGAAGGAGATGATGAACCTCAAATCACCACCTATATTTAATTAAATGGTCATAATGAAGAATTTAATGTAATCTTGATTTTATACGGATATATATGGGAAATTTCTAATATGTTTCTTATGACATTTTGAATTGAATAGTAGTAGTATAGTAAGGAGTAGTAATTTGATTTGGAGTAATTATTATTTGGTTGAGTTTGAGATTGTATATATTTGTATTTGGGGTGGGGGTGGGGTGCAATTAATGCAGAGAGAAGAGGAACACAAAAGGACAGCTGTGAATTAATGCTACGCACAATACAAAGACCTTTTGGCTTCCTTAGATAAGCCATTAATGCTGGTAATGACTGCTAATTTTCTTTTTCATATTTTTCTCAATTTTGTATTCATTTGTGTTTATGATTTTTATTGGCGCATTAATCACCCTTTGTTTTCTGTATTAATTGAATACCAGACTTTAGTTGAGACCTTTGCGCCCTGTTTGGCTCCCTCAATTTGGCCTTATTTCTTCCACTATTATGAATTTCAACATTCTTAATTTTAAACCCACACGCGCGCCAATAACAATCAAATCTATACGAGTTATATTAAAGCAAAATAATTTGCATATTCCTCTTACTTTTTTGGGTTACTTTTTTTCCAGAGTCTTCATACAGCATGTGCACAAGGCTCTATGCAATTATTTTAAAGCATGTATTTGTGGAGAAGAACGTTTTTTTAGGACGGTAATTTTTATTGTTTTTCAATTATAGGCCAAAATTTTGCGGGCTTTCAATTTTAGGACAATATCTAAAATATTGATCAATTTTAGGATAAAATTGAGCTTGATCGGGCTGAGTCGCACTTCACTCTCACGTGAACTCAAATCTTTAGCCTGATTCCTACTTGGTTGCCAACTAGGCGGTTCATTCATCGATTGTATATATTATTATTACAAACAAAAATCAATTATTCACCCTACAAAGTAAACTCGTCCAGAAAAAGAAAACAAAACCACACCGCAGCCGCCCTAAGAGTCGATTATGTCAATTACATTTAGTTCGGGCAGTAAAAATTCTGATTTGCAATCGATTGTGACTAGGGTTCTTCAGCTTTGGGGTAGTTGTTGTGTGTTTTTGTTTTCTTTTTCTGGACGAGTTTACTTTGTAGGGTGAATAATTGATTTTTGTTTGTAATAATAATATATACAATTGATGAATGAACCGCCTAGCTGGCAGCGAAGTGGGAATCGGGCCAAAGATTTGAGTTCACGTGAGAGTGAAGTGCGACTTAGCCCGATCGGGCTCAATTTTGTCCTAAAATTGATCAATATTTTAGATATTGTCCTAAAATTGATTAATATTTTAAATATTGTCTTAAAATTGAAAGCCCGCAAAATTTTGGCCTATAATTGAAAAATGGTTAAAGTTACCGTCCTAAAAAAAAGCTCTTCTCTGTATTTGTGACTTTATTTCAATTCTATTGATTATTGATGTTTAAATATCATAATTCAAAATTTTAACATAACACTATAAATTGAAACACTAATGAAGACATCGAGCAACACAACACGCATGGATAAAGAGAAATACCTCAAAACTAGTCATTATTTCCTTGTCATTTTAAATTTTAGCCCTTACCATTATTTTTACAAATTTTAGCCATTTTTTCAAATTTTGACTTTTATACCCTTCACCCTTATATTCCTTTTTTTTTTCTTTATTCTACGTATGCATCTCTCCTCTCTTTTTTATCTCTTCTTTCTTCATTCTTTTTACTTCTTTCCTTTCTATACTTTTCTACTCTTCATCTTTTTTTCCGTCCCCCATAATCTCTCTCCTCGAGCTTCTTTTTTTTCTGGTGAGTGTTTTTTCTAATTACCCATTTTTTCCGACGACTGTTTTTTCGAATCCTCCGTCATTTTTCGGTAATATTTTTTAGTTTTTGTATGTTTTGTAATTATTTATATGTTCGTTTCTTTTTGAACTTCTATTTTTTCAATTGGTATTTCTCTTTAGATCTCCTCATCCACTGACTATATGTTTCTGTACTATAATTTTTTACTTGTGGCTGATCTCTACAACCGATATCTTTGATTATGAAAGTTCTTCTTCATTTGTGTTCTTATTTGTTTAAAATTGCACTGTATATATGTTGTGTTCTTCCACATTTTTGTTTGCTTGCCAATTCTTCTTCATTTTTTCACACATAATATTGTTGTTATTCTTCATGTTTCCGATAGACTTTCCCAAATCTTGAATTTCTCTTGTTTTCAATTTTTTTTGGAGCTTTTTATTTTTTGATTTGTGAAGGCTTAAAAAAAGTGTGACTTCACTTTACAGTGACTTATTTTTTTGGTTTTTGTGAATGCACAAAAATATGAAATTCCTACTGTATACCTCCTTTGTTTTTTGTAAATGCACTCAAAATTCCCGAGCCAAATATGTTTTCATTCTATCTTTTCCCCATATACTTCAATTTGTCATTTGAGTTTTCAACATAAACTTCGTATCGTAGAGTTTGATTGTAATTAACTCCGTACTACAAAAGATGAGGCTGAAGAATCTAATGGTCAACTTACATTGAATGACTTTTCACTGAGGGAGAAAATCTATGGTTTGAAATCGAAGATGCGGTAGAAGGATTGTGCCATAGGTGCTCTGATAATCACTCTTATTGTTGTAGCTTTTTAGATAGTTACAACTTGTAGTAATTTAGTGTTGTATTCATAGAATAGTTTCTATGTATTACTCCCTCCGTTCACGAAATGATGCCATGTTTCATCCCTTATTTGTGTTCACCAAATGATGCCCTATTTCGTTATTTTTAACAACATACTCTCGTTACTTTATTAAAATCACTACCCCTTGTCATTGATGACCCCTCCTCACATCAATTTTATTTCTACTTTTTTGTCATCCCAACAACTTCATTTCTTCTTTTTTGTCAATACCACCTTTTTTTGACATTACCACTGTTTTTTTGTCATTATCTCACTACCCATACTTTCTAACTTTTACCCACTCAAAACAACTTTATCAGCTTTCTTAATTTTCGTGCTGGATACGAAATGGGGCATCATTTTGTGAACGGAGGGAGTAGTACTCTTTATTTACTATGTTGTTTACTGCTCTTGCAGTGTTTCTATATGTAAAAACATATTTTCCATCAGAAGTTGCTTATCTATGTCTCCTCAGCTTTTTGAGTACAATTTTAACAATTTTATTTCTTCAAGTTAACAAGTGTTATCATACTTCAGATTACAAACTAATGAAATAAATAAGTCACGTTATTCTCTAAAAACATATTTTCCATCAGAAGTTACCACACAATATATTTTGTGCATGCAAAAAAAAAAAAATCAGATCATGCTTTGATGAAGTCTTCACCAAATTGATTGGTTTTAGGTTTTAGATTGGCAAGTATCCCAAGACAAAATTCGTGAATGAATAAAACTATAAATATATATGGAATTCTTTGTTTTTTTTTTTTTTGGATTCGTCTAATCAATGATCACAAAAAAAAGTGCTAGCACAAAATTTAGTGCATAATTGTTTTAAAAATGAAAATGAGGGTATATAACGATTCGCATTCAGTCTCTTGTTTTTATACCATAAATCCTTCAGTAGAGTAATGCTCCATTATTACTTATTCCGTCCTTCCCCTCGCTTCAACTTTTTAGGGCTCCATACATAAACCGTTTTGCTTCTAATTTTGTTACGCACATAGCCAAATCTCATTATTCAATTCTTCTGAAGGTTCGACTGTTTTGCCTTTGAGTTTCTTCTTCCAACTCTTGTTTGGCCTCTTAAACCTTATAACTTACACCTTGCAAAGTAGGCCTCTTAAACCTCCATCCATCCTGCATTTTCAAAAAATGTACACTGTTATGACTACTTTGCTTAATGACCACACAATCTAGGTGTCTAACAATTTGAATGCCTAAATTATTTTTTTGGTAATGCACAATATTAGTGTTTCTTGACAGAATAACTTTTTTATGAAAAGCACAAATTATTATTTTGTGCCCTAACAATTTTTACAATTACAACTCATACTTTCTGAGTTCGTTGCAGTCTTTTTCTGCCTTGACTTATTTATAATTTCACAATCTCTTCTCATATTTTGTGAATACACAAACTGAAATTTTTTGTGAATGCACAAAATGTAACTTTGTGCCAACTCAAACTTTCACAAAACGTCATTTTTTTTTCTAAAAGCTCATATTTTTGTGAATGCACAAACTGTAATGCTCAAACCTTAATTTTGTGAAAGCTCAAACTGTAATTTTTTTGTGAATGCACAAAATGTAACTTTGTGCCAGCTCACACACTTTCACAAAATGTAATTTTTTTGTGAAAGCTCATACTCCCTCCATCCACGAAATGGTTGCCACTTTTGCCACTTAAGCTTGTCCACAAAATGGTTGTCATTTTTGTTACTCCACTCATATTTATTGTGGGGCCCTTACTCCACTCACAACAATATTCACTATAATTCTACAACCTACCATTTTCTTAAAACTCGTGTCGTCCACAATGTGGCAACCATTTCGTGGACGAGAGAGTATTTTTTAACTCATTTATATGTGAATGCACAATTTTTTTCCTCTCAAACAATTTTGTGACTACACCTATTTATCAATGCACAAATTCTTTTTTTTTTACAGAACAAATTTTCAAAAATTTGTGCCTGCACATATTTAGAGGTTATGCTTTCTATGCTTCCCCATCCAATTTTTTTTTTTTATGGTCACCTATTTTGTGAGTGCCCATATTTTGCAATGTGTGACTGCACCTATTTTGCAATGTACAATTTTTTTTTCGATGACATCACAAAATCTACCCAGACTTTTGTTATTTTTAATATACAAATTTTTTGCCTTCACTTATTTACATTTTGTTCTTTCACTAAAAATGGTTGGTAATCAATTTTGTTGTGAATGCACAGATTCCTTTTTTTGTGAGAGTACAATTTTTTAACAAGTATTTTGTTCTTGCAATATAAACCTTTTGTGCATGCTCAAACTTTACTTTTGTGCATGCAAAAAATATATTTATTTTGTGAATACACCAAATGTAATTTTTTCATGAATGCACCAAAACGAATAACAACACAACAATGGCAACATTGAAGATTTTAAACATGTAAAAAGATGACGTAAAAATGGACTCACAGGCATATCTAATTCCTCTGAAGGTGGACTTGACTCCTCCATTGTATTTGCTTCGTTCGACAACAACAAACTCGTCGGATCGAGACTAACTTTAGCCATACCTATTTTATTCGTGAATGCTCAACCCCCCCAAAAAAATGGAATTCATTGTCAGTGACCGAAACACCGATGGGGCTTTCAAACGAAAACAATATCTCTAAAAAAAACACTCGATTTACACAAATCCAAGTTTTCACTTCAATCCTAGTTCGTGTAATCGGGAAATCAAGTTTTAATATCAAATTCAATTTACATAAAATAGCTTATTTCCTTACCTCAGCCATAAATCCAACAACAAATCGAACTTCTATACAAGATTATGAAGTTATCTTCGCAGAAACAATGAATGAAATCTTCAAAATTCTGACGAGGCGGCGCCGGGAAGAAGGAACGATGATAAGAAGTGGAGAACCAACTTCTACTGGGGATAATTGAAAGAAATATGAAGTTACCCAATTACATATTTGTTAATTCACAATTAAGAAGTGGAGAATCAACTTCTACTGGGGATTATGAAGTTATATTTGCAGAAAGAAATGAGGGAGAAAAGAAGGGAGAAAATCCGACGAGGCGGCGCTGGCAGGAAGAAGGAAGAGAGAAAAGTTACCCTAAGTAAAATGAGTGGATAAGAAAATGGATGGTCAATAAGAAAATAAAAAGGTATAGTAACATGTGAAATTTTGTGAAGGGACTAGAGTTGTTATTTTCAAACTTACAAAAGGGTATAAAAGTCAAAAGTTTCAAAAAATGGCTATAATTTGAAAAAAAAAAACGAAAATGGCTAGAAATTAAAAACACAACTTAAGAATGACTACTCTCAAATTCCTCTTCATGGATAAATCTAGTTGAATATTAAAATAAAGAAACTGGTTGTAGCCTTCTCACACTCGATTCTAGATCAGTATAATCTTTTGGTTTAATTTTGTGAGGAAAACTTTTTCACTTAAATCATTCACTTTTTATGATAAGTTACCCGTTTGGAGTTAGTGAAGGGGATGGATTGGTACCAACTGATTCTACCGATTGTTGGGATTAGTATGTCCTGATTTATGACAGTAGTCATCGGAGTGGTATGATTGATGTAGCTACTATGAAGTATAAATAGTATAATTATCTAAAAGATAAGTATAATATAAATGAATATTAAGATATGGATAAAAAAGAATTTGAATTTACCAAGAAAACAGAAACAACCATCATCATGTACGAGCGTTATCATGTTTAAACGGTAATGATACTATCTGGAAAGGTCAAACACGAACATGATGTATTAAGAATTTGATTGACTCGAACATTGCATGAAATGTACAAAAACGAATACAACTGAACATGATACAAACATGATGTCCTTTATGTCGATACGGAACAATAACAAGATGATTAGAATTTGATTTATATGCTACGATAAGCTCAAACCATAGATAATGAAGTAGCAAGAAAAAAAAATTGTTATTGTGTTACACGAACCTAATCCACATCTGGCACAAACAAGACATGATAATTTCATGTCCTTATCGTGTCGACACGATAACAATACGATCATAATATAATTTGATACCAATTAATTTCATACGTCGTATCGTATTACTGTGTCCTGTCAAAAATTATCATTCAAAATCTTGAGTCGCCTTGCTCCGGATCATGAATGATAATTTTTCACTATATTCAAATATGGTACCAATTTATTCCGTTTATATGGGTGCTATAGTCTCACTAAAGTATAATTTACTATGCCTAATGCGTTTCATCTTCTATAAACTAAAAGATTTGGTAATGTGTTTGTAATGACGGAAAAGAAGATCTTGAATATTATTTGGCAATGCTTTTGTTGAGCATTTGGAAAGCTAGAAATGATGCCATCTTCAACGGGCTCAAACCGGACGTGGAAAGCATTGTGGAAGAAGTCAAGTTTAGATCTTGGAAGTAGATTCATTCATTTTTCTATTCTTTCTTTTGTTCATTCTCTTCATGATTGGTGTTCTAGTCCAATTGCTTGCATTCCATCTATTTTTAAATGAGACGAATTTTTGTAAGAGGGCTGATTTGTAAGGGATTTCGAGTACCCCTTGTACTCGTATTAATATTAATATTTTTTTTGACTTTAAAAAAAAAACTAAAAGATTTGGTTTATCTTAATTTGAAATTATTATTAAAAAGGAATAAATGAAAATTACAATAAAAGGGAAACAAAAAAATGGAAAAGAGAAAGCTAAGGGGCTAATTAAAAGGAAAGAAAAGAAAAGAGGAAAAAGATAATATAGCCGATCCTGTCACCGAGACGACTAGAAAGCTAAGCTAAGATCCGATTCTTCATCATGTGCCTTTAAAGCATTGTCATCCTCATGATCTTTTTTAGATAACACATGCTTACTCCTAGTAGCATAGATCTTAGTAGGAATCTTCGACTTCCTATTTTTCTTCCCCTTCTGCTGGGAGGGAGGTTCTTCTACATAATATGACTCCTTATACGGAGAAAGAGGACCTGTATGATCCACCTTAGTATGCGTATAATACTGAAATCCGGCTACCGTACCTCTTCTTCGCTGCATCTTAGGTGATGGGGTAATGTCCCCTTCATTTGTAACTGAATTATCCAGAGATCCAGGAGAGGCACCCGAAAGGGCCTCCTACAAATTATTATTCCCGCCGGTCAGAAATAGCTTGAGCAACACCACCTTCTCCCTCCACCTGCTGATCCTGCTGTTCCGGAGGAGGCTCCATTTCTATCTCCTCTACCTTCTCTTCATCATTGACATAGGCATCCGATGCAGCAAGCTTCTCAAGGAGACGCGCTTCCTGATCTAGAACCAAATTCCTTACTGCGTCAGAATAAATTAGCTGCCGTCCCCCTCCAGTCTCCAACTCGGCATCATTAGACAACATCCCAAACCTATTCGAAGTTGCAGGAGCATCCCCCGCCTCTTTCCTTTGTTGATTTCCCTTAAAGGCACCCTCAACCCATTGCTTTGTAGACTCGTTTCTAGCCTCTTTCGGGTCACCCTCTTTTCTTGTTTCCTTTTCTCCTTGCTGAATTTCCATTTGTTCCACCAAATGGGAATCTAAGGTATGCTCTTGACGAGCTGCACATTTCCTTCCAACTACTACCCATTCCTGTTGCTTGGCATGTTGCTTCATTGGAACTTTTTCCTCCATCTTCTTATGAATTCGACGATAATTGTCAATTTTATGCCCAACTATCTGACAATTTGAGCAGAAAACCGGCAAATTTTCAAACTGATACTCTATAGTGAAGGACTTGGAACCACGGTCAACCCATAGCTCTCTCAAGCGATCTTAATATTGAAGTAAGAAAAGTGGCATGAGTTTTAGGTTGTGAGATTTGATAGATTATTGTCCAATCAATATTCAAATCTAGGAGGGTTTATCTTAAAAGATTCATGGGTTGAATCATCTATCAATACAAGAGCTAATCTCGTGTGCAGAGATTAGTGCGTGGATCCTCCTCGACTCAGATTCATTTATTCGTTCATCACAAAGGTTAGATTTGATTTATGATTTCCGCAATCACATAAATCAAATATGTGATTTTCCATGTTAATTAATCGATGAATAATTAAATTAAATTAATATCCTAATATTACTTGCACATAGAATCTTCATCATTATTACATAATTGATCTTATTTCGTTGCTCTTGTCTCGATTTACCTATTACTTTCTATTCATTTAATTTGATAAGATCAGGGGATTTTACATATATAGTAATAATATCTCCATTATATGCATCACATACATTAAATGCAGTATTAAATAGTGCCAATTAAAGTTTAACAATTAAGTCAAATTATAGTGGCTTGGATGTGCGAATAATTTGATGATACAAAATAGTTTGGGGTTTAGGTATAATTTAGGTGCAAAAATTAAAATATAGTTTGACCGGAGTTATAAGAATTGAAGAACATGGGTTAGCATTGAATATTGGGTTGGATTATTTATGTGGTGGCGCTTGAATGATGAGTCATGGGAGGAGAGCATGGACATAATTACTACTAGTATTGAGTATTGAAGGGATTCAAAAGTATAGCTTTTCTTAGTCAAATATATTTATATTTGGCTTGACAAAGAGTAATGGAAGGTGGTGTCTTAATACCACATTAATTCCAAAAATGGATTTCCTTTTGACTCGAATTGGTACTTTCATTTCGCTGAATAACAATAGGTGAAAATTTTATATGTTGATACTAATATAGTAGTACAGTATAACTCGATCGATTAGTATTTCATTTTACGAGTATGCACCATGTGTACAATATTAATTTTTTAGTATATATAACACTTATTGATAGAAATGAATTCGAGTTAGTTTTGGAATTTAGCGATCAGAGACTCGATATGCTTGTACGTCTTCTTGGATCTCAAGCATGAATTATTATGCGAGTATTATTCTACAAATAAATAAATAATTTCAACATTAGACTTTGCAGTACCTTTTAACTGATTCTCAACGTATATACTCAACTAACAAGTAACAACTACTATGAAAATAGGTTATGCATGTATCCGAACGAGATGAGTCATGAAATCTTAAATTATATCACATCACTTGAGCCAAACAGTGTTAACTAGAAGTATGATATTTCAATTTTAAATATGCAACAATACTTCGAATATATCCAAAACATTACAACCCTCTTAAAAGTAAGTTGGGTGTAGTTGAACAATTGTCTCCCCAAATCCAATTAATGTGCAGAAATAGAACGATGAAGCACAACTACTACCATTTGACAAAAATATGAATTATTGTAGTTAGATAACTTTCATAAGAAGTTACAAACTTTAGACACTTTTATACTTACAATGTGGTTTATTATAAAATAGAGACTCACTTTTCTTTTTGTTGCAACTGAGTGTTTTGTTTTCCATTACATGTATAAAGAATAGCTAATTAATCGTCTTAATTATCACGGACTTTGGACAATTATACAATTATAATAACTTTTCAATTGTAGCAAAATATATATATATATATATATATATATTTATTTTGCTACAATTGAAAAGTTATTATAATTGTATAATTGTGATATATATATACTAGATTAATACTACACATATTAACTTCAGCTTTAAACAATGCAAAGAGAAGATTTTGTAACTTTATTTTCTTGATAAAAAAATTATTTGAAAAATACTAACATAAATTCTAGTTATGGTACTTTTGTCTTCAAAGATATACACTATTTTACATTCTTTTTTCCAATATTGGGTTGGCGACGATTAGAAAAATGTTTATTGAAATTTTGCTAGTGGCGGCGGATTTGTTTGTGTTGAGTTACGTTTGATGGTCCTTGATAAAATTGTCAAAATTAGTCCGACTTCCTCCAGCTCGATGGATCTGTCTAGCCATATTAGTTCAGACCCAATATGATTTGTAGGTTAAGGTCATAAAAAAATTCCTTTTTTTTTTTTATTATTTGCAGATCAAATCACCACTTGAAGCACTTCTACTAGAATTTTCAAAAAATTTCGCCCAATTTAATGGCAATAACTTGAATGCGACGCGCCGCATAACATGCGACCGCACGTGGCGCGTGCACGCCACGCGTCGGCTTCCCACGCGTGGCGCGTGTTGTGCACGTGCCAGATATTTTTTTTCTTCTAACGCGCGGCGCGTGTTTTTTCTTTTAATTTGTTTTAAAAATTCCACATTTTTTTCCACATTTTTTTTGTTTGCCTCTTCGTTTTGTCGTTTGTCGCTTCTTCTTTGGTCAAGATTCGAGCGAGGGGAGCCGAATGCCTCGGAGCGAGTTGAAAAAGTCCAAATTATTGCCTGATGATTATCCTTATATTAGTAACCGGAACGAAGGCGGAGCCGTAAAATCGGTGTCGAAAAAAAAATGAAATTAAAAAAAATTGAAATTTTTTTTTTTGACCGGGTCAAACCAACCCGGACCTGATCGCATTTCAGCTACAACAAGTCGCATGAGAGACCTTCTCCAATTTAATTGTTTGTAAGGCTTCATTTATACTACACTCTCCATCACCCACTTAGTATGATGTGGTGCCTTGGCACTTAATATGAATTTTTAAGGGTAAAACAGTAAAAAATAATAGTACGTCTTAAAAAAGAAACATCGTATTAATTCGGGACGGCTAAAAATAGAAATTGATCATACCAATCAGGGATGAAGTGAGTACTATATTTCACTAATTATTTATAAAGATCGTGAGCCCAACTCAATTATAAAATTGGAATAAAATTTAAAAATGCCTAAATTTGATAAAGTATTAGGAAAGCGTAATTATTTTTGTTTAGAGTATGGACCATCCAATTTGGAAGATTTATTGGATACAATTTCTTATCTCACTTTTTGTTATTTTAATCAAAATTTAAAGTTAAAATTTTGAGTGAATTGTTGTAAGTGTTCTAAAATCCTGATTTTCAATAACAACACCCCTTTTAAAGTGTAGTAAATATATACTTTGTGTGTGATTTCTTGAATATTTGCAAGGTGTATCAAGTCCAAATTTTCTGATGATTAAATTTGTGTGATTCAGTTAATCACGTGGATTATTTTTTGGGAAAAGTGCAAATATAGCCACCCCTAAAAAGAAAAGTGCTAATATAGCCACTTTTTTAAAAACGATCAAATATGGCCATGCATATACGACTAGCATACACGGCCATCATACACGACCTAAACTGGTCGTGTATGCTGACCATGCATACACGACTAGCATATACGACCATAACAATATACACAACAATGCATACACGACTAGCATACACAACTATATCAGCATACACGGTCTGATTACACGATCATATCAGCATACACGACCAAAATACACGACCAATATACATGGTCGTGTATGCTGATCGTGTATGCAAGTCGTGTATGCAAGTCGTGTATGTGTGGCCATATTTGATCGTTTTTAAAAAGGTGGCTATATTAACACTTTTCTTTTCATGAGTGGATATATTTAACTAATTCTCTTAATTCTTTTTACATGGTACGTTACATAATGGAAACTCTTCTTTCATGTCAAGAATTTATATTTAAATCTTATTTTCAGTCACTGAGAAACTCAATTATATATTTGTTACAAGTACATTTTAACAATGGTGTTATAATTAAAAATAAAATATACTCTCTTTGTCCCATTAAATATGGTTTGTTTTCCATTCTGAGACGTCCATTCTACTTGGCTTGTTTCCTTTAAAGGAAATAATTAATCTATATTTAATGTTGTTAAATAAGCCATAACATACTCTCTGCAGACACTATTCATTATCTCTCTGTGTGAACAGTAAAATGAATTTTATTAGCAGCATTAAAATATTGCATATTATAAATTACACTAAACACCTTTTTCTATATTTAATACTGTTTTTCTTAGTCTCCGTGGCCATATAAAATAGGCGGTATTCAGCAGAACGGACAAAATATATGGTGATTTGATGTGAGAATTGATGTGTATAAATCGTTACGGTCATATCAATGTTTTAATGCAAATAGAAGAAGATCTGAAGTTGCATTTATTGTTATAATTTGAGATTGTGTTACAATTTAAAACCAGCTAAAAGTGTGATTTTGTACTGCAGTAATTAATTAAATTTTTTTTAACTGTATTTTATTTTTGAGCAGAAATATTTTTTTTTAACTGTAACTCTATGGCACTTTGAATAATTTATCCTATTATTATATGCATACATCAGAAGAGATGTCTCATGTAATATTTGACGTAAATAAGTTAATGGAGACATATTCACCGAATTTAGAGTTGCTGCTTGTATTGGTACAACTAAAAAAAATCACGTGGCATAATGTATTTTAAGGTAGTTAACCTTTTTTCTTCTCAGGCTGGAGTGCCCTTGCGAGTGAGAGTTCCGTTAATTATATTTTTATTTAACATTTCAATAAAATAATAATTTAATTGAATTTGTGTTTTTTAATATCCAATATAATTAGCAAAACGGTCAAATAGAATTTGTAGACTTTTATATTCCCTGTGGTTGAAAATAAAGAAGAATTGAGGAAAACTTTGGCAAATTTGGAGAGATAGTAACATCAAGGTATGGAAAAATATAACCCCTAATGCTTATAAATCGGTTATTAATTCATAACAGTGCATGTATGAATGGGAAACAACTAATAAAAAACAAAGTACTCACTATTCTTGTGGTCAACGGGCAAGAATTTGTAAAGGGTGGCACAATTTGTCGAATGGATGGATCAAATGTGGCTCTTTTTGCGCAATTAATCAGAACGTGCATTGGATAATACTCAAGGATGCAGAGGGCAATATTGTGGCAATCAAAGTGATGTGCTTCCGGATGTATGCGGGTTGACGAGGGGAGACGATGCCGAATTATGAGGCTCTATCTTGAATTGAGCAGAGTGGTATTGAATTTGTGCTGTTTGAGATGAACTCCAAAGTGGTAACAAATGTGATCTCCTCTCCTTCGATTGATCTTTCGGAGCTAGGGGCTATAATTGACAATTGTAAATCTCTTAGAGCAGTTACAGCGGGTGTTGAAATGGGGGTGTCGATCCAGTGTCGATGCCGCTCGACACACCCCCACATCGACACACCCTGTGTCGAACGCTGCTGTGGGGGGATCGACACCCCCTGTGTCGATGGTGGTGTCGAGTGCGAGGTCGATCGTTCAATCCCTCCCTCGGACTCCGCCACGTCAAAAAATGGGGACACGTGGCGTGTCCCCATTGGTCCATTTTTTTTTTAATTTTCTAAAAATAAAAATAAATAATATTAACAAAATTAAATACACTCCAACGGCTACATCCCATTTTTTCACTATATATATCCCTTCAACTCATTCATTCTACACACCAAAAAATTTCTTTCTTCATCCAATCTTCCCTACAAAAAAACTTACTCTTTTACATCATATTTTGTGCAAAAAAAATGCCCGACGATCAGTTTAATTCGTGGTATTCGCAAGCTTTTGGTTCAATCCCACCGAACCAATCTCCAAATCCGGCGAATCCACCTCCCAATCCGGCGAATCCAAGCTCCCAATTCTCATCTTCTCCAGGTTTCGGCCAATACTCGGCCCCTGCAGGGTTTGGTGCTTTTTCCCCGACGCCGGGTTTCTCTGCATTCCCTCCGGCCACTGGGTTCTCGCAGTTCTCACAGCCGCAGGGGTACGGCCAATTCCCCCCTTCGGCTGGATTTCCACAGTTGCCCGGCTTCTCCCAAGTCCCTCCGTTATATGGCTTTTCGCAGTCGCCGGGCTTTTCACCTGCATCGGGCTTCTCGCCTGCGCCGGGCTTCTCGCTGTCGCCGAGCTTCTCTCAAGTACCCCCGACATCCCGGTACTCCCAATTCTCGCAGCCCCCAGTGGGTACGGCTCGACTCAAACGTTTCAACCTCAACGACGACGACGACCATGTTGAGGTGGAGGACGAGGACGAGGAAGAGGAAGCGGCGTACTGCGATTCCCACCAAGAGGAATCGGACGAACATGAGCAAACACCACCGCCCCCGCCCCGCCGCAAGGGGAAAGCTGTCGCGACATCGAGCACGGCCACTTCTCCGGCCAAGGGAAAGGGCAAGGCACGCCGCAAGGGGAAAGCTGCCGCGGCCTCATCCGACGAGCACAATAAGCCAGCACGAGGTCCTAACTACACGCCCGCTGAGATTGAATACCTCGCAAGGTGCTACGTTGACTTCGGGATGGACGCGATCACCAGCAATTACCAAACCTCAAGCGCGTATTGGGAGAAAATAATGATCCGTTTCAACGAGTTCATAGCTCCCGCCCACCCAAGAGAGAAGAGTGCGATGAAAAGCGCATGGGGCCGCGCCAAGAAATAGATCCAGAACTTCGCCGCCATCTACATCCAAGAAGAAAACCAGCTCGGAAGCGGGGAGAACGACTTCGATCTATACACGAGGGCCCAAGATTTGTACGCCGAGAAGTTCAACAAACCGTTCCCGTATAGGGCTGCGTGGGAGCTCTTGAGGCAGATCCTGACTTTCACCAACCCGGCGAAGCCAACAGCTCCAAAGCAGACAGAGATAAATGAATTCGGTGAGTACACTTCGTCTGCCAGCGGCAACGCATCCACCACATCCGCGAGCGATGCAAACACTCTGCAGGTTCGACCCTAGGAGTGAAAGCGGCGAAAGCGGCGAAGAAGGGGAAAAAGGGCAAAAGTACGCTACGGGAGCAGGCGGCAGAAGAGTTGGCATCCCTCAACAAGCAATCGAGGGAGGAGTGGGCGTTCAATATCTATATTGCCGACACGTCGCATATGAATCCCGAGCAAAATGCGAGGTACGAAAATGTTCGCCGCAAACTTGCAAGGGAATTCAATTGGGAGGAGTAGTTGTCTTTTTTTTTTTTTTAATTATTGTAATGAAGTAGTTTTTTGTTATTGTATTTTTTTTTAATTAGTGTATGTTGTAGTTTTTTTTAAATTCAATAAAATTGTCATTTATTAATTTCTGAATTTAATTAAGTTAATTTTTATAAAATTTATTACAAATAAAAAAATAACAAAATAAAATCTATTCAATCATTAAAATCACGTTTCCCAGTGCTTAGACCTAGGTCTTACTCAACCCCATTGATGTGGAGAAATCAACCTATGTCTAACTCAACACCACCAATCATTAAAATCACGCTTCTCAGTGCTTAGAACTAGGTCTTACTAGACCCTTGCTGTAAATGCTCTTATAAATTCTTGTAGGGGATTTCATATTCATTCGAGGGGATATCAATGTGGTGGCACACAAACTTGCTCGTATTTCTATAGGTTTTTATTTTAATTCCGCATATTTGGAATAAATCCCTGACATTCTGGAGGGTTTTCTTCATTCTGGAGGGTTTTCTTCATTTTCTATGCAATTTTCACGAAATTATTCATTAGTTCTCAAAAAAAAAAAGAGAGAGAAACCCTTTAGCCTCGATGGATCGAGTATGACTTATTGTTGAAAATCTTCATCATAAGATAAATTTTTATATGTTTAATTGAGATATGTTATAGTATAAAAAATAATATTCTACTTGTTATGATGTGTTAAATTCTCTGTAAAAATATTAAGTATGGTGATTTAGTAATTAGTTGCAGTTTATTTATACATACATAAAAAAATCAATATTATTCATGGGAGTCTGAAATTTACAAAGTATCGTACCCATGTCATACATCCTAATTACCCAAACCGAACGAACCAAAAATAATATTATTAATTAATATATATTATTTGGTCCAAAAAAGATTACGGTGAAATCGCGAGCATATAAATTAATATTTTCGAAGTATATTTTAATTTGAATTATTTATTGATTATTAGCATTACTTTTGGTAATGGATCTACTCGAATACTATCCTAAAGCTATTATAGTACTTCGTCCGTTTCAGGTTAGTATGATGTTTCTATATTAAATTTTTTTCATATATGATTAAAAATACATCATACTAATTTGAGACGGAATAAATAATATATATACATATTAATAATGACACAAAAAGAGGCAAGATGCATGAATCTTAATGGTTGATCTTTATAAATTGGCATTAAAGACGGGAAATAACATGTTTAGAACTACTATTCATTTCAGCTAAATAAAATATAAAACAATTAAATCATTTAAGAATTATGTTGAATGCCAATCAAATGGAAGACGAAATGAAACTACCTGCCTCGAAGACTTTGTCATAAAACTTGGATGCGACGTTTATGCCTACAAATATCTAATAACCTCCCTCCAAAATGCCATGACGATGCACATAGGTCATATATATTACCAACAATTAGTTTTTCAAAGAGAGAAGAAAAAGAAGAAGAAAAGAAAAGAAATTAGACCATCCGCGATTTTTTGTAGGTGATCGTTGTTGTTGGTAATCTTCGTGATCGCACGAAAATGTTCGGATTTGCGATCTTTTCAAACTCGTGATCGCTACCACTTTTTGACACGTGACGATCGCTGGTTGGGGGCGATCGCATAGCCGTTGCGATCGCAATGGTCACCACAATTTAATTTTTTTTATTTCCTATTTTCTTCCTATAAATACACACTTTCATACTACACAAATCTCACACCATTCTACTACTTCTCCTCCAACTCTCTCTCAATTATCTCTCTATTTTAGCTTAGAAAATGGATCTGAATACCAATTTCGACACCAATTGACCTTTTTCCGAAGAGATCAATCCGAATAGCCCGAGCCCTTGGCCATCTCCAATGCAAAATACCCATTCCCCCATGTGCTCTATTCTCCTCTCCTCCACCGTTTGTGCCTCAATTTTCGACATAAGAAGTTTATGCTCCTCAATTATCTCCGAGGGCATTTGCGCCATACCAATCCTTCGGCATGTCCCCCGGTGGCAGCTCCTATCCGACGCATCCTGCACCGTCTTCCGACGACTTTTACCTTGGCCATCAACTTGGATGAGGAACAAGATGAGTTCGAGCCACCACCGGGACAATACAAGACATCTTTGGCCAAGAGAAAGGGCAAAACAAAGGTTGGTGGAAGCGAAAGCGGTCGTGGCGGCAGTCGTGGTGGCAGACGGGGCATCGGACGTGGCAACAGTCAATCAACGGCGGGAGACGGTTCGATCGGATACACTGGGGCCGAGATGGAAGTTTTGGCTCGTTGTTGGATCGACATTAGTCATGATAGTGTCATCAGCAACGGTCAAAAGAAGGATACATATTGGCAATGTATCTGTGATCGATACAACTCCCTCCGGCCTGAGGGCACTACAGAGAGGACTGTAAACACAAAATATTGTATTTATTCAATAAACACAAGATTGTATACAAATATAAGAATTTCGAATATATGCAAGTTCAATCTCTATTTGATCCTCCAATTCTTCTCTTCACTTTGACCCTCGAACGGTGTTGGGAAATTTATTAGTAAGAGTTTTGATGAATTCCAAAACCAACTGACCCCAACCGAGTAGATGTTGCCAGAACCTATTGTTAGTAGTTAGGCTCACTGTTTGAGCATTGTCAAGATTTTATCTTTACAGGTCTCCAGCTGAAGATGGCAACAAGGCATCACTCAGACAGAACATCAGTTGTGAAGAAAGACAACTGAGAGTTCATCTCTTCAGATGCAAAGAGGGGGAAGTCTTCAGAACATCAGTTGTAAGGAAAACAACTGAGCGTTCATCAGATGAGAAGCAATAAAGGGGAAGAGAACATCAGATGAAAGAAAGCCATCTGAGTGTTCGAACCCAACTGATCAGATACAAGGAAGACAACTGAGTGTTCAGTTTCAGAACATCAGTTGTAGAACTCAACCAAGAAGATCAATAGCTTGAAGATGAAGTCAGCTGAGAGTTCAACTGTTAGTTGGCAGATAGAACATCGGCTGAAGAACAAGCTAGTTGAAGATCGAAAGTCTTAACCGACCACTCCTTGTTGGAAGTCTGTTGTTAAGATTTGAATTTCAAAAAGGAAGTCATGTGAGGGTTTGACCGTTCAGTCATTACCCCATTTGGCCCAACACAAGGCTATCTCAGATGGAAAGCAGAAGAGCACAGATGCCATATCGGGAAAGTCTGCAGAGATCAGAGACAAGCCATCGCTTTCAAAGAACAGAGATCAACAGCTCCTCCAACGGCTAGTTGATACTCTCCGCCTATAAATAGAGGCCTTCATTCATTCGAAGAAGACACAAGACACACACGTGAGAAGAAACCTGAGAGCGAAAGAAAGAGCAATATTCTTCACAAGCTGAACTGAAATTTAATCTCTTAGAACATCACTTGTTGAGAGTTCTAGAGTTAGTTAGTTTTTGTGTCTTTAGATCGAACCTTGAGAACATCACTTAGTGAGAGTTCGTAGAGAGTTAGATCATAGCTCATTTCACGTTCGAGCTTTTAGTTGGAACCCCATTTTCTTTCACTTGAAAAGGTTTAGGATCCTACTCTTCCCGCAACTGAGTAGATAGGTTGTTTAGTACCCGGAAACTAAACTGTAAGGTTGATAAGTACTCGCAAACTTATCCTTAACGGTTGCTCAGCCCGCGTAAGCTGAGTGGTTTGTCCAGAAGAACTTGGACAGAGTTGTGTGGACTCACAACTCCCCGTGGACGTAGGAGTGTTAGCTCCGAACCACGTTAATTCTCTGTGTGCTTGTGTTTTTCTTTATTCAGTTATTTCTTGCATTCTCATCTGACTGACTAACCAGCATACAAACCGCATTTGTGCATTCTCAACTGTTTTGGTTTTTGACCAACCGTCCTTAAAAGCGTGAGTTGTTTTACGAGTTTATTTTCCACCACATTCCGCACAGCACAACTCTTCCAGCTGAGGTTGCATACTCAGCTGTGAGATTCCAACTGAGTCTTTTTACTCGGTTGAAGTAATTTTCAAGAGTTTAATTTTAAAATCCTAACTGGTGTATTCCCCCCCCCCCCATACACCAGTAACTCGTATCGGGACCATCAAACGGTCTTCAAGCAGCCCTTGAGATTTGTTGTAGAAGTATGCCTCCTTGACCTCCTTGACTTGATAGTCTTTGAGATTTGATAAAGAGTATGTCTCCTTGATCTTTTTGGACTTTATCTTCAAGCTTTATAACGTTGACGCGGATGACTTTCACCTTGCTTCTTAAGTAAACGTTGAGCTTTGATTTGATGACGTTGACTTGAGCTTTGGACTTGAGCTTTGAGGTTGATGGTGTTGACACGGAGGATGTTCGCTTTGTTTCTGAAGTAAACGTTGAGCGTCGAGCTTTATAACGTTGACGTAGAGGACTTGCACCTTGTTTCCGGCTCAAACGCCACTTGAGATATTTCGGCCGAAGAACGCGTTGCTTCCCACGAAGAACGTCTTGACTCTCACCGAGACACCTTAAATATTGAGAGAAATTCTTTGAGAAATTCTCTCTTTAATTCTTAAACTCTTGAAGATGATTTTTAGGTGGGGTAATTCTAAATGTAGCCCCCAAATTGCTCTTCATAGCCCCCTTATTAAAAATAATAATTAAAATTGTGGTAATTTTACTAATATAACCTAATAGCCCCCAAAATTATAGTAATTAATTAATTAATAACTACAAAAATCCTAAATTAATAATAATAATCCATCGGTAATATAGCCCTAGAAAATCATAGCCCCCAACTTAGAAATCATAGATTAAAACGTACAAACGCGAGACATGGAAGAACGAGATTGAAGTTCAACTTCATGCTTCAAAGATGAAACAATGTATGTTCACATCTTATCTATTCATAGCCCTATCTTGCGCATCTTTTTTTTTTTTAGAATTACCATGCCTTGATTTTATTGTGGGTTACCCAATATTTGGGTGTTAGGAAATTTTGATCTTTAATGATTGTTGCACAAGTCTGCATTTTAATTTTGAAATTGAGTGTGGCGTAGTGATTTGCGGGGAAATATGGTAAAAATTATGTTAGGATGTTGATTGTTTCTCGCCGCCCCTTTCAACCTCACCAGCCACATCACTTTGTTTCTCGCCCAAAACGCTGTTAATCTTGGAATTGATGTGAGCTCTTCTTCCCGCTCCTTCTTCTCATCTCCTTTTTTTCAATTAATTTGTTTTAGTTGGTAAAGGAATGTAAATTAGGACGAGGACAGACTTAGGATCAGAATTTTTTATTTGCATGAGATAACGACTGCAGTCATGTGAATTTGTCTGTTTTATTCATCATCTAAATCGCTCGAGGCTACTGAAAATATGCTTTTTTGTCTTCGCCGGGGATCTTACCTTTGTTCGAAAAATCATCGATTCTGGCGGGATTCGGAGGTCGGCGAGAAAAGTGTCCGGAGGCAAAAGGTCTGAGCAGTGAATTGAGGCGCAGGGATCGTTTGGGATAGGCAGAGGTAGAGGCGGCGGCGAAGAGAGGGCGGAGGTGGTTTGATCCGTACATTTTAGGGTAATAAAATCTTGATTTTGAAATAAATTCTCCAAAACTGAGGAAGGAAGAATTTAAGAAGTGCCAATTTAGTTATGTTTACACAAATGAGCAGAAAAATCTAGAAGCAAGAGATATGCAAATAGGCTGTACATTTTATTTTGCTTTAATATGTAGAAAGAAAGAAGATAGAAGAAGAAGAAGATTGTGAGATCTTATTTGCTAGTGTGGCTGCTTTGAACATTTATGTACGTGTTAATCTATGATTTGTGAGTTGGGGACTATGATTTTCCAGGACTATATTACCAATGAATTATTATTATTAATTTAGGATTTTTGTAGTTATTAATTAATTAATTATAATTTTGGGGACTATGAGGTTATATTAGTAAAATTACCATAATTTTAATTATTATTTTTAATAAGAGGGCTATGAAGAGCAATTTGGGGGCTACATTTAGAATTACCCTTTTAGGTGTGATTTGAAGTTGTATAGAGACCCCTATTTATAGTTGTAGGAAGAGAGAAGTTGAGTGGGCTTTGGACTCCATCATGGGCTCTAAGGTCTTAGGTGGCGCAATTTGATTGGCTCTTTGAATATTTATGCATATCTTTTACTTGTTTCCAAAGTAATAGATATTTATCACCATATAAAGATATATTTATTAATTAAATAACTTATTTAGCATGGATATCATAAGATTCCATAATAAAATAAGTTATTAAAATTAATAATAATATCCACAAGATTTCGATCTCTACAAATGCCCCCTCGAGACTTGCTCATGGATGACTTGTCATGAAAATGAATGAGTCTCGATAAATTTGAATTTATTAGAAAGTTTATACTCGTTTCAAGGAGTTCTTGAACTTGATAGAAAGTTTAAACTCATTTCAAGGAGTTTTGAAAATGTTAGAAAGTTTATACTCGTTTCAAAGAGTCTTGAATTTGATAGAAAGTTTAAACTCATTTGAAGGAGTTTGGAATATAGTAGAAAGTTTATACTCGTTTCTAGGAGTCTTGAATTTGATAGAAAGTTTATACTCGTTTCAAGGAGCCTTGAATTTGGACTTGATAATAGATAGTTTATGCTCGTATCAAGGAGCTTGATGGACTTGTAAACTTTTTATATTCGTGCTTAGGAGTTTATAAACCTTTTATACTCGTGTCAATAAGCCTTCACTTGATTTTGATTTCTAAACATTTTATACTCGTGTTAAGGAGTCTTTGACTTGGAGAATTCTTCAAAGAATTTGATTATAGTTTTAGGGAGGGCGGGGGGACGTCGTACACAGTTTATACTCATGCGGGCCAGGAGTAACATGCAGTTTAGGCTCGTGCGTCATGGAGCATTGTAGACAGTTTAGACTCTTATCAAGGAGCGCTTGAAGTTTTTCGTTTGAAGTGTTTAAATGGTTTTTACTCGCATTTAGGAGCATTTTAGATAGTTTAAGCTCTTATCAAGGAGCACTTGAAGTTATTTGATTGAAAAGTTTAGATGGTTTTTGCTCGCATCTAAGAGCTATGTAGATAGTTTAGGCTCTTATCAAGGAGCGTTTAAAGTTTTTTGTTTGAATAGTTTAGACGGTTTTATGCTTGCATCTAGGAGCTAGTAGATAGTTTAGACTCTTATCAAGGAGCGACTTATCTTCATGGACTTCAACATACATGGGAAGAACTTTTGACTAAACTTGTAGTCTCTTCTTCATCTTCACTTTGAGATTCTTTAGGAGATTTGCCCCCATTGGTTGCTTCTTGATTTTTTTCAAAGTTGTGATCCTCTTCAATCGAAAGATCTTCAACTCTATTTGCAATTATGCTTAACAACATGTCATGAGCTCTTGTAGCCAATTCTTCGAATGTCTTTGGTTGAATTCCTTTAAGGATGTATTAAAGACTCAAATGCATGCCTCGGATGCATATCTCAATTGCTGAAGTTTCAAACAATCGATCTTTGCAATTTAAGTTTAAGTCCCTCCAACGATTGATGTAGCCGATGACGAGCTCTTCTTTCCATTGACTTGACTTTGTAAGCTCGACCATGCTCACCATCCTTCGAATGCTATAGAAGCGATTGAGGAAATCTTGCTCCAATTTCCCCCAACTATCAATTGAGTTTGGTTGCAAGTCAACATACCAATCAAAGACATTGTCCTTCAAGGAACACACGAACTACTTCACCATATGATCTCCATAAGTGCCGGCATCGTTACAAGTCTCCACGAAGTGAGCCTCATGTTGCTTTGGATTTCATTTGCCATCAAATTGTTGAAACTTTGGTGGTTGATATCCAACCGGCATCTTCAAGCTTTCAATCCTTGAAGTATATGGCTTGCAATAAGTCCATGAGGATTTGGAGGTCCCTTCGAACTTGTCCTTGATTGTCTTCTTGATGAATGCTTTGAGTTGATTAGCATGCATCGATCCATCGGAAGAGACTTCAAGCTCTGTCGGAGATTTGTCACCATATTTTGACTCCATGAAAAGCTTGGCTTCTTGATCGTCCTTCTCTTGTTGGCTTCTCGTATTCAAAGTATTTGCATTTTTCAACTTTGCAAGTTGAACATCTCGTTTTTCCAAGCGTTCGGTAAGTCCTTCAGCAAGCTTTGTCAACTTCGCTATTTGCTCCTCAAGAGTTGTAGACATCTTCTTTGGATTTAGTGAAGAGAAGAGATGAGAAGTAGATATTGTCCTACTAGGCGTGCCAAAATCTGTAAACAAAAAATATTGTATGTATTCAATAAACACAAGATTGTATACAAATATAAGAATTTCGAATATATGCAGGGTTCAATCTCTATTTGATCCTCCGATTCTTCTCTTCACTTTGACCCTCGAATAGTCTTCAAGCAGCCCTTTGAGATTTGTTGTAGAAGTATGCCTCCTTGACCTCCTTGGACTTGATAGTCTTTGAGATTTGATAAGAAGTATGTCTCCTTGATCTTTTTGAACTTTATCTTCAAGCTTTATAATGTTGACGCGGATGACTTTCGCCTTACTTACAAAGTAAACGTTGAGCTTTGACTTGATGACGTTGACTTGAGCTTTGAGGTTGATGGTGTTGACACGGAGGACGTTCGCCTTGTTTCCGAAGTAAACGTTGAGCGTCAAGCTTTATAACGTTGACGTGGAGGACTTGCGCCTTATTTCCAGATCAAACGCCACTTGAGATATTTCCGCCGAAGAATGCATTGCTTCCCACGAAGAACGTCTTGACTCTCGCTGGGACACCTTGAATATTGACAGAAATTCTTTGAGAAATTCTCTCTTCAATTCTTAAGTTCTTGAAGATGATTTTTAGGTGTGATTTGAAGTTGTGTAGAGACCCCTATTTATAGTTGTAGGAAGAGAGAAGTTGAGTGGGCTTTGGACTCCATCATGGGCTCTAAGGGCTTAGGTTGCGCAATTTGATTGGCTTTTTGAATATTTATGCATATCTTTTACTTGTTTCTAAAGTAATAGATATTTATCACTATATAAAGATATATTTATCAATTAAATAATTTATTTAACATGGACATCATAAGATTCTATAATAAAATAAGCTATTAAAATTAATAATAAAATCCACAAGAGCGAACCAATCACGTGTTGTTTCAATTCCAACAAATGTACAAGGAAGCGGAGTCGCAATATCGGAGCGACAAGAGCGACTGTGACACTCTTTCCAGGGTCCTAGTTGAGTGGGAGTATTCTCGTCGCTTTGCATTCAAGAACTTAGAGACGTGATGGATAGTGCAAAAAACTCCGAATTTCGTCAATATCGCTTCTTCGAAGGTTGTCATCGGAGGAGCGCAAAAGAGACGAAGACGGACGAGCATGGGAGCTACACCACATTGGCGAATGATTTGGTCTCGGGGAGTAATTCGAGCATGAGCACGCCGCGGTCGGACACACCATTGTCGAGCACTCGAGAATGGGCAACGAATTTGGATCGGAGTTCAGTCACGCCGAGCAGCCAATGGGTAGAGAGATGGAGAAGACGGCAACAAAAGGAAAGAAGAAGGTTGGGGAACCGAACTCCGCTATTGGAAACGAGCTCGCCCAGGCCACCGCTGCAATGAAAGATGTCGCCTTCGCATTCGGAAAAATGGCCGACTACCATATCCTTATGAGGGACAAAAACGCTATGAGACCCGACAAAAGAAAAGCCCACAAGAAATTTTGTCGGGTGGTAAGGAAGAAATGGGATATTAATTCTCATGAGGAGTAATTTTTTAGATTTTTTTTATCTTTTTTTATTGCAATGATTTTTATTTAATTTAAATGAGATTAAAATTTTTACATATTTTTACAATTATTAAATTTAATAAAAAAAATAAAAAAGAAAAAAACAAGCGCTCACAAACTTGGTGATCGCTGTTGCAATGAAAAAACACCAATCTTGACAGGCTCACTATTTGCCTAAAGATTGGGCAGCGAGCGTAGTCTTACAATAATCATAACGTCTATTAAGATTTTTATGGACACAAAACATTGTTTATTGACTTTTGTCTAAGTAGTAATTTTTAATCAAGTACTATCATTGTACTCTCATTTATATGTTTGCAGATCCAATAAATTAATTTTGGGGTAATTTTATTCTAATGTTACTTTTTTCGAGCACCGAAATCCAAATACAGCAAAAATATTATGTGGGTACTTAACTAAATAAATGTTGTTGATCTGATGATGTTGAGTATTCGAACTTTCTACATCATTAAACTTATCCAAGTAAAAAATTGTGTATGAGCTGCCAACTACATTTCCGACACCGAATAATAATTTTGGATAAAACTGTCACAAAATTAACTTATTGATAGTACCGGCCTCTTCTTGGGCCTGATCTAAGACCCAATCTAATTGGGCCTATATATTAAAGCTCGGCCCATAGAGTTCGGCCCAAGTAAAGTCATTAACGAAGCCCTACTTTGGAAGAAGATCGAATCCTATTGTGGAAGGGAATTGGATATGCACGTACCAGGAAACAAGATATGTATAAGGAATCCGAATCCTAGAAGGTTTAGGGCTCAATTCAAAGCCTATATATAGATGCTAGATTAGAGGTGTAAATACGTTCAAATACTCATTGTACTCTCAAGTATAATAAAAGCTCTCTATATTCTCTCCCGTGGACGTAGATCACATTGATCGAACCACGTAAATCCTTGTGTCATCGTGTTGTTATTATTTTCTGTTACTCTTGCAAACCCTAGATCTATCATTGGCGCCGTCTGTGAGAAACGATCGACGGTTCCTTGGTAGCAGAACTATGATGGTAACGCGATCACAAAACGTGCGGGAGGACCAAAGCCAACGTGGGAATCCCAACGAAGCAGAAAGTCGCCCCGCAAACAGGGGCAATCGCCAGAAAGGCAGTTCGGTCCCAAAGGAGGGGCACGGCAATAACCCTATAGACGAGGATCCGTTCAAAGGGATGCCCGCGCTGGAAGACATCCATCAGAAGGGTCCACAGAAACCAGGATCGAAAGGAGAGGATTTTCTCAACGACTTCGACCTCGCCACTACCTATGCCGCGACTGAATTCGCTAGAGCGAATAGGGAGAGCTTCAAGCGCTTCCTCACAACAGCTCGGATGCCCCCAATGTCCGAAGCTAGGGAGAGTTCCACGCGGAGGTCTATACCCAAAACTCCACCCCACTCCAAGACATAGGAGCCCGAGCTAAGGAGAAAGCGCGACACCCGGCGAAGCCCACTCCGCCGCCGGAGCTCCAGCCCACGTCGGAGTCCCAAGCAACACCATCTCCCAAGGCGACATCGTAGTCCAAGTAGGGACCGAAGTCCGAGCTATTCCAGAAGTTATAGCCCCAAGACAAACCGACACCGACGTGAGGGAAGATCAGCCTGACTCGTCAGCCCGTTCACCGACGAGCTGCTTGATGCCAAGCTTCTCGCGGCGTACAAGTTGCCCAACATACCACCCTACAATGGGTTGGAGGACCCCTCAATTTCTTGACGCGGTTCAAGTACAGCATGCACAACCAGGGCCTCACAGAAGAGCACATGTGCAAGCTGTTCCCTGAGATGCTGGTCGGCTACGCTCGAGCTTGGTTCGACGGCCTGCCGACTGGCAGTATAGGGTCCTGGGTCTACCTCGAAGGAATCTTTAAACAAAGATTCCTTATGAAAGTCCAAGCTCGCCGAGACACGGCGTACCTCCTGTCCGTAAAGTAAAAAGACAGAGAGACCATAAGGGAGTACGCCTCCCGATTTATGCAAGAAAGCTTGAAAGTCGATAAAATCGACGATGTTTTCCTCATCTCGGCTTTTCGAAACGGGGTCGCTCCTGGGTCCCTGAACCAGAAGCTTGCTAAACAGAAGCCCGAGACGGCCCAGGAGATGTGGAGAATCGTATACCAGTTTGCGGACGGCCAAGATGCGGACCGGTTGAAGCGAGAGGAATCCGAGAAGAAGAGGCCTGAAGGTGATCGGGGCCGGAGTGATCGTGATCGGAGAAGTGCTCACGAACGCCTTCAGCGGGGACCCATCCAATCCCGGCTCGGACCTGGACATATCCAGTCCCGGCTCGGACCTCGGCCGGGATCAGAGCACCCTCAGCGACCTCCTTTTGTGAAAACAAATGCGGAGATCTTCGCACTTCATGAGGACTGGTTCACCAGACCACGCCCTATGTCGGGGTCAAAACCTCGAGATAAAAACAAACACTGCTCCTTCCACGACGACCACGGGCACTACACAGAAGACTGCCGCGACCTCGCAGAAGAGATAGAGAGGTTAGCCCAGGAAGGAGCTCTGAAGAAGTATGAGGCCGGGGCAAGGAAAAACAGAAGGGGGAAGGGAAAAGGCGGGCAGGGTCGCTGCGCTCCCGATAATAAGCGAGCTAAAACCAATCATGATGAGGAGGATGACGACCCTCAGAGCGGCGTGCCACAGTACGACGGGGTGGTGTCGACCATCTCCGGACTAACCCCAGGCACGACAAAAACTAAGCTGAGGTCAGAAGCTCGCAGACCACCAATTCCGTCGGAAGAAGAACAAACAAAAAAGAGGTTCAAGAAAAGTGAAACCGTCACCTTCTCCGAGGACGATCCTGTACCTACAGCAACGCCCCATAATGACGCCCTAGTAATACAGGTTGGAGTGGCCAATAAGATGGTCCACCGCGTATTTGTTGATAGTGGGGCCAGCGTCAGTATCATCTTCCAACATTGCTTGGATAGGATGGGACTCGACCCAGCTCGGGTTAACTCCGCGCCCCTGCCCCTCAAGAGTTTCACACAGCATGAGACACGACCTGAAGGGATCATCGCGCTTGATGTCGCCATCGGCAGCCCGCCAACCAGCGTCAACAAGCTAATCCACTTCTACGTGGTCAAAGCGAACTCCCCGTACAACATCATATTAGGTCGAGATTGGCTGAATGCGGTCCGAGCCATCATCTCGCCATACCACTTGTTACTGAAAATCCCGACCTCGGGCGGAATCCTAACTGTCCGAGGCGACCAGAAAAAGGCCAAAGAGTGCATGCAAGTTGCCCTTCGAGGTCAACCGCAAGCATAGCAATCAAAGTATCCCGAGGAGTTGGAAGAGGCGACAACGATTTCAGACACCTCGGCGGAACGAGTCCCCTTATCCGAAGAAGACCCTACCAAATTTGTCAAGGTCGGCTTTGCAGGGGGACCCCAAACCCGCCTGCAGGTAATCCAGCTCCTTAGGGAATATCAAGATGTTTTTGCCTGGTCGCCAACGGACATGACGGGGGTGTCCTCGGACATCATTACACATAAGCTCAACATCGACCCGAGCTCCACCCCAGTAAAGCAGAAGAGAAGAACATTTGCTACCGAGCGGAATCAAGTCATCTACGATGAGGTGCAACAATGGCTGAAAGCAGGACTACTATTCGAGGTCAAATACCCAATTTGGCTATCTAATCCGGTGGTAGTCAAGAAAGAAGGAGGGGAATGGAGGATGTGTGTGGATTATACCGACCTCAATAAAGCTTGCCCAAAGGACTGCTACCCCCTCCCCAACATTGACGAGAAGATTGAATTCTTAGTGGGATACGAGGTATTCAGCTTTCTTGACCTTTACAAGGGGTACTATCAAGTCCTGATGGATGAGGAAGATGCGATCATGACAGCTTTCGCCACGAGCTTTGGGGTCTTCGTATTCAAATACATGCCCTTCGGGTTGAAGAACGCCGGAGCGACTTACCAACGAATGGTCGACTTCCTCTTCCGAGATCACATTGGCGAGATCGTCGAAGTGTATGTAGACGACATTGTCGTCAAAAGCAAGGAAAAAGCTTCAGCGGTGGTCGATCTACGAACGACACTTGACGTGCTAAGGCAGGCGAACCTCAAGCTGAACCCCAAGAAGTGCACTTTCAACGTGCGATCTGGGTAATTCCTAGGGTGCTGGATCTCACCGGAAGGACTCAAAGCCAACCCGTTGAAAATCAAAGCCGTGCAGGAAATGAAGGTACCCCGAACTATTCGCGACGTACATAAGCTGACAGGCTGCATAACCGCGCTAAGCCGTTTCCTCTCAAAAGCCGCTGAGAAACAACTTCCGTTCTTCAAAATCCTTAAGAAGGCACCGGAGTTTGGGTGGGGACCAGAGCACGAACTAGCCTTCGACGAGCTAAAGCGCCACCTTGGAGACTTACCAACTTTGTCAGTCCCCAAAAAGGAAGAATCCCTATCCCTATACCTCGCAGCGTCGGAGGAAGCAATAAGCGCAGTGTTAGTCCGAGATGAAGGAAATCGGCAGCTACCTGTGTACTTCGTCAGCAGAGTCCTGAAAGATCCAGAGACAAGATATCAGCCCCTCGAGAAGTTCGCTCTAGCCCTGGTAAATGCAGCTCGGCGCCTAAAACCTTATTTCCAAGCTCACCCAATACAAGTTTTGACCGACCTACCACTCCGACAAGTCCTTACCAAACCGGAAGCTTCAGGAAGGATCGCAAAATGGGCAATCGAGCTCGGAGAGCACTCCATATCATTCGTTCCCCGCCGAGCTATAAAAGGGCAAGCTTTAGCAGACTTCCTCGTAGAAGCTCAATACAACGTCGTGAATAAACCAAAAGAGTCCGAGGCCAAAGCAAAACTCCAAGAAATACCAGAGAAGACTCCCCCAGACTGCTGGGAGATGTACGTGGATGGAGCCTCGGGAAAGAAAGGGAGCGGAGCTGGCATACTCCTGATCAGCCCGGAGAAAAAGGAGTTAATATACTCGCTGCGATTCGAGTTCCCCACTACGAACAACGAAGTGGAATATGAAGCCCTCATTTTCGGACTACGTCTTGCCCAAACACTCCAGGTACGAGCTCTCCAAACCTACTGTGATTCCCAAGTAGTGGTCAACCACGTGCTGGGAAAGTATGAAGCGAGGAGTGAGAAGCTGAAGAAATACCTGGAGAAAGTCAAGCTCCTAGAACAATCCTTCTAGTTCTTCAGGATAGTTGGCATTCCCCGAAGCCAAAATACCCGAGCTGACGAGCTAAGTAAGCTGGTGAACTCAACCGGCTCAACTCTAATAGAAGAAGTTCGGAATCGAAGTATAGAAGAGGCGGAGGTCAACGCAATCGAGGAAGACGACCCGAATTGGATGACCCCCCTAAAGAGATATTTGGAGAGAGGGGAGATTCCTGAGGACAAAGCGGAAGCCAGAAAAATCCTAGCTAAATCCACGCAGTACGTCCTCGAAGGAGGAATCCTTTATCGAAAGTCATACCTACAGCCTCTCCTAAAGTATGTGGGACCAAGGGAAGCGGACTACGCACTAAATGAAGTGCACATCGGGTCGTGCGGAAGCCACAACGGAGCTCGGATGCTAGCTCAGAAAATCATGCGGTGGGGGTACTATTGGCCAACAATGGTAAAAGACGCGGAAGAATTCGTGAAAAAATGCCTGAAATGCCAGCTTCATGCCAAGTTGACAAGGGTACCCCAGACCGACCTCTCCACTATACAGAGCCCGTGGCCATTTGTGGAGTGGGGCATTGACATCGTGGGGCCGTTCTACCCGGCCCCAAAACAAAAATGGTTTTTAATAGTCGTCGTCGACTACTTTACCAAGTGGGTCGAAGCCGAACCTTCCACAAAAGTCACAAGTGAGAAAGTCGTCGACTTCGTTTGGAAGAACATCGTGTGCCGGTTTGGAGTTCCAAGAGTCCTCATCTCGGACAACGGGACGCAATTCACGAGCAGAGCATTCCAATAATTTTGTGAAGGACTCAATATTCAGCAAAATTTCACCTCGGTCAACCGACCTCAAACTAATGGCCAGACCGAGGTCACCAACAGAACAATAGTGAACGGACTCAAGGCCCGCTTAGAGAAAGACAAAACGGAGTGGATCTACAACCTCCAAAACGTCCTGTGGTCATACAGGACTACACCCAAAACTCCAACGGGAGAAACCCCGTACCGTTTAGTATACGGAACAGAAGCGGTCATACCCGTAGAGATCGGGGCACCAAGCCCCCGCACTATCAACTTCTCAGCGGAAGCCAATGAAGAGCAACGCCGAACCGACCTGGATTTACTCGAGGAGAAGCGGGAACTAGCCAGCATAAAAGAAGCTCGGTATAAACAGCAAATGACCCGATATTACAATCAAAGGGTCAAACCCCAGCAGTTCCAGGTCGGTGATCTTGTGCTTAGAAATAACGAAGTAAGCCATTCGGAGAAGTTCGGAAAACTTGAAGCCACATGGGAAGGGCCCTACAGAGTGCACGAAGTTCTCGGCAAAGGAGCCTACAAAACCGCCTACCTTTCGGGCGAACTGATACCCAGAACGTGGCACATCGCCCACCTAAAGAGGTTCTTCGTATAAGCAGCAGAGTCTTGCATTTAGAGTCTTAAGTTTTTTCGTCTTTTTTTTTCTTTTCTTTTTAAGTAGTAATGTTTTGTTTTTACGAGCTCGTCAAAGTTTTTATTTGTTTCGTTTTTCCTTTAATAAAGTTTCTTTTTGTTTTGCATATTCTCGTGTCTTTAAGTTTGCTTATACGAAGTATCCAAAAATAAATCCCCTCATAAGAACGAACTAAAGTTCCCTTCCGAGGTCAATAATGATCCGACATGGGGTAACTATATTCTAAGAAATGCGCAAAAGAAACCCTTTTTGAGGTCCGAGCTCGCCTCCCTCAAAAGGGAAGATCCGACGAGGTCCGAGTTAAACTCCCTCCGAAGGATAAAATTTTCTCAAACGGGGTCAGAACCAAGTTCCCCCGAGAGAATTATAACACGAGGTCTGAACCAAGGTTCCCTTGTCATACAAAGAGGTCAGAGTTAGACTCCCTCAAAGAAAAAAAAAAAAAAAAAAACACGAACGCAAGGAAGCATTCTTCCCAAAAAACATGAAGTTCATAATAGACAATATATATATTACTTCGTATTTGACTAATTACAACATTGTATGTACATAAATTACAGGAAGAAGCGAGCTACACTACGGAGGGGGATCTGGCCTACTGAAGTTAAGCCACCGCTCTTCGAAGGACGTCGATCCCAGAAGGTCGTCGATGGAAATCCGACCTCGTCCCCGACCTCGATTCCTTCCAGAAGAGAAACCCCGACCTCGTAACGTAGTTGAGCTCCGCCCAGAGGCCCGCCCACCTCAGCTTGGTCCAGCCTGACGACCCGGAGAAGCAGCTCTCGCCTCGCGCGCAGGCATAGTCCGAGAGGATGACGGAGCAGACCCATCCGCACCATTGGACAGGAACGCGCGAAGCTTTGGACGACGGGATAGCACACATTTATACAAGTTCACGCTTTCCTTGAGCATCTCAAAAGCCCCTTGACGCTCGAAAGACTCGGGCCCACATGCTGTTTTCAAATCAAGGTACTGTTCCAGCAGCTCCTTCGTCTTCAGTTCCGCCTCGGAGATGGTAATACCGCCGTTGCGGCGGATGATATCCTCATACTCGGCATGCTCCTCGACGACCTTCTCATGGTCCTCCAGCACGCGCCCAGCCCTACCTCGGGCGACCTCCAACTCTTCCTCAGCCTGAAGAAGCTTGGCCTGAAGTAAATCGGCGCTCTCCTGACCAGCGAGCTGCTTGACCTTGGCCTCCACGCAGAGCGACTCAAATTTACCCTGCCACTCCTCCAGCTCAGATTCTTTCAACTTCAAAAGAGTGCTCTTTTCACCAAAAAGTGCCTCAGCTCGGCGACATTTCTCCATCCATAGCCGAGCTAGAGATCGTTGTTCGGATAGATCGTGAGAGAGGAGACTTATTTGCTTGTGCAGAGAAGCTATATCAGGGAGATTAGAAATCTACACACAGAAGAAAGCACAAAATTCGTTTATTCACAAATGTCTGAGTACAAATTACAAAAAAAAAAAAAAAAAAAAAAAATCTAAGGAGCGTCAACCTCCTTGTCTTCAGAAGGTGGCTGCACGGTGGGGGGGTCCTGCGAAGAGCCATCAGCGCCAGCACCACTGAGGTCCTCTCCATCAGCCGAGACCTCGCGCTCCTCTTCCTCCTTGTCTTCTTCTTCTTCATCACGAAGAGAATCAAAGGCGGCATCCAGGTCGGAGTCCCGATCTACAGAGCAGTCAGTAATCTGCTCGGCCATTAGCAGCTCAGACGAGCTGGCGAGGCTCTCCAAGACAGGAAGCTGACTGAGGTGATCCCAGACCACTCTGGCGTACCGAGAAGGAAGAGCATCATCCCCAAGGCGCTCGAAGCCGTACTTCGCCACATCCAGGTCGGGGAAATCCTTGGCAGCCTCCTCCAAAGCGGCCACGGCAAAGTTCCCATTGATGAGTAAAGCCAAGTCATTGGCTAGGCTGGAGAAGCTCTCCGACAGCAGTAGCCTCTTCGTATAGGCCCGGAGAACCTCCCCTTGGCTCACCGCGAGCTGGGCCTCCCGGTCCTTCGCCGCGTTCAGCTCGGACTCCAGCTTCTAAAATCGCTCGGCCTCAATCCGAGCTCTCTCTGCCTCAGCCTCGACCTTCGCGAGCTGAGCGACCAGCTCAGATCTCGCAGCCTTCACCTCCTCCTTGGCCCCCTTCAGCTCAGCCTCAGCCTTCTTCGCCCTGGCGGTGACCACCATCAGCTTCTCAGAATACTTGCTCTTCTCGTCCTCGTGTTTCGCGGACATCTCCCCAACGTTGTTCTTCAGCCACCCCACGACCATATCAATGCCCTGTCAGAGGGAGTACAATTAGCTACATAGGCAAGAATTACGGGAAATTATGTAATAAAGGCAATGTCTTCACCTCGGGAAAAGGCAGATCAGCCAACTTGTTTGAAGGAGCTACTGGACTCGCGTCGCCGCCCGAGATCTCGAGAATCTCTACGTCGACATGGTCCCCGCCCTTGGCTCATTTCTGAGGTGGCTTAGGGGGAGTAGCGCGAACATTCACCGCAAGCCCCGCTACCTCAGAGTGCGGAGCTAAGTCAGAGAATCCCCCGAGCTGACTCTGGTCGGAGGGGGAAGCAGATTGACCAGTCGACCTCGCTCTCTTGGTACAGCGAGCTGCGGCCTTGGCATCGCCCCCCTTTATCTTCCCGAAGTTCTTCACTGCAAAAACAGGCAAGAAAGGAGTAAGGACGACGAAAAAGAAAAAAAACAACAACCCTAAGAGGACTAGCGGGGCCTCACCCGTCGAAGGATCCACCATCCTTTGGGGCTCGTACGGGCTTAACCCCCGCTTCAGCTAAGGAGTCTTGTAGCGCCCCTCAAAAGGACTGTGATCCCTCATTGCTTTCACAGCAGACCCTAAAGCTTTATCCACCTCGCCAATTACCCACTCGTGAGGCTTCTCTACCCTTCAAACCAGGTCGACAAAACTAGGGTGGCGACAAAAGAAAAACTTCGTGTGCCACTTGTCCACTTTATTTTGAGTTCGTCCCTTGAACTCAGCTCGAGCAGTGGCATAGTACCAGCCTGCACTCTTTTTGAAAAGGAAGAGCTCGTGAATGAGCTCGGCAGAAATTTGGTAACCCTTATCAATCGCCGCAACACCCAAATCGGTAAATTGCCTAAATGAATTCGGCATTATCTGCCCTAATGCTAATCCCAGCTTCTTCTGGAGCTCGGAATAGGGCTCGGGAAGGGGCACACGAAGACCAGCGTGTAGGTTGTCCTCATAAATAGTAACAAACCCCATTGGGGGAGAGCAGACCCTATCCTCTGGGCGCGGTTCTATTAAGTCAGCATTCGAAGGAAAATTATAAGTTTGGGCAAGCCACCTAATCCTAGCCTCGTCTAAGGATGAGGGGTAATTGGCCACCTTCCCCTTCGCACGTGGGGGCACTGTTAAACTTTCCGTAGTGGGTTCAGAAGACTCTACGGTAAAAATCCTAAACTCTATGCTGTCATCGACGGCCCTTGCCGGAGGAGAGTCACTATTACTACTAGACTGAGAAGGGGAGGCCATACTTATTTGTGAAAGTGAGCGGAAGTATTCTGGAGCGATCGTTAATGGAAGTCTCAACGGCGTGAACACCGGCGGCACAGCGATACGGGAAATTGAAGCTTTTGGGGGGATAGAGAAAGGTAGAAAGATGATTTTCTGGGACGAAAAATTTTTGATATAGCGGCGGATGTGAAACAGCGGGATAGGGGAGACGTTTCAAATCCCACATTATACGTATTTGAATCCCGCCGTTACCCATTATACACGTGTAAACGTGGGCCCGCATTTCTCGGAATATGGACTGTCCCTCCACCAAATTCAAAACGGCCCGCTACTTTTCCCTCCCTTTAAGTTCGGGTATGGCCCACGTCTATGCCAAGCCGCTGACGTTCAATTTAATCATCTCGTTCTATCTGCTACTTCAGCTCGGGTGATAAGCTCGGTAATACAGTTCGTACAGGTGATTTGCACGATCAATCACCTCGGGAAATTCGACCTCGTAGTCTGCGTCTACATGTCTTCTTCTCTCTTTTTTTGGGAGGGGGGGGATGTGATAGTACCGGCCTCTTCTTGGGCCTGATCTAAGACCCAATCTAATTGGGCCTATATATTAAAGCTCGGCCCATAGAGTTCGGCCCAAGTAAAGTCATTAACGAAGCCCTACTTTGGAAGAAGATCGAATCCTATTGTGGAAGGGAATTGGATATGCACGTACCAGGAAACAAGATATGTATAAGGAATCCGAATCCTAGAAGGTTTAGGGCTCAATTCAAAGCCTATATATAGATGCTAGATTAGATGTGTAAATACGTTCAAATACTCATTGTACTCTCAAGTATAATAAAAGCTCTCTATATTCTCTCCCGTGGACGTAGATCACATTGATCGAACCACGTAAATCCTTGTGTCATCGTGTTGTTATTATTTTCTGTTACTCTTGCAAACCCTAGATCTATCACTTATAGGACCTAAAATTTATTTAGCTAAAATTACCACAATACCTTATTATTTGACCAAAACGTGTCGTAGCCCCCTTTTCATATCACGATTTTTATTGGGTTTTTTTTAACCAATAATAGAACTAAATTACTTATACACACTTGAGTCGAATAAATTGCTAAACGATTTTATTTCAATAGAAATTTCTGTTAAGATTTTTATAATAAATTATAAATCAGGATATCATTATAATTTGGTGATAACAAATCTATGAAAAAAGCGAAGAGACCATGAAAAAGGAAGTAATTTGAACTTTTTACCCCTATATTAATAAGAAAATAGTATAAATTCGGCCAATGGCATCTCGGCAGTTGGCACCTACATGATGATGCACCCATCATAACATAACATTGATTAAGTCATCCTAAATCCTAAGGCTATCCACATCCCTTAGAGCACCCTTAGGGTGCTCTAAGGGGTGCTCTAGCATTCGAGCACTCTTAGAGCACTCTACCCCTGCAACGTAAGGGTGCTCTAAGAGTGCTCTATCTTTAATATTAAAAAATTTCTCATTTTCATTTATTAAATTAATTCATAAAATTCTCGCGCCCTCTTCTTCTTCTTTTTTTGCTCTGCTTGGTGTGCACGCATGTAGCGATCCACGTCCGCCATCATCTCCAGCACCTCGTCGTCGGTGCCGCCCTCGACATATTCCTCCGACGAATTGGAAAAAATAAGTTCCTCCGATGAAGACATTTTTTTAGGTTGAATTTGAGAGAGAAAGAGGATGATAAAATGGTGTGAGATATATGAGGGGGTGTGGTGGTATTTATAGATGAAGAAAATTAAAAAAAAAAAAATTAATTACGGCATAGCCGTTGCCACAACGGGCAAAATTTTTCGAATATATACGTTACGGCGCGTGCATTAACGTATATATTCGAAAAATTTTGCCCGTTGCGGCAACGGCTATGCCGTAATTAATTTTTTTTTTTTTTTTTTAATTTTCTTCATCTATAAATACCACCACACCCCCTCATATATCTCACACCATTTTATCATCCTCTTTCTCTCTCAAATTCAACCTAAAAAAATGTCTTCATCGGAGGAACTTATTTTTTCCGATTCGTCGGAGGAATATGTCGAGGGCGGCACCGACGACGAGGTGCTGGAGATGATGACGGACGTGGATCGCTACATGCGTGCACACCAAGCGGAGCAAAAAAAGAAGAAGAAGAAGAGGGCGCGAGACTTCGTCGACCGCGACCGAGAAGCGGCGTGTGCGATCCTCCACGCCGACTACTTCGCCGACCACCCCACCTACGGCGAGCAGTTTTTCCGACGCCGTTTCCGGATGCACAAGCATCTGTTCTTGCGCATCTGCAGGACGTTGGAGGAAAACGTCCACTTCTTCACGCATCGACAAGATGCACTCGGGCCATGGGGGTTAACGGCGGTGCAAAAATTCACGATGGCGGTGCGACAACTGGCGACCGGTGGTGCTGCCAACTCGTTCGACGAGTATCTGAAGATCGGAGATAGCACGGGCCGGCTTTGCCTCAAAAAATTTTGCCGGGCAATCATCGACCTCTTCGGCGAGCGGTACTTGAGGAAGCCCAACGCTGCCGACACTGCGCGTCTGCTCCAAATGCACGAGTTGCGGCATGGGTTTCTAGGGATGCTCGGGAGCCTGGATTGCATACACTGGGAATGGAGGAACTGCCCAAAAGGGTGGGCGGGTGTCCACACTCGCGGCGATCGCGGCGTGCCTACCTTAATCTTGGAGGCGGTGGCGTCGCAGGATTTGTGGATCTGGCATGCCTTTTTTGGGGTTGCCGGCTCCAACAACGACCTCAACGTCCTCAACCAGTCGCCCTTGTTCACCGACGTGCTTGAGGATAGAGCTCCACCGTGCACCTTCACCGTCAACGGACACCGCTACGATAAGGGGTACTACTTGACCGACGGGATCTACCCTTGTTGGCCTACCTTGATCAAATCGCCGAGGCTTGAAACCGACCTAAAGACGGCGAGATTCAAGAAGATGCAGGAGTTTGCCAGAAAGGACATAGAGCGAGCCTTTGGAGTGCTCCAAGCCCGATGGGGAATAATCCGCGCTCCGGGTCGGTGCTGGTACAAGAAGCATCTCCGAGACATCATGTTCGCGTGCATTATTTTGCACAACATGATCATCGAAGACGAGCGGGAAGATGTGGAGAATTGGAGAGAGGACTCCGACTCTCCGTCCAGTAGCGGGGTACACTTGCGGACAACTCCGATCTGCTTTCGGCAATTTATGCAACGGAATGCCGACTTGAGAGATAAAAAAAAGCACCATCGGCTTACCAATGATCTCACCGAGCACCTCTACCAAAAATTTGGTCCTCTTCGGGAGTAGTATAGCATTTTTAATTAATGTAATGTTTTTTATTTTAATTATTGTAATATGTTAGTTTTTTTTAATTAATGTAATGTTTAATGTTATTTTTATTAATGGAATTTTATGAATTAATTTAATAAATAAAAATAGGGAATTTTTTAATATTAAAGATAGAGCACCCTTAGAGCACCCTTGCGTTGCAGAGGTAGAATGCTCTAAGGGTGCTTGAGTGCTAGAGCACCCCTTAGAGCACCTTGGGATGTGGATAGCCTAATAGGCTAGTAGAGCCGTCAATTTCAGCCCGATCTTATTTCGGGCTGGGCTACGGTAAAGTATAGCCGATCAATTTTGGAGCTGATTATGCAACGAAATTAACATTTGCCACGTGGATTCGGGCCGGTCCGAAGAAGTACACTGAAACATACATTGATTATGAGATTTGCGTTGATAGTATTAGTTTTTTTTTTTTTTTTTGTTTTTTTTTGAGAATAAGTATTAGTATTGTTTTTACTTGGAAAGAAGTGAGCGAAATTTAAATGCTAAATTTTACTGCTTATAGATTGAATGAATAGTTTCGCCCCACCTCTCTTGTCTGTCATATCCATTCTCTGGCCGCCGCGCCACCTTGGTCCAGCACCTTCCTGGCGCCACCCTCTCACCGCCACACTTTTCCCGTCGTCCCCGTCACCACCGCTGTGATGTTTATTTGGGGACGGTTGTCAAACAATCTATTCTTGTTAAAATTACAATCTACAGTATATCAATTATATTTAATATTTTTGTTTATCTAATTGATTCTTGATAATTTCAATAATAGCGATCGGAATACAGTGACTCAACGAGGGTGGAAATGGAATTAAGGAACGAAACACGAGATAATGCTAATAAGGTAAAAATACACTAAACTCATCCCAATTACGCGGTACACTTTAATTCCTCATAAGTCACAAATCTTGCAAACTTCTTGATGAAACTTAGGATTTACAATATTTAATTTAATGTAGCAACTTAATTTCTAAGATTGCAAATGGCATATTTGTCAATGACAACAAAAAGGTAATGATATTCGGTCACACAGTGACCAACCACACGTGTAAAAAAAAAGTTGACTGTAAAAATGAAAATAATAACATTTCCCCCTTAGGTTTATGTTTTCCAATTAAACTATATTTTCATTTTCAAAACTTATATTAACATTTTTAGCTTGTGTGGTCGACCACAGTGTGACCAAATAGCACTATAACGAAATTAGCCACATAACATTAAATTTAATGATCGCAATATGATGGACTTTGAATCTAAGATATTTGACATTACAAATAATCATTCTACTGTGAGTCTTCACTCATGCA
Organism: Schizonepeta tenuifolia; assembly: GCA_029490685.1. NCBI lineage: Eukaryota > Viridiplantae > Streptophyta > Magnoliopsida > Lamiales > Lamiaceae > Schizonepeta > Schizonepeta tenuifolia. The sequence continues at coordinate 75,323,978 of CM055955.1, read as the reverse complement.
CCCTAACCCCATATATATACTGACATTGCATAATTGACTTGTACAAAAGAAATTGTATAATTGAGAAATCACAAAATATAATATTGAACGATATCTGTGGCTTGATGATGTAAATGATTAAAATATGAGAGGAGATAGAAAAGCTCGAGACCTTTGCTAAGTTTATTAGATATCATTGACATTTTGCGAAGCAAAATGTTGTAAAGTATACTTGAGTTTGATTACATATTTTATTTTATTTCTATTTTTATAAAGAAAGATTGAGTTTTTATTTCAAAACCATAAAATGAAAATTGAGTTCTTCCACGATTTGGTAGACTCATTTATTATTAATTTGCAACTAACTATACTAAGCGGTTCAAATAATAAGACACGCAGAATTTAATGAGGTTTGGCTTTGCCTACTCCTCAAAGCAAACGCTTCACTTAATAACTGCTATAATCAACACGATATTAATATTTATATACAAATTACAACTCTTTTTTAAGTAAAGTCGTTTATGTATCTTTAAATTTCATAATTAATAATAGTTGTCCGGCAGTTTTAAATAATATTAGTTGGATCGATTTTCAAGCCTAAAATTGGTAGTTGTCCGGATAACAGTTGTCCATTTGTCATTATTGTTAATAATAATAGTTTGCTTAATTGTGCCGATTTTATACTTTACCTGAACTTCTTTTATTAGCTTCCTTTAAATGAATCTGCATGATTTAATTCCCATTAAGTTTATCCTGCCACCAAACAAAAGGCCATTCTCCACTGCAAGGAAATTACTTTTGTTTCATCAAATTTGCCAATCAGTTATAAATTCCCTTTACCTGCAAGATAAAATTAATTGGACACATATTTTAAAAAATTGATGAAATAATTAAGAACACGTCATTTATCTCTTCGTGGTGTACGGGTTGAGTATCCCTTGTACTTGTCTTTATTTTTTAATATTATATTTTTGACTTTTCAAAAAAAAAAAAAAAAGGAACACGTCATTTATCGAACTTGATTACTGGTAAAATGGTTCAAAGATATACCAACAAACTCAAGCAATCACTCCCTTTGATTTTTCAAATGTCTCACTTTGATTTTTTCTTAGTATTAGTTTTTGCCCTCTTGCGATGCACGACAATAATTTTATCAAATAAAATAATTAAAAAATAGTTGTATCATAAATTATACTCCATCTTTCCGCGAAATATAGGTAAAATGTAGGTAGGTAGATTTTGAGTACATAAAGGGACACATCATAATGAATTGTGTTCTAAATATCGTAGATGGTGAAAATACAAACTATAACAATCCAATAGGATCATACATCATTCGACCATAAAATTAGCACTACCAAATAAATTACAAAAACGAAAATCGTACTAATGTATACGACCCACACTCATCTTATCAATCTAATCATTTCTTGCATTCTTGGTGAAATATTCCAGTTATCGCCCGCCTATTCATAAAAACAGTTTTTCCTTCAATTTAATAACCAAAATTAATTACAAAATTGGGTTAATTTTAATATTGAAAATAGTCACGTTGATTAATTTATGAAATAATTTATCTAATTTTTTCAGCCAATTATGGTAATCTAATACGGTCGAAAATAATTGAATATCAATTCTAATATATTAGGAAAAAGTATCTATTGTCCCTTGTTGATCTGTATAATCTTCCTTCCCATACCACGCATGTTAGGACATTCATGATTATAACTTAACTGTGTGAAAAGATTTATTTTTTATTTTATTTTTTGGTATTAACATCCTTCATTATCTACCATCGTCATCACTCCATACTTTTTTGTTCAGTTAAAGTCTGAAGAAGGTCTCCGGTACAGATTTGTACCGTGCAGATGGGCCCCGACCCGCCCCCAACCTGCTCACGCGCCCTCCCCGTCCCGTGCGTGGGCCTCACGCGCCCAACTAATTTTATTTTTTTTTAATTTCCATTTTTTTTTTCCAACGGAGCCTTCGGCTCTGATTTTACGGATCCGCCTTTGCTCCGATTATTAAAATAAAGATAATCAGCGGGCAATAATTTGGATTTTTTCGCCTCGCTCCAAGGCCTTCGGCTCCCCTCGCTCGAATCTTGACCATAGAAAAAGTGGCAAAAAAAAAAACTGGTCAAAGGGGGGTTTGACCGGATCAAACGGATCAGGTCGGGTCAAACGGGTCGGGTGTTGTACGGTAGAGAACATGCACCAAAATTTTTGTCTAAAGTTTAAGATAGAGGTGTATAAAGTAGTCTTTCAATTATTAGAGGAAAAAAAATCAATCAATAACATAATTATGCAGCATAATGTTTAATTTTTAACTTTTGGAATTATATTGTGTTACATAAAAATTAACTAATATTAGCATTTTCTAAACTTTTTTAAGAATACGTGTAAAAAGGATATATTGATTTTGAGATAACATCTACTTACCCAAAAAAGAAAAATCATCTCTGTACATTATCATTAGTCATGTTTTTTAGTTTAGGCATTTAATTATTTTCCAAGAAGGAAACATAATAAAATTCAGTAACGGGCCTCATGTAAATTTTGTTCCTATGCTGAAATTAGGAATTTATGATTTTTTTGTTTTGTTTTTGTTTTCACTTGCTTCTTTCATATTAAAATAACTGCACCACTAACCTAGAAAATAGGCATCATCTCTCATTCATGTTAATATTTACATGGTTATCCTTCAACTACCAATTTAAAACTATTATTTTACCCTTAATTGACCGTCAAAATTGATTGCAAATCAATTTGCAATCAATTGTTGATTTCTAACTCCCTTGTTAACATATAATAGATTTCTTAATAAATGTCCCATTTCAAATTTTGAAAGTAAGTTAATGACATTTTTCCTGTTTTACTATGCTTTAATGGTTCTCATCAAATTACTTGTGTCTATTCATTTATAATACTAGTAATTGATAAGGTTACATAGGTAACTTCTTTAATTCCTTGATATGTGTAATTTGAGGGTGGATGCCATTTATAAAAAAAGAAAAAAAGAAGAAGAAGAGGGAGTAATTAATTGCCTTCGTTGATATTAGCTTGATTTTATGATATTTTTCCATAAATCTCATTAAATTGTTCGTGACGAATTACTTTAATATCGGTACAACTACATATTAATAAAAATATAGTTACAAATATTCTTCAAATTATAATCCATTAGATATTCTCTAAATTATATTCCATTCTCATCTAAAATTTGTGAACATTTTTTTGGAACAAGAGAAGCTGAAACTATTTAGAATGTACAAACTACAAACCACCTCGCAATAAACAATTCCCTAGATTAATAGAATTGCAAATAAACATAAAAAAAAAAAAAAAAAGATTTGACCCGAACTGTTGATCTTAATACAATTTAAGATGATGTTTGGCTGAGCTTAAAAGCTTCTTAAAACAGCTTATAAACTCATATTTTCTTAATAGTAAACAATTTATAAGCTATTTTAAGGAGCTTATAAGCTCAGTCAAACACCTTCTAAATTTATGAATTATTGTCATCATCAAAGCAATGCATCCAATAAATAATGTAACAATGCATCAACATTATGTATAGTTTATCAATTTACCTAGCATCAACGTAATGCATATGCATTACACGGGGTGAGAATTTAATCTTGACCATTCAATAAGTTAAAAGTTATGAACCAAATTTATTAATATTTTCTACAATAAGAATTGTTCGTACCATAATCACTCGCAATATATAATATATATTGAGACCAATATGTTGCATGCCAATTGAGCACCTACCATGAATATTGTTAACGTCTCTAGTCCGTGTTTAACATTTATTTTATTTCATAGCTTTGTTTTTGTCTTATACCATTTCTCTTTCCACACATAACCTTCTCTTTCCACACATATTAACTCTCCCTAAAGGTGACCGGTTCAGTTTGGTTCGGTTCGATTCTAGAATTAGAATCGAACCGACAGTTCTTGGTTCCACCCCGAGGGGACGAGAACATAATGTTTTGAAACCGGAACCCAAATCAAAACTGTCGGTTTTGGTTTGATTTCGGCGGTTCTAAAACGGAAACACATGTTTTGGAGTTACAGTTATGTATGATTTGTTTTGCTATTTTTTCTGTTTAATTTAACTTTATACATTATGCTGAAATAAATATGAATTGTAACATAAATATAAATAAAAGCATAAAAAAAGGAGGACTAACGGTTCGGAACCGAAATCTGTGTCGATTTAGTTCCAGCGGTTCGATTCTTCTGGCCACCTCTACTTCTCTCTTGCAATTTTCATTTCATAAGATTTTCCCCTTTCTTTTTGTCTTCCAAATGAAAAGCACTCCATCTGTCTCAGGATAAATGTTTTGTTTATTTTGAGCACGAAGATTAAAAATGATAAAATAGATAGAAAGTGATTTTCACATTTCGACACAAGATACTTATCTTGGAATAGCCTAATAAGAAAAACAGATCACTTATACTGAGACGAATGAAGTATTATTTATCGTTCCAATTTTAATCAAGAATCTTCATAAACGGGAATTACAAAGAGAAGAGATTTAGCATATTAAAATAATAAAAAGATACTCTTCATTCAGCTTCAGAATGTTGATAATATGTTTGAGAGGATCGAACTTTAAAGACTAGAGCCGAAACAATTTTTCACTTCGTACTCCCCAGCCCAAGAGGCCAAGAGGCCCAATGTTTGGTACAAAGTGGGCCCGTTAACGGTATAACAACTTAATTATTTGCTGAAATTGACCCCAAAATGTGACTCTTTTTTGAGATGTCCATACGTATGTTATCTTTACAATAAGTTGCTACGCCTACGAGAAGCATTCTTGTTTATTAAATAAATAAGCATTAGATCATATTTTTCTCTATCAATGCAAGTTTTAAAACAATTTAGTCATTCAACACGATATCAATTTTCAATAAAAATAACAATTCATTATCGATTATTAATTTCACTCATCTGTAAAATTTCCACGTTTCAAAGCTTCACATAACAACCTGCATCCTACAAAGCTAAGAGGCATGCATATACAGACAGAGTTAATATGATTTATGACAGATGTCGTTAAGTATAGACCGACAAAACAAAAAAAATAAATTAACTCAACAGAAACAAAATCTGTATTAAATGAATACGGCTAGTAGCTGATAATATTCAAATTATCTGGTCCTCTCATGTATTGATGAAATATTAGATAATGTCCCCAAAATTTCATCTGATAAGCATAGATATTTTCATTTTTAATTTATTTTATGTGGGTCTAAGTAAAACTTAAGTGACAACTCGACTTTGTATTCATTATTGCAACTAGCATTTTCGGTGTGTCCAAATATTTTTGGCCCAAGCCAACGACATCTTTAATGCTTAGTTTAAGATTTTTTAGCTAAATGGATATATATATATATATATATATAACTTTTAAATTCACAATTATTTTTTGCTATGTATCATAAATGTGATTTATACGAAGTCGAAGGCTAACTGGCTTAGGCCACTTTATTATTTCATCAGTAGTAATGTACCACGACATACACTTGCCTGCACACCCACAAGGCCACAACATATTTTAGTTAATAACATGCAGTTTATCTATATATATATATATATATATATATATATATAGAGAGAGAGAGAGAGAGAGGATAGGAATCTGGTGAGAATGAATTTTATATGAAAACATGAGAATGATATATTTTTATTATATCGGTAATGCATATATTGTAGAAATGTAATGCATACACTTTCTAATGCATAAACTGCAGAAACCTAATGCATAAATTACTACAACATAATGTATCGTTAAATCTGAGCCATTGATCTATAAAAATTAAGGGTTCAGATTTATTCTCATTTCTCACCTAAGATAGCATTCTCACATGATCCTCTTCCTATATATATATATATAGGGTGTGGATCTGGTAGGAACTCATCTTTATATGAGAACCGTAGGAACCAACATAAATATCACTTACATGATGCACAAAATATAGTACGTTAAAACACTAACTTAATGTACAAATTATTTAGCACTCTCTTAATGCACAAATAACGGTAATCTAATGCATCAATTAATTTGGACCGTAGATTAAAAAAAATCAACGGTACAGATTAGTTCCTAGTTCCTATCTAAGAATGAGTTCCTATATGATCCTCTATATATATATATATATATAGGAAGAGGATCAAGTGAGAATGCTATTTTAGATGAGAAATGAGAATAAATCTGGATCCTTGATTTTTGTTGATCAATGGCTCAGATTTAACGATGCATTATGTTGTGGTAATTTATGCATTACAATGTTTATGCATTAGGTTTCTCCAGTTTATGCATTAGAATGTGTATGCATTACATTTCTGCAATATATGCATTACCGATGTGATAAAAATGCATTAAAATGTATCATTCTCACGTTCTCATATAAAATCCATTCTCACAAGATTATTGTAACCGTTAAAGTGCAACCTTATTCAAATCTAAGTGTAATCGAACACTAAAAAAATGTATTAAATGAATTTTAATCCAGATATGAGTATTATCTTAGAAATTTCGACGCTTCAGAAGATCTAACACAAATTTAACAATTTGCCCTAAGAGTTATGTTAGAACCGGGTTATTCGAACGTGCAAATGACAAAGGAATATCAAACAACAAATAGCTGAACTAAAAGTAACAATATTAGAAAACAAAACACGAAATGAAATTACAAGAAACAATAAAACAAACTCAAAGATAGAAGTTGCCCGAAGGAATCCTTCTGCTCGGAAGATAAGGAACACCCCGGTAATGCTCACGGATTGACGGCTCGTCTCCAAAAGGTTGCTTAGGCCTTTTAAATAAGCCCAATAAGCCCAAACTTATTGAGTGAATTGGTCCAAATAGGCCAAACACCAACTGCCGATCCTTGGCTACAACGATGGCGTCGTCTTTACACAATATTCATTTTTGATCCTTTATTTCTCACTTGCAAAAAAAAAAAAAGGTTTTGAAAACATGAGCATATTACGTTAATCTACTCGCAACGTAAATCAATATCTAATAATTATTTTATTATTTAATTAAAATAATTATTATCACAAAATGATTATTCAAAACCATAATTCCAACAAGTTATTGTTAGCACTCGTTCAAACACTTTTATATACCTTATATTAAAATAAAGATGCATTTCATTATGTATTTATCCCCAGTTAATTAGCTAAATGTTTACATACACACACAATACACAACACATACACACGTGTGTGCTTCGTGTGTGGTAAATACATGCGACTTGCACGAGCAGGTAGGATTATGCTCCCTTCGTCCACAATAAGTATGACCTTATTTTTCTTTTTTCAATCGTCTACAATAAGTATGATCTTTTCATAAATAGAACCCTTTTACCTTTCCACTCTTATCAACTCTCCTTTATTCTACTAAAATTAATACATTTACCTTTCCATTCTCATCAAAATAGGCCAAATACATCAAAATAACCAAATTATATTTGTTAACATCAAAATAATTCATACTTTCATTATTACATTAAAATAATTCAAACTACCAAAATTTTATATTATTATGACCTTTGTTAGTTTTTCTATAGTGAGCTATCAAACAAATTATAATTTATTAACTAAAAGATTTGAACATTATTTCTCTATTCATGTGACAAATTATGAGTAGAGGAGAGATATACCCTATTCCTTTGCTACATCATCTAAAATTTTATCACGACATCGCCATCAAAATCGACCAAACTAGGCACTGCGTGTTATACAACCCACCATTATTGAAGGGGAGGATTTCATTATTGAGAACAATACTCTGTATGTGCAAATTCTTTTTTCCTTCTACATCATTTTCATTATTTTTGCCAATATATAATTTATGGGTATAAATATTGCTAGTGAGGTTAAGTGAAACTAATAAATTGGCTAACAGAAAGTTCATGATTATGGGCCAAGATTTTTAAATACAAACAAATAGAAATTTATCAAATTAATTTCTTAGAGTTGTTTGAATTTAATTGTAAGTAATAATTTCTCATTTAGTTGTTCCTTTTAAATGATTACAGAATGCACAATGATAATATTGGAAAGATTAAAATATGACCGCTCAAATTTGAACACGAAACAAAATATTTAGAGGGAATAATGATTAAATGAGTTAATTTTATGAAAAATTGATCTTAAACAAAGAAAGAAGTGCTTATTTTAGAAAAAATAGCAGATTTATCGGCTCCATATAAGAAAACTAAGGGGGTCATAATAATACAAAATTTTAATAGTTTAGATTATTTTGATGTAATAGTGAAAGTTTAGGTTTTTTTTAATGTAAGTAGGTATAATTTAGATTATTTTGATGTATTTCGCCTATTGAATATGGGGGTCAAAATCAACATCCATTTCACTGACTTAGTCCATTTACTCGAATAAACTAAATAAAATAAATTAAATAATAATGTACTCGAATTTCAAAATTAAAATAAATTAAAAATACGTACTTAATGTACTAGAATTTCAACATTCTTCATCTGCTTAGAAAAATCTCACTTTCACTACTTTTGACAAAGTTCTTTCAACATGCACTGTATTATTACCAACCTAAAAGGTTAAAATTGATCAAATTATACCTACTTTTCAACATTAAAATAATGTAGAATTTAATTTATTTTATTTTATTTTTCTACACTAATATTTGGCAAATTAAGGGGATTTTTGTACTTTGAGTTATTAGGCTAAGTTTTTTAGTACAACTTATTAATTGATGGCGCAATTCTCCAAATAATTATCAGTTTCTGCGAGCAAGCTAGAATTTATTAAGCTACATGATTTTTCACCTTAACAAATACAAATCCTAAATTAGATGTGTCTTTATGTTACATTTGAAACTATAGCATGTTTGGTGACTTACATTTTGTGACGAGTCGCAAATGACTTAATAGTTAAATTTAATAATATACTGAATCATGAAATTTTGTAGACAATTGTCAAAGTAGATTTCCTACCCCCAGAAAAGTTTATAACCCATCGGCCGAATTCTTGCAAATCAAATTAATATTGCAACATTCACTTTGAAGATGACCTAATGGTAAAAGTAGATGCTTGGGATTAAAAGGTCTTAAATTCGAACCCTATGAAATATCCTCTATAAGTTGAATTTGTATTTAAAAAATGTCATTTACCTATTTGTATTTAAAAAGTATCATTTACCTGGCCTGTATGATTTACAGACTACTGCACAGAGATGAAAATTTTCTCAGTGCATACCGTGTGGTTGACAAGAGATAAAAAAAATAATATTGCAACAAAATGAAGTTACTTTTCTTTAATCATGTACATCATCAGCCAGACGTCATGAGGGGTAAATATGTATGCTGGATGTATATGTTTCTTCCTAATTACTGTTTTAACTTGTGCGTTATTAATTTTGTCTTAAAATTAACTGAATATGGTAGAAATTCTATAAAGAAATACTCTATTTAGGAATAAATTTCTATTTGAACATAAAATTTGTCCCAACTTAAAAAAGCTTCTTATTTTTTACCTCTATTTAGAAATAACCTCTTATTTAAGCATAATTTTTTGTGGTCTCAAGAGTATTGCTTAATAGAGGTTTTACTGTATTCCATTTAGTTTCTAAAAACTAAAGGAGTAAAATTAATGTTATATTACTAAACAAGTCAATGAAATAGAGTACTAGGATTAAATTCGTTTGTTGGCCATACGACAAGCACTCTTTTTTTGTTTTTGTTTTTTTTTTGGTGAAATAGCTTTTTATTAACCAAAATATGCATGAAAGTACAGAAGGGCCAGGTCTTTGGGGCTTTACAGGGCTATTTATTATTAGTGGTTAGAAGACACCCGTTAACAACTACTTCACAGGTGAGTACCTTTCGAAGATGAAATGAGGGAATAAAATGAATAGAGGAGTGACCTCAGTTCGATGACAACTGAGAAGCTGTTCTCCATGCTCAAAGCAAATGAGTATGATATCCTCCGACTGAAGCCTTGCAAGCTTCAGAAATCAGAACAGATCGAGCAAGGCTCAGTTGCTAATCCATGGCGCTTCGAGCTGAATCGGGCAGATCCAAGTTCGCCCGACCCTCACTGTCCGCTGACTCCTCAAACAAGGATCGACTGAGCAGGTCGGAACTCAAGAAGAAGGTTGAAGAGCTGACCAATCAATTCGAGGAGATGAACTCCATGATCGACAAGTATAGAAGGATCAACCGGAGCAGACGATGCTTAAATGATCCATCCTCAAAGAATCAAAGCAAAGGCTGCTTTGAGTGCGGAAAGTCAGGACACTTCTGTGCCAACTGTCCTGACCTCTCCATGAAGGAGAAGGAAGCCCTCCGAGGAAAAGCCAAGGAGAAATCCAAGGCTATGATCATTGAGAAAGATGTTGAGGATACCAATGTATTCTCAGAGTCAGAAGGAAAAGAAACTAACTCGTCATCCAGTCCAGTTAGAACGTAGCAGTGCTTCATGGCCTTGCCTGAAGAGTCAACTGAAGAGGACTTGGATGAACTGAGAAAGAGAAGAGCCGCCAAATCTGTCTGGGTGTTGGACAGCGGATGTTCCAGACACATGACACCTCAGAGGAATCTTTTCACAGACATCAAGCTTCGAGAAGGATGTATTGTAACCTTTGGTGATGACTCTCAAGGCATAACCAAAGGATACAGTACATTCGAGACTCAGCTTGTGTCTATCAAAAATATGTCGTTGGTAGACGGATTGAAACATAACTTGCTCTCCGTAGGCCAACTATGCGATAATGGTTTTTCCGTGAAGTTTGATGCACATGTGTGCAGGGTAAAAGACGTCAAGACCAAGAAAGTTTTTCTATTTGGTAGACAATTTTCATCAGGTGAAGTGTATTATACAGACTGGTCGAGTAGTTCGCCAGAAACATGCCTTGTATCCAAGAGCAGCTCTGCAACAAGCTAGTTATGGCATAAAAGACTCAACCACCTCAACTTCAAAATCATGAACGCATTAGCTTGCCAACAACACGTAGTTGGGATACCGAACTTAAAGTTCAGTTTGACGCACCGTTGCAGTGCATGTCAGCTCGGAAAGTTGGCTAGAGCATCATTTCGTCTTAAACTATCGCCATTGACGGATCGAGTTCTGCAAATGATCGTTATGGATCTGTTCGGTCCGGTAACCCAGAGAGCCTTAGTGGAAATAAATACACTCTTGTAGTTATTGATGACTACTCGAGGTACACATGGGTGATCCTCATGGCGCACAAGAATGAGACGAGAGAAGAGTTGCCTAAACTGATGGATAGACTTGCAAATTAGCAGGGAAAATCTATCGTCTCCATCAGATCCGATCGCGGAAATGAGTTCTTCAATGAATCTATCATTGAGTGCTACGAGAAGAAAGGCATAACTCACCAGACCTCAGTTGTAAGGACTCCACAGCAGAATGAAGTAGCTGAAAGGAGAAATCGAACGCTAAAAGATGCACCAACTTGCATGCTCACCAGCTTAGCTCTGCTAAAGAATATGATACGAAGATAAAAGCTTATAGAGTTTTCAGCTGTAGCTCCAAAATTGTGGAGATAATACCTCATGTATTGTTTGATGAATCTGCTTTTGAGTGCAGGGAACAGGGTAACTGGCAGACAGCTGAAGGAAGCGTACCGGCCCAACCAGCTGAGACAAGATCTCAAGCTCAAAGATTGAAGAATCTAGCATAGCCACTTATCTGGTCAACTGAAGTTGAAGAAGTGTATTCTTCTGACAACGAAACTGAAGATCCTGCCTCAGTTCAAGGGGGAACTCCAGAGTCAACTGACCAAGTGCCAATCATAGCTGAAGCTCAGACAGAAGCATCAACTGAGCAGCCATCAGGTCCAGGACCTTCCAGTCTAAGATCAGCCAACTCCCCAGTCCATCCCTCAACTCCAACTGAGAATGGAACTGCACCAGAAGCAAGATCACTAAGATCGGCACCTCCGACGTCTCCAAGATCGGACTATTCCGTCATGATGCTCAACTCAGCTAAGCGAGCAAGGAAGCACAAGCATTGGTATGAAGACCACGTTAATGATCCTGTGATAGGAAATCTGCAAGTCGGCGTCCGAACTAGACGTTCAATTCAAGTTGTAGATTCGTCAGCTTATGTTCCGACTCAGTTCGGAACCCCAGCTGATGATGAACCAACTTTAGAAGCACAGTATGTTGATAAGCTCAACATACTAGGAAAGCTGGAACATGCAGGAGATGTAAGCATGATCGCATGCTTTGTGGCAGATGTGCCCGAACTCAAAAACATCTTGGAAGCTTTGAGATGTATCCACTGGACCTAAGCCATGCAAGAAGAGCTCAGCGAGTTTCTCAGGAACTCTGTGTGGTAACTTGTTGAAAGACTTGAGGGGGTCAAGGTAATTGGGATGAAGTGGATCTTCAAAAATAAGCGTGACGCCATTGGTGTGTTGTGAGATACAAGGCTAGACTGGTAGCTCAAGGTTACTACCAGCAGGAAGGAATAGACTTCGAGGATTCCTTCACTCCAGTTGCTCGTCTGGAAGCAATTCGGATTTTCCTAGCCTACGCCGCTCACCACAAGTTCAAAGTCTATCAAATGGACATGAAGTGTGCGTTTCTCAATGACGACATCAAAGAAGATGTTTATGTAGCACAACCTTCCGGTTTTGAAACTGGTGACGGCAGAGTCTACAAGCTGAAGAAAGCCATATACAGACTGAAACAGGCTTCGCGCGCATGGTATGAAACCTTGTGTGACTTTCTACTCGAATCAGGGTTCATTCGAGGTTCAGTCAACAAGACCCTTTTCACCATCAAAGTTGGAGGAGACATCCTGGTGGTGCAAATTTATGTCGATGACATATCTTTGGATCCAAATCTGAAGATTTGTGCAAGAGGTTCTCCCAACTCATGAAGGACAAGTTTGAAATGTCCATGATGGGATAGATGAATTATTTCCTTAGGCTGCAAGTGAAGTAGTCGCCAGAAGGAATTTTCATCAATCAGTTCAAGTACACAAAGAAATTGATCTCCAAATTTAGATTGACCTCTAGCTGAACTACGAAGATCCCAATGAATGCAAATTAAAAGATAGACCCAGGCCAGGAAGGAAAGTTCGTCGATGCCAAGATGTACAGAGGGATCATCAGATCGTTGTTGTATCTAACTGCTAGTCGACCAGACATCTCCTACGCAGTTGGAGTTTGTGTAAGATTTCAGGTTAAGCCTAGGGAAGCTCACTTGCACGCAGCAATGAATATCATCAAGTACCTCAAGGGATCAGTTCACATGGGACTGTGGCACCCAACTGATGATAACATTGAATTGACCTGCTACTCAGATGCAGACCTAACTAGAGACAGAGTTGATAGGCGATCTACTTCTGGATAATGTCAGTTCTTAGGAAGCAAGTTAGTTTCCTGGTTCTCGAAGAAACAAGTGTGCGTTGCCACCTCCACAACTGAGTCGGAGTATATGGCAGCTAGAAGCTGCTGTATGCAAGTCCTTTGGCTGAAGCAGCAGCTGAGAGACTACGAAGTGGAGACTGGCCAGGTACCCATCTTCTGTGACAGCTCGAGTGCTATAGCCATCACGATGAATTCAGTTCACCACTCCAGGACTAAGCACATCGACATTCGGCATCACTTCATCCGTGATCATGTCGAAAAGAAGGATGGCATTGTTTAGAAAATTCACATTGACATTCAAAGAGCTGATATCTTCACAAAGCCGTTGGTGGAAGCTCGATTCAAAATATTGTGTCAACTCCTTGGATTGCTCAACCCAACCGAAGAAGAAGCCATAAAGATGGAAATCACAAGTTGAGGGGGAATCTCAACTTGAGGGGGAACTGAGCGTTTTCGCCTTCCTATTCAGTTTAGCTAAGTGATGGAACCTTCACTAAACTGATGACTTGAGTCAGTTGAGATCAAGCTGAGTAGAAGAGTCAATCGAGGTCAACGCCGACTGATTAACTCTATGTTAACTTATTCATTTTCATTAAGGAGGGTGTTTTGAATTTAATTCAAGCATCTATTACAAGTTATTCGCATTGAATTTGCCAAGCGGTCACCTCTTTGGAAAGCTGGTCTAGTCCCTTAGACTATGTTTGTAGATCGCGATTAGGCTGACATAGTGTAACCTAATCTCCTCACGTGCGCGAGTGTTCTACACCGCCTCATGACGGGTTCCATCACCGTCATTCCCGGAGCAGCTTTTACTAAAACATCGCATTAACATATGCCATTTATCTTGAAGAAATTGCACGAGTTGATCTGATCTGTTGATTTGGATCTCAACCCCCCTATATCTTAGGGGTCTTGCAATTCATTTTGTATATCAACCAGGATTCGTATCTCAACTACTCCAAAAATTTTCTGCCTCTCTCTCATGAAATTTTTGCTTTGTGGTTTCTCTCTTAATAGATTTTATCTTCTGAAAACCTACCAGATCAAGAATATGCCTTCCCACTTTGCGAAGCGATCCTTTCCTTCCACAAGCCCTAAATCTGTGAAACAATCGATTCAACAAGAACTTTATGTTCGTGGCTACATAAGACGCAGACACTTAAAAGCACGAGTGAAGATGTGGGATTTTCCTGGTGCCAACCAGCTAATGCAGCTCCTTGAAGAGCTCATCCCCTTGCTTCATCAGGTCGAAGATCTGCAATCCCACGTCACTTGGGCAGGTCATTCATAACCTGGACATCAGAGTCCTACTCCTCTTTAGGCACACGATCCCAGATGAACTTTGAAGGATGTTTCCCTTTTCTCAAACTCGTCTCAGTCGATCTTCCTTCCACCAGAGCAGCAGCTGCTGAACAAGTAGATGCACCAGGTGTCGTTGCTGCTTGTAAAGTATTACAGTTGCTCTCCCTTGCCCTGGAAGTGGAAGGAATTTAGACGCGACTCTTGCCTCCTCCAGGATCGCTGTCGGGTGTGACCTCCTGCAAATCTGTGCTACATCTTCTTTTTGTTGATGCCAAAAAGGGGGAAGTAGTACAAACAATCACCTTTGAAGGTTTTGCTAGGGTCGACACATTGTTGTTGATGCCACCTCATGTGTACTGAAGCAGGAATAAAAACCCTGCAAGGCTGCTGAAGGCTCAAGATCAAGCAAAAGATTGCAGCCTCCAGTCTTGGCAGGAAGGAGCTAAAATAAAGACCTTTTTGAAGGATAAGAAGGATTCTTTGTGGCTTATCTTGGCCAAAGGAAAGACAGCTGAAGGAAACTTTGTCACCTCGCGTTGCTGCATGAGGTAACTAAGTCCAGCTGTTGGCCTAGATAAGAACAAGGCTGATGTTCGACAAAATTTATCCTAAAGGCACCCGCAATTAAACGAGATCAAAGTAGCATAAATTAATCAACCCAAGTCGTATCTCTCGAGGAAGACTTAGCAGGGCAATATTTGTAATGCGAAAAGAAAAAGAAAATAAAACGAAAGTAGTAAAGATTGATTGAGGATTGTTGTTCTAGTTCTAAGTAATTGAAAGACAAATTAATCTAGACAAAATTATAAACCCTAATTCTAAGAACAAAATAAATCATAAACATAAATTAAGAACGGAAAGAAACTCACAATAATTAAATCTGAATTCGTGGTGGAAATCTGTCACAAAATCCGGATGAATCGAAAGCAAGAAGTCTAACTAAAACATAAAAGAATAATACTGTAATGAAAAGAAAATTGCTTATCGATGGCGGCTGAAAAGAAATTAACAAAAGAAAAGTAAAAACATCACGTAGGAAATAAGTCCAAACCCCTATTTATAGGGATCGAGCACCGCCAAAGCTGGACGCTCGCTAGACATGGACGAGCGTTGGCTCCCTTGCCAACATGCCTGCTCCGAACGAGCGCCCAGTACCCAACGATCGACACACCGCTTCACATCTACACACGGACGAGCGCCGAAGAACAACGATCGTCCATAGTAGCTCTCTGCTGCTGATTCGCATGTTCACAATTAAAAGACGGGCGAGCGCCCATAACAGGCGAGCGCCTACCAGATGCACATGGGCGAGCGCCGGTAGTCACGGGCGAGCGTCCAGCATTTTCAGCTTTGCGCGCCCTTTTTGTTTCGATCATATCTCTCTCGTCCGAACTCCGATTTGCGCACGGTTTTCGCCTACGAACTCGTATCGAGACGTACTTCAATCCTATCAAGTTAAACTCCTCAAATATTTGTCACATCATTTCTCATTTTTGTCCATCTCTCGTCTATTCTCGTGCAATTCTTGCAAAACCAATATGTTAGCGAGATTAACTAGAACCAATGAATTTAACAATAAAATCGGAAAAAATAATAATGAGAAAGATCACTTGACATATAATTACACATCAAAATGAAGCACAAAATAAGGTGAAACACCCCTCCACACACAAAACCTTGCTTGTCCTCAAGCAAATCTCATTTCAAATCAAAATGGAAAAGTAATGAATTGAACCAAACAGTTCATACTCCAATAAACTTTCAATTTCAAGACAAATTCATCACTCATCAACCAAATATAGTCACCACAAAACAATGAGTTGCCCTTTACACAAGAACTCAATCAACTCAACATTCAACTGCAAAACCCAGGTGAGAGTTTACTCTAACTACCAACAAGTATCCCAAATTTATGCCAATCCTTACTCATAATTAATAAGTGAAGTCCGGCCAAAATTCACTAGGTTTAATCACGGAAAATTCCGGCTGCCTAGCGTGGTTTCCCATACCCATTTCTCGTACAATTTATATTCAATGAATAGACAAGGAAGAGGGGTAGAGCCCTTCAAATCACAAACATTTCAAACCAAGAAAACACATAAAATTCTCAAGTCAAGTCGGGTTATATGGCCAAAATTCATGAGGTGTGAACATTTAGAGGTCATCTAAAGTATCCTCATGTGGTTTCCCATGCTCATGGTTCCCAGAAGAGCAGAAGCCTCCCAACTTAACTTAACAAAATTAACAATTAACAGCTCAATATTCGGGATACAATTCTTTAAAAATAAAAAATTTTCTCACCTTTCACCCACAATTAAACATCAAGCTTCAATCATCCAAGCATGAAATGCCCCATAAGCAACAACCATATCAATCAAATCATGACAAAATATCCCGATCAATCAAGCAAATCAAAGCATGAACTATAAACTTCAATTCCTACTTTCGCAGCTCAATTGTGAAATAAAATAAACCAAAGACAAACAAGATAAACAATCAAGAGAAACACACCTCCCCCACGAGAAAAATTAAACAATGTCCCCATTGTCACAATAATAAGAGATAGGGATAGAGGGTGATACAGAGGGTCAAATCGGAGAGCAGTCGAGGGCATAGAATCCACGACTCTAAACAACCTACACAGCGAAAACAACCAAAACACGAGGCAAAACCCAAAAACACACAAAAGAACTAAAGAAGAAACAAAATAAATAGCATCCACCACAAAATGAAAATAACGATTACCAAACCGTGGGTTGCCTCCCACGCAGCGCTAAGTTTTAACGTCGCCAGCCGACGGGAACCGGTGTTATCCAAATTCCTTCTCGAGTTTGAGCCATTCCATCGCTTGGATTCGCTCATCTTCATCCCGCACTTCTACTGGCCCTACCAGTAGACAGTCCTCATAATCTCCTTGCAAGAAACGACCATCAGCCACTGTGTCAGTACCATCAAAGAAAGAGCAATTCTGAAGAAATGAATTAGATGGTATGAAATAAAAATTAGAATAAGAGAAAAATTTGGTAGTAATTTCGGGAAACCCGAACACTGGCAAATATTCTTCTCCATTCCCTTTCCCATCCGTTAGATCCGGAAGGCATAGCTCATATGCACATTCCACCACAACAGGCTCAACCAGATGCTCAGTCTCATCATTCAGGTCTTTATCGCATAGCTCCTCTACATCCTCCAACACTATCGGCTCCATGAGGTAGTCATCTCCATCCAATGCCTCTGGACTGGTCAACTCCTCTTGATCATAATCATCAGAATTCATGCTCCTTTGAAAGGTAGTGTCCTCGTGTGCATCCAATTAATCGCTCTCGCCGTCACTAAGATAAGTGTCGGTATGATCATGATAAGGCTTCCATGGAAGTTCCTCCGCCCCAATTCTGTTGCAGCATCTCACTCACCTTCTCAACAGTCTGCTCAATTTGTGTGGTGATGTGCTCAATTGCCTCTCCTTGTAACTCCCTCGCTTGTTTACTTTCTAGAATAAAAGCATTCATTGCATCCTCCAAAGAGGATTGTCGAGAAGGAAGATATTGGAATTGTTCATGTTGAGGTTGGAACTGAGCTTGTTGCACCGAGTATGACAGTTGTTGAGATGAGTATTGTGGAGGGAAGTATTGTTGCTGAGGAGGAAAGTATTGTTGTTGAGGAGGAAAATAATGCTGTTGAGGCGAGTATGGCAATGCTGCTCATAAGATGACCCGAATTGATATGATGAACCCAAACTCTGCCATTGGTTTTGATTCCACGCAGAACTCGACTCATTATTCCAATATGGTTGGTAACCTTGCATATTCTCCGGTTCCCAGCAACCCAAAGAATGCCCCCAGTATCTCTAAACTATTTCCATAGTTCTTGCATACACAAAAACAAGAAAACACATCACATGCAATTGGGGGAGAAAAGAAATCAACAAGAAAAATAAAAATAAAGGTGCAACACAAAAATCGCCTAAAGTCTTCCCGGCAACGACGCCAAATTTGTTCGACTAAATTTATCCTAAAGTCGCCTGCAATTAAACGAGATCAAAGTAGCATAAATTAATCAACCCAAGTCGTATCTCTCGAGGAAGACTTAGCAGGGCAATATTTGTATTGCGAAAAGAAAAAGAAAATAAAACGAAAGCAATAAAGATTGATTGAGGATTGTTGTTCTAGTTCTAAGTAATTGAAAGACAAATTAATCTAGACAAAATTATAAACCCTAATTCTAAGAACAAAATAAATCATAAACATAAATTAAGAAGAACGGAAAGAAACTCACAATAATTAAATCTGAATTCGTGGTGGAAATCTGTCACAAAATCCGGATGAATCGAAAGCAAGAAGTCTAACTAAAACATAAAAGAATAATACTGTAACGAAAAGAAAATTGCTTATCGATGGCGGCTGAAAAGAAATTAACAAAAGAAAAGTAAAAACATCACGTAGGAAATAAGTCCAAACCCCTATTTATAGGGATCGAGCACCGCCAAAGCTAGACGCTCGCTAGACATGGACGAGCGTTGGCTCCCTTGCCAACATGCCTGCTCCGAACGAGCGCCCAGTACCCAACGATCGACACACCGCTTCACATCTACACACGGACGAGCGCCGAAGAACAACGATCGTCCATAGTAGCTCTCTGCTGCTGATTCGCATGTTCACAATTAAAAGACGGGCGAGCGCCTACCAGATGCACATGGGCGAGCGCCGGTAGTCACGGGCGAGCGTCCAACATTTTCAGCTTTGCGCGCCCTTTTTGTTTCGATCATATCTCTCTCGTCCGAACTTCGATTTGCGTACGGTTTTCGCCTACGAACTCGTATCGAGACGTACTTCAATCCTATCAAGTTAAACTCCTTAAATGTTTGTCACAACATTTCTCATTTTTGTCCATCTCTCGTCTATTCTTGCGCAATTCTTGCAAAACCAATATGTTAGCGAGATTAACTAGAACCAATGAATTTAACAATAAAATCGGACAAAATAATAATGAGAAAGATCACTTGACACATAATTACACATCAAAATGAAGCACAAAATGAGGTGAAACAGCTGAGGCTGATCAAAGGTCAAGAAGGGATGGCCTCAGACTACAGCCTTGTGGAAGCTGAAGACCTTGCTCAAGGAGGTGGAGGAGACGAAGACCTAGAGTAGATTAGTAGTTAGGACTGTAGTTTTGCAAGAACTCAGTTGTAACTGTAATCTCTCCCCAATTTGTTATCTGTTGTAACAAGTTGCTGGTTGTTAAAGGTCTTCGGCAGTTGACCTCACTTGTTGATAACCTCTCATTGTCCAAGTTCGAGGTCAGCATCTTTTTGTTGTTTTTGTTTTTGTTTTTGTTTTTGTGCTCACACTTTCTTTTTAAAGACTAAAATTGAGTCTAAAATTGTGGACGGTGGGAGTAATAATTTAATTTTATTTTTTTTATCAATTTTATAGCATCTCCCACAAAAAATAAAAATAAAAATTGAGATATGAAATTGAAGGTGAAGGCTACGGGTTGAGAGACGAGATTCTCAATTACAAGGTCATTATCAATATCTTTGAAACCATAATTTATTTGAATTTTGCGTGCATCCTACATGATCACATCCGCTTATTAGAAATGAAGATAGTGTATATAATATATACTATTTCGGAATTAAGAATATGAATCTCGTTCAAGGGATCCGTTCATGGAAAAACGTTAAAATGCTTTTGACAAATAAGATAAAAAGAGTGGGGATAATTGGAACGTCTTCATTGTATAATTTGAAATTTTGAAACTACAAATGTAGATGTCAAAATTGGGTATACGTGTTCACAACTTAACAAGCATAAAGTGTTGGCTTCCCTAACTGAAGACTTTGAGCTACAAGACTTTTGCCTGACTTCTTCGAAAACGTTTATAACATATATATTCTCAAAAGCAGATATCGGCAACGAAATTTATGGTTTGAATTACTATAATTAAGTAGTGGTCGATTAACTAAATATATAAATAATATAGTGATTTATTTAAATTGGTCACCTAAATCACTAGACAATGTGCGATCCATTTTACTTGATGTAGACATGCCCCAAGAGCCGTGAGCATGCAAGTCATCACTTGGAACATAACAAGTTAAACTTAACTAGACATCCCAAAAAGAAATTAAACGGAGGACTAGTTCAGTGGGATAGAAGGAGTACAATTTTACGCCCTTCATAAACTCCAAAAAACCAAATTAATCTAACGCAACTCCATGGCTATAGCCATAAAATCTGGACAAAAAGATTTATAAATTACAATAGAATTCATTGGTTCTTGGCGGCAGTTTAGGACTTGAATTACATTCATGTTCATATCGATATTCAAATATTAGAGCCAAAATTCAATTCTCACCCAGAATTCCAATGGTGAAAAAATCATGACTCGTGATTTTTGAACTTCGGATTTTGAACAAGTGCCTCTTTTCATCCAAAAGATATGGTCATTCACCGAAGAGCGAGAAATTTAAGAGCTACTGGATTTATTGAAGACCCAAAAGCAATTTCAGGCAAATGGACACTTGATTTGATAATTAAGCATGAGAGCCGCTATGGATTGCAGAAAAGTTTCAAGCGATCAACCGTTATTGATTTGATGAGAGAGAGAGAACCGAAGAAATAAGAGAAAAAAGACGCCAACGTTCTGGCTAATACTCGTTTCTTCACTTTTCTTGATTCTCTGTTGATTTCTTTGAGTTTGGGCTATATGATTAATTATTATACAGGGGCCTTTTAGAATTTTAGATGGGAGAGGGGTTATTAAGATAGTATTATATTGTTTAATATTTATATTATTATTAAATAAAGGGCTATAGTGAGTAATGAAAAGGATCGAGACTATGTTTAAAATTGCTTTGTTTTTTAGAAAAAATATATTCATTTTTTTGTTTCACAAGTCACGTAATATTATTCGGGAAATTTGTTAGTGGAAAAAAGTTTTCCATAAGTGAAACTAAGGAGGGTGTATTCAATTAAGAGTATGTGGGATTTTTAAAGAGTTTGAAAGTCTGGGTGTATTCAATCTAGACTTTTCAAACTCCTTAAAAATCTGGTGGTATTCAATCACAACTTTTTAAACTCCATAAAAATTTGATGGTATTCAAAACTCCACTGACTTTGTAATGTTGTTTACTCTGGTGGAATTTAACTTGATTTCAACCAATTTTTGTACCAGACGAATTCCGACCTTCAACCACGAGAATTTGAAATTCTATGAAACACCAGCGCCGGCGCCTTTCCAAAAACCGTTGGGTTCTATTCGGCCCTCGGCTGGGACCCAGCCCCGGCTGGAATCTGTACACATCATCTCCACTTGTACAGAAACCGCTGGGCTCTATCTTCATTTCATCTTGCTTCTCTTGTTCTCATTTACATCATCTTTTCCTATTGCAATTTTAGTAACACTTGTACACAACTTGATAAACATGAGCTGCGAGAAAACTACCATAACAAGAATGAATTTGAACGTGCTAAGCTTTACCCAGAAAGTCACAGCTAAAAGATTTCAATCCAAATCAATTGTCGAATCAAAGATCTTTTATTCATCTACTGTAATATACACTTTATCTGATTTCATATATAAAAATCACAATGACATAATCTTTTAAAGAAAATCATGACACGACATAATGTCGAATTAAAGCTACACTCGCCATAATCTTTTCACCCAACATTAACAAAAAAAGAAAATCGCTTAATCTCCGTTTACCTTCTTCAACCAGTCCAGCACTCTCTCCACAGCCCCGCACTTGGCGTACATATCAATCAAGGTGGATCCTATATAAACATCGATAATGAACTTTGCCTGCATATTGAAATTGTGATTTGGGCGTGAACTGAATTGGGTATTTATCCCATCATGGCCCAGCGACGGCGGCAGGCCAGCGTTGGCTGGCTTTAAGTGCCGCGACCGCTGAGGTCCAGCCGGCGTTGGACTCCATCGACTTCAACTCCAACAGACTCGTTCAAATCCCACGCGAACTCCATCAGAAATTCTTCACG
Source organism: Schizonepeta tenuifolia (assembly GCA_029490685.1). Taxonomy (NCBI): domain Eukaryota; kingdom Viridiplantae; phylum Streptophyta; class Magnoliopsida; order Lamiales; family Lamiaceae; genus Schizonepeta; species Schizonepeta tenuifolia. The sequence continues at coordinate 75,301,292 of CM055955.1, read as the reverse complement.
ACTCCACGCGGAGTCAATCAACTTCAAAACTTCACAAATTTTTTAAACTCTTTAAAACTTCCACAAACTCTTGATTGAATACAACCCCTAAATGAAGTACAAATTACCTCGTCACCTACAAATCATAATTTTCAAACTTATGGCCCAATATCAACCTTATAAGTTATAAGTCGACTAGTCTTATGTAAGTACACAATTTGGCAATAGGCAAAAGTAATTAATAGTCAACTCATGCTAACAAATATCTACATTGCCAATGATATATTTAAGCTGTACAAAATTAATTTGTAAATAATGAGATCTAGAATTCAAATATTACTGTATTTTCATTTTCCCCAAATACAAAAAAAAAAAAAAAACAAATTAGGTAGAATAAAGAAAAAAGAAGTATAATAATAGGATGTGAATATTTTCAAGCCGATCTCTTTAAATACTAAATAGTAGTAGTATATATTTGTACAACACATCTCCTATTTCATCTTATGGATGATCGCCACATGTCGAAAAGATTATAAAATTAAATATACCGAATTTACTTATGTAATGCTTCAAATATTTTCTATAAATGCAAAGTGTTACTATAAATAAAATACGGTTTCGATTTGATAACAATGATGTGATTCTATGAGAATTGTATATTCCACAAACCACAACCAGTGATGAATTTCGATATTGAAGTCTAATGCTAATTATCCTCCTATCAAATAAACAATACTAAATTAGAAAATCCCTTGTACAATCACTATATTGAGGTAGGAAATCATGTCTTTCCATGTAAAATATTCCTATATATATAGAGAGAAGGTAAAGTGATGAAAGACTACATCCACCATGCAATAAGCAGACAACACTCCAGGGCGGTTCTACCTTAATTTTCTGCCTCCATACATTTTCTCTCTCAACACTAGCTGGTTTTTATTCTTCTTCTTCTTCATTTTCAGAGAGAGAGAGAGAGAGAGAGATGGGTCGAGGCAGAGCTCCTTGCTGCGACAAGACGAAGGTGAAGACCGGTCCATGGAGCCCAGCAGAGGATTTGAGGCTTATGGATTTCATCCAAAAATATGGTCACACCAACTGGCGCGCTCTGCCTAAACAAGCCGGTAATTTTAATTATATTTTTCTCTCCTTTTTCATTTCTTCTTCCAAAAACATAGGAAAAAAGTTAATGTTGTTGTGTGATCTTCTCATCCGTTTTAAATCTACTCTTTTCAACTTCATCAAACCACTAAATTTTAGCCGAATAGTAGCAATGATCATTTTTAATTTCTGTTTGTTTTTAACATTAAATTTTAATTTCTTTTTAATCTTGGAACCACGTACGTAATTTCATTATTTCTTGCATTTTGAACTTATATGAATTAAACATGAAAGTTATTTCACATTCAAATTTTGATTGTGAATGGCAACAAACATCACAACAGATCAAGCGCAGCATAATAATTCATTAAAATAAGAATATCGAGGGGGCTAGTTCCATATTATTAGAAAATGTTGGAATTAAATAAAGAATAAAGGAATGTATGAATAGTTGGCTACTTGTAGTTAAGTAATATTAATAATCAAATGCATGACGGAATCTCTTCCTCCGATTCCGATCCACTCATAAGGTGATAATTGTTTTCTTCACGAGCAATAGGAAAATTGAAGACTAAACGACGTGGTTTGAAGTTAGACAAGTAGTTGGGGGATTAAGTCGCGGGTCATCACTCATTAGTTATGAAGTTAACATTAATGTTATTCTTAATTAATTAGGATTTAATTTAATTAATGTGGTGGCGCAGGTCTATCGCGATGTGGAAAGAGTTGCCGCCTGAGGTGGATTAATTACCTAAGACCTGACGTCAAACGAGGCAACTTCACGCCCCAAGAAGAAAATACCATTATCCAACTTCATCATTCCTTTGGAAACAAGTACTCCTCGACAGTAACTCACTAACCCACGTTTCTTTTTTATTACTTCCTCCCTTTTTTAATGAGTCTCATTTTTCATTAACTATACATTTCAAAAATCTAAAGTAAAATAACGTGAAACTTTCCATTTTATCCTTATAATTTAATATTTCTTCTGATTTTTTTTAATTGTCCTATCGAGAATAAATTATTGTTCTCTTTTAAGAGTGCTATTGCGGGATTTGAGATTAAAATGATTTCAAAAGTTATTGAAAATGTAATTATTAGACTTTGAAAATAATAAATGGGTCTCCTACTACTTCCTTCCTTGATTTTGTAATTTTTCTCAATAGGACACTTAAACAAATCAGAGGGTGTACATATTATCTACTTTTTTTAAGTTTTCCATGCTATTAGTAATAAGAGTAAATAGAGTAAATTATCAATTTCCTTAGTACGCGCGTTTTTATGACAGAAGACACTTATTTAAAAATGGAGGGACTAATTAATTCTTTATTTGGAATCGAGTCAAAGATCTGAATTCAATACCGAATCTTTGTGAAACCGTCTCACTCAACTTGTAATCCTTAATTTATTCAACCTAGCTAATATTAATCTGCAGGTGGTCCAAGATCGCATCTTGTCTGCCGGGAAGAACTGATAACGAGATCAAGAACGTGTGGAACACACATTTAAAGAAAAGAGTAATGAAGGAAAGTGCTAGTGTCGATGAAAAACCACTCGACAACGGAGGGAACAACCTTCACAAGCCTAACGAGAAACCCGACTCTCCATCATCATCTTCCTGCGTGTCGAATTCATCATCCCCCTCGCCTCACAGCAGCCCTAAACAAGAAGCTGCATCGGTATTAGGAGACGATGTTACGACGTCGCATTTCGACGGGGATTTCTGGGAAGTTTTGGAGTCACTGGACCCACTACAGCCCACCAAAACACCAGACTTCGAAATCGAAAAAAATTTAGAAGAAGTCGAAATTGGCAAGTGGTTGAAAGTGTTGGAAAATGAACTTGGACTAGTTAATGATCATAATGATGACGGTGATTGTTCGCATGAACCAGAAATAACAACTGCAGCATTTGTGGATTTTTCTGCGACATGGCCTTGCTCTCCTGCGCATCACTATCTTGGCATCTAGAATTTAACTCTCTCAAATTTCGACATATTTTACTTTTTTTTTTTTTTTTTTTTTTGGTGACTTTTACGAGGTTTAGAAATGATCGTGCATGTACACTGTACCCTAAGTCTTAAGTCTTCGTTTACGGTTTTGTTTTGGTTGCGATAATTTGCAACCAACACAAAAGACATGTGTCTCTATTTTCCCTCTCTCTCTTTTACTCTTTCTTTTAAACATTATCCATATGGTAAGTGATGACTTGCCGAAGCTAGTTAGGTGACCGGTGGGCGACAATATTCCCCTCCTTTTAAGTAGTCCTTGATCCTATGTTTTAGATGCTATTTTCTTTTTTATTTTAGTTTCATCAAATGTATATCAATTATGATTTGATGATGTGATGATATTGAAATGAAATATTACTATATTATGAATAATACATTCAAGTGTTGTTCACTAGTTTTTTTCCGTCAATGTTAAACATATAGAATATTCGCCTAAAAGTGAATTATAAAAATATTGGGGCAAAAATATAATGGTTAATTATTAGACTGTCCATAGTGATTGAGACACTAAGATGTCTCAATCTTCTATGGGGTCAAGATGGGGACAATCACTTGCAATGGATTGTCTCTATATATGTCTTTATTTAATTAGTTTCTGAAATTCGACTTTTTCATTAATTTTAATTAAGATCCAAAAATTACATTAATTGAAATAAAATAAAAACATTAATGCGAAAATTACATTAATAAAAATTACACGACTAGCTAGTCCTCATTTTGTAGAGGTCCAAATCATACCCAAATGTGTTCGGTCAAATCATGAGTAAGCCGAGTGTGCTTTCTTGCATCTCTCAATTCTTCATCCCGTCGGAGATAAGTTTCAAAAGCTATCGAAATGGCCTACCTAGCTACACCACTACCGCTATAGACGACGTTTCATCCATGTCGTCCCTCCAATTTAGAGCATCTTCTCTCTCATTTACGATAATCATGTTGTGTACAATAATGCAAGTAAACATGATATTCCGGAGGTGCTTCGTATACCACATCCGAGTCAGGTTTCTGATTATTCTCCATTGGGCTTGAAGAACTCCAAATGCTCGTTCGATGTCCTTCCTTGCTGCTTCTTGCATCTTCTTGAACCTTGCCATCTTCAGGTTCGTTGGGATAGGAGGACTCTTTATTAGTGTTGGCCTAGAAGAGTAGATCTCATCGGTCGAATAGTATCTCTTGTCGTAATACATTCCATTCACGCTTAAATTGACCGGCGGAGCCATGTCCTCAAGAACATCAGCAAATGAGGGCGAATGATTGAGGACATTGATATCGTTGCTGGAGCCGGCCACCCCAAAAAAAGCATGTCAGATCCACAGATCCGATGACGCCACCGCCTCGAGAATTAAGGTTGCCTCCCTCTTGATCTCCCCGTGTATATGCAGCCGCCCACGCTTTGGGGCAATTCCTCCATGCCCAATGCATACAGTCAAGGCTTCTGAGAATTCCTGAAAAGTCGTGCCTCTCCTCGTGCATTTGCAGCAGCCGAGCGTTGTCTTCAGAGCTAGGCTTCCTTAAGTACGTGTCCCTGAAATACTCGATGACAACTTTGCAAAACTTCCAGAGGCATTGTCGGCTCGTCGTATCTCCGATCTTCAAATACTCGGCGAAGACATCCGCTGCATCATCGGTGGCTAGTTGTCGAACCGCCATCGTGCATTTTTGCACGGACATTAACCCCCATTTCCCGTTGCATCTCTTCTCTCAAGGAAATAGCGAACGTTGGCCTCCAATGTGATGCAAATGCGCATAAAAACAAATTCTTATGCATCCGAAAACGGCGTCAAAAAATGAAGGACCATTTGTGGGGTTGTTAGCAAAGTAGTCGACTTCTAGCTGTTTGCATGCCCTCTCACGATCGTGGTGAAGACGACACGTCTACTTCTTCTACTTTGTGGCAACGTGTCGAAGTACAGCTTGTTGCATATCATTAACAAGCGAGCAAATCTCGTAGTCGGTACCTTGAGACTATATTCCTTGTAGGAAATTGAAACGCTCGAGGATGACAACACTTTTTTGGCCGAAAATAGAGAGAAAATGGAGAAGAAGAATAAAGTTTGTGTGAGATTAAAGGGTGGAGAAGAGTTATATTTATAGTGAAAAATTTGAAAAAACAAAACAAAACAAAACAAAACAAAACATATATCGGCATTTTAGCCGTTGGCCAACGGCCATTTAAAAAATTCGACCGTTTGCGGTCTGATTTCTTTTTTTTTTTTTTATAATTAGGCGTGTGCATTGCCAGTGCCGCCTGCAGCGTGCTGTCTCGAGGATTCGGCTATTTGGAGCCCGCTATCAAGACAACAACTGTGGGCAGCCTTTCTATAGTTATATGTGTTTCAGCTGAGTCCTGTGACTATTAATTTGCTACTATTAAGATTTGTATACATGTGTTCACTTACTAAATATGTGAGGATTAAAGTACTACTACTTGAGTTTCAAGCGAATCAGTCCTTTTATTTGAACTACAAGCTATTGATTGGCTATATGCATTGTATACAATGATATCTCTATGTGTGTGTGTGTGAATTCTGATCTTTCTTTAATGGGCAAAAATAACATGAAAGTTTATTTATATTTATGCCTGCCCTGTGAGCGATCTCATTCCCTCGTGGAGTCGTGGGTCGTGGGCTATGCTTAACTAGAGATAATTATTTGGGTCTTCACTTTTTATGGTCTGTTAGGTAAAGGAAAATTCTAAATGTAACCTCAATTTTACTCTTTATAGCCCGTAATTTAATAAAATAATAAAGATAATAATAAATTTACTATTGTAACCCTGTAGCCCCCATATTAAAATTTTCATAAAACAAAAAACCTTTCATCCAAATAAAGTCACAGCCAACGAGCGAAATCTTCGAAGCCTTGCAGCATAATTCTCTTCAGGCCTACCTCACGAACATCTATTTCCTCAAGATTGTTGGGGCTTTTGATATTATATGTATTGTTTTCAAATGAATTTATTTTGTGTCATGTGCACAAAGCACAAGAAAAATGAATAAAGAGAACAAAAAATCTGAATATTTATGTTTAATCAATTTTGGGGAAGTTATGTGAGTGTGTAATGCGTCGTGACCTTTCAATATCCACAAGCCACAGCCATGGAAGTTCAATCAGACTCCATAGAGAGATGTTGCAAGGTTTTGACGATTTCAAAATTTTTGAATGGGTGTGACTCCAAATCGCTTAGATTTGCAGAAGAATTTTTGAGATAATTGTGCTTTCCACCACCAAAAGTTATTGGAGTCTTGGGATTGAAAGCTCCGAACTCTTATCTTCGTCCCTCTTCAAAATTAGGTTTTAAAGTTTTTTGAATGGGTATCTACGATTTATTGGATGAAAGAAAGTTCATTTATTTTTATGAAAATTTTAATTTGGGGGTTATAAGGTTACAATAGTAAAATTATTATTATTTTTATTATTTTATTAAATAAAAGGCTATAGATAGTAAAATGGGGGCTATATTTAGAATTCCCCTTAGGTAAAACAATTTGGGTCGCACTTGATTTTGAAAGTGTACTACATAAGAAATTAATTTGTAGAACCTAAAAAATGTGTCCAATTAAGTTAGTCACGGATGATTAAATTTTCTTTTTGAAACGGATAATTACCATTTTTCAGTTTTAATTTGTTCCTTTTACTTTTTTTTTTTATATCATGGAAACACGCAGCCGCTACCTTCGGTGCGTACTAGGTAAACCCCCGTCCCTTGTGCAATAGCCTGCAAACTACACACGTCAGGTAAACCATACTTTTCAAGTACAGGTGTGACAGGCTCTAGGGGTGAGCATTCGGTTATTCGGTCACCGAACCGAACCGAATTGCAAAAACCAAATTAAAACTGAAATATATAATAAATAACCGAATCCGAACCGAACATGGCTAAAACCAAACAAAACCGAACCGAAATATTTCGGTTCGATTTCGATTAAAATCAAATAAACCGAAATAAATACACAATATATTTTCTACATTTTAAATAAGTAATTAACATTCAATATTCAAGATTCCAAATTCGCAAAAAGTAATAATCCAAATTCTAAAATATCTTTAACCAAACATAAATAAATTAGTGATGTTTGTTGATGTTGTGGGTCTAAAATTCCAAACATCTTAAGCAAAACATAACCAAAATTCCAAAATATATATATAAAAATTAATATAATCATTTTAATTTTTAAATATATATAAAAATTAATAAATTATTAAATTAATTATTAATTCGGTTCGGTTTTCGGTTAACCAAATATTTTTTTTTTCAAAAACCATATCTAAACCGAAAAACCAAAAAGTTCAAAATTCAAAACCAAAACCAAACCGAATTAGTATTTCGATTAGGTTCGACTCGGTTTTAAAGTTTTAACCGAATTTTGCTCACTCCTAACAGGCTCGACCTATAGAGGCACTTCGTGAGGTTCGAACCTGAGATCTCTCAGTCTCAGGCACTCACTTTTATCACTAGGTCATCCCCAAGGGGATTTGTTTCTTTTACTATATTCTAGGGGTGATGTTATATAATCCATATTTTTCTTTTCATACTCTTATTAAAAAATAATAAAGCTATTAATAGATGTGGTATTTTATCTCAATAGCCACCAAATCAAATTACTAACGAAAAATAATCTCATCAATCATCATTATAGCCCTGGATATCTGAAGAAAAAATGATGCAACTTCGGAGTTGCAATAACATATTTTCATTTTCATTATATGAATAAAGATTTTCGAATTTTAAAATGTGAGGCTATAGGAATAAATCTATCAACAGTTAAACTACCTGCAGTAACAGTGAGCTGCAGCGGGGCTGTCTCTAAGGGGTGTCTCTTTCTAATTTCTGAATTTGTATCTTACATTAATTTTAATAAGAAAATTCTAATTTCATTAATTTAAATAAAAATAATACATTACTAGAAATTAAAAAAAATACATTACTAGAAAAGGTTTAAATTACTAGAATAAAAATTACATTACTAGAAATTAAAAAAAAAAAAAACATTACTAGAAATATAAAAAAAAACTTAGCTATTGGTAGGGGAAAAAATAACTACACCCATCCTCGACGTCGCTTAACGTCGGCAACCATCATCATATGCAGAGTATATCTCCTGGGCATTCTCGATGACCATGTCGTCGGAGGCACTGCTAGGCCTTTTCTTCGTCGCCTTGTCGTAAGCGATCATCCACTCCTTCACCCATGTGGAGATTCCCCCGAAAAAACTCTTCACTGCCTTTGAGTTGAGGTCGTCGACGAACAAGGCGTTGTACCTCTCCGCCACTTTCCCCCAGTACGCATCGCCATGTTGATCTCTGTCGAGAATGGAGTTGCACGTCTTCTCTTTCCAGATCTGGGCAACAGCAGTGCCTTGTTCAACCGTGTAAGTGCGCCGCTTCGTCGGTGGTTTGGCGCCGGCGGTCGGAGAAGGAGGAGGGACGTTTGTGAGGGTGAAATCGGCTCGTGCCTTACCCTTTCCTTTGGCCCGTGCCTTTCCCTTTCCTTTGGCATGTGCCGCCTCGGACGAGGGACTGTCTTCTTCGCCCATGACAGTGTGGAAGGACTCGCCGACGGACGAGTTGAGGTTGATAGAATCAAGCCCCGTCGGCGTATATCCTCCGTATGCACCGTCGTCGGCCATTTCAGGGGGACACCACGACGACGACCATAGATTATTTGAATCCATTTATGAGAGATGATTGTGTGAAAGAGGTGTGGAAAAAAAGAGAGAATTGTGTGAGAAAAATAGAGAAAAATGGTGTGAATTAAGGTGATATTTATAGATAAAAAAATAAATAAAAAAAAATTAAATCGGCTAAGTAGCCGTTTTATACCCGCTGGAGTTTCAATATATCCGTTGCCTTTTTTTTTTTCCGGTCAGACACGTGCAATGTATGCGCCGTATTTTAAAAAGAAAAAAAGAAAAAAGTCCAACGCGTGCAATGCATGCGCCGAATCGAGACAGTCTCGAGCTGACGAGACAGGCTCGAGACGGAGGGAGCTGCAGCGACCGTCTCGTGGGCGGCGGTGTCTCGAGCCGGCGGAAGGAGACGACCGCTGCAAGAAGTCTTAATTAAACTATGGTGAGAGAAAGGAAAAAAAAAAGTAAATATATAGAATCACCGATGAATAAAATTCTCAATGAAAAACTCGTGCTAAAACTAATATGGGCTTAAATAAAAGTTCGGGCCCAATAATATATGACCATGGCTCAAATCCATTCGAATCTAGAGTAGTATTTATTTTAATTTGTTTTTATGTTTTTATGTTTTTTTCCTCAGAAACCCATTTAGGTTAGGTTTTGATTTTGAGAGGGAAATCAGTCTACCTTCAGCGATGGGTAAATCCAAAGATGATCACAAGCGCAAAAGATCTTCTTCTCCGCGAGGTGCCTTTTTTTATGTTTAATCATTAAGTTTTGCTGGTTTTATTGCGCGGCGCTGAATTTGCTAAAACTGCGTATTGTTGTGCAGATGAATCGAGAAGCAAAAGGCGTAGAAGTAAGGACGATGATAAGGAACACAAGTCCAGTAAGAAGTATAAATCTCATAGTTCTTCCAAGCACCGTTCTCGTAAAGGTATTTCCTCCTCCTAATTCAAGTTTAAATTCGATTATATTATTGTTTAGAATTTCACTCTTTTGTTAATTTTACATCTTCTTCTTCAAATTTAAGGTTATTCTGACTAATGTTTATAGCTAATCTTAGGGTTATGAAAATTGTCCTGTCAGAACAAAATTCCATATGGCATCATACAGTGTGTTTCTTTTCTTTCATTTTTTCGCTAGCTGGATTATGTCGCATGTTTCTCCAATATCTGTTTGCTTGCTGCTGCAGCTCGAATATATTTGTGTTCGTTACTTTAAGTTGAAGTGTGTTTTATGTAGTATGATTATGATTTATTTTGCCGAATTGGCTTACTGGTTGTGATGAATTCGAATATTGTATGACATTGATCAATTCGTGTTGCTTCAGAAGAGAAGTCTAGTGCGAAGCGCAAGCATAAGGATAAAGACCACAAGCGTGATAAAGTTTCAGTAAGTTTCCCTTCCAAGCTCTGTAGCTAAGAAAGGTGATAGTGAGCCCATATATGATACATAGACACTCAGAGTTTGAAAGTCACACAGAGTAGGGTCTTTTGGTTTAAGTCGGAGGTTGATTGATAGATGATGGTGTCGATTTAGGCTGAAACATTTGTTGTTGTCTGATTGATCTGAAACTTTTTAAAAGGATATTCTACATTTGTATGTAATGGTTATCTATATGCTAATTATTGCGAACTCAATAGATCCTTTTGTAGTGTTGAAATTGACATGGAAGTAATTGTAATACATGCTTTTAGGTATAGTGTAGCGAGTTTTGGGTCACTACATTGTCTCAATAAGTTCATCATGCACTACATGGAGTATTTTGTAAAACAAAAATATGTGCCCTTTTCTGTTGGACATGATCCTCATTCCTCATCATCAACTTGTGTGCAAAATGTGATCACTTGAGGTTTTTCTTGTGATCGCTTGAGGTTTTTCTTGTAGTGAAGTTTGATCATGGTCATCTGTTTAGTTGATAGAAAATTTGACTGCTGCATAAGTTGTGACGCATTTTGTGACCTCCTCACAGAAACTGCAGATCCAAGAATTGACGGGTGATGATTACTTCTCCAAGAACAACGAGTTTGCAACATGGCTAAAAGAAGAGAAAAGGAAGTTCTTTGCAGATCTATCTTCAGATGATGCACGGAGTCTGTTTTCGGAATTTGTGACAGAATGGAACAACCGAGAGCTTGAACCCCAGTACTATGAAGGAATTGCTACTGCACCACGGACGTCACACAAGTGGAACATTAAAAAGTAGTAGTATAATTTTAGTGTAACGTAGCTCTAGGTGATGATCTGCTATGTACTAACGATCAGAAGTCATACAGGCTGCACTGGCTTTTTCATTCATGTTCATGTTCATGTTCATGTTCGTGTTCGTGTTCGTGTTCACGTTCACCTTCAAATATACATGCCTACAAAAATGTCTAGTCATGCTCTGTACTTTGTGCCACTTGTATTTGTACTCCATTGAATTAGTATGTGCTCTAGTATGCGAGTGGAGGAAGCAGAAGCGATGGGTATGTCTGAAGCTTTATCTTGTATCGTACAATTGGGATATACCCAAGTTGAGTTACATATAGCAAGCTTGTTTGTGATGCTATTTCTTCCCAGAAGCCGGATTGCGCTCGAGTTCGGATTTTAAAGTTTGTTTTTAAAAGTAAGCTTGTTTGTCGCCAAGTCAGTTACATGGCTCATCACATTGCATTAGCAACTAGACATTACGAGCCCTTCTCCTTTGAGTTTGAGCCTCCGACTCCTGTGGTTGACATTCCTATCTTTTCTTATTCTCAATGATATTGCTATATTTTCCTTAAAAAAATTAAAATTAAAATAAAAAATAGGGCGGAGATAATCCTGATCTGATTTGTTTCAAAAATGTCTTGAACTTCAACAGTTCAATAAAAAGTTCGAAATATTGAGCTTGTCCTAAAAACGTCCTCACTTTTTCCGTTAGCATAACAACACATATTTTTGTGATTTATTGAATCAAGCACGCGGCTCATATTAATAAATAGGTCCAATCTTTGAAATATTAACCTGTAACAAGTCATCTGGATAACAAAAAATAAAATAAAATTGAAACCTCAAAAAGTAGAATTAAAATAAATCAAAATAAAAGGATAAAAATCTAAACTCTTCGCCGAGATCGTCAATTTAGGTTGTCTGCAACGCTATTCGAGTGGGGGTGCTCGAGACCACATCGAGCACGGGGTGGCTCGAGCACCCCGCGTGGCAGACGGCACGAGCTCGAGGCGTGCCCGAGCGCTCGAGACGAGCTCGAGTCCGACGCGTGCTCGGCACGCGCGAGCAGTTTTGGAAAAAAAAAAAAATTACGGCGCGTGCATTGCACGCGCCTAACGTATATATTCGAAAAAATTATGCCCGTTGCGGCAACGGCTATGCCGTGTTAATTTTTATTTTTATTTTTATTTATTTTTTTTATTTTCTTCACCTATAAATACCACCACACTCTCACTTATATCTCACACCATTTTATCATCCTCTTTCTCTCTCAAATTCAACTTAAAAAAAATGTCTTCATCGGAGGAACTTATTTTTTCCGATTCGTCGGAGGAATATGTCGAGGGCGGCACCGACGACGAGGTGCTGGAGATGATGGCGGACGTAGATCGCTACATGCGTGCACACCAAGCGGAGCAAAAAAAGAAGAAGAAGAGGGCGCGAGACTTCGTCGACCGCGACCGAGAAGCGGCGTGTGCGATCCTCCACGCCGACTACTTCGCCGACCACCCCACCTACGGCGAGCAGTTTTTCCGACGCCGTTTTCGGATGCACAAGCATCTGTTTTTGCGCATCTGCACAATGTTGGAGGAAAACGTCCACTTCTTCACGCATCGACAAGATGCACTCGGGCGATGGGGGCTAACGGCGGTGCAAAAATGCACGATGGCGGTGCGACAACTGGCGACCGGTGGTGCTGCCGACTCGTTCGACGAGTATCTGAAGATCGGAGATAGCACGGGCCGGCTTTGCCTCAAAAAACTTTGTCGGGCAATCATCGACCTCTTCGGCGAGCGGTACTTGAGGAAGCCCAACGCTGCCGACACTGCGCGTCTGCTCCAAATGCACGAGTTGAGGCATGGGTTTCCAGGGATGCTCGGAAGCCTGGATTGCATGCACTGGGAATGGAGGAACTGCCCAAAAGGGTGGGCGGGTGTCCACACTCGCGGCGATCACGGCGTGCCTACCTTAATCTTGGAGGCGGTGGCGTCGCAAGATTTGTGGATCTGGCATGCCTTTTTTGGGGTTGCCGGCTCCAACAACGACCTCAACGTCCTCAACCAGTCGCCCTTGTTCACCGACGTGCTTGAGGATAGAGCTCCACCGTGCACCTTCACCGTCAACGGACATCGCTACGACAAGGGGTACTACTTGACCGACGGGATCTACCCTTGTTGGCCTACCTTGATCAAATCGCCAAGGGTAGAAACCGACCTAAAGACGGCGAGGTTCAAGAAGATGCAGGAGTCTGCCAGAAAGGACATAGAGCTAGCCTTTGGAGTGCTCCGAGCCCGATGGGGAATAATTCGAGCTCCGGGTCGGTGCTGGTACTAGAAGCATCTCCGAGACATCATGTTCGCGTGCATTATTTTGCACAACATGATCATCGAAGACGAGCGGGAAGATGTGGAGAATTGGAGAGAGGACTCCGACTCTCCATCCAGTAGCGGGGTACAGTTGCGGACAACTCCGATCTGCTTTCGGCAATTTATGCAACGGAATGCCGACTTGAGTGATCAAAAAAAGCACCATCGGCTTACCAATGATCTCGCCGAGCACCTCTACCGGAAATTTGGACCTCTACGGGAGTAGTCTAGCATTTTTAATTAATGTAATTTTTTTTTTATTTTAATTATTCTAATATGTTAGTTTTTTTTTAATTAATGTAATGTTTAATGTTATTTTTATTAATGAAATTTTATGAATTAATTTAATAAATGAAAATGGGGAATTTTTTAATATTAAAGATAGAGCACCCTTAGAGCACCCTTGCGTTGCAGGGGTAGAGTGCTCTAAGGGTGCTCGAGTGCTAGAGCACCCCTTAGAGCACCCTTAGGGTGCTCTAAGGGATGTGGATTGCCTTAGAGCCACCACTCCACCACCACCATCTCATTCGAGTACAATTTTAAACTCTTCCGTAATTATAAATTGCAAAACCTCACTTCGATATTACCTTCGCACTATTATTCAAACCCTCTTTTCTTCGAACACAATTTACGATGATTTTATGCTGGTTAGGCACCACAGCAAGAAGCAGCTCTCACCTTTCAAGTTTGAGTCTTCCTTCATCTTTGAAAAATTAATAAAATTTTGATTGATTCCAGAATTTTAGACTGACCTCACATGAGTTGGAAATAGTTTATCATAGAATTTTATATCAGCTCACATGTTAGGAAACTGATTTTATTTCGTAACTGACGTTCATGAATGATCAAGAAGGAAAAGATTCAACAAAGCTAGAGATCGAATTGACCGTATGTTCAAAGTCAAGAGATCAGTGTTTATTGATGCTCAGAGATTCAACTTATGACAGGTCTCAAACTGAAGGAGAACTTGAAGACTCAGTCTAAGTCATTCAAGCAGACGACATAGTTAGGTTGATTGAGTAATTGACACTTCCCGATGGTACTCAGAAGTTGTGCAGAAGTGTTGTAGAAGTCTTGTGTCAGAGCTGAGGCATTGATCAAATTCAAATTCAAAAGAGTACAAGGCCATGTGGACAAATAGAAAGTCTACAAAGTGCATTTCCTCATTTAAGCCGACAACAACATTCATCCCAGGCAAAGGCAGCTTGCTGCAATTCCTCAAAAAAGCTACAAAACAAAATTAATGGGATGAAGCCATAATTCAAATGTTCGAGTCAAACAGTCTTCCAACGACTAATTGTACTCTCTGCCTATAAATAGAGGCATTCAACAAGGAAGAAATGAATAAGAATACTTTATAGAGATTACACACGATCTCAAGCACTTCAAAGCTAGAAATCTCCCTCTAGAAGAAATCGTAGTTCTTCAGAGTTGTAGCCTAGAAACACCTACTTTGTTCTAGCCTAGATTAGTTAAATCTCGAGACTTATTGTATATCGAGTTTCATAGTTGGAAAAAATCCTAAAACCCTTTTGTGGTTGTTTAGGACTTGAGTGTTCTCTTAATTAAACTCACTAGGTTTCTCTGAACCGTAATCAGAGACTAGGTCTTATTGGAACTTGTAATCCAATTATAGGTTGTTTTGGAATCTGTAATCCAAGTGTTACCCTTTTATAGTGGAGTAAACTATGTGATTTGGATCCGATAGTTACTGGATTCGTTGGGTGGACTCCCAACCGAAGACATATGAGTTTTGACTCTAAACCTCATTAATTTCTTATGTTAATTTATTGTAAGCATTCATAATTTGACTAAGTAATCTTTGGTAACTTGATCTTGTCTTTGCATAATATAATTTTCAAGAATTAAAATACGAGTTAACAAAATCCACCACATTCCGCATTGCACTCAAACACTCAATCAGCAGATTTCAATTGACCCTCAGTTAGGGAAGCCAACTAACAGAGTTTTACAATTTAGAGTTGACCAAGTTAAATTTTTTTTTGAAAATCTTACACGTGGATTCTCCTCTCCTCTTTACACCTGTAACTCGTACCAGGACCATCACTTCAAATGCTCAACCATAAAATCATCATATTCATATGTAAAATGCAGAAAGGATCCCAACAATCAGGCGGTGCAATGCATTAATATAGTATCTTAAATTGATACAACCTCCTCCGGAACTATTTGTCGTTTGTGCTATTATGCACACACAAATAAGGAATAATATAATTTATATTATCTAAATATTTAATTGTTTATCTAACTATTTAATTGTTACATGTGATATTTTTTTCGGAATATTTATTGTACTACTTCAAAAGCATAATAGTCAATAAATAATAACTAAGATTATTTGAGTTTCTTTAATAAACTACTACTCCCTCTCGTTCAAGAAGTCTTATTTTGCCCATTTCAGGTGTCCCGTTGAAGAAGTTCCATTTTTCCATTTCGGGTGTCCCGTTGAAGAAGTCCCATTTCCTTTTTTGGCAAAAATTAACACTTAATCCTACCCAATTAAACACCCCTAAGCCCAATATATGTCGGCCCACTACCTTAACCCAACTCTACTAAACCCTAGCCTATACACTCAGTTTCCCTCACTCTCCGCCTCACCACACACTGCTCTCTGCAACTCCTCTTCTCACTATTCATCTTCCTCCTTCTTCTCTGTTTCAGATTCCACCGCAACCATGCCACCAAGTCACCTGTAATTCGCCGCCCCCTTGCCGACAAGCTAACCTGAGCCATGGGCTGGTGGCGAAAAGGTCTTCCGGCGGCGGAGGTGATAGTGGAATGCTCGGAATCTTCCTGCCTCGATTGTTCAGGGTGAGATCCTTCTTTTACTGGCTATTTTGATCAGTAGTTATGTGTGTTGGTGTTGATGTGGCTGTGTTGGAAGAGCTCAGTGTGGTGTGGTATGATTTTGGTACTGAAATGATATAAATTTCCTCACACTGTGCTTAATTTAGGTTATGGATACATCTATGATTCTATAATTTGTATGAGATGTTAACCACAAAAGCTTCTTGCTGCCTTGCATTTGCATAATTCGACTGCCTTACAATGTTTGTTGCATTTGTTTACACCTAAAACATGATACAAAAAGGACTGCATACACATGTTTTTATGGCATAAACACAAAAAACAAAAATCTTTATTGTTGGGAAATTTTTTAGTAAGAGTTTTGATGAATTCCAAAACCAACTGACCCCAACCGAGTAGATGTTGCCAGTTCCTAATGATAGCTGTTAGGCTCGCTGTTTGAGCAATGTTAAGGTTTTATCTTTACAGATCTCCAACTGAAGACGGCAACAGAGCAACACTCGGATACAACCCCGGATGAAAGATCGGATGAGAAACATCAGTTACAAGACTGCCTGATGAGAGAGCTATGCTTTTTGACAGCTGAGAGTTCAAGCCAACTGATCAGTTGGAACATCAGCTATAGAATGCCATCCGATAAAGAGAAAGTTTCAAGAAGGGGGAAGTTATAAAGAAGTCTCAACATGAAGTTCAAAGTCAGCTGAGAGTTCAACGGTTCAGACAGAACATCAGCTGAAGACCACTCAGATAAAGATCAAGACTTTCAACCGACTAACCGAGGTTGACTGTCAGAAAGGTTTGAATTTGAATTTCAAAAGGAAGTCACATGAGGGTTTGACCGTTCAGTCATTACCCCATTTGGCCCAACACAAGGCTGTCTCAGATGGAAAGCAGAAGAACTCAGATGCCATATCGGGAAAGTCTGCAGAGATGAGAGACAAGCCATCGCTTTCAACGATCAGAGATCAACAGCTCCTCCAACGGCTAGTTGATACTTTCCGCCTATAAATAGAGGCCCTCATCCATTATAAGACTCAGATATAAGACACACACGCGAGAAGAAACCTGAGAGCAAAAAGAAAAGAGCAATATTCTTCCCGAGCTGAACTGAATCTCTTAGAACATCACTTGTTGAGGGTTCTAGAGTTAGATAGTTTTATTTGTGTCTTTAGATCGAACCTTGAGAACATCACTTAGTGAGAGTACGTAGAGAGTTAGATCGCAGCTCACCTTCTGTTTGAGCTTTTAGTTGGAAACATATTTTCTCTTTCACCTGAAAAGGTTTAGGATTCTACTCTTCCTGCAACTGAGTAGCTAGGTCGTTTAGTACCCGTAAACTAAACTGTAAGGTTGATAAGTACCTGCAAACTTATCCATAACGGTTGCTCAGCCCGCGTAAGCTGAGTGGTTTGTCCAGAAGAACTTGGAAAGAGTTGTGTGGACTCACGACTCCCCGTATACGTAGGAGGGTTATCTCCGAACCACGTTAAATCCTATGTGTCTGTGTTTATTTTTATTCAGTTACTTATTGCATTTTTAACTGACCAAACTAACCGGCATACAAACTGCATATCTGCACATTCTCAACTGTTTTGGTTTTTGACCAACCATGCATAAAAGCGTGAGTTGTTTTAACGAGTTTTAATTTCCACCACATTCCGCACAGCCTCACTCTTCCAGCTGAGGTTGCTTACTCAGCTGTGAGATTCCAACTAAGTCCGTTTTACTCGGTTGAAGTAATTTTTAAGGGTTAAGTTTTAAAATCCTAACTGGTGTATTCCCCCCCCCCCCCATACACCAGTAACTCGTTTTGGGACCATCAAGTGGTATCAGAGCAGTGGTTCAAAAGATTGCTGACTCTGTTTCACAAGGTGTGAATTCGAGAAATTTTCTTCAGTGGTCAACTGAACAGATCTTTTCACGCTAGTGCATATTTGCTTGCATATCAGTTCTGTTTGTTGTGTGCAGATGGACGTCAAGGACAAGATCGTCGTCATGTTCTCAGTAGTCAATTATACATCATGGAGAACACGGATGAAGAAGATCTCGAAGCATCATAGGATGCAACAAGTTCTCTCTTCCGGACCGATCGTCATCAAAGAAAGAATAGCTCTCACTCCCACAAATCCCAATGATAGAGATACAGTGGTGAAGTATGTGGAGAAACAGCCAGAAGACTACACTCCAGAAGAGGCCAAGGTGAGCCAGTTGGATATCTGGGCTCAGAGCACAATAATGTCCACAGTTGGACAAGATTATCTGCCTTGGATCGAGGAGTGTGAGACTGCAAAAGAGATATGGGACATCCTGGCATCGCTGAGTGAAGGAAGCGACGAGACGAAGGAAAACAAGTTTTCACATGCATGTCAAGATTTCGACAACTTCAGTCTGCGACCTGATGAGACCATCGATCAGCTAGAGCTCCAGTTTATGGACATCATCAGAAGAATCCAGTCCATCCGAAGAGGAAAATACACACTAAGAGAAATCAATCTCAAAGTGTTGCAAGCTCTACCGGCTGAGTGAGATACTTTCACCAATATCCACGAGAACCGAGCTGACCTTGGTGAGATGGGAACTGAAAGATTGTTCTCAATCTTAAAAGGAAATGAGTATAAGGTCAACAGGAAGAGATCGCAGTCCTCAGGTCAGACAAGTAGAATTGAGGATGTTGGCTCAGCCTCAAAGTCAGTTGCTCTCCGAGCTGACTACTCGAAATCGAGATCATCGAGGCCAACCAGATCGGCTGACACGACTGCAAAGGAGCAAAGCATAGAGGAACTGCAACAGAACATTGCAGCCTTGTCAAAGAAACTAGCCAACATGGACACTCGGTTCGGCAAATACAAACGATTCTACAAATCAAACCGAACTAGAGACAGCTCAAAGCCAGTCACTAATGGTTGCTTCGAATGCGGCAAGGAAGGACACTTCAAAGCTGACTGTTCAGACCTCTCAAAGAAAGAAAGGGAAGCGTTGAGGGCCAAACAATCTGCAAAGAACAAGGCCATGGTAGCAGAAGAAGCAGCTGACGATATGGATATCTTCACTGATACTGAAGATGAAGATGAGCTGACTTCTACCAACAATGCCATCAGTCAGGATCAATGCCTCATGGCACTTGGAACAGACCAAGATGATATTGAGGTACAATCTAATCCTGGTCAGTTAAATTCTTCCAATACTTCTAACATGCAGGAATCTCTGGACGATGAGTTGGAACCCTCCTGGAGTGATTTTCAAGAACTCAGTGAGGAACTGCTTCAGCAATCGGTTGAGTTTAAGAGTCTTCAAGCTCAGCTCACCAAACTTGAAGATTCCTTAACCGAGAAGGACGATCTGATAAAAAGCCAAACCGAGGAGATTGAAAATCTCAAGAGTCAGCTGAATGAAGCTAAGGCTCCAACTGATGAGGAGTTGACAAAGCAGATCAAGGAACAGCAAGGTCAGTTGAAAAATCAAGAGGCTCAGATCGAACAGCTGATAAAGAAGTCAGATGGACAAACCGAACAGATAACTGTCCTCGTCAAGGAGTTGCAAACTGAGAAGGACAATCTAATCAAGCTGTATCAGTCATCCAAGATCATAGAGAATCTTATCAGTTATAGTAGACAGATGGATGACGTGTCAGGACTTGGTTATGATGTTGTCAAGGATACTGGAATTCCACCAGCAACCTTCATCAAAGCTGTAGAAGTCACAGCTGTCGAGTCAAACACAGCTGAGTCTTCAGAAGCTAATTCAACCTTCACCTCTCAGCAAGTTCAACCGACCAATAGAATCACAACTGAGAAAGGAAAAGGAGTAGCGGATGTAGGACAAAATGTTCCATCGGTTGGGACATCAACCGAGGGGGAATGTTCCAAAAGTCAGAAGAGGAATCAGAGGCGTCGAAGGCATAATCGCAACCGAACTCAGAATCAGAACCGACCTCTGCATCAACCTCAGAGTCAACATCAGAAAGAATGGAACCGACCGCAGAACCGACAAGGGTTCAATCATCTGAATCAACAGCGGTTCCAACATCAGTTCGACCAAAGGTTCCAACGAAGTCAACCAATGAGCATCAGGTCGAACAACTGGAGATATTCATGCCATAATATGAATCATCAACAGGGCATGAACAGCTACAGACAACCCTCAGGGAGTTGGAATCAGAATCAGCCACAAAGATTCCAACATGGCGTCCGATCATTCAGACAAATCAGACAGGATAAAAATCGCCATCAAAACAGGGGGAAAGCCTCACCTCCTAAAGTTCAACATGGGAGAAATCCAACTCCTCCCAAGAAACAGAACATCACTACTAACAACAAGCCTAAGGATAACCGAGGTGTTGTTATAGTTGATGATCAAGGAAAAGTGATCTGGAATGATAAATCCATCCGAGTATACAGGAAAAAGCGACGCATAGTTCCAGGGGGAACTGGTTCTAACCCTCCAGGACCCAACTGAAATTGGGGACCTAAGCGAGTTTCTCTTTGCAGGTACAGGAGAAACAACTGAGGAAGAAGAAGGCGTCTGCTACAATGTGGGTGATGGATAGTGGATGCTCGAAACACATGACAAATCTGAAGGATTTGCTCGGAAATTTCATGGAAAAAGAAGGACCCTCAGTTACTTTTGGTGATAACTCAAAAGGTTACACCAGAGGTTACGGTACCCTTGAAACCAATCATGTTTCAATTTCTAATGTCTCTTATGTTGATGGATTGAAGCATAACTTGCTCTCCATCAGCCAATTCTGTGATAATGGTTTCTCTGTCAAGTTTGATGCACAGGGTTGCAGAGTTAAAGATGTCGGATCAAAGCAGGTGATATTGTTGGAAAATCGATCACCAACAGGGAATGTCTATTATGCTGACTGGAACAACAGCCTCCCTGACACCTGCCTGTTATCAAAGAGCAGTTCTGATGTGAGCTGGCTGTGGCACAAAAGGCTCAACCATCTGAACTTCAAAACGATGAACCGACTCACCAGACAAGAACCTGCAAGAGGCATACCTAATCGAGTGTTTTCAACAACACACATCTGCAGTGCATGCCAGTTGGAAAAGCTCGCTAGATCCTCCTTCCAGTTGAAGTCAACTCCCTCAACCGACCGAGTATTACAGCTGATCCATATGGATCTCTTCGGGCCAGTTACACCAAAGAGCATAAATGGCAACGAATATACACTGGTTGTAACTGATGATTACTCGAGGTACACGTGGACCATCTTCATGCGCCACAAGAGTGAAACCCGAGATGAGCTGCCCAAGCTGATGGATCGGATATCGAACCAACAAGAGATAAAGATCATTTCTATCCGATCAGATCGTGGAACCGAATTCCTAAATGAAACCATCATCGAGTATTGCGAGAAGAATGGAATTACCCATCAGACATCAGCCGCGCGTACTCCACAATAGAATGGAGTAGCTGAGCGAAGGAACAGAACGCTGAAGGATGCAGTCACATCCATGTTAGCCAGCTCAGCTCTGCCAAAGAGATTTTGGGCTGAAGCGATCAACACTGCATGCTACACTCAGAACCGGTCTCTTCTAACCAAGCGGTTGGGAAAGACACCATATGAGCTATGGAGACGCAGGAAGCCAGATATTTCTTATTTTCGCTTCTTTGGTTCTAAGTGTTATATTCACAACAATGGGAAGACTCAGTTGAAAACTTTTGATGCCAAAGCTTCGAAGGGCATATTTCTTGGATATGCTGCTCGAATCAAGGCATACAGAGTTTTCAACAACAGCTCTCGTGTTGTAGAAATAACACCTCATGTTAGTTTTGATGAATCTACCTTTGAGTGCAGGGAACAGTTTAAAGGACAACAAGCAGATCCAGCTGTTCCACCAGTTCTCACCAGATCGCAAGCTCTAAGGGAAAAGAACCTAGCTGAACCACTGGTTTGGGCAACTGAGGATGAGGATCCATACTCCTCTGAAGATGAATGCGAAGACCCCAGCTCATCCCAAGGGAGAACTTCAGTTGATGCTCCTCCAACTGCATCAGCATCCGAAGCCCAACCGAGTCCAGTTCAAACTAATGTCAATGTTGAGGATCCAGACTCAACAGCTGATCAATCACCAGCTCTAAAGACTCCAACTCAGATTTCGGAACAGCCACAGTTGGAAGAAGAAGGAAGACGCAACCGAAGATGGTATGAAGTCCATTCCACTGACAACATCATCGACGATCCAACCGAGGGTGTGCGTACAAGGAGCCGAGTTGCGAATCCAGAATCAACTGAAGAAAACTCCAACACTTATGCCCAATATGCTGAGGAGTTGGCAGTTCTAGAGGAGTTCGAGCAAGCTGGAGATGTTGCCATGATTTCTTGCTTTGTAGCTGATGTACCAGAACCGAAGAATGTTGGGGAAGCTCTCAACTGTGTTCACTGGACAACAACCATGCAAGAAGAACTGAATGAGTTTCTACGCAACTGTGTATGAGAGTTGGTAGAAAGACCAAATGGTGTCAAGGTGATTGGATTGAAGTGGATTTTCAAAAACAAAAGAGACGCCATTGGATTCATAGTAAGGAATAAGGCAAGGTTGGTAGCTCAAGGATACTGCCAACAAGAAGGAATCGACTTTGAAGAATCTTTCGCGCCTGTTGCAAGGCTGGAAGCCATCCGAATCTTTCTAGCTTATGCCGCACATCACAAGTTCAAAGTGTATCAGATGGATGTGAAGTGTGCATTCCTCAACGGAGATATCAAGGAAGATGTGTATGTTGAACAACCTCTTGGTTTTGAGACTAGAGATGGAAGAGTGTACAAGTTGAAGAAAGATATCTATAGTCTAAAGCAAGCGCCAAGGGCCTGGTATGACACTCTTTGTAGTTTTCTACTGAACTCGGGATTCAAACGAGGATCAGTTGACAAAACCCTGTTCACCATCAAAGTTGGAGAAGATATACTTTTTGTGCAAATCTACGTGGATGACATCATATTCGGTTCCAAGTCGGAGGAGCCGTGCAAGAAATTCTCAGCTCTCATGAAGGAGAAGTTCGAGATGTTAATGATGGGCGAGATGAATTATTTCCTTGGGTTACAAGTGAAGCAGTCACCAGAAAAGATTTTCATCAATCAGTCTAAGTATACAAAGGAGCTCATCACCAAGTTCGAATTGCAAACAATTAAGTCAACAAGGATCCCGATGAATACTAACTGGAAGATCGAACCCGGAGCTGAGGGAAAGCTCGTGGATGCCAGCAAGTATAGAGGGATCATCGGCTCTTTGCTATATCTAACTGCAAGCCGGCCAGACATATCATACGCAGTTGGAGTGTGTGTTCGGTTTCAAGTCCAACCAAGAGAAGCACACATGTTGGCAGCGAAGAACATCATCAAGTATCTGAAGGGAACTGTTAATGTTGGATTGTGGTATCCAACTGCCGATAATATCCAACTGACTGGATACTCAGATGCGGACCTAGCAGGAGATCGGTTGGACAGGAAGTCTACCTCTGGACACTGTCAATTCATGAGAAGCAAGCTGGTTTCATGGTTCTCCAAGAAACAAGTATGTGTTGCAACCTCTACAATCGAGTCAGAGTATATGGCTGCCGGAAGCTGTTGCATGCAAGTGTTGTGGCTGAAGCAACAACTGAGAGATTATGAAGTCACAACTGGACAGGTTCCCATTCATTGTGATAGCTCGAGTGCCATAGCTATCTCTCTGAATCCTGTTCACCACTCTCGGACAAAGCATATCGACATTCGTCATCATTTCATCCGAGATCATATTGAAAAGAAGGATGTGTCCATGGAGAAGATCCCAACTGAGATTCAGAGAGCTGACATCTTCACCAAACCTCTTCCTGAAGCCCGGTTCAAGATGTTATGTGATCTTCTTGGACTATTGGATCCATCAGATGAAGAGTCATCCGAGCTGAAAAGGATCCATCCGAGCTGAAGAGTCATCCGAGCTGATGAGGATCCATCCGAGCTGAAGAGTCCGATATCCATCTGAGGGGGAAGCTCAGATGAAGGGGGAATCTCAGATACGGAGCATCAACTAAAGACATCAGACATCAGCTGAACAGACGAACTCGAGTCAGCTGATGGTATGCTGCAACATTGGATCAAACGTCAGCTGAACAGACGAACTCGAGTCAGCTGATGGTATGCGGCAACTGAGAAACTCAACTGAGGTATACAGCTGATTTTGACATCAGCTGGCAGGTAACATTTATGACTGAAGGTATTATGTTCTTAAATGAGAATGTTTGAAATAAATTCAAACATTCCTGAAACTAGTCAGTTACATTAAAATAGCCATCATGTCGCATTAAAAGTAAAGTACGGGTGAGCATCTATAGCCTACTTTATAGTGCGACTGGGCTGACATGAAACTGTACACCTTCTCACGCGCTGGTTGGAACTCGGATCAACACGTCAAGTCAAAGACGGTCAACAGTCGCGTAATCTCAGCCGTTGATGGATTCGCGCCATTTAACCCCAGCCGTTGATCTCATCCGAGTCAAAGACCTATATAAGGCGAAAAATCAGGAAGATATCTCCTACTTTCCTCATTTGTGCTTATCAATTATAACTATTCATCGTCTTCCAGTTTTCTGCCTAACCCGTTTCTGCAAAGAAATCTTCTTTCCTTTCCTATATATTACCTTTGCAGTGATTATTAATGGCACCCAAAAGCAAAATAATGGCATCATCCGGACCTTCCCTCGTCCCTACCACGTATGCAGAGTCATTCGATATGTTAGTATCAAAGATTCACTTCGAGCAGATCCTCTCCGACGAGGATCTAGAGTCGCCGGTCCTAGCCCCACTCGCCAACACTCTCCGTGAGAATGGACTACTGGAATGGGCCAAGCTCTGCCCCTCCCATTTGCTCAGACGCCAAGTCGGAAAATTCTACGTCAATCTTGTTCGCCCCCTTGACAGTTCGGCGGGAGTTTCTACGGAGGTGTCGTGCCGACAAAGAGATGTTCCGACAAGGACGATACGTCGTGTCTCCTTCCCCATCGATGTGTCCGATGTCCTTCGGTACATCATACCAATCAACCACACCGCCACCGAGTTCCTGGAGAATATTACCGACGAACAAGCGGATGAATTTCTTCAGGATGCACTGATCGAGCCAGAGCGGTTGAGAAGCAACACGCAATGAACAAAGTTGAAGCCGGAACACCGCCTGCTGTTCGACGCCGTGTCGAAGGTAGTGTTCGGATACAGTGGTGCGTTCGGCGACATCAGCCGACCTAAATTGAAGCAGCTGGTGGCCCTGGAGCACCAACACCAAATCAACTGGTTCCAATATTTTCTGAACCAGTTGATGGTGGAAAAGTCGAAGATCTCCGAGACTACAACCGAGTCTGGAGAGAAGCTGCTGAGTGTGAAGGGCACGCTCAACTTCGGCTGCAAAGTCTCCGCCCTCATCCTCCTCGCAACAAAGGACCGCAACATGGTCTGGGCTGACTGCGAGGAGACGCCGCTGAAGAAGCTGTTGCTGTTCCCGACAGCCAAGAAAGCACAGGAGGTGCTGAGGAGTGTCTACACTCCTAAGGACAAGAGGGAGTCGGGAAAGCCAGTTGAGTCAACAGTTGAGGGGGAACAAGCTGCTGCTCGCCCCGCAAAATCCAAAGCCTCACGTCGTTGAGCTGACGCTGAGAAGGAGTCGACTGACGAACCTGCCCAGAAAAAGTTAAGGGTAAGGTTCAAGAAGTCCAACAAGAAGGCAGCTGAGGTGCCAGCTGACGAGCAACTGATGTTCCAGCTGATGAGTCAGCTGATGAGCCAGTTGAGGTTCCAGCTGAGGAGCAAGCTCCAGCCAAGGAGGGAGAGCAGGTCGAGTCCACACCTGCTTAGGAGCGTTCCGAATCCAGCCTCTCAGCTGAGGCCGCATCATTCGAGATTGTCCCTCGAGCCCCCGGAGCTGATGAGGTTGAGGGCATGGAGACGTCGGATGCATCCTCCTCATCTGAGGACATCGAAGATGTTACCACCTCCCCCACGGCAGGAGAGAATGCCGTACCGCCCCCAGAGCCTCTTGCTCGTTCAACCTAAAACCAAACCGAGCCAGAAATTCCGAGCTCTCAGCTCAATGCCAACATCGTGACCGCTCCTTCGGTCGATGTTGAGGAAACCATTGAACCCTCTTCCCCAGCTGAATCCCAAATTCCGAGCTCTCAGCTCGATGCCGATGTTGTGACCGACTCTTTGGCCAACATCGATGAACCTCTTGAACCCGAACCATACAATCTCACCCCCTCCCCAATCAACGAAGCGGAGGACCTGCAGGCTGTTGCTCAGGAGCACGAAGGCAGGGTGGCCTACTGCTTTCAAAAGCTGTTGGGTCTGTTCCCTGCGGCTCGCGACATGCCCATCTTCGCCACTCTGGGAACCGAGCTACTGTACCAGTTCCACCTGATTTTCAGCCACTGGTATGTCAAGGAGGACATGATCAGGGTGCTGAGCTGGGACAGGCTGAAGTCCGATGAGTCCCGTATCCGAGCCTACTTCAACTATTCTAACTTGGAGGTGGCATACAACAACCGGATCGCACTGCTCACCAGACGAATGGACCAGAGTCTGGCTGAAGGGACGGACACAAGGAGGCAGCTGGAAAGGAGTGTGTTGACTTCCTGGACAGCATGTTGGCGAAATCAGCTGACTTCCTTGACGATGTCGATGCAGCAGCCGCCGCCGCAAAGGAAGAGGAGGAAGACCTGAAGCTGTACCTGGCAAACCGTCAAGCCATGGTCACAGCTGAGCCTCTAGCTCACTCCGCTCAAGCTGAGGGAGTTGGCAGCACAAGAGGCGAAGTACCAACAACTGGTGGAGAAGAATGCCGAGCTGAAGACGAAGCTGGATGATCTCTCCTCCTCCACCAGTCAGGACTTGTCGGAGCTGAAGTCCACTCTGTTGGGACTGAAGTTGGATGTGAACGTCTTCAAGTCTTTAGCCGATTCAAATCTGGCCAAGTTCCAACAGACGCAGGATGCTGAGTGGGAGTCCCGGTTCGAGTCGCGTTGGACTGAGTTCGTTGCCTTTCAGACAGAGGTCAATGACAACCTCTCTGTTTTGAAGAAGGCAGAACAAGAGCGCCA
This sequence comes from Schizonepeta tenuifolia, assembly GCA_029490685.1. Lineage (NCBI taxonomy): Eukaryota > Viridiplantae > Streptophyta > Magnoliopsida > Lamiales > Lamiaceae > Schizonepeta > Schizonepeta tenuifolia. The sequence continues at coordinate 75,274,116 of CM055955.1, read as the reverse complement.
GGACTCCGAACTGGCAAAGAAGATGGAGCTGGAGTGTGCGGTCGATGAACTCTTCAACCGTGTTCAATCAACCGAGGCCAAACTCAACTCTCTGGACGGTTCAGTAGCAAGTCTTGTTGCTGATGCCAAAAAGGGGGAAGAGAAGGAGATGGAGGGTGAAGCACAGGAAGAAGAAGAGACCCAAGAAGAAGGAGTGCCAGCTGCTCAACCATCCAAATCTCAGCTGAGGAAAAGGAAGTCTGCTGCTGCCAAGTGAACCGAAGTCAGTGGAGCCGAAATGACTAAAGACCTGGAGCAGGCAAAGAAGATTGGAGTTTCCTACAGCTCCATAGCCGAGATCGCTGCCGAGCTGGATACTGAACTCGACGGGATAACAACCGAAGAGTGCATAGCAGCGGCCAAGGCTATGGCTGTAGAGGAGAAGGATTACATGAACCCGGACTGGATCAAAAGGTTTGCCGCCAGCCAGGCGAGGAGGGTGAACCAGTTCGAGATTGAGCTGAAGAAGGTTTCTCAGAACCTGGACCGCAACGTTGCCTCCCGCAGCCGATGCCGCATCAACAGAATCCAATCAAAGGCGGAAGCTCGGTTGAAGCAACAAAGGTTGCCTCTAAAGTCCAAGGTTGAGAGTCGGTTCAGGCATACCGATAAATGGATGCCGACCGAGTGGAATGAGGAGTGGGAGCTGTTCAAGCAGGAGTTCGTGAACGACTTCTATTACAGGAAGGTTTACGCAACTGACGACCCAAGGAGAGCGTTCAAGGAGGCGCTGACCGAGTTGCACTCAGGTGACCCGGGCATGTTCAGTCAATTCAGGAGGGCCATGATTGACGCCAACCTGGACTTGAACACTGTTCCAGTTCCCAAGAGGGTTACTTATCGGCCACCTCTTCTCCCGGATTCCAGCAACCCAAACCGCACGAAGATTGCATCTGAGGCGAGGCAGGTCTGCAAGGAGCATGGAGTGGACATTTCCAAGGAGTCACCTGCTAAGAGGGAAATTTTTGTAAGGATTTTTGGCAAGTATGGGCTACAATACTAGCTCAGTTAGTTTTCTAGCAACTGTTGTAATTTTCGGTTTTTGAGCCTATCTTTTGTAACAATCAGTTGTAATGAAAACTATTCAGTTATAAGATTCACCTTGATGAACAATCCCTCATTGTCCAAGCTCTGAATCACAAAGTCTTTTAAATACCATGTTATAACTGTGCTAACCCTTTGATGTTTTATCTTATAGACTGTTTAGAATTTCAGCTGAGATTTTAGATAAGTTAGTAAGGTTTAGATCAGTAGTGGTTTCAAGTTGTAAGTGGTTTTGGCATCATCAAAAAAGGGGAAATTGTTGGGAAATTTTTTAGTAAGAGTTTTGATGAATTCTAAAACCAACTGACCCCAACCGAGTAGATGTTGCCAGTTCCTAATGATAGCTGTTAGGCTCGCTATTTGAGCAATGTTAAGGTTTTATCTTTACAGATCTCCAGCTGAAGACGGCAACAGAGCAACACTCGGATACAACCCCGGATGAAAGATCGGATGAGGAACATCAGTTACAAGATTGCCTGATGAGAGAGCTATGCTTTTTGACAGCTGAGAGTTCAAGCCAACTGATCAGTTGGAACATCAGCTATAGAATGCCATCCGATAAAGAGAAAGTTTCAAGAAGGGGGAAGTTATAAAGAAGTCTCAACATGAAGTTCAAAGTCAGCTGAGAGTTCAACGGTTCAGACAGAATATCAGCTGAAGACCACTCAGATAAAGATCAAGACTTTCAACCGACTAACCGAGGTTGACTGTCAGAAAGGTTTGAATTTGAATTTCAAAAGGAAGTCACATGAGGGTTTGACCGTTCAGTCATTACCCCATTTGGCCCAACACAAGGCTGTCTCAGATGGAAAGCAGAAGAACTCAGATGCCATATCGGGAAAGTCTGCAGAGATGAGAGACAAGCCATCGCTTTCAACGATCAGAGATCAACAGCTCCTCCAACAGCTAGTTGATAATCTCCGCCTATAAATAGAGGCCCTCATCCATTATAAGACTTAGATATAAGACACACACGCGAGAAGAAATCTGAGAGCAAAAAGAAAAGAGCAATATTCTTCCCGAGCTGAACTGAATCTCTTAGAACATCACTTGTTGAGGGTTCTAGAGTTAGATAATTTTATTTGTGTCTTTAGATCAAACCTTGAGAACATCACTTAGTGAGAGTTCGTAGAGAGTTAGATTGCAGCTCACCTTCCGTTCGAGCTTTTAGTTGGAAACATATTTTCTCTTTCACCTGAAAAGGTTTAGGATTCTACTCTTCCTGCAACTGAGTAGCTAGGTCGTTTAGTACCCGTAAACTAAACTGTAAGGTTGATAAGTACCCGCAAACTTATCCATAACGGTTGCTCAGCCCGCGTAAGCTGAGTGGTTTGTCCAGAAGAATTTGGACAGAGTTGTGTGGACTCACAACTCCCCGTGGACGTAGGAGGGTTATCTCCGAACCACATTAAATCCTGTGTGTCTGTGTTTATTTTTATTCAGTTACTTATTGCATTTTTAACTGACCAAACTAACCAGCATACAAACTGCATATCTGCACATTCTCAACTGTTTTGGTTTTTGACCAACCGTGCATAAAAGCGTGAGTTGTTTTAATGAGTTTTAATTTCCACCACATTCCGCACAACCTCACTCTTCCAGCTGAGGTTGCTTACTCAGCTGTGAGATTCCAACTGAGTCCATTTTACTCGGTTGAAGTAATCTTTAAGGGTTAAGTTTTAAAATCCTAACTGGTGTATTCCCTCCTCCCCATACACCAGTAACTCGTTTCGGGACCATCATTTATCATTTGCATTACCTCCTACCCTTGCATTCCCAACTGCTGCATCAGTTCTTCGATGCCTTCAACTCCCTCCTGTTCTTCGAGAAATTGTATGCACTCTTTTACCAATTCTTCATTTGCACACAATGTCAGTGGAAGTTGACCTTGTCCAATTGCTGCATCCATTCCTGTGTGTGGAATTTTGTATGCATTCTGCCCCTTGACCTTCATTACTTCAAGCATGCAACCTTGAAGTGTTAAGAATACTTTGTTCAGTTTTTCTGGTTCCAAAATATCATATGCTTGCATGACTGCTTCTACTAGTTGGGGAGTGTTTAGACTGATTGATTTTTGTTGCAATGATTGTATTGCTCTGAACCACCCTAGATCATTTATATTCATGTCTGGGGAGTTTGCTGGTTGATGAATGATTCTGATGTCAAAGCCATCAGAGCTTGCAACTGCTCTGAATTCAGGGCCTGAATCTTTGATATGCGGTCTTACGTTGTCCTATTGAATGTAGATCAGTTTGCTTGCTCCTTCTGGCTAGGTTGCCTTGATTGCAGGAACTATCTGTTACAGATTTTCAGTACAATAAAAGCTATGTCAACTTAAATGCTATGTGAACTGAAATGCAATAAATGACATACTCCATTTATGAAGTTGTTTCTGATTACTTCCATGTTAATGTTCTGAACAGCTTTTAATTCCATAGTTCCTGCAGCTCTGTTTTTAGAGTTTCTTTTGGTACCATTTCAGTGAATGCGAAGAGTCCAATTTTTCCATCAAATAAAACACTGCCATCTTCATGAAATAGGTCTGCCTACTGCAGACATAAACATAACATTTTCTATGTGATTTTTTGATTGAGTAGTTCTTTGTGGCTCTACCTCATTAGGTATTAAGTAGAATCTTTTGTTTGCTTTTGTCATGTAAAATCACTTTTCATCAATGTGGACAACATTGTGCATTGTCTTGAACTGCAAATCATTGTGCATGTTCCTCTCTAATGCATGTAGTGCAAACATGAGCCTTCTTACCTGATTTGAAGCTGTAAGATGTGGTTTAATTGCACTGGTGTGAGGTTTGATCACACCTTGTCTAATCCATCTACCCACTGTTGTCTTCTTTATATCAAGGCCATCTGCCAAACTTCTTATTGTTGATCTTTATGAAAATGGCAAGGCTTTAACAGCTTCTACATCAAGAACTTTGAGAATTCTGATTGCTCTACCTTGATGTTTGTTTCTTGAATGAATGAATCCTACTGATTCTTGTTGCTGCTTTGCATCAGTCCAAATCCGATTGATTGTTTTCCTGCTGCAATTGAACTTTGCCGCTGCTTCATTCATTATCCCATGTGGCATCTTCCCATCTTGGTTGCTTTGAAGTAAAAACTGCACAATCTCATTTCTTGTGGCTGTGGACAGATCTTTACATGATTTTGGTCTTCCTACCATGTTTTTTGGGCAGTGGCTTTTGTGAAGAAGAAAGTTGGAGCAGTGTGGTAGTGATAGGAGTATTTATAAGACAACTTATGCTTTGTAATTTGGGGGGAAATTATCCTTAGTTTTTGGCTCCAATAGAAATGTAAATTTGGCTCCAAACTTGAAATTCATCTTGTAATAGTTGGCTCCAAAACTGAAATTTGTTTCCAGCCGTGTGATTCTTTATTTTAATACCAGTCAGTTGCTTTTTACTTTTTGTCTCTTTATTTTATTCATTTTAATACCTAGATGAATAGTGTAGTCTACTTTAGTCTACAGTGTTTTTCCACTCAACCTACTTTACATCAATAATAAAATACTACTCTAATTACACTCTTTATCATCTAACTCTGTTTTTCTTATTCTACGTGCGATTCCCAAATGAGACTTCTTCAACGGGACGGAGGGAGTAATAGATATATATCAATTAATTAATCAACTGTCGCATATATCAATTCTCAAGCCTATATATTACTAATATTCCTACCTTGTATAAACCTTTAATTATTATAATTTGGTCATATATATCGTCTCGGTTAATAACTTATATCCCTATGTGTTGTATCAAATTTTTTAGTTATTATTATCATCCCTATTTTAAATAAAATTAATATTTTAAGAAAGTAATACTATGAATTTTGTAAGCATAAATCTGTACCATATCTAATAAATGTCGACAATAAAAGATCAATATTCGAATAAGAAAAATATAACCATATTTATATATGAACCAAACTATACAACAAAAACGAAGAAAATTCAAAAACATAATATTTCAAATAAAAAATAATGATGTCAAAACATAATAATAAGTCACATTTTGAATCGAATTAGGAACGAGTATAAGTTTAATAAATTCAAAATTGGTTCAAATATAATAGTACTGCCAATTCGGAGCACCATTATGTGGTCTTTCTCCATTTGTTTTTTTTTTTTCCATATTTTATAATATTGTTTGGCTGGATTGATAGTTAGCTTATATTACCCAACAGGTTCGGGGCGGGTGTCAAGGTAAAATCTCTTATGTAGTTTGGTTTGATATGGGTTGAGAAATGTATAATGGATGGGTTCTCCTTCATCATTTCCAATTGATTTCGATTGGTAGATATGTCAATTTAGCTCAAAGTCGATGAGAACAAATAGTAAAATTAATTTGTAATCGAGTTTGAGATACGAGTATATAAATTTTAAATAGGTCGTCCGAACATTAATAGACATGGGTATTTGAATTTTTTCTCATTTTTAATCGTTTGTTATTTATAATACTTATTTTGTAATGTATGGAATTTTATTAAGTTGGATAATCAATTATAGTAACAACTTATTATTTACAAATTTAAATGAATTTAGATAATTGGCAGCTATTAATATGTACGAGTTTGAGACAAGAATAACTTGTAAATTCACTTTTAAATTGACTTAAAAATATATATATGGATATATACATTCTAGACGGGAATACAGAACAAAAATGATTTTTTTAGAGCATCCATAATATCCCCAAATAGGGTGATCACTTATTGCGGGCGCTAGCCCAACGGCGCATGTGCACCATTCTGGATACGGTGGTAGAGTAAGGAGAAGACTGAAGAGGCGCGATGTGATTTGGGCAACGATTAGCATTGCCCATTTCAAAAGGCAAATTTTCATTTAATTTCCTATTTTTCATCAATTAATACTATCCCTTTTCACTTCATTTTCACACCTTTCTCTACATTCTTCCTCAAAATATTCTCTTTGTTGCATTTCTCACCTTCAATTTTTTATTGAATCATGTTAGGCGACGATGCTTTCCGCAAGAAAATGAATCCATTAAAATAAGGACCAACTAAAATCAAAATTCAAAGTACCACTTAAAACAGAAAAAATGATAGGGACCCAATAAAACAAAAGATAAAAGTACATGGACCTAAAGATGGACTCCATCTATTCCTTATATATCTTCCTATCTTTTCTTTTAAGGGTGTCCCCATATATCTTCCTAGCTATTTTTGGACATCATATCACAATAAATTATTACTTCCTATCCTTACTTTATCAACTTATTTACCTAAAATACCACATATGGCCCACCACTATCTCAATTAATTAATATATCACTCACTACTATCTCAATTAATTAATACTATCACTCCTTCAATGTGGGACCCTTTCTCCACTCAATACAAACTCAACCACCTTTTATCCACTCACAACCAACTCATCAACATTTTTTCTTAATTTCCCCTCCTAAGAAGATATATCAGGGACGGAGGGAGTATTATGCCAAAGAAAAAAAAATCAATATTTTGATTGATTCTCTAACCTTGCGAATATAGAATCTACAGATTTAAACAGTTTGGGTTTCAAAATACATGACGATTCAAAGTAAACTAAATTAGAAGTCAGTACGAATTTAATAAGATCTTTAGCCTCCGAATTCCTTCGTACAAACACAATACTGGAGAATGGAAAGTGAAGTTCCTAGCCTGGAACGTGAAGGCAAACCAGACAAGAACAAGAACCAATACATGGATACAGATAGTATGTGAGATGAACCAGTTTAAGTCAAGCTACAACCCAACTATTCCGCCTCTTGCAAGTAATCCTCGACTTCAGAGGAGGTCAAAACCCTGCCAAAATATAAAAAGGGGACACCATCTCAGATTCACTGATGCATTCTATTTCCAAAAACCTCTTAAAAATAACACTCACTTGAATACTCTGTCGCTGCCAATCACCCCAATCTCAATGTTCTTGCCAGAAATTTGTCCTTCGAATCTGGGAACCAAAGGTAACAGATATTATTGTATTAGAGTTGACCCACATGAAGTTACTAAAGCGGAAACACCATAAGTCCAGATGCAATACACACAGAACAAATGACTCGGACAATTCATGCTTTCTTAGGAAATAGCCGACACGTGTGATGGAACTAAAACTCTCTCCCAAGATAAGTTGAAAAAACAAAAGTTACAATATCCAATTTTACAACAGATGTGAAATTTGGGATAAACAAGCCAAAGAATGTGACGGAACTAAAACTCTCCCCCAAGATAGGTTGAACCCCGTCAAAAAGAGAGTCGCACATGCAAACCAATTTTTAATAGAAATCAAGGCACTTACCCCTCCTTCAATGTCAAAATCGCTGTATGAACAGCATCGTCAAGTTCCATCTCCTCAGTATACCTGCAGGAGAATCCCAGAAGTATGGATTACTGAGACCCGATAGTATCAAAAAGAAGAAATAGATGAGGACAAGAGTAACTGTTAAAGTTAGTATAACTCACAAATCTGTAGAGTGCACCATGCTTCTTAAAATGGACTAAGGTAACATAAAACAAATTGAGTAGCACACTCTAGTTAAACATCATGCAACTCAAAAAAATTAGTAAGCCTATGTTATACGTATTATAAGAACGTATTCATATGCTGCTCCAGGTCATCCAAAAAAAATCATTATATAGTAAACGGTAGGTCCTTTGCTCGGAACTCAAGTTAAACATCATGCAACTCAAAAAAATTAGTAAGCCTATGTTATACGTATTATAAGAACGTATACATATGCTGCTCCAGGTCATCCAAAAAAAATCATTATATAGTAAACAGTAGGTCCTTTGCTTGGAACTGACATTTCTAAATTGTTTCTAATCTCTTTTAAAATTCAAATAAATCTTACAAGGTGTTCTAATACATAATAATAATGACCACTCGAGATTTTTTAGATGTAGGATTATATTTTGCTCTTCACATAACTCATAACAACTTGCTTGAGCAATTATGCATAATCCTTATAATTTATGAAAGGTCTTAAGATCCCAAGAAAAACAAACAATAAACCACCTTTTCTCCAGAAAGGTCTTTGCATTAGAAACATTCTTTCCCATGGCTGAAGCTTTCCAAGAGAAGTATGAACCTGAAGGATCAACCTAGAGAACAAAAAATTAACATCTCATTAGATGCTTTGATCTGGTCAAAACTAATAACCAATGGTCTAAACCATACAAATTATAGCAAGACATAAGTTACGATGGAAGGATGTGCCACAGTGGGACAGCATGCAACTAAACTCCTTATCAAATAAATACCGGCCATCTAACTAAAACTAAAAATGACACATATGATGCAACTAAAGAAAAGGTGGTTCACATACCTGATATAGCTGTGGGCCCTTGTCATCATATCCAGCAACCAAAAGTGATACACCAAAGGGCCTCACACCACTATCAGAAAATCCAGAGAGTTTAGATATTTCGTAGAACAAATAATATTGTATAGCTAGTACTTTTGAAGCATTTGTAAGCAAGCACTATAGCATTTTAGTTCAGATTTAGCCCCATGACTTCTGGAGAATCTAAGGAGGATAGAAACATAGATATGGTATAACTATTGAGGATGGATTCTTCAACTTAACCTTCTACACCTCTAGTTTTTTATGTTTCAGCTAACTTGCAGAAGGATATGAAGAGCTACATCAATTCCAATTTTCCAACTACTACAAAAACTTCTAATCATAAGTAGTCTCTACACATGTCAACTGTCACTCAGGAATGTTGTTGGGTTGCATATTTTAAGAGAAACAACACCTAAATCAGAATACTCAGGCGAACAAATTTGACATTACGTGTTAAAAGCAGAGTAGTAATCTACAGAACAGGCCAAGGAGTTGTGAGGCTGTTTTTGATGAGCCTACTATACAAATAATGCTGTGATTATAAATTAGAGAGTCGAAGTACAAGTCTTTTTGGAACTAATTCCTTGAGTATCCAGAGCCAAGTCAAGAAAATTACAGTTTGCATAATATACTGCAATGGATATAAATCCATAGAAATAAGCTTTAAACTATCTATGCAGTCAATTTCTTGGGCAAATGAAAGTGTAATGAGGTAGAAAGGGCAGTGGCGATGATCATAATGAAATGACTAGAAAAAGACATGAATAAAATAAACAAAAGGAACAGATGCTGTTTTCTTGTATGAGATCAAATCCAGTGGGGCCAAAAGATACAAGGGTTCAAAAATATATTAACCCTTTCTTCACTAGAATGGGAGAACAATGAAATAATAAGTACTAACAATGAAGTAATAAGTACTACATACCCTGATTGAGTGAATTCCTGCATAACAGTGGCGGTTTCCCTCACCAATTGAGTTACAGGAATTGGTTCCTACAATTTGTCAGCATATAAATGAGGACCAGCATATGTTACTATAATCATGTTTCTCTAAAGGGAAAATAAATGGATACATCATAAAAGAATACAGTTAGCAGTTACATTCAGCAGTATCTATGGGATACTATGTGCAAGATGATAGAATTTCTGGTAAAGAAAAGAGGAACCATAGGGTTTCTCAAGAAGTAAAGTGCAACCATTTTAACTGTCTAGCCCTCCTGTTCTTTCTTTTTCATTTTAATACCATACATGTGAAACAAAATCCCAGGGAAGTCAAAAGGCCATGTGTTTTAAGGGATCTAAACTAACTAGCAAAAAACTTATGCCACAGATGACAGAACTTCCTCCATGTTCACACACAACTTCTCACAAAACACAGATATACTGAACAATCATAGAAATACTAATTCGGTAACAAGATACGCAACAGCCCTATTGACACATCCAAACTTGTAATGTATATTTTACACTTACACAATTAAAAGGGATTTGAAAGTTCTACTCCTAATATGTGCTTAAAAATTTCAACTGCAATACTGCAATGCATGTTCCAATACATGGTGACTCGTAAATAGAATAAAGCACGCATGGTAATTGGTAATAGTATTGTTATCAGATAACAGAAACATCAGTGGGCGTAGATTTACATACTTTATACAGACGATAATATTGCTCGGCCTGCTTTCTACTTTTTCGAACCAAAACTCGAGAATCAGGACCCATGCCGCTGCACAAAAGAGAAATATTTTTCAAGCTATCAGAAACTCTGAAGAATTGAAATCCCTGAAAAAATAAATCCTTTGTTTACTGACATGGAGTTCGATAAGAACTTATTACATGCTATTTTTAATTAAGCATAATTCATCAGAGAAGGATGAGCAAATTATCAGTTCACAATAACAAAGAATTGTCTTGAAATGGGTTGTATAGCCCTTGATACAAGATTTCAAACATTTCACAATCAGATTATGTTTCCTTCAGTTCAAATACCAAAGAGTGGTCACACTCTTTTTCAGCCCATAAGCAATCGGATAGTTGCAGTCAACAAGAAAATCAGGACACATGATATACAACTAATCCTTAGGAACCTCCTAATTATCAATCTCTTTGCAACCCATGGTTTAATTTTCATAAGGTTCTGTCAAAATAAAGCAATTAATCGTGGTCAATGCCAATACCAACCTGTATACCACACCAATGTTTGGCGTCAAAATCTGAATTTTCTGCACCTGTAAGAAGTAGACAAGCCCTCATAAACCAATGGTACTCATAACATAAGCAAATGCTGCATTGAATTTGAAAGTTTAAATACAATCCCTAAAGTTTTGATATACAATTAATGTCTTGAAGCAATTGATAAAATACCAAAGTTCATTGAATTCACAAACACCTCGGACTTACAACAATTTTGACAATACACAATATTTCGGTAACAAACACCAAACCGGTGATGTCACAAGTGTCAACTGGAGGACATAAGTCAGAGGGAGAGGGGTGGGGGGTGTGACAGGGTGGTGAGAGTTTGAGAGAGAGGGAGAGTAGAGGGGTGGGAAACTAGTTAAATTTGATAAGTAAATTTGTGAAGATTCCCATGTTTGCATTATACTACTACCATTTAAATTACATTGACAAGATCAGTGTTCAATTGAAAAGTTGGAAGCATTAAGGTTTTCTCGCCTTTATTCGTTTATTGATGAATTACAGTTGCAATAAAACAAAAGAGGTTCTCAATCAGGCAAAATAAAAAACCACATCATACTAATACTTAATACAAGCACTAAGTTTGTTAAAGGAAAATCTTAAAAACGATCTACCATAACACCAATCTACCAGAAAGAAGATGATAAGATTATAATGAGATAACACTCATTCACCATCCCAAACAGCAAAATAGTCACAATGGAAAGGTATGATGTTGAAACACAGTGATGAGAGCGGGTAAAACTTACAGATGTTTCATCAACCAAAATCGACGGCAGTTTCTTCTCAGTTGCAATAACGACGCCATTAGCAGCTGCAAACATCCATATACACTCTCAGTTTCAAGACAAGAAAATTTGATGTCTTTTATTATTATTATTATTATTATTATTATTATTATTATTATTATTATTATTATTTTCAATCTTGATTCTTGAGTGTCAATCAGATTTTTATTTTCCACAAAACAACATGAGACAAGCTTCAGTACACTTTTTGGGACAGTAAACATAGATACCTAACCTTCATAGTTACTTCATAAATCCCTAAGAATGATTTAACAGTTCGGTTATAAATAATAAAAAAGATACGAACAGAAGCTAAGGCATGTGACTATAAATCATTCATAATCAAAAAGTTTACAAATCAAACACTTGTGCAGCTGTAGTTTGCATCATTTCTCAACACACAATGTTCAAGAAAACGATCAATCCATGAGCTGAGGCAGAGAGCAGAATTCACCTTTAATTCCTAAAGATGTTTGACCAGATCCAACTGCAGTCAAAGCATGTTCGATTTGAACAAGTTTTCCTGAAGGGCTGCAAACATGAACACATGGAAGCAGACATTATAACCACCACGCCACCATTTTCAAGAAATAGATTACATTAAATCACAAGTGCAGCCGATTAGAGAAATACCTGAAAGTGGTGAGAGAGAACGAGTACTGACTGTCACCCATTGATTTCTCAACCGAATTTTAATAATCCTGGTAAGCAAACTACAGAATTAATTAAACCAAAATAAAGCCCCAAAACATACGCACCCATCCGACAAGATACCCAGGAAATTTATCGAAAACGATCCTCCGATTAACATGAAACTTAATGCCCTAATGAAGCCTGGAAATCCAACCTCGACCGCGAAAAGGCACAAGTAGATTTCCAACGATAACATAAAGTTACATGCTACATATCAAGATGAGTGTTGTGATCTACATCAATGCGGCTGCTACGAGAAAAAATGATAAATAGGATTTGCTTTCAAACAGAGTGACCGAAGACGAACAAGACGACGAGCACTAACAACTAATTGGTCTAATATATTAAAATCTTATGATTAAAGGCGTAAAAGATCCTGTATTACCTGGATTACTTGTGAAATGAGCTCTCAAAATTGCAGTGTGGATTGCAGGTGAAGAGAGAGAAACTTATAGAGTTGTTTCTTGAATGAGAAGAAGACGATTCTAAACAGTTAATGAATTTTGGGTGTAGGCCCGGGTTATAAAATGAATCCCGATACCCGACCCATTTACCCGGATATGCGGGTGTCGGGTAGGGATGGTAATGGATTGGGTACCCACTCATTAAACATTTCTCAAATTCAAACTCATGAAAATTTTCAATACCTAAATCCGTTCCAAACCCGATTAAAAAATAATTTTAAAACTCATACCCGACCCAAACCCATTGGATAATACCCGTTTATTACCCACTAAAAACTCGAATACTACAAAGTAAACATCAAATAACAAAATATTATAAATATGATTAAATTAAGGCAAGATTAGTATTAATACTGTACTAGATTACTGAAGCTCCTCATGAAAACAAGAAAAAAGTAGAAAAGGGAGAATTAATTAGCAGAAAATTTCACTAAAATTAATCTCAAAGCAAAGTACTACGAACTTACAAAATCTTAAAACATAACTAAAAGTATGAATTATTGATGTTACGTTGTCGTTGTGTCTTTCGAAAGTAGATTTACAAAAATAGAGGAGAAACATTAAAGACTTGACTCTTACGGAACGTGTGTGTGGGTTAAGAAAATGAGACAAAATTCTAAATCTACTAATATTTATAATTATATAATAAATTATATATAATAATATCTTTTATCTTATATATATAAATGGGTTTGGGTGGCGAGTATCCGGAGGTAATTGCCCAAACCCGACCCAAACTTGTGACGAGTTTGCACGTTTCGATCCAAACCCCTCCAAAAACCATTTAATATTTTCCAAACCCATCCCATCAGGATTTGGGAAGTGCGGGTACCCACGAAAATTCGACCCGTTGCCATCCCTAGTGTCGTGTATGCTTTACTCGGTATCGATCGGTATTGCCCTACCGCAACCCCAGCTGGGCTTTGAATGCGAACCCGGTTTCGATTTAATTTTCTCTTTTTTTTTTTTTAGTTAGGGAGAGGATGTGCAATTTGTTATGTATAGAAACTTGAAAGCCATCCATGCTTAGGTAAATAAGGAACATTTATTCTCTCTTTTTTTTTAGTAGAACTAGTGTGTAACCCATCGATTTTCGACAGAAATTTATTATATATTAAGATTAATAGATGCAATTTGCTTGGTATTATAAAAATTCATTTTGAAAGTGGGAATTCTTAGTTTCTAATAAATTCAAGAAAATTGTTCTCCAATTCTCCCATCTTCTTTTTTATTCTTTTAGTTCAATTTAATCCACATGCTTCAGTAAGATCATTAAAAATATTGGCCGCAATTTGTTTGATAAATTTATTTTGAAATTAAAGTCTTTTAAAATCTAATTAAATTTAATAAAATTGTTCTGCGATTCTCCTGTCTTCATTTACTCCCTCCGTCTCACTCATCTTGTTTACATTTCCTTAAACAGACGTTTCACTCATATTTTCTACGTCCAAATAAGGAAAGGTTTAACAATATATTAGGGTCTTAATTACAAATAAATGAGATTCATATCGAATTAAAAAAAATTACAAAAAATCCAATCCACTCACATCTAAATAAAGTGATTTTAATAACTTTATACACTAAACAATTTTTTTCTTAATCTCCGTGCCCACCCATAGTAGACAAGATGAGTGGGATGGAGGGAGTACTACTTTTTATCTTATTTTAGTTCAATTTTAATCTATGGGCTTCTTTATGATTATTAAAAATATTAGTCACAATTTGCTCGGTAGTTATAAAGTTTCATTTTAAAAGTGAGAATCTTTAGTATCTAATTAAATTAAAGAAAATTGTTCTGTGATTCTCCCGTCTTCATTTACTAATTCTTTTTAATCTTTTTTAGATCATTTTAATTCACATACTTCATTAAGATTATAAAAATATTAGCCAAAATTTTATTTTTAAGTTAAAATCTTTAGTAATTAAATTCAAGAAAATTGTTCCGCGATTTTCTTGTCTTCATTTTTTATTTTAATCTTTTTAATTTAATTTAATCCATAAGGTTCATTATTTTTACTTCTTTAGTATTAGTGAAGTTTTGACTTTTAAGAGACAAGGGCTTTTTTTTTCCCTAAAAAATCTTAGCAAACATTTTCTTCTGTTTTGCTCAAATATAATGAAAAATACAATTTATATTGGTATAGAGAATATAGAATGCGTAATGTAGGATCCAAAATTGAGGAATAACTCAAATCTATTTTAGTTTACGCAAAGTAAAACTATTAATTCGGCCAAATAATTAATTAGCCACGTTAAATTGGTTGCACAAAATAATTGTGTGGTGAAAAAAATACATCCTTAGTTTAGAATTTATATATATATATATATATAATGAATAAAAAATACAAACTCCAAACTTGGACAACGAGATAGTGGTCATCAAATGAAGTTAATGATTCAAGATCTTTCACAAAAACCACCACTTATTATTAATGATAACAAGTTGGGAAGATTACATTACAACTGATTTAAAACTTTAATAACTCAGAAACTAAATACATCAGTTGTCTTGTCTTCTCTTCGCAACATCATTTGACTTGTTCTTCTTCAAGCTTCAGTCCATACTTCTTATAGATTTGCCTTCTGGCCAACTGGAATTTTTCAGGTTCTTGGATTGTATCAATCTTGAGTTTTATAGGATGTATTTCTGCTTCTTTTTCGATCAGGCTGAAAACAATTTGGCTGGTTCCAGGGATAAATGAGAGGAGTGAAGGTTTTTGTTGTTGGGATAGCTGGAAGGAAGTGATTGGATTCTTTTAGAACTGTCATGAGATATCTGCCAACAACATCTTCCATGGCAAAGGTTTGAATATGCAAAATCCATGCTTCATTCGTTGGTGTTTTTCCATAGAATCCATCATGGTAGAATTAAAGGATGAATTCTTCTTTCAGATCTTCCCAATGATCATTCAAAGCCTCCAGGATGAACTTGTTGACATGTGGATGCATACTTTGATTTCCCTGACTCCTTCTGATCTGCAATCTTTTCTCAGAAATTACTTTCCAAGACCTTTTTCTTACATCAACAAGATGAAGTCTTCGTCGATAAGAGAGCTTTCTTGGTCCTTCAGTCATGCTGATTTCCAGACTCTCTTACATCTCCTGCTTGAATCTTTCAAGCTTATCCAACTGGATTCGCTCAAATTCTTTTAGCCATATTCTGTCTTCCACTTGTTTGTTTGTGGCTTCATCAATTTTGGCCAAGATAATGATGTCATCTGAAATAGGAAACATCATTTAATCAATCTCTCTGTCAGCTTATTCTACATTTACTATGAATTCGTGTGAAAACAGATTCACTTCTTCAGCATCAAGTTGATCTCTGTCAGTCTTGACAGCTTGATCTTCAACCTCAGCAGCAATTGTTGAAGTTCTTGTAATACCCCAGATGTTTAATCCGTCGTTAAAATAAAAAGTTAATTAATAATTAAGGCTTTGCACACCTAAGTTAAGGATTTTTGATTCTAAGACTGACGGTGAAATTCGTTTCAGAAAATAAATTCCAGAAGTCGGTCGAATGACTACTGTATTAGGGTTTTCGCGTCCGGTAGATTTCTCGTCCGAAAACTCAGAATTAAAAACCGTCAGAATTTACATTCACTTTTTCTTCGATACGAGTTCACCGGAGAAAGTTAGTTTTTATGATTTTTTCGGGCGAATTTTAAACTGTCTAATCCCGACTTTTCTCGGATTTTGAAAAACGAATTAGGTTTTTCGAGTATGTGATTTATTTCTAATCTAACGAATAAATTAGATATCGTCGAATTCGTAACTAACTAAGAAAGTATTTTCTCGACTTTTTAATCATCGTTTAAAGCCGGAAACGAGATATTTTCGTCTAATAAATCCTCACCAAACGGCCCTTAGCGACTCACCACCTCCTTAGTTAGATTTTTATTCACTTTATGTATCTAATAGGTGAGTCATCTCTCTCTCCCTCACACCTCTCTTTACATCCCCTCCCCCCCCCCCCCCAAGCTCTCTCTCTCATTTTTTCTTCTCTTCTCCTCCATTAAAGCTTCAACATCCAAGCTCTTCTCAAGCACACAAGTCCTCCGTCTACCGATCAATTCCATTTCCGAGTTCGTATTACGCAAGGTAAGAACATCTCCTACGAAATGAACCGAACAAAGTCTTGATTCCAATCTTTTCTTTGTTTTTCGAAATATAGGAGCATGAAGAGCATGTTGTCCTTTGATTAATACATGTTCTAGGATGTTTAGAATCGAGTTCTACGGATCGAATCATGAAGAAAATCACTCCCCTTTCATTTATGTAATTACCGAAAATTTCTAGGATTTTAGGGGTTTGATCGTAGTTCGATTTTTTTTTTATGTTTGATCGATAGATTAGTGATCTATATGATGTTAGATGACTATATGAATTAATTTAGGTTTTTCTAAAAATAAAAGTTGAAGGACAAGAGATGAAAAATGCTTGATTTAGTGTAGTAAATGTTATGATATGCATGTTTTGTTTATGGAAATGAGATATAAGATGTATGAGGATGATTATATATTTAATTGGGATTTTTCTAAAAATAAAATGAAAAATGTAAGAGACAGAAACACGTCATTAAGTTGAAGCTCGATAATATTTTGATAATATGGTTTGCATATTAGTGATGCTCGTTAGATGATGATCGTTGTTGTAAAATTTGAACGAAAACGGAGAACGTAAGACTTTTAGTAAGAGACGAACCATCGACGATAAGTCGAGCATGAATAATGTTTTAGGTTTGTGATTCGAACCTTTGATAATCTTGATAGTTAATGCTCGTGACCGTAAAGTTTCAATGAATTCTAAGAAGTTTCGATTTTGAATAAGAGACGAAGAATCGAGTTTAAAAGCCGGTAGAAAAGTCGAATAAGGAAATCCCTTTTAATATTAATGATTGTTATTGATTGACGAACAATATTGTAGTTAACGACTTTTCCATCCGAGAAACGAGACGTTATGAGATATAGTTAAGAATCGAGAAGTTGTTGAACGAAATAGAAATTGAAGTTTGTTTTGGTATAGTAAATGGTTAGTTGGAAATGACGAGGAAATGCTCGTCGTTTGTTAATCAAAAGTCGTGATTATGAACCCGTTTAAAGGATACTGTATGTAGACTGTCTTGGGATGAAAATTTCGTAAAAATAAAAGTGGAATAGTATTGATCGAACCTAGAGAATCGTGCGTCGAGTTTTGTCGAGCATTAGGGTTTCGCGCGACTGTTTTGCGACGTTTCACGGAAACTGTCATAACTTTTAGCTCGCTTAACGAAATCGAGATCCGTAAATTGGAGAGTAAACTAGACACCCGTACCTTTCTTTTGGTATAAGATTCATCCCCTGTTTTCATATACTGTGTTTTGTATGAACTTACTGACTTGGGCAGTAAGTATCCAAAGTCTAGTTTCCTAAGTTGAATCCTTTTCAACTTCGTTCCTTGTGAACTTTTAAGTCGTTCTAAGTTATCGACACCCATTTACCTACTGACCTGAGAGTCGAGTAGTGAGCCGAGTCAGTTTGTAGACGAGAATTGATCGAAGTCTTGTTTATTAGTTAATCAAAAGAAGGTAGTAAAGTGCAAACGCCTAAAAGACTAAAAACCGTTTCGATTTCCTGTTTCTTTTATCGATTGCGTTCAAGTTGCTTAAGTCTGTTTATTTACGATAAACGGAGGAAGTCAGCACCGAGGATAGGATGGAAGACTAGAGACGGAAGCTCGTTTAATAGTTTTGTAATCAGTCAGGTGGGCTTTTCTATATACAAACTAAAATGAGCGATGCTCGAAAATCTTTGTTTACAAGCTTTGATAATTGTGTTTTCAAACGTGATAATCAGAGCATGAAATGATTTGTTTTTATGTGAGTTCTCTTGTACCCTTCTGAGTTAGCCGACCTGCTATCCAGAATTATTAGTTAGCCGACCTGCTAACTAAAGTGATCGGACTTTGAGTTAGCCGACCTGCTATCCAAAGTTAGTGTACACAGTAGCCGTTGTGTGTGGAACCCTGTTGAGGGGTGGCCAGCCACGGTGATAATTATTGGGCAAGATTGAATGTAGCATCTATCAGAAAAGTGCTTGATCAAGCCAAATTGTAAAAATGTTTAGTAGACACGGGCCTTTATTGAAAAACCCCGGTGTGCTACAGAAATGAGATGCCTGATTTATCTATACTTATGTTATGTTTTCGGCAACGTGCCCACTAAGTGCTTTTGTACTTAGCCCTGCATATATTTTATAAAATGTGCAGGTTGAGCGACGGGAGCGGCGGTGGTTGATGTTGAGTTATGAAGTCGTGACTAGAATAAGAACTTGTATTCAGATTTACGTTTTTCCGCTGCCAAACTCCAATCTCTTTTTGAGGTCATTGTATCTTTCTTTCGAGTCTAAACCCGTACAATTAACTCAGTTTCTTTTTGAGAACTTATTCGAGTGATCCTTCGAGATCAACTCTTTCTTTTATTAATGAAGTCTTGTTCATAGTAATTCATTCTGTTATTAATGTCTGTTTATTCTTTCATTCTTATTCATTTCCCCTTCTTCCCCGCTTCTTTAAATCCAACCCCTAGTCGCACCCCGGCTTTTGCCATCCCTCGGGATTTGGGGCTGTGACAGTTCTTGCATCCACTGCAGTAGTGGCCTCAGCTTTCTTTGTTGGCTCATTCTCAGCTTCAGTGTGTTCACCAGCTTGAGGTTCTTTCTTAGCAAGAGTTTTCTCATCGGCTGCCTGGACTATAGAGTCTTTCTCTGCACGTGTCAATTTTTCATCTTTCCCCCTTTTGGCATTAGTTAAAAGGGAAGAGACTGCGGCTCTAAGGTCAGAGAGCTCAGAAGCCAGTCGATAGTTGGATGAAGAGACATCCTAGATGAATTGAAGTGACGACTCGCGCTCTTTCACAAGATGTAAATTCTGAACTTTGAGCTTGCAACTCATTCTTCAGCTCAACATACTTGTCATCATGGAGTTGCAACTCAAATTGTCATAGCCCGACTTCTAATGTATTAAAACGACTAGAATGCAAGGGGCAGTGAGGTGGAACAACTGAATTTTACTCAAAAAACATGCTCGATAATTGAAGAATAACATCAACAACCAAAACGTCCTCACAATAATGAGGGTTATTACTCAATAATTTCTGAGAAATGAACGTTTGTCAAGATTTTGGATATCGATCCAATCAAGGGATTAAGTTTGTTTATTAATAAATGTTGCATTCAAAAGTGGGCCATCTTTGATTTTCAATTATCAAATGGTGGTTAAGGAAATAAGATGAGTCGTAATTCAATCCTCAAACGTTTTGAAGGAATTCAGAAAGGATTTAAGATATTGTTTGAGCTCACAGGCTCTTTATCTTAAGGACCGAGCATGCAAGGCGAGGATATTTCAAAATAACGATGATGCAGTGGAATATAAATATCAACTTAAAATCCCAAGGTTATATGTGTGAAGACACATAACCTCAAGCTTAGACTTTAATTTAGGATTTCATTAACAACGAGCCACCCAAGCACACCGCATCCTTTCTCATCCGAGCTAACCTGCACATTAGAAATAACATGCAGGGTGTGAGTACTTCGTACTCAGTGAACACATGCCAAAATATTTTGAAAACTCGCTCGATAGAGCTATATAATTGAACTTGCCTCTTCTGCTGCATCACAAGCGTTAGATAAATTATTTAAAAAAATTTACGACTTGTGGCAGCTATAAACTTTTTCGTTTATTTTCTGAAATCGGTTGCAACCACTTATACGGGTACGAATCCATCTACGCGTTTTGTCTTCTTGTGGTGTCGAGAAGTAGGCCTCCTCCTTGAGCACCGTGACCGGCCTAATCAAGCAGAGCTCATAGCCTTTACATAACCGGCCCAATCGAGGTAAGGCTCACGGTTACTTATCGACCGGCTAGGCTGTAACAAGACTCATGGTCACCTAATCTAATTCATGCATCGTCCCATCTTGTGCAGGACTTAATCCCGTGCGTCCATAGGACATACTCACATAATATCAAGTAGAGGATTACATACCAAAAACATCAAACTTAGACAAGTCAATCAATTTTAATGAAAAGCGCATATATATAAAATAAATCGCGCATTCATCGTTAAGTTTCGGTTCAGAAAGCCCACCTGGAAAGTGGCTTAGCTCGACTATCCTTTTCCTGCTCGCTGTCCTATTTTCCACTCCACTAGCGCCTTCAAAGTTTATATTATATGAGGACGAGTTTTACGTATTTGGGAAACAACGAAATCTTAAACCGTTAGACGGACTTCTACTTGACTCAGGTTTCTAAATTCTCGATTTGACTCCTTAAACTCTCGATTTTTAATTTCTACCCATGTGCTATACCAATCAAACTTATCGGCATATATTTTCGTCACTTGTACATATAATCGAGCACTCAAACATTTATTCAAATATTTCAGAATTTATTTATTCTTTAAATTTGTATATTCTCAATTTTTCTTCTTCAATTAATTTCAAATCAATATGAGATTTATCTCGTTCACATAAATCACACTCAAATCATGACTGCACTATTACAGTGTCACAACAAATATTCACAAACAATTATCTCAGATATATCATACTGCTCGCTTTCCAACTTAAATAATATTACTCGTTTTTTCATAAAACTTAACTTTATTTTCCTTAGAAAAATTCAAGGAATTCAAATTTAAATTCTGTCTCTTATTCCGACTTTTCATATAAAACTTCTCGAGTTACTTTTTGGCACGTTCTCAAGAAAATAGTTTAACTTGGTCGGAAAATTCTTATCTTCTTATATTTTACGTAAAATAATTTCTATTGAACGATTTTTTGTTCAATCTCAATCTTTGATTTGTGATCGAGAGGAACTCTTTTTCTTATTCTCTTTAATTTTGGCACTTACCATTTTCCATCTTTTAGGATTTGTTTTTGCTTGATTCGAGTTATGTTACTCGTTATTTATTTATCTTAGCTCATATACTCTTTGATTTATTTATTTTCACTTAAATTCGCTTAAGTCAACTTTTAATTAGAAAATTATTGACTTTTTCATAACTTTCTCATACGAACTCTAAATTTAGCGATTCAAGTGGCTAATATACTTGTTTTTCTCTCAATTTCATATTAATAACATCAATTACATATTTTACTCAACAAATTCTCCTCAATTTCTTCTTGAAATTTTCTGCACTAGTGAATTTCTTTTACACTTGTTCTTTTTCAATAATTTTAAGTTCTATTATGCTCAAAATTACTCCAATAGATAACTTATAACATCAATTGACCTATATAATCTCAAAATAAAAAAAATTTCAATTTTATTTTCTTATATACTTTGGATTTTTGGGAATTATTTAAATTCTTACTCAAATTCACTAATTCAAAGTTCTATTGAACTTATAAAAAATCTAATTGCTCGTTTCTTCTATCGATTTCATCCTTAAACCTAAAATACTCAAAATTATACTTTATGCCTTATTTCTTTCTACTAATGTGGGAGTTTCTTTGTAGAATTTTATTTCTTGCATTTTAATGCTTCATTATGCTCCATTAATTCTAATTTTATTATTTTTCATTTAACTTGTTAGTTTGTGCATAGGAACTAAAAAATACAATTTCTTTTTATTTGTTTTGGTTCGAAATTTTTGTATCTTGAAATTGAGATTTTATTTCATTTTGAGATTATATAGTGAAATACCCACTATACGGATTACAGCACAATATATAGCCCACCTTTTTAATATATACAAATTATAGCCACTTTTTGTAATTTGGGACCTAACTACCCTTATCCATTTTGACCCGTCTCATTTATCCAGATTCATCCCCTTCCTTCATGATCATAAAGCTTCTGTCCTTTTCTCTCTCCCCCATGCGACTCTCTCTTCCTCTCCTTTCTTCTCTCTCCCTCTCCTTTCTTTTCTCTCTTCAATTTCTTCCATTCTCCGGCACCTTCTTCCGCCTCTTCTCCCGCCACCGCCGTCCAGATGCACCCAATCCACCATATTCATTGTACTCTCTCTTCTCTACCTCTTTTTCTCTCTAATTTCTCTTTTCTCTCTTTCGTAAGGAGGAGTCGATGGCAGCCACGTCTCGTCAGAACAGGAGAGCAGGGGCTGAACTTTGTTGCGGCTAATTAGTTTAGAGAGAGATCGTCGTCATCCACCACCTCCGACGTTGATCGATGAGGCTTACAATCTCTTTGATTGACAATACGTCGTCGATGTTGTCGGCGCTCTCGCCATGGCAGATGCAATTTGGGTAGTGCCGCCACTTTGGAGGAGGCGAAATGTGGCGGTGGGGATAAGTTTGAGTTAAATTCCATTGTTGTTGCTATTGTGGCTCCTAAAAAGAAGGTATTCTTCTCATTTTTTCGAATTTATTCTTAGTGGAACATTAGTAGAACTGATGGAATTTGGTGGGATTTTCAGTTTAGTCTTTTTATATTTTAAGGAAACTGATCCAATTTTTAGATTAACAGCCATTTTTTGCATGTTTAAGTGCCGAACACTAGTGTAGGATTGATTTCGCTGAATTTTGCTGAAATGCTTATGTATAGGTATATGAGAAACGAGCTTGAGGATCAGCCACATTCTTGGACTTATGCTGACGAGGACAGGGAAGAATCTGATGAGGAAACTCAGCAATCTTTTGCTCATTGTGAGATCTGCCATAAAAGCCCCACTTAACAGATTTTGAACACCAGGTGTTTGCTGAAACGCCACAATGAATAGGATATCAATTCTTGCATTGTCTTGCATCATTTTGTACAACATTTTGTTTCATTTTATTTAATCTTCTGAGTAATTAGTATGTACTGGTCGAGTTATGAAGCTTGTAACCTTGTGAAGGATACTGATGATTCATAACAATGTTTATGAGTACAACGTAACTTGGTACTTTGATATTAATGACCATATTAGTGCCAAAGTTTCAATAGAAAGTACAAAAAAATAACTACGTAACTTGGTACTTTGGTACTAATGACCATATTAGTGCCAAAGTACCAACAGAAAGCACAATAAAAATACTAAGTAATTTGGTACTTTGGCACTAATGACCATATTAGTGTCAAAGTACCAACAGAAAGCAAAAAAAAAACTACATAACTTGGTACTTTGGCACTAATGACCATATTAGTGTCAAAGTGCCAACTGAGAGCACAAAAAAAAAACTAAATAAATTTGGTACTTTGGTACTTTGGTACTAATTAGTGCCATAAGTGCCCAACCCCTTGTACCCGAATCTGATTCGACCCGCGCCCTGACCCGACCCGCGCGCCCTTCATTAAGGGTATTTTTGTCCCAAATTTAAAAAAAATGGCTAAAATTTGTGTTTTTTTAAAAAAGTGGCTATATATTGGGTTTTAATCCTCATTATGGGTATTTCATAAGTTAACTCTTTCATTTTTATATCATCAATTCTTCTATATACTCATAGGAATTACAATTCCCATTTTCTTATTTATATATATATTGCGAAAAGTAATATATATATATTATTGAGTTTTATTTCTAAACCACCAATTCATCCAAATAAATCATAAAAACACAAAATCATCTTTTTATATATATATATATATATATATATATATATATATATAAAACTAATTTCATGCTTCTCTTTCAATCATATAATCATGCTTCTCAACTCTTGAATTGATTAAATCCATCTTCAAATTCATCATAGAATATATATATCCATAATTTTATTTTTTCACTATTCATCATCTTCTCCAACTTAACTTTTCTTGATAACATGCTCATTTCTTCATTTTAATCACTCAAGCATACTTAAAATAACTTCTAAAACACATAGTGATCATCAAACCATGATATAAATTAAGGCACAAATTTCCTATTTTCTTGCTCAAACACACGGCATACACACATGCATATACTTCATGGATTTCTTTTCTTATTTCTTTGCATGGAAAGCATACTTATTAAGGTTTCATGCTCAAGAACACAAGGATCAATTCATCTCCTAATATACTCAAAATTTTCGGACATGGCAAGGAAGAAAATTTTGAAGTTCTTAAGCTTAAAAGATTGGTTCTTACTATTTCTTTCTTAATCAGTAATCATCACTTCACTCCTTGCGATACTAGCTTTCCCTCCATGATTTCCTTGAAGAAAACTCGAAGTCTATGTTGGTATGAAGAACTCAGCAGTTTTCAAGGAAGAAAAAGGGAGGAAATCATTGTTCTTACTTTGTAGTTGGAAGAAACAAGGATTACAGCATGACTCCTCGATACTTCTTGATCATTTTAAAGCTTGAATCAAGGAAAAACATGGTGATTTGGGATGTGAAAAGCAGCAGCTGTCCGTGGAAGAAAATGGAAAAAAAAAGTATTGCTCTTACTTGGATTTTTGAATAAATAAGGTGAAAGCTCAATTCTCAACGGTTTCTATCCCCTTCCTTGCGATTTATTGATGAAGAAATGGAAGCTTTGGAGCTTCAAAAACCAACAGCTATGGAGGTGGTGATGGCTGCCATGGGAGGTGTCACATCCCCGACTCTCGAGGTGCGACTTACGAACAACAACAAACCTAAACAACTAACAACTAACTCAAATAAAGGGAACATGCTCGGGGAAAACAAAGATGGAATATAAGACAATCGAATTTGGTTTTTCAAAAGCATAATAAATTAATAATCGAGCATCTTAACTTCACTTTTAACAGGAATTCAAACAAGTAATTCATGCTGATGGGAAAGGAATTCCAACAAAAAGAGAAAACATACGAATATATATACATCAAGATAAGAGATCATGTTCAACAACAAATCAAGATACGAGCCCATCGCTCGGGATTACCAGTTAAAGGGTTACGAATTCAACAAGCATTCAAAGTCTTCGAGTACAACGCTCGGAATAAAAAACATGAATATTAAAGTACTAGCATCAACAGACATTAATTCAAAAGGATTGCAGCGGAAAATAGCATCAACTCCCAACACTTGCACGTATGAAGACGTACAAATGCCAGTCCGAAATTCAACTAAACTTAACCAACAAAACCAAACCACACCACCAAGTATCCATGCCATCGCCATCCAGTCAACCTGCATGTTTAGAAACACATGCAGGGCTGAGTACTTCGTACTCAGTGAACACAAGCCAAAACATTTGAATAAAGATGCTTCTTAAAGCTATATTAATTGAACTTGCCTTGCCAAACATCACAAGTATATAAGCAGTTTTAAAAATGGTTTTACTTGTGCATGTCAAAATATTTTCTTTAAAACAGACTGCACAGTCAAATAACATATAATATAACAGCATGTATCATCTATCACAAATAATCTCACTGTGTCGAGAAGTAGGCCTCCTTCTCAAACACTGTGACCGGCCTAACCGAAGCAAGGCTCACAGTCACCTCAACATATACCACACGTGGGTTCCTGCTTTCACAGGATAATCACATCTTCATATGAATAGATGATAACACATACCAACTTCAATAAAAACGGCAAGTCAATCACATTTGAAAACATATCATAATACTCAATAGCATAACTAATTTGCATCGATAGTTTTGGTTCAAAAAAGCCCACCTGACTTCCGAAGAACTAGCTAGGTGGTCTAGGGCTATTTGTCCTCGCTTAACGATCCGTCCGGCTCGATCCTTCATAGTTCGACATCGATAGATAAGATATATGAAAGACGGACACAAAGGCGTTGGACTTTAACTGACGGATTTCTATTTGAGTTATCTCTCTCTTCGCTCTAGCTTTTCTAAAAGATCTCGCGTTCTCGTCTTTATTTTATTAACTCTATTCGAATTAGTTAACTTTACTATTCAACATTGTACACTTTTCTCGTCCTAACTAATAACTTCATTGTTATCATTTTATTACTTGAGCTTCCTTTCAAAGACTTTAGTTATTCTCAACTTAACAACCAATCATCTCGCATACAATAGTTCAATCATCTTTCACATTGTAACACTATCATGCATTTAAACACTTATTCAAACATATAATGAAATCATATAAATCAAGCATACTTCAAGATACATTAACATTCATTCAATTTGGATCTTAAAATCTAACTCGATTATGCATTTCTTTTTATGGAGGCTTAAACTATTAATTCTAGCTTCCTTATTTATAGAGACAATGCTTTACTTTACATCCGTTATCTTATAAGATATTTTATAACTTTTATTCAATTAACAAAATTTCTCTTTAATTATTATTAACTCGTATAAAATTATGATTTTCTTATTCATTTTTAATTCGATCCTCATTTCTTATCTCGATTATTGTTCATTTAATTATTATCTCGGTTTATCTTTTTATTCGCTTGGTTGGAAACAATGTACTCAATTAATTATTTAATTAATCTTCTTTTCATTTAATTCTTGACATCTTATTTTATTCTCATTTTCTCGATTAACTTATATGAGTATCTATCTTAACTCGTCTAGCATCTTTTCTTTACTCGATTTAACTTCCTTTTTATTTCTTATTGATTAATTCTTCTTAAACTTGGTTTTCTCTATTTTTGCTTATTTCTTTAATAATTTCTTCTTTACTTGTTTTAAACTTTTAAGCTATTTCTTACTTAATAATTTCTTTATCTTTTGATAAACATTTTTATGAATTAGCTCACTTTATTAGTTACATTATAAAAGATCTTTTTGTTGTAGTTTTAGTAAAATTTCAAGTCTTTAAATTTTTATACAAAGACGTTTAATTAATATCTTTTCACACATCTTTCATCTTTTATTTAATTAAAAGCTTTTCAACTTTAAATCTTTTTATCAAAACTTCTATCTTCATTCCATATTCAAATTAACATTAATACATACTTGAACATCCAATCTTTTTATTATTTCTACAATTAATTTCTTTCAAAACTTCAACATGCAAACTTATTTTCTTAACTTAAACACATGTATAATTATACCAACATCACATACAATCATTTCATTGATCAACACATCACTTAATTCATCAACAAAATCAACAAAATAAAACCTCTATTTTTCTTCAAACTCACGGCACACACATGCATATTTTGTGCATTCTATTTCTCAATTTCTCATGTATAAAATCTCATTCTCATCATGATAAAAATAACAAATCAAGCATCATAATAATAATAACTCAAAGAATTCATATTTTTCCTATTTTTACTAATTTTTTCGGCACTTATTAAATTTTTAGGGTTTTAGTTTCTTTTTCTTCTCTTAATTCACCGATTAATATCTAGTGCTCGATTCTCCTAACGAATTCTTCTCACTCGATTAGCACATGCATATCCTAAGTTTGCCTAAACATAATTTAAATAACATGCATGCATAGATCTTTCTTTTAGGACTTATAGACATACATATTTACAACTAATCAAATGAATTTCATACTTAATTAAATGGGAATCCTTCTCTTGGCTCTTGGAATTGAAATGGATGGAAATGGTAGCTTCAAAGCTTGAACTTGAAAGGAAGAAGGATGTCTTCTTGAATCCTCAAAGAAAAAGAAATAACATGGGATTAATCATCCATAGGTTTTAAGAATCAAAATAAAGAAAAATGTTGGATAATTCTTGAATTCAACTTCAAGAACTTGGAAGATTCTTACCTTTCTTTGAAAATATGGATGAAATGGATGGAGATTGATAACTTCTACTTCATTTTCATGGATGGAGAGCTTGAATCCATGCTTGCATGTGAAGAAAAATTAAGGTATGAGGGAGAGAGGGAGATTGCCGAGAGAGAGAGAGCTTGGGAGAGTTTGAGAGATTGTTTTCTTTCTTGTTTGAGAGAGAGAGATCGAAATGGAGAGAGAGATGGAGTGAATGAGTGTAGTCTCCCTACTTGTCTTAGATGAGTGGAATTGAAATCCAACATAGAGAATAAAGTGCATTTGTTGGAAGTTGGAGTAAGACAAAACTTAATAGGTGATGTGATCTTAACTTGCATGCATACTTTAGGTAATACCATGCATAAGACATAATCATGATGTTTTAGTCTTGGAAATTGAGGGATGATGGGAGAGGAGGTGTGAGGTGGCGTGAGAGGGAGAGAGGTGGATGACACGTGTCGTCGTCGTGTCGTTACGGGTATTAATTATCCGGTCGTAAAGGTTTTCCGGATAAAACGATTCGCATTAATTCCGTTTTGTTTTCTTAACGGGTCTAACCTCTTCTCGTTTCACTTTTGACACTAACTCATCCCAATCCTATTTCACGTCTCAAATTAAAAGATTAAAGGCTTCGATCATCTTAGTCCTTTAATTCTTAAAAGAATTTAATCGGCTTATTAATCCGTTTATTAATCCTTTTCAAGACTAATGCCTCATTTTTCTCTTCTCAATTCTCGGATAAGTTCTTACCCTATCTCAGTGATCTTAAAAGAAAATCTAGGTTCGAAGGTTCTAATTCAATTCTATTCTAGTCTCGTCGGCGTAAATATATTTTTCGGTGATTAACGTTATGTTATCTCAATCAACAAACTTCTCGGGATTTTTCCGGAATTTAATTTCATACTCACTTTCATATAAACAACTCAACAAGCATATCACATCATTATCATCTCAGATAAATAGAACAGATAAATTCACACAAGATTCACAAGACAAATTAAACGTTTTATTCAATTCTCTTCGATTAGAAAAGAAAAATTTTACTCCTAAATTCTCATCTTTTAACTTACTCGGTTAATTAGACGCTCTTTAAAGAAATAAGAACTCGGGGTATCACAGAAGGAGATGAAGGAGAAAGATGGTAGTGATGAGCAAAAGAGAGAGAATGGTAGTGAGAGAGAGATTGCCATAGCAATTTAGGGAGTGAGGGAGAGTATATTTCACTTGCTGCAAGTTGAGAGTGGGAAAATAAGTAATGAGAGAAGGGAGAGGTCGGCTGGTTGTGGGGAGAGATAAATTCAATTTTTATCAGATAAAAATCCCCGGAAGAAAAGATTTTATTTGTACAATATATCCCTCTCAAAACGTTAAACTTTAATCCCTCTTTTCGGCACTCTCTCGACTTCGGATTTCATTCTAGTTCGCACCATCACTGATGAAATAATTTATAGATTCTAAAACACCCAACTTCCATATAAAAATTCTAAGTAACGAAGAAAGTCGGAAATCTCTACTATGTGTCTTCGTCTCCGAT
This sequence comes from Schizonepeta tenuifolia, assembly GCA_029490685.1. NCBI lineage: Eukaryota > Viridiplantae > Streptophyta > Magnoliopsida > Lamiales > Lamiaceae > Schizonepeta > Schizonepeta tenuifolia. The sequence goes on along the minus strand of CM055955.1, from coordinate 75,244,414 downwards.
TTAAATATGGTTTCAAAACTCGATTTATATATCTCGAATTTCTCTCTAACTTGCATCATTAGTCATGAAATAAAATTTAGATTTGAAAACACCTAACTTTCATAGATAATTTCCGACTAACGAAAAAGTCGTAAAAAGTCATGACGAATTACTATTCACATTAGTTGCATCTTTAAAAATAAATTGAAACTTGACTCGAATGATCTCGGAAAATTCTCAAACTTGTATCATTGATCTTAAAATAAATTCTAGATTCCAATGACACTGACTAAACTAAATTCAGGGTTCGTTGACCGACGATTGACTTTTCCGCTCAAAGTTACTATTCATCAAAAAGTCAGTTATCTCAAAATTATCCGAAACTCGAACTCATACTAATTCTCGCATTCTTAAACTCATATAACTATTCATAATATTCATTTCGAGTTGCCGAAATGAGAAAATTATAATTTTGCCCTTCAGGGGCATTTTAGGTAATTTTACGAGAAGATTTATTCTCGAAAAAATTTATCACACAAAATCACACATAATCACATATAATAACACTTCAAAAGCACTCAAGCACGTACAATTACATTTAAGACAATCAATTAGGATTATGAAGATTCGAGGTATTACACGAATTCATGATCTTCAACTCTTCCGTAAATGACCTTAATGTCGTCTGCCGTGCCTTGGTGGTTTAAGCAGCGCAATTCTATTTTGAAGACGTCTCGTTGATTGGCAAGCTTTGTTTCGATATCTTTCGCAATGTGATGCTTGAACTTGATGAAATTAGTTGCAATTTTCTTGTCATGTGTGTCAAGGTGATGTTTGACTTGATCAAACACCTTTAATGAGTCTCGGATAGACTCAAACTGATCATTAAATTTCTGTCTAACATGGTTAGAGGATGATGCAAGTTCTTCTTTTAGCTGATCATATTTATGACTCGGTTGTTGAACTAACTCTCGCAGGTGAGATGTCTCGTCAGTGGAAACTTGATCAGTGACTGGATGACTAATCAAAGTCTTAGTGGAGTTAATGACCAGTGCTTGGCTTGAAGGGAGTTCTTCTTGGCTCTTAGGTTGAAAAATTATTGCTTGTGAATCCATCAAAGCTCTCTCATATGATGGTGTTGTTGCTGAAGATTCAGGTGGAGGAATCCAATCACATCGAGCAATTTGTTGACGATGATGTTCCGCAGAATTAGGATGGACCTCTTCACACTGAGGAACTTTGCTTCTTAGTTTGGAGCGGTGCTCAAGATATGCTCTGATCAGATTGTCCTGATTCTGGATCAGTTCCAGCTTGGTTTTGAATTTGAAGACGACCATTATCTCTCATTCATTAGCTTGCAACTTCGTGATATCACGGAATTGTAGAAAGTTAGCAAGAATGTAATAGTCACCCAAACTGATTGAGATGTAGACATAAAGCTCGACCAGCTAACTGAGAGTATTGAGATGATCTTTCAGTTCTGGGAACAAGGATAGCGCTTTCTTGTAGGCATTCAGATAGACTTTGTCAAATCGACTGAGAATTGCCTTGCTCTCGATTTTTTTATCTATGAACCATGGAACTTCATCATCAAAGTTTTCCAGTGGTAGAGGATCAAGTCCTTGAAATACCTCATCTTCTGTAATGACGTGCCTCTGCGGTGACGCATCTCTCAATTCTTCTGAGTTAGTTGCTTTATCATTTGCAAGTGGAAGAATTGGTTCATGCTCATTCTGAGTGTTTAGGTTCCTCAGCCTGTTGTCTGATGGTCGAGATATGCAACCTGCTTTTTCAGAAGGTGGAATTTCTTCCATTCTATTGGAAGATAGAGTGGAGATTGGTTGATCTTCCAAGTGCACGAAATGAGACTTGTGGGCTTCTTCTATGTGGTTCATTCCTCTTTGTTGGACTGATGCGAGGACTGGCTGACATTAGGTGAAACGAACTGAGATATATTCTTCTTTGAAATGGGAGCTGAGCTCGACCTCTTGACCTTTCTTTTCTTCTTTTTCGGAAGAGAAGATGGTGTTCTTTCAGAGTCTGGTCCACTCGGAGATGCATTTTCCCCCTTGCTTCGAGACAACTGATTTTTACCAGATTTAGTACCTCAACCCCTTTTCTTTGATGGAGAGGTACCTTGGAAGGTTATAGTAAGGACTGTGGTGATTTTATCTTCAGTTTGCAAGAATTTATCCTTATCTGTTAATTCATGCTTATCAGTATAATTTCGCTTTATCTTTAGCTTCTTCTCTTCAATTGCAAACATGATGATTGAGCTGACTTTAGTCCCATAAAGCAGCTTTCCATTGCATACAAAAGGACTCTTACGATGATCAACTTTGGTTGCTTGGGCCATAAGGAGTTCTGACACTACAGTCATCCAATTTGTCTTACGCCTGTTATAAATAGCCATTATTGGTCTTATTTTTGGTTTGCTCACATCTATTATTTATCCAGACAACAGGTGGACATAGTTGGCAACAATGTCGTAGAGCAATTGCGGTTTTGGTTCTAATTTCGTCTGCATCATTCCACCTTTCAACTCCTCATTTCCAATAGTAATGCTTTGGATGAATTCGCATACCGTGCCTTCAGAGAGGGAGGAAAGGTCTTCTCCGCTGCTGGGAAGAAGGAAGAATCACTCCAAACATTGTGAGACATTAATAGAGATTCTCTCATTTTGTGAAATCGTCATCTATTCCAGAGCAGACTGGCATGTGAACAAAGATTGAGAGATTTCCATTTTCATCTTTGTGTAGATTCATAAAGAACTCTGCAACTCCAGTAGGGAGAAGAAACATGGGAGCATGACACATCCATTCGTTCAAGCCTGCACCTTGAATAAGATTGGTGGATTCTTCCCGAGCAAGATGATCTTGTTGCTCGAGGGACAACACTAGTTAAAAGACAACCTTGGATCTTGCTTTTTCCAGTGGTGCTTCAATGGCCATGGAGGATTTTGAAAGGCATTGGGATGGAAGAGACATGATTAAAGAAGGATGGTGTCTGGAAAATGGAATTCTGAGAATTTTTCTTCGAGGGCATAAGGGAGTTTAGAAACAAAAAAAATTCTTGCAAGGGTTTTGAAGAATTAGATTTTGAAAGTTAATTAGGGATTTCAAGAATTCTTTATAAGTCGTGACGTGGCTCGGAATCATCAATTGCTGGCGATTCCCGTCTCTTCGTGGTCAATGGCTTGAAATAGAGATGATCCGCCTTAAGGGAACGTGGCACGGGACGTGGATCCGGAAGTGATGGGTACTCGCGCGTGAGGCATGAAACAGTATCCATGTCAACCCACTCGCAACCTCAAAAGTGTAACCTATTGATTAAGACTAGCTTTACATTGAATATAACTGTGGTGCTTATCTTTATGTAATCATTTATCGACAGAGAATGTTTTAATTTATTTCAAAACACCTGCCTTAATTGCTAAGGATGTAAATGATCTTTAGATCTTCTCAGTTGGTCTGAAACCTAAGTGAATCAACATACACTCAAATGACTCAAGTTCGTCTATTCAGTTGAGGTTTGAACTTCACGTCTTTCATCGAACTGCATCCATGTTAACTGTCTCAGTTCCCTCTCAAGTTGAGATTCCCCCTCAACTTGTGACTTCCATCTTCATTAAATTCGGAGATCAACATGAATTTTCCTAACATTACATACTGACCCTGCAGGATAATCTTCTCTCTGTTCATCCTGTTCCTACAGCTTGCAGTATGAACTCCTGATCCAAGCTCAGTTGGATTCAGGTTTGGAAGCAGCTGGAGCTTCCTTGAAGACTCAAACTGAGCGATCAGTTCGGATCACTTTTCATTCTTTATCCACATAGAGTGCTGACTGAAATTCCTTGGGAGCTCGTGCAGTCCAATTCAACGGTGGATATCCTTGTCTTTAAGGAGCTTGGTTTAGACTCTGTTGAGTTGGTCAATTCCTTCGTGGTGAGAACTGTCTTGGAGAGGATCCAAACTATCTAGCCCCTTGAGCATACCCGTACTGTGGATAACTAGGTTCATTGAATAGTTTCCATGTCCTTGATATGCTTGCTGGTAGTGATGAGACACTGGGAATGTCTGATGAAAGAAGTGAGGATTATCCCAGTTCGGATGCCTTTGGCGATGATGCTGAGCTGAGTTGTTCGGCCTGCGCCTGGGCTGATTCTGCCTTAGCTGTGAAGGTCCTCCTTGTCTATTCCCCTTGCTCTACGACCTCAAGGTCTGAACTTCCTTGATGATCTCTCAGCATCTTTTGATGTACCAGCCTCATGCTCCTAAGGTTCTTCAAACTGAACCTTCTTTCCTTTATCCTTCACAGGAGTCTCAACAGTTTGAGGAATGACTGGAGTCTCTTCAACTGTGACTTCAACTGAGTTTGGTTGAACTTGAGGTGCCTCAGTCGGTGATTGACTTGCTCTGACGAACTGCCCTGGCTATGCTCCAGTGTCCGTCCCCGGATTGTATCCAAGACCTTCTACTCAATGTGTGGTCATTGGTGGCTTAACATGTTCTCTAAAGCTTCACTCGAGGCACGAAGGGATACGATCTTCTCATGTGCATGCTTCAGCTCCATTTGCAGCTGAGAGATGTATTCCGCCTGAGTCTTGGTCATATTGATCGAGTTGATGACCTAACTGTTGGTTGACTAAGCAACTTATTCATGGAGTCTCCTATTCTCCTCCATGAGATTCTCTATGTCTTGATCCTTCATTATTAGCTCGTTGCTCATGATGTCACATTCAACTTGGAGGGCTTTGCACTGGTTAACTTGAGCATTGCACAGTTTGCTCAGTTTTTCTACTTCATCCCAACACAGTTCAACTTTCTCGTCCAGTTCTCCTGCACATGGGCTAGCAGAAGGAATATTTTGAGAGGGATGGAAAGAAGAGTTTACCTCACCAGTCGACTCTTCAAGCAGTGCCATGAAGCATTGGTCTTTTCCTTATGAGTTGGATGGGGAGTCAGCTTGCTCTTCTTCTGACTCTGTAAATACGTCGGTATCTTCGACATCATCCTCAATGATCATGGCCTTGGTCTTCTCCTTGGCCTTTTCTCGGAGGGCACATTTCTCCTTTTTGGGATCAGGACACTCGACCTTGAAGTGTCCTGGCTTCCCGCATTTAAAACATCATGCGCTTTGATTTCTTAAGGAGGTTCCAGTTGAGCTCCACCTGCTCTCGTTAATCATCCTGTACTGCTCGATCTTAGATTTCATCTTCTCGAGATATTTGGTCATTTTCTCGACCTTCTTCTAAAGTTCGAACCCTCTTGGTCGATCCCTAGCTGAGGAGTCAGCGGACTGAGAGGATCTAGTGAACTTGGATCTACGTGAGTCAGCTCGAAGCACCTTTGGCTTGGTCCCTGAGCTTTGCTCGTTCTGTTCTGGTTTATGAAGCTTGGTGTGCTTCAGTCGGAGGATGTCATACTCATTCTTCTTGAGCATGGAGAACAACTTCTTAGTTTTCATCTAATTGAAGTCACTCCGATTTTGATAGACGACCCTGTAGACCGCCCAGTCTTTGTCTAGTGCGGAGAGAACTTTCAAGTTCATCTGACGCTGAGAGTATTTGCCCTTTTTGATACTCTCTATGTCCATTATGACCTCTGTGAATCTCAGCTCCATCTTGTCGATGGACTCGTCGATGAGATGAGAGAAGTTCTTGTACTTCTGACAAGCTAAGGTGAATTTATTCTCCTTTATCTCGTCAAAGCCTTCACAAAGTGCAGCTAAGGCTTCCTACATATCTTTTGTTATGGAGCAATAGATAATCTTCGGCAGGTAGGCTTTGCTGGCGGTGGAAGAGATGCCATTCTTTACGATGTCATCGAGCTACGCAATGTCTCTTTCTTCCTTGGTGTACGCATCTGGATCTTTTGGCTATAACTTCATGGTCACTTCTCCATCCCTAGGAGTAGTGGAAGGAACAAATACTGACTGTGTCACACAGATGGGACCACTTTCAATGGTCTCCCACATCCAGTGATGTCTGGCAATCAGTGCCATCTTCAGACGAAACTTTCACGTGGAGTAGTCATCCACGGAGAACTCCGATAAGTTTCCCAGCAATGTCGGGTTCATGTTTCCTACAGACCAAAAGAGACAAACAAGCAAATATGTCACTACCCGTTTTCAGAATGTGTGAAGACGACGAACATCCATTGGGTAGTGAGGTGAAATCTCAAATATGAAACATAACTCAACTAGGGAACATGCTCGGGAACAAGGGAATATAGATTGAAAGCGATAACAAATAGAACATACTTTCAATTCTAATCTCAATTAAACGAGCATTAATAAATAATTCAAGTGTCGAAAGCAAATGAAGCATCACAATCCAAGTCAAGTAGAATAAAAGGAAATACGGGAATTAGTTTCGAGCATCAAGCTCATTGTATTGACACAACGTCAAGTATTATAATTAAAATAAATGAACAAGTTTGTTTATCATGCAGCAGAATAACGTCTCAAGTCCCACAATTACATATAAAGATATGCAATTGCAAGCTTAAACCAAAAGAAGACTCGACTCCAAACACACAACACACCGCCGAGTATCTTCCGCCACCGTCATCCATGCTAACCTGCACGTTTAGAAATACATGCAGGGCTGAGTACTTCGTACTCAATGAATACATGCCAAAATAATTTTAAACTTTGCTTGATAGAGCTATATAATTGAACTTGCCTTGCTACTGCATCACAAGTGTTAGTACAGTTTAAACGTTTAACTTGTGCATGCGAAAATCATTTTCTTTTCTTGAAACAACTGCGCAGTCAACATATATAATTTGAATAGCAGGTATGAATCTATCTACCACATAATTCTCGTGTGTCGAGAAGTAGGCCTCCTTCTCAAACACTGTGACCGGCCTAACCGAAGCAAGGCTCACAATCACGTCAAATAATTAATAACAACACGTATGTTTCTGTCTCACATAGAATAATAATAACTCAAGTAGATGATTAAACATACCAAAACTCAGATAAAATGGCAAGTCAATTAATTTCAAAACTCACATAGTATGATAATAATAATGATCACATTCATCACTTTGTTTTTGGTTAAAAAATCCACCTGACTGTTGAGGGGTTTGTCGATTAGCTGTTTTCTTCTCTTGCTTTCACTTCTCGGTCCCGCTCCTTCCTTCAAGAACAACATCTTATAAGGGCAAGACTACTTACTCGAAACATAACGAACTAAACGCTCGGCTGAAGGACTTCTACTTGACTCGGGTTTCTTAACTTATCTCGACTTATCTAACTCGATCTTTCTCGATTTCTCAGTTCTATCCAATTACTAAACCAACGAACTCTCAGACTTTATTACTTGACATAATAACATTCAAACATTTTAATAATTAAATAATCCATAAATATCGGAAAACACTATTCATATCACACCTCTCATTTTTTCAATTTCTCGAGTTAAACTGTAATACCCCGAGCTTTTATAAGTCCTTAAGTGCGTTCTAAATGCATTTATATGCTTAAATAACATGCCTTGAGTAAATAAAATTTTTCCAAGAAAAGGAATTTGCTTGAAATGACCAAATTGCCCTTATGCGCTTTGACGTGAATTTTTCTCGATTCGATTATTCGAATCGAGTATGTGATGCATTAATTGAGTTTATTTATATGAGTTTGAGCATGAGTATGAATTTCAGAGAATTCCGAGAACTTTTACTTTTCAGTGAATAGTAACGAGAACCGAGAAAACACTATTCACCGGCGAACTCAGAATTTAACCTAATTAGTATCTTATGAATCTAGATTTAATTCTAAGACCTTTGAGATACATTAGAAGCTCATCCGAGATGACATGAGAGAATTCTAAGAGTTTAGTTCCTAATGGATAAATTAGACGAGCAATTTTAGGTTTTTCTTCGTTACTTGGAATTTTAACCTAAAAATTAGATATTCGGAATCCTTGATTTATTTCGTGGGACATGAGATAGAGTTGAGGTATTTTCAATGTCGGAAACGAGACGAGGAGAGTTTAGAGCCGTTTTCAGTATAAATGAAATAACACGGAAATATTCTACCGGAAAACTTTTTGATCCGGGTAAAATTATAGCAGTAAAATTAAAAGAGAATCTCTCTCTCATCTCTCTCCCTCACCCACCGACCTCCCTCTCTCTCCCTAATCTCTCTCCTAGACTACCTATTTTCTACTCTAGAGAGAATATCATGATTACATTCATTTAACTTAGTTAGTTTCTCTCATTTCCTTATTGAAGAAGCTAAATTCATTCATCATCTATCATTCATCATCTATCATCTCTCTCAAACTCTCTCTCTCACCGTGTTCTACTAGAGAAAAAGAAAAGAAATTCTCTCTTCTCTCTCTCCCTCTCATTGCCGAGAAACACACGCAAACACATAGAGATACAAATCTCCATTGAAGCTTAGATCATCAAGCTCTCAAGCTTCCAACTCCAAAGAAGATCATCATCATCATCTCTAATCTTTCAAACCCAAATTGAAGAGGTAATAATCCTTCAAATCTTGAGTTTAATTCCAAGCAAAATCATCTCTCTTTTTTCTACTAAATTTCGGCACTTATGCCCTAGAAGAGATGGTTGATTACTGTTTTACTTTTCTTGAGGTTCAAGGTGAAATCCACCATGAAAATTCCAAGCTAGATACTTGAGTCCTAAATCCCTTCATTTCGGTCCAACCAAGATCAAGAGGAGAGCTTTGATTTAATCTTTATAAGTATGTTCATTCATTTGATTAATTGTAAATATGTAATTCCTAATCTCTAAAGAAAAGAAAATATTCATGCTTTAATTTATGCTTAGGCAAACTAGGGTTACGATGTGAGAATCGATGTGAGGAAAATATTAGGAATCGAACCCTAGGAATTAATCTAAGAATTAAAAGAGAAAAGAGAAATAAAAACCCTATTAAAATGATTAAAACCGAAAATAGGGAAAAGAGGAAGAAAATCGAATTGCATGATTTCTTGATGACTTAATGACTTATATGTATTTATGAGTATGTTTAGAATGAGATTTATGCATGAGAAAATTGAGAAAATTATTTGCCTAAATTCTATAATGAATGCCGTGAGTTTTGGGATTTTGGAGGAGTATTTGATTTGATTATTTGTTTGATGACTTAATGATGTTATGAGCATGATATAAATATGAGATATTGGATGATTTGAATTATTATATCGATTATATGAGGAAAATCGAGATATATGCATGATTATGGAAGAAATGGTATTTTGATGATTTTAGTAATTTTGATGATTTGATGTTATAGATGTGTTTGTATGTAAATTGAAGTAATAGATGTTCGATAGAAATTTTGAGATGAGAAAAATGAAATTTTAAGCATGAAAATATGTAAAAATCGAAGGAGATGAGTTTGAATGCCTAGAGTGTGTTCTAGGTGTTCTTGGTGTATTTTTGAAGATTTGAATGAGTGTTCTTGGTGTTCTAGGTGTTCTTGGTGTATTTTATGAAGATTTAAAGAACACTAAAATTAATTATAAAATAATTAAAAATTTTGAGAATAAAATTAAATAGAAAATAAAAAGGAAAAATTATTAAAATAATAATGAGTCATGAAATTGAGAAAAATAAAGAAAATAATTCTTTATTAAATAATTAAAGTTTAAGAGGATAAAGTTAAGTGAGATTAATAATAGAGATTAGAAGAAATAATAATTGAGAAATAATAAGAGGAGTTAGAGTTAAGGAAATAGAATTAGAAATCGAGTATAAATTTGAGACGAGTTAGTCAAGGTTAAGTCGTTCAACCGAACGAGAAATAATAAGAAATTAATTTTAATTCTCTTTTAAAGAGAAAAATATTTGAAGAGTCGAGCATAAGAAATTTAGTGAGAAGTTTAATCGAGTACGAGTTCATTTACTCGTTTAATTACAAATTAGTCGAAAAGTTTTGAAATAAAAATAATAAAGTTAGAATTAAATAAATAAAGAGGTAATTTCTTAATAAAATAAGAAGTAATAGAATATGATAATAACGAGTTAAGATGAGCTTAGATAATCTATGAAGAGATAAGTCGAGTAAGAGAAGCTTGTGAGTATAGAGTCGAGTAAGAGTTATTGATAGTGTGTCGAGTATTGAATAATTGATGACGCTTGAGTGAAATTGATTGAGTTTGCTTTTCAAATCGTTTTAATTTGAAATAAGTCGATGAAGTTATCGAGTTTGGAATATTGAGAAAAGAAAATGAATTTCTATTAAATAAGAGTTAATTGAGAATAAGGAAAAGAGAAATTATAATAATAGAATAAGTAGATAAAATAATAGTACGTATGCGAGTACGTATACGTAGTTGAGAAAAGACGACGTATTTTGAAATAAAGTCGTATATTGAGTCGAGAAATATTAAATGATTATTGAAAAGACATGAAATTATTTTATGAGATCGAAGTTAACGTCTTTTCCAAAACTAGAGTTGAGCAATGTCGAGTAATTGCTAATTGAATTTGAAGTGTGAATTATGTTTGAGATAATATGTTTGATTAAATTCTATGTTGAATTTATTATGCTTGATTGAATCTAAGTGTTTACATGAAATGTTTGTATTTCGTTTATGATGAAATGACTTGTTCAAATTGTTGAGAATGCTTATATATGCAGCATGATTGATTGAAATGACGATTAGTTGAATCGAGAATTCGAGAGAAAATTAAGTAATGTAGTCGAGATAAGTAATATCTCCTTAACTAGTGAGAAATGCTAAGTAGAAGTAATTTAGAAACGAGGATGTGAGACGAAGTAATTAGTAACCGAGTAGAGTCGACGAGTCGAGAACGAGAAAGTCGAGAAAGGATATTGACTTAGAAAAAGATAAAAATAGAAGGACTCGAGTCAAGTAGAAGTCCTTCAGCCAAAACCAAAATTTACTTTACGTCTGACGCGTCGAGGGTCTTAATCTTTATTTCGATGTCAAATTGTGAAGGACCAAGCGGTTCAAAAGAGTAAGCCGCCTAGCTAGAATCTTCGGAAGACAGGTGAGCTTTTCTAAAACCAAAATCTCCGATAAATGCTATTATTGTTATTGAGTATTATTATTATGTGAGTTTTTGAAGTTCAATTGACTTGCCATTTTTACATGAGTTTTGGTATGCTTTATCATCTGCTTGAGATATGAATGCCCTGTGAAAGACAGGAACCCACGTCTGGTATTTGAATGGTTTGAGGTGACTGTGAGCTTTATTTTAGTTTAGCTGGTCACAGTGTTTGAGAAGGAGGCCTACTTCTCGGCATAGAGTTAATGTGGTAGATGATACATGCCTTTGTTGAGTATATATTATGTTTTGACTGCGCAGTCTATTCAGAAAGAAAATATTTTTGCATTCACAAGTAAACGATTTTTAATTGCATTAATACTTGTGATGTTTCGGCAAGGCAAGTTCAATTGTATAACTCTAAGAGCAAGTTTTCAAATGTTTTTGGCATGTGTCCACTGAGTACGAAGTACTCAGCCATGCATGTATTTCTAAACGTGCAGGTTAGCGGGATGTGGATAGCGTGGACAGCTTGGTGGTGTGTTTGTTTTGGTCGAGTAGAAAGTGGACTGGCAATTGCATGTCTTCATACATGTAGTTGTTGGGATTGAGTCGAGATTTCCGCTGCAATGATATGTTAATTGAAGTCTTTTGTTATGTTTTTTAGTATGACTCTGATACTTGTTCTAATTCACGAGCGATGTGCTCGATACAATTTACCGCTTATCCTTTATTCTCGTTTCTTGTGAATTTGATATACTTATTCCGATTTGGACTTGATATGTAAATTATCCATGCTCGTTGGTTGTTCCGTCTAATTTGGAAGCATGCCTTGTTTGTTATCGCTTTCAGTTGAGATTTCCCCTTGTTTCTCGAGTATGATTCCCTTATGTGAGTTGAGTTAGTAGATGGTTTAGTAGTGTTAGTGTCGTTAGTCACACCTCGGGAGTCGGGGTGTGACATAAACGAACTCAGAAAATTACGAGATTAATTCTCAGGTTCTAACATCACAAATCATTCACAAACAAACTTTCAGATCAAGAATCGAACATTCACAAACAGGTAAACGATCGACTTCGATAAATAGATGGAAAAAGAAAAATTTTTCAAATAAAATAAAATATTCCAGAAAAGTTCTAGAAAATCATATTAATTCACTTAATCACAAATTTTTACTCGGAAACTCATTCAAGACTCGATTATAACTCATGCTGACTCGACTCTGCTCGGTTTATAACTTAAAAATAAAAGTAATTAGATTTAAATGAAAATAATTTCATTTTTTATAAAATAAATCAAGGACTTCTAATTTGGAATCGAATTTAAAATCCGAAACTCTTAACAAAAATTATTCGGAATAAAGTCTACGTCATTTTCTCGTAAAACGTGTCATTACTCAGAAAATTACCAAATTCGGTAAAAAGATTCTAGTTACTTCTATTTATTTATTAACTAGATTAATCTTTCTTATTTTTAATTTTTCTTTACAAAATTACTCGTTTCTAAATTTTAGCTCGATTTTTCATTAGTCAATTTTCACTACTCGATAACTTTCACATATTAACTCGGATTCTAAATTTTCAAAAAGCTAGTTTAATTATTTTAACTTCATTTTCATTATCAAATCATCATATTATGCAAAACTAACATGAAACATCAAGAATCATCAACTTCATCCTCCTATTTGGTTCGAAATTTTCAAAGAAAAATCCACCAAATTTCATTCTTCTAATTTCTCTTATTTCATCTTCTTCAAATCATCAAATTAACTCATTATCTATACTTATCATCAAGATCATCACAAAATACAATTTCCTTCATATATACATATATATATATATATATATATATATATATATATATATCGACATTTCTAAAAAAAAAACAAATAATTTCCTTTCTTCAATTTTATTCTTATTATCATTAATCTCATCTTCCATCATCAAATCCATGCTAAGAACATCATCATACAAATCCTTAAATTTTCACCAAAAATTTCGGTACACACATACATATATACTTCATCATCTTTCTCATTCAATCAAATACATAAAAACTCTTAGATCATACTCTAAAACACAAATCTATCATCAAATTCAACTAAGAACATCAACATAAAAACACCTAAACATGCTCAAAATTTTAGGTATTCTCACATATATGTATATCACAATTTTTCTTTTCCAATCTTCATATATATACACACAAAAGGATCAAGAACATCATAATCAAAATCGAAAATTAAAACTCCACTTTTAAGGCACATTTTCGGCAGTTTTTAGGGATGGAAGAAATCAATTTCTAACTTCTATTTCCTTGCATAAAAATCACTCAAAAGATCAAAGATCAAAGCTAAGAGGAGAGACATCAATTTCCTTGCTCAAGGGATCATTTTGATCCAACAAAAGGGATAAGAAAAGAGGGGATTTCTTGAGTTCTAATCACTAGAATCAAACAAGAATCAAAGAACTTACGAACTCTTGAAGGCTTGATCGATCAAAGGGGCTTCAATCTTTTCAACTCGAAGCTTTAAACACTTCTAGAATCGAACTCCATCCATGGCACAAAAGCTGCCGATTTTCAAGAGGAAAAGAAATGGATGAATCCTAGTCTTGAATTGATCACCATGACGAGAGGATTACAAATACCTTATTAGATTAGTCGTTGGATGATCGGAGGCTAAGCTATCGCCATTCTTAGAGCTTGAAGAGTGTTCATCAGTGGAGTTCTTGTGTGTGTGTGTATGTTTTTGCCGAGAGGGAGAGAGAAGAGAGAGAGGTCGGTGGGAGAGAGAGAGTAGAGAGAGAATTTGAGAGAAATGATTTAAGAGAGAGAGTTTGCGTGAGAGAGAGTGAGAGATTTTGAGAGTATAAATGAATTAATAGAGTTTTAGTTGCACCCGGTGATCAAAAACGCGATATAAATTAGGCCGGAAGAAAAAGTAATCCGGTGCAATTTAACCCTACTTTTTCAATAATCTCTCAAACGATTTAAAACTCACCACACTCTTTCTCAACGTCAGAAAACTCTCTACTCCGTCTCTAACTTCACCAAATAAATCAAGAAATCCAGAAATCAAACTTTCAGATTAAAATTCCGAGAAACAAAGAAAAAGTCGGAATTCATATTAGGATTTTCTAGACCTTCAATTGAAATTTCTCTCAGACGACCTCTGACGGCTCTCAAACCTATCTAAAAGCTTCTAGAATCATTTCTAGACTCAGAAGACACTAATTAGATGAAATTTGGAAAAGTTCGATAAAGAGCGAAAACTCGAGAAAAATTACTATTCATCTAAAAACGAAACTTCTCAGAATTTTTCGAAATTCACACTCAAACTCAAACTCAAACTCAAACTCATATAATCATGCTCAATCAATTCATCACACAATCAATTTGGATAACCGAAACGATAAAAATCATGTAAAGGCATTCAAAGGTATTTTAGTAATTTTACGAGAAAATTTCTTTTTTCAGAAATTTTTATCACACATGGGCACATAATTAAGGCACATAAGTTCAATTAAGACGAACTTAAAGACTTATAAAAGATCGGTGTATTATAAGATATGCAGCAGAATGCACTAAAGGTACTGTTCAGTTGACCACTGAAAAACTTTACTCGACTCACATCTTATGGACTAGAGTCAGCAGTCTTTTGAACCACTGCTCTGATACCACTTGATGGTCCCGATAACGAGTATCTGGTGTAAGGGATGGAATACACCAGTAGCGATTTTTTGATTTCAAAATCTTTTTACTGAGATAACTGCTCTGGTCAATTCACTCAACAACTGAGTTAGTCAATTGGAGCTGATCACACAGTCAGGTGCATAGCTAACTTCTTTGGTTGAGGGTCAACTGTGTAATCTAACTGAGGTTTCAAAGAGTTAAGCTATGTGGAAGTTGGTGGAAATTAAAGCTCATTACTTAAACTTAAACCTTTATGAAAACAGAGAAGGTTAAATTCCCAGTGCAGTTTGTATGCAGAGTCAGTTGGTTTGTTAACTGAAATATAAATACTGGAAATAAATGACCCAGTATTTTTACGTGGTTCTGAGATTGACCTCCTACGTCCACGACTTCCTTTTCAGGGAAGTAATCCATTAGATAAGCTTACGCATGCTTATCAAAAGTTCCACTTAGTTTGTAGGTACCAAGCAACCTAACCAGTTCGATTACGGGTTCGAACCAAACCTTACAACACTTTTGCAGGTAAGTGTATAGCCTGGTCTTAGATTACGAGTTCTAAGGGACCTAGTCTTAGTATGTGGATTCTAAGGGACCTAGTGTCTTTGATTGCGGGTTCAAAGACAGACCTGGGGTTTGGGGGTTAAGGGTTTTTCCAACTATGAACCCTGGACACTCGACTTCTACTTGTTCTTTGACTTTGATGTTCTTGCTGGAGAGAGTGGTCGTCTGCTACTTCTTCGTCACCTTACTTCTTGCTCTCTTCTCTCTCTCTCTTGTCTCTCTCCCTTTTCTCCCGATGTGGAGTCCTCTAGTTATATAGAGGGAGATTTAATTAGCCATTGGAAAGAGTTGTTTGATCTCTGCCAAAAGCATGGCACTACACCTGCTTCAATGCAAACTTTCCTAAAATGGCAACTGCGACCTTCGCTTTTTGTGCGTCTCTATTGTTAGTCCATTTATAGTAAGTTTCCAGCTGACTTGTACTTCCAAGTAGATTTGAATTTGGACTTCAACTCTTCTACCTTCAACTTCTTCAAAGTCTTCTCTTCTCAATTTTGCGACGTTTGACTTCAACACAACTTCTCTTCATACTTGAGCTGCACGGTTGAGTTATGGAGTCAACTGAGTTGTGGTCAACTAAGCGAGTTCTTTACGAACTAACTTCTTCAGTGTGGCTGACTTCTTCTACTTTAATCTAGTAAAGATAAAAATTCCTACACTCAAACGATCGGCTCTAGCTAAGTTCAGACTAATGGCTTTCATCTACTCGGTTGGGGTCAGTTGGGTTTTGGGATAAATCAAAACTTTTACTAATTTTCCCAATAACATATAATTGCGCACTAAAAAATGCTTATCTTAACTATCTAAAAGGGGGAGGGAAGGAAAAAGAGAAAGAAAAAGAAAAGGAAAAAAGAAAAAATCTAGCTGTCTCTGTCACTAAGACGACTAGACATCTAACTAAACAATGGCCTAAAAATAAAACTATTAACATCCACCACTATATTAAAACATAGAGGAACAAAACCATTCATATCTTTATGTGCTTGTGAAAGCATTGTCTTCCACAGTCTCAATTGCATATCCCCCAACTTTACTTCTAGTTTTATAAATCTTGGTTGGAGGTTTAGGCTTTCTATTCCTTTTCCCTTGCTGCTGGGAAGGAGTTTCTTCCACTCTATCATCATTTTCACTAGGATATACATCCTTATACGGGGACAAAGATTTTGGAGAATCCTTCTTACTATGCGTATAGTACTAGAAAACTGCCTTACCTCTTCTCCTCCGCCGCTACATTTTAGAAGTAGGGGCCACGTCTCCTTCATTTGCAGCTGGTATATCCGGATTCAGAGAAAAAATCATCCAAATTAGCAGAGTTCTCATCCATTGAGTTCTTATTCACCTTGACATCCTCCAAAGCAGCAAAACGGTTTGGACTGATAATTATAATAGAATTATAAGAGCTACCAGCCTCATTATATGCGTTCTCATTGTGATTTCCTTCTATAACAACATTCTCTACACTATTCGAAGAGTTATTAAGTTTGTAACATTTACCGCTACACCCTCCCTATTTTCCATCTCAATCTCTTCATCTGCCTTCTCATCCTCCTCATTATCAGCTAAAGCAGCAAAGCTATTCAGGGATCTAACATCAGAAATTTGAGCACTCTCTAGCCGAATAACAACTTCCCCTTCCTGATTTCCGGTCTCATCTTGAACTCCTCCACCAACGTTACTCCCTCCATTATTATCCTCCATGTTATTATTATCATGTGAGGGGGATCCTTCTTCCCTACTTGCACCCATTTTGAGACTACCCTCGAAGCCTTCACATCTTTTTCTTTCAATATCTAAAATTTGATTAAAAACCAATATGGGATAGAAGATTTAATTATTAATATTTATAATTTATTATTTTAGATTTAATACTATAAAAAATTGAGAATTTAGATAAATGAGTAATATGGAGGATGTCACAGAGAAGAAAACAAGATAGAGTCGTATCCATTTTAATAAAACATATATAATGATGTATAAATATATATGAAGTTTGCTTATTTATGGAGAGGAATGTGATGTTTTGTCACACAAATATTGTCTAGAATTGAAGAAGATATCTATTAATTAAATAAAAAAAATATACGCAGTTAAATGGCTTTCTCTCAATTCGCATGCGTGCAAAGATCATTAAATTTTTTTGAATAGAAACTAAAATTAATTATTTGGTCCCAATCGAAGAGAAAAATGAAAAGAACATTATTAAGAAAGAAGATCTATCGACATAGCAAGTTACATATTATCTTTATTTAACATGGTAAAATTTTTATAATTTGTCAAATTAAACAAATTAATGTTGAAAATTTTTCTCACAAAACATTGTTTTGAGGTAAAATCGTAAAAGTTTCTCAAAACAATTTATTTGGTCAACTAATTAATTGTCCAAATTAAATTGGTTGTAGAAAATAATTGTGGGATGTGAAAATATACACTGATCTTAAATATTTATATAGATTTTCCGCGGTTGGAGTCTTATAAAAATACGATGTGGGATTGAAAATTTATACCAAATACTATAATAGAATTTATGAATAAAAAATACTTAAAATGACGATTTAGGATAAATAAGAATCTGTGATCGTATTAAAAAAACTTTAGATAATATAATATGAAATATATAAATGCTTACTAATAAGAATATAATATGAATAAAAAAAGATTATATACTTTTTTTTCTATATGTTTCTTGTATAAAATTATCCAAACCGTTCGAATAAATGGCATTTATTGTAAAATTTAAATACACACGTTACATATATTAAAAATATAATTTATTCATTTAACATATACATAGAAGTAAATCAATAAGGTATGATAAGATCAACAAATATTTTGGTAATAGTGATCAAGCTTATTAAATATGGCGATAAAGATAAAGTAATTAAAAATATAAAATATAAAATAATAATAATAATAATAATAATAATAATAATAATAATAATAATAATAACGATAATAATAATAATAATAATAATAATAATAATAATAATAATAATAATAATAATAATAATAATAATAATAATAATAATAATAATAATAATGAAGAATCTATAATTAAGAAGATTTAAGATAAATAGGAATACTGAATGGAGAGAGCGCCACGTAAGTCCTAAACTTAAGGGTTGACCACGAATCCGCATCAGTATTAATAATATATCGATAAGGAACATTTATTGTCAATTCTTACAAGTTTTATGTTTAGGATTAAGCGCACACCCAGAAAACAAATAAAATTTTGCTCCTAAATTTAATTTTAAAGTTTTTCCTATACTATTTTGATTTTAAAGTTTTCCCTATATTATTGTGTATGCATTCTTACAATGCATACAACAGTTCTCTGATTTAACGTTGGTTATTTTTTTTTGGTGAATAATTTTTTTTATTACCAGTAGAAAAGTGAGCTCGCTCCCAAACTTACAAGCTGCAACAAACCACAAAATCAAAATCTACACAACCCTACAATTTTCAATATCTCATAACTTTCTCATGTTTGGATCCACACAAGGCAATTTGCAGCTGATATTGACGCACTAATTGGTCCATTGAACATGAGACATTTCGAAATCGCCGGTGATTTCTTTCCTTCCAAATGTTATAAACCAAGATAGCCATACACAACCTATAGATGATTTGTTTCTCCGTCTTTGACCGACATTTTGTAATCATAAACTGCTTGTTGTCATTCTAGTCTTTGCTTTGTCTATGCAAACCACTCCAAACAGCAATTTGTTGCCAAACCTGACTTCAGAAATGACATCGAAAGAACAAATGGTCTAGTGTTTCATCCTCAGTGCTACATAAAATACAAAGCTGATCACAATCCACTCCAATCTTTCTTAGCATGTCGCATGTGGCTAGTCTCCCCCGAAGAGCCAGCCATGTAATAAATATAGCTTTAGGAGGAGCTATATTCTTATTGATCATTTTGTGCCACTGTACCCTAGACGCAGTGCCTCTCGTTTCTATTTAAAGATGCTTTATGGAGAAGTTCTACTTCCCAAGTGATGTTGCTCAAAAAATATAACATCAAAATATTCATAAGATAAAAATGAAATTATATGAACAACTACCTACTCCTTCAAGCTTCCTTCTCTTTCGTCAATATAGCGACCATAGCTAGCCGAAATACTCCTTTTATGTGCATCAAGAATGGGTACCGGGGATTTTTCCGGTGAACCACCTCCGATGCTAAAGTCAGATTTAGCAAAAGTAAGTGAGATTTTTACAGGTGCTCATACTTGTGTGTGTAAAGTGAGTAAAGAAAATCTGACTAGTTAAGGGTGGAATTAGGGTATATATACTCCTTAGCTGACTTGGGGATAAAGTAGAGACGTTGAAAATATTCTTCCAATGCCGTTAAGACGCGTGCCCTCTTCTCATTTGTTGGTACAGATTGTACCCTCCAATATTCTGTAAAAGCATAAGATAAAGCATCTTTTCTGTGGCCCATTTGAGACCTACTTGGAGACCTCACGAGCTCTCTCATCTTTTTGAATTCTGACTGACTTTTCTTCTGGTTCTGCTTCTTTCCAGCTACCTCACATCAGGTAGCTACACAAATTTCCTCCGAGTTTATCTCTTCTCATTACTAGGTTAATAACATCTGTATTGATTTGCTTATTTTATCATTTTATTCTTATAGCTAGGTCTCAGAGAGGAAGACTTGGTTGTTGTTATACCATATCATCTACTTTCCCTACTCTATATTTAAAGGAAAAATAATTCATTTAAATATAAAGAGTAAATTTCCGTTAACCTTCCATTAAATAAAGGGGGATGAGGTCTCCTTTTGCTCAATAGGAGACCTGAATGTTTTGAATTATAATCTTTACTCGGCGCTGACGTCATTTCCTGACAAGAATTGATACGTAATCAATTTTTAACTTTTTTTTTGGGTAGTGGGAGACTCTTCGGTTTCTTCCCCCTTTTTCTCAACCGTTTTCCCCTTCCCTTTTTTACTATCTCTTTATCCCTCATTTTTCACTTTACTTTTCTTGTTTACTAACTTCTCCCATTTTTACTGTGTTTTATCTCATAGCGCACTCAACTTCTCACTCTGACGAAGAAACCATCTCCAATCAACATGTGATCACTAAATTACTTAGCAATTATATTTGCACTTTAAACGGGTTATTATAGCAAATAGCAAACGAGTATAGTATCCTCAAGGACCATTTGACCGAACTTATGTAGAAATGAAGTTCATGCGCTTTCCTACTATTCAAACTCTAGTTTCAACATGATTTTAGATTGAGTTAAACATTCAAGTAGTAAATCAAAGCAAATAAAGCAATCACAAGTAATTAAGCAAGTAATAAATGATCAAAGATTCAAAAATAAGAAAAGAGTTGATTCTAGGGACTTGATTTGATTCTAGATGGCATGACATTGACTTCCTAATTTACATAACCAAGTTTAATCATCTAGATGAGAAGCATTCACAAATCTAATTACTACCCTCTCTCGAAAGATAGCAAAAGTGGATCAAAACGTCGACTCTCTCGGCTAAGACTCAAGACAACAATTTTTACTCCCAAAAGCATAAAGAATTCAAGCTCCCATGCATGCATTTCTCACTTACTAAGTCTCAAAACCATGCATGTTGTGACAATTTGATTTCCATGAATGCAAAATCCTATTAAGAAATTCCTCAAACACTTGGCATGCAAGAAAGATGATCAATAATTCTCACATGAAAATAAGATCCAAATCCACAATCAGATAGATGAAGGCAATTAGAATTAAAAAGCTAAGATCAAATCCACCATTAAATCATCTCAAATCCCCAAAACCAACAAGAGAAATTTAGCTAGACATCAATGAAAATAAAGCACAAGAAATGAGAATTAAATGCATAATTAGAGATGCTAAGAACCCAAATGGAGAAATCTTCAATTAAATCTTCAAATCCAACCTTCAATTGTAATACAATGATTAAGAACTAATTCAAACCCTAAAAGGAAACTTTGGGAAGAGAAAACTAAGCTAGGATGAGAGTTGTCCCGTTTTTGGGACTGCTTCCCCCTTTATATAGGGTACAAGAAGTGCTAAAGCATGTTAAAAACGTAAAAAGGGCAAAAACGTCATTTTTGGTGTAAAAACTGCCAAATTGGCGGTCAGGAGGGTCGAACTGGCGGTCCAGCTGCCCAAATCGGCGGTCCGGGCCCCAGGCGCCGAGTGGACCGCCGGTTCGGGTTAACACTCGCTTTTTCATCCAGGGAAAATCGGCAACCTACGTGGCGGTTCACCCTTGAACCGCTGGTTTAGTCGCCAAACCGCCGATTTCCATCTTTGGGGCGTCAGTTTTGTGTTTTTGCTCCTTTCCTTCCAGTTTTTCACTTTTTCGTCCTGATTCTTCAATTCCGCTCTTCTTTGAACCTTTTATTCCCACTTAACGAACCTCGATTTACCTACACACATGCACAAACTCCACCAAACGTGATACAAATCCAAAATAAAAAATCAATGCAAAACACATCACATTTAAAGGCTAAAGCTTTTCAAAAAGTAAAGATAAACAAGCTTAGTTGCTAATAAAATGAGTGTTTATCACTCCCCTAAACTTAGGTATTGTTCGTCCCCGAACAGCAGATCAAATATAGAACATAAAAACGAATAGAGTAGCAACTTTAGATCCTTAATGCCTCAGATTTTACAAAACATTTGAAAGCCAAAATCGAGCATAACTTTCATAATTCCACACAAATTAAAGGCATGCCAACCTCGACAATTTAACAATTGAAACTCACAAGAAAGTGTATCTCTCAACTTTCAAGTGTATGGTTATGCACTCATCGAAATTACACAATGCAATCTACTCACCATATGCTTGCAAATCGTCTAACATCTCCATTGCAAAACAAATCATGCAAGAACAAGGATCACAAAGGACTTTTCTTGGGTTGTAATGTAGGCACATTGGTTTAGGAAGGGAAAATTTGGCTAAGTGACTATCATTATACTCACCAACCTTATAACTTCTTCAAAACAAGCACAACCTCAATCATTTTCCTTCTTCACCACTCACTACTCATTTTTGGGCTCAACATTGCACACAAAATCAACAAGTGCAACAAATCAATTCCCTTATGTTCTCATTTTTCTTCTTTTACTCATTTCTTTCTTTCAATTTCAAGTGAAAGTACTTTATCAAGCAAAATAGATCTCATTTCTTTTAACTTTTCACTTTTCTCTTTTCTCTTTTTTTCATTTTCTTTCTTTGAGCTTATAGGAATTTTCAAGATTTCAAAACAACGAGCCCCAAAAATGAACTACCCAATTTCATCACTACTTCATTCATTTTTTCTTTTCTTGTTTAACCCACCTCGGGATAGCCTTACACTCCAACACCCTCTTTTTTCCAGTTTGACAAAGAAAGGTCAGTAAAGCTCAACAAGGGCTAACAATGGATAATTTAAAGCACAAGGTAGTGTTTAGGTTGAGGTGGCTAACAAAAATGGCCTAAGATCATTTCCAAATTCTTGCACAAACAAGCATTCTCGACAAAGAAACTAAGGCAAGTTCTAGGAGTAGAAATGCATGAATGACCAATCTCACAAGAATGAAACACAAAGCAAAATAATGCTCAAATCTCACGGGTTCCATTTAAAAGTTGAATTCCAACAAAAGATGATGTGATGCAATTTGAAAAGTTGAATAGGTTGCATGCAATTTGAATTCCAACAAAAGAATAAAGTGTGATGGCAATTAGCATTGGAAGTTGGGATGTTTAAAGTGATTGATGGATAGATGATGTGATGTGGTTTGCATGCAAACTTTTGGTAATATCATGGAGAAGACATAATCATGATAATTAGCCTTGGAAATTGGAGAGTGATGTGAGGGAAAGAGTGAGGTGGCGTGAGAGGGAGAGAGGTGGATGACACGTGTCGTCGTCGTGTCGTTACGGGTGCTAATTACCCGGTCGTAAAGGTTTTCCGGATAAAACGATTCGTATTAATTCCATTTTGTGCTATTAACGGGTCTAACCTCTTCTCGTCTCACTTCCAACACTAAGCATTTCAACCCTATTTCACGTCTCAATTTAGAAGATTAAAGGTTTCGATTATTTTAGTCTTTTAAATCTCAAAAGAATTTAATCGGCTTATTAATCCGTTTATTAATCCTTTTAAAGATTAATGCCTCATTTCTCTTTTCAATTCTCGGATAAGTTCTTACCCTATCTCAGTGTTCTTAAAAGAAATTCTAGGTTCGAAGGTTCTAATTCAATTCTATTCTAGGTTCATTGGCGTAAACATATTTCTCGGCGATTAACGTTATGTTATCTCAATCAAACAAATTTCTCGGGATTTTTCCGGAATTTAGTCTCATACTCATTTTCATATAAACAACTCAACAAGCATATCACATCATCATCATCTCAGATAAATAGAACAGATAAATTCACACAAGATTCACAAGGCAATTTAAACGTTTTATTCAATTCTCTTCGATTAGAAAAGAAAAATTTTACTCCTAAATTCTCATCTTTTAACTTACTCGGTTAATTAGACGCTCTCTAAAGGTATAAAAAGTTGGGGTATCACAAAAGTCGATCCCCCAAACATCAAACAATTCAACTTCCACCATGATATTTTGAGGCATTTCATCCATCTTGGAGATATTTCTCATCCTTTGACATCTATCACATGCCTTAACAAAAGCATAGCAATCTTTAAACATGGTCGACCAATAAAAATTGGAATAGAAGACCTTGATAACGGTCCGATGGGCACCGAATGACCTCCAGTTGGAGAGCTATGGCATTTCTCCATGATTCTCACCCAATCAGTTTGCTTCACACATTTCCGGATGATACCATCAGTGCATCGCCGGTATAGGTTAGGATCTTTCCAATAGTAAAACTTCACATCATGCAAGAATTTCTTCTTTTGATAATGAGAAAGGTCACCCGGCAACTGACGAAAGGTCGTCGTTACACTCTTCGCACAAATAAATTTATAAAACACCTCTTTCCTAACAAGGTAATAGTTAATGGCAAGTAGGGTCGATCCCAAGGGACTTGGCGTAGATCTGCTCTTCAGGTAGTTCTCAACAAAAGGGGTTATGATCGAGATGTATCTCAATATCCTGTAACTCAACAAATAAAATATCAAATAACAAAGAAGTTCGGATTGGGATTTCGAATCAATGATCCTAATTACTCATTACTCGTTCATTGGTGCAAAGATATTCAATTATTTGATTTCATTACTTGGTTTAAGACAAAGATTTATACCCTAATGGTCACGAAGTCACGATATAAACACACTAAGCCTATGTCTATCCAATTTTACAGATCTTGACCAGAAGGCAAGATCTCCTCTTTTGATCAACAAAGTCACGAAGACACTTCAGTAACGGTTGCCCAAAAGGCATTAAGAATAAACAGACCCAAGACAGTCAAGAGGTAGGTCAATACCGACTGCTCTCCAACATTCTTTACCTTCTTGAGCACGAGAGACTCTCTCGAGTTTAATCCCAAATCTTGTTAATGACTTAATCTCAATATCAAAATGGTGATCAAGAATATGTCAATATCAATTAAGTCTAGAATTAATCCTAAGTGTTTCGGGAATAAAATCCAATAACGAACTTACACAATTCGACCTCACAAGTTTAGAACGAGTAATTAAGATCACGTCATCTACATCCAACTCAAACAATAAATTTAGCTAGACATAATCTTAAATGAAAACATAAGACATATAAAGGAAATCATACTTGAAATTAAACTGGAAAAGGTTGCTGCTCAAAAACGTAAGTCAGCAACTAAGGTCTTGGCTTCAAGCCAACAACTAAAACTAGTGCAGAAATACTGAAAACGAAATATAAAAGCAAATTTGCCCGTAGGACTTGTTTCTTCCTCACTTTTACTCGATCCAAAATGCAGACCTAAGCTAAAACTCTCTCTCAACTCGAACGCTCTTTACAAGGTGAAGTCAGCCATATATATAGGCGATGGAATTAGGTTTAGGTTAGATTCCTTGTTAGTAAAGGACTCCTTCCAAACTCATCTGCCTCTTTCCTTATCCATACAACTGCGATTCACTTTCCTTCCGTGGTAAATATCTTCATTGATTAGGTTCAGCTAGGATAAGGAAAGAAATCTTCCATCCTTATCCTCTTCCTTGGAGAAAAAGAAATCTGCAGCTGCTCCAACTACATCTTGACTTCGATGTCTGCATGATGTATCACTTCCTATGCTGACCAAGATCCTGGCTTCTCTGGGTACTCTGTCTGTTGGCTTCAAGAATATGGAGAGGTGCTTCCTGACTTGTAGATTGAATAGAACGTTGTTGCCCAGCCACAAGCTTCCAGCCCTATGCCCATTTGCATTGTAACGCCATCTCAGCATCTCAACAACAGATTTTCACCGGTTTTGCCCAAGATCCCACCTGTTTTTTCCTGCACACCATCTCTCGACTTAGTGTCCTCCCAAACATACTTTAACTCGATAAAAACTAAAAAGAACAAGAAAAATACCAGGAAAGATGGACATAAATATGGATTCATCAGCAACTCACCAATGACAAAGTAATTAACAAAGTCCGTAAACCAAGGAGTGTAATCAATTAATTTAAGCACTTGTTCATCGGGAAAACAACTATTAATACGTACCCGAGAATCTTCTCCTTCAACCGAGTTCTCAAGTCTCGACAAGTGATCGGCAATGGCATTTTCACATCCCTTTCTATCTCGGATTTCCATATCGAATTCTTGGAGCAATAATATCCAACAAATCAAACGAGGCTTTGCATCCTTCTTGGCAAAAAGACAACGAATTGAGCCGAACCCTATGGATGGAAGATAATGGAATGTGTCCCCACTAAGTATGGATGGAACTTATCGAAGGCGTACACCATGGAAAGCAATTCCTTTTCGGTAGTGGTGTAGTTCAATTGAGCCGAATCCAATGTCTTTCTAGCATAATAGATAACTCGAAAGAACTTATCTCGTTTTTGCCCCAACACGACCCCAACGGCCTAATCGCTAGCATCGCACATCAATACAAATGGTTCCGTCCAATCCGGAGTAATCAACACGAGGGTAGACACGAGTGCTTTCTTCAACTTCTCAAACGATTCAAGGCAAGCACTAGAAAATTCAAACATTGTATTTTTCTCCAATAATGAGCAAAGAAGCTTGGAGATTTTTGAAAAGTTTTTAATAAACCGTCTGTAAAACCCCGCATGCCCAAGAAAACTTTGGATAGATTTTACATTTATCGGTGGGGGTAACTTCTCAATTGCCAGTATTTTGGCTCTATCAACCTCTAATCCATCTCTAGACACCTTATGCCCCAAAACAATGCCCTCTCTCACCATAAAATGACATTTCTCCCAATTGAGACATAGAGAAGTTTCTTCACATCTTTGCAAAACTTGAGAAAGATTTTCCAAGCAATTATCATAGGACGAGCCGAAGACGGAAAAATTATCCTTAAAGACCTCCATAATCTTTTCGATAAGTCCATGAAAAATTGCCATCATGCATCGTTGGAAGGTAGCGGGTGCGTTGCAAAGACCGAAAGACATCCGTCTACATGCAAAGATCCCATAAGGACAAGTAAAATCCGTCTTATGTTGATCTTCTGGAGCTATTGCAATTTGATTATAGCCAGAGTAGCCATCCAAGAAACAATAATATTCATAGCCGGCTAGCCTATCAAGCATTTGGTCAATGAAGGGAAGAGAGAAGTGATCCTTCCTTATGGCCGCATTCAAAGCTCTATAGTCGATGCAAACTCTCCACCCCATTTGCAAACGTGTGGTAATTTGCCCACCCTTTTTATCCTCCACAACGATTATGCCTCATTTCTTGGCAACAACTTGAGTCGAACTCACCTATTCACTATCAGATATAGCATATATGATCCCGACATCAAAAAGCTTCAATACATCTTTCCTCACAACCTCTTGCATCATCGGATTCAAGCGTCATTGAGGTTGAACCTTTGGCTTAGCATCATCCTCCAATGCCGGTGCATGCATATGGAAGGGCTAATTCCCTTAATATCGGCAATGGACCACCCAATAAAAGATTTATACTTCCTCAAAACCCTCAAAAACTTATCCAACTCCTCATCATTTAGAAATGAAGACACAATAACCGGAAAAGTTTCATCCTTACCCAAAAAGACATACTTGAGATGGTCGGGTAAAGGTTTCAACTCCAAAGTCGGTGGAGAGCTTGGCTTTGGCACTCCTTCCGGCACTCCTCTTTCAATGGGTGTATAAAGATCCAAATACCCAAAATCCTCCAAGGGAATGTCTTGGTTTGCATCCATGTAAGCAATAGACTCCAACAACTCATCACACACCTTATCCAATTCCGAATAAGAATGGATAAAATCCACAATACAATGCTCCAAAGAATCTTGAGAATAAGATGAATAATAATCAATGAAATTACACTTTTCAACCTCCAATTCATGTGGCTTCTTCATGGCTTCATAGATTAAGATAGTCATCTTCTCATAATTGTAATAGAAGGTGAATATCGATCAATGCCCTTCTGGTTGCCAAGAATGGTCATCCAAGAATAAGTGGAGTATTGTCATCTTTGTGCATGTCAAGTACCACAAAATCTGCAGGATATATAAACTCCTCCACCTTAATAAGCATGTCTTCCACAATTCCTCTAGGATAAGAGATAGAACGATCGGCCATTCGCAAAGCAATAGAATTAGGCTTCAACTCTCCAATCTCCAACCTCTTAAATATCGAAAGAGGCATGAGATTAATACTAGCACCAAAATCACACAAAACTCTCCCAAAAGTTTTCCCTCCAATCACACAAGCAATAACAAAACTCTCGGGGTCCTTTCGCTTCAAGGGCAACTTCCTTTGTAACACGGCACTACACTCCTCCGACAAGTTAATTGTTTTGAATTGACCAACCTTTCTCTTCCTTGACACGACTTCCTTCAAGAACTTTGCATAGCCGTCATATCTCTCAAAGAATCTAGCAATGGAATATTGATTTGGACCTTCTTAAACATATCCATAAACTTGGCAAGTTTCTCATCACCTCTTGTCTTGGCAAGTCTTTGAGGATAAGGAGCCTTCACAACCACATCTTTGATAGGCAAAGAAGAAGAAAAAGTGGAAGGAGTAGCTTTAGAAGGTACCTCCTTGGAAACTTGAGGAACTCGAGGCTTCTCCACTAGAGGAACGGGCTCCTCCACTTCTAATTCCTCATCCATAACTTCATCTTGATCTTCCAACTCCGAATAATTCTTGTAAGTAGTTCCACTCCTTAGTTGAATGGCATTACATTGAATTTTCGGATCAACTTCCGTGTTGCTTGGAAATTGCCCCGGCTTATGTTGAGAAGCCGCTTGATTAGCCATTTGGCTTATTTGCCCTTCCAACGTCTTCACTTGCTTAGATAAAGCCATGACGGTTCCTTCCAAACTTGTGACCTTTTGCCCCGTTGCACCCATGAAAGCATTTTGATTTTGGAGAAGTTGTTGCATCATTTCTATCATAGTCGGGGACGGCTTTTTTGGCTCATTGATCATTCCTTGATACACCAAGAATCTGGGTGGTGGATGAATAGCATCGTTCGGGTTAGAGTAAGACAAATTTGGATTCCTATAATTAGGATTATAGGCTTGATTCCCTGACAGGTAACTCGAACGGTTGTAGTTGCTATAGCCTCTTTGATTCACATAGTTAGCATCCTCGTAAGGCATATACTCTTCACCTCCTTTTTGAACCGGTTGAGACACCATTTTTACATACATCTTTCCCTTCCTTTCGGCCTCATAGTCTTTCTTGAGCATAGTGAATTGCTCAAGGAGATCATCGTACCTATCATCGGAAATGGAAGCAACTTTTCTTGAAGAACTCCTCTTTTGTGGCCAATGACAATTATTGGCCGACATTTCCTCCAAAATCATCACCGCTTCTTCATAAGGCCGGTTAGTCAAACCACCACCGGCGGTGGCATTCACGACCTCTCTTGTATGATTGGTAAGCCCTCGATAAAAGTTTAGAATTTGTTGCTCCTTTGAAAACCATGTTGAGGGCATCTCCTCAACATATCTTTGTATCTCTCCCAAGCTTCATAGATTGATTCATCTCCCATTTGAGAGAAATGAGAGATGTCCGATATCAACTTTTGAGCACGAGAGGGAGGAAAGTACTTAGCTAGGAATAGCCAACAGATTTGCTCCCATGAAGTGATCTCCGAACGGTCTAGGGACTTGTACCATGCTTTTGCTTTGTCTCTTAAAGAGAATCCAAAGAGCCTTAGCCGAATAACATTATTGGAGACTCCTTGGATCTTGATTGTCTCGCACACATCCAAGAAAGCACTAAGGTGCGCATTAGCATCCTCATTGACCCCCCCTCCAAATTGTTCCACATGAACCATGTGGATCAACTCCGGCTTTAGTTCAAAGTTGTTAGCGTTGCACCGAGCGCCCCACCCCCCATCTTGAAACAAATTGACTTGAGGTTCAAACATTTGGTTGATATGAGATGGAGGTGGTTGATTGGCTTGCCTTGCTTGTTCCTCCATTTGCCGTCTCAATACTTGCATTTGCCGCTCCAACTCGGCCATTTGATTCGGCCATTGATTGGCCATTCGACCCTTTCTTCTTTCTCGGCATGCTCTCTTGTGAGTAACCTCAATCTCCAAGTCTAAAAGAATGATTTCGCATCCCTTTCGCCTTGTGTTCATGCAATAACTCACCTACAAAAGCAATTCAATACCAAGAAAAGAATTAAAGGATATGAAAATAGAAAAGCGATGTTTGAACTAGTAATCTTGGCGCAAAAATTATTAACACTAAAAGTTCTAAATAGTCCCCGACAACGGCGCCAAAAAGTGATCACTAAATTACTTAGCAATTATACCCATACTTTAAACGGGTAATTGTAGCAAATAGCAAACGAGTATCGTATCCTCAAGGACCATTTGACCGAACTTATGTAAAAATGAAGTTCATACGCTTTCCTACTATTCAAACTCTAGTTTCAACATGATTTTGGATTGAATTAAACATTCAAGTAGTAAATCAAAGCAAATAAGCAATCACAAGTAATTAAGCAAGTAATAAATGATCAAAGATTAAAAAATGAGAAAAGAATTGGTTCTAGGGACTTGATTTGATTCTAGATGGCATGACATTGACTTCCTAATTCACATAACCAAGTTTAATCATCTAGATGAGAAGCATTCACAAAGCTAATTACTACTCTCTATCGTGGATCAAAACGCCGACTCTCTCGGCTAAGACTCAAGACGATAATTTGACTCCTAAAAGCATAAAGAATTCAAGCTCCCATGTATGCATTTCTCACTTACTAAGTCTCAAAACCATGCATGTTGTGACAATTTGATTTCCATGAATGCAAAATTCTATTAAGAAATTCCACAAACACTTGGCATGCAAGAAAAATGATCAATAATTCTCACATGAAAATAAGATCCAAATCCACAATCAGATAGATGAAGGCAATTAGAATTAAAAAGCTAAGATCAAATCCACCATTAAATCATCTCAAATAACCAAAACCAACAAGAGAAATTTAGCTAGACATCAATGAAAATAAAGCACAAGAAATGAGAATTAAATGCATGATTAGAGATACTAAGAATACAAATGGAGAAATCTTCAATTGAATCTTCAAATCCAACCTTCAATTGTATTACAATAATTAAGAACTAATTCAAACCCTAAAAGGAAACTTTGGGAAGAGAAAACTTAGCTAGGATGAGAGTTGTCCCGTTTGTAGGGCTGCTTCCCCTTTTATATAGGGTACAAGAAGTGCTAAAGCATGTTAAAAACGTAAAAAAGGGCAAAAACGTCATTTTTGGTGCAAAAATCGCCAAATCGGCGATCCAAAGGGTCGAACCGGTGGTCCGGGCCCCAGGCGCTGAGTGGACCACCGGTTCGGGTTAACACTCTCGTTTTCATCCAGAGAAAACTGGCGACCTACCTACCCGGCGATTCACCCCTGAACAACCGGTTTGGTTGCCAATTCGCCGATTTCCATCTTTGGGGTGCCGGTTTTGTGTTTTTGCTCCTTTCCGTCCGGTTTTTTACTTTTTCGTCCCGATTCTTCAATTCTGCTCTTCTTTGAACCTTTTATTCCTTCTTAGCAATTCTCGATTTACCTACATACATGCACAAACTCCACCAAACGTGATTCAAATCCAAAATAACGAAATTAATGCAAAACATATCACATTTAAAAGCTAAAACTTGGCAAAAAGTGAAGATAAACAAGTTTAGTTGCTAATAAAATGAGTGTTTATCAGCATGCAGCCTATTCCATAGGGGGGCAACCAGATTCTTCCTCCCATGGTGACTTCCAGTCCGGTACCTCTTTCTCGCACTCGAGAAAGGGGCTCTTCATGGGGAATGCGATGCTCTCTTCATTTATCTTATCAAACGCTGCCCATCACAGATCTTTCTTCCAATTTGAAGGAGATAGTGGACTTGGCAGGAGATTCAACGCCCTCCCATCAGGATGAAAGGGATGACCAGGAAACCCTTGGCACCACCATTGGACTCCCCTCATTATGTGGATTCAGTTATCCCTCTTCCTACCTCCAACGAACCCACAGGTGAATCCCTTTTGACTTCTGAGGAATTAGCATTGGTGAAATCCTAGTTGAATTGTGATGAATCTTTAGACATCCGCATGCCTGAGTCCCACGAGAGACCCCATTCATTAAAGTGCCCTTTCTGTAGCTTTCTGGTATAGCCAAATTGAAGCAAGTTTGAGATTACCCCTCCCTGAATTTGTGGTTGGAGTATGCGATCTCCATAACTTATGGCCCAACCAATTTCTTCCTTCTTCAATTAAAATCATTCTCGCTTTTTTCATACTGGTGCGTGGTAATGGGAGTTTCCCCACACCCACTTTATTTCAAACTGTTTATGACGTGAAGCCTATGGATGGTTTCTACTATGCAAGTGCCAAACCCAAGGGTCCTGCTCAACATTTATGCATACCGCGTAGTTCAGGGAAAGAGTGAAAAGACAAATATTTTGTTATTACTCCCAAGCAGGGGGATTAGCCTTTTGCCTACGGCCCTTGACAAAAATTTCAATTGAAGCAGCCTCGTCCTTCTATAAAAACTATTTATGCAATTGATCGTAAAGTGCTAGACAAGCTTACAGGGAAAGCTAAAGTTAGTGCTTTCAAATTCAACTCTTTCCTGACTAATGCATGCATGCTCTCCTTTTTCGAATCAGCTTCTCCTGGAGGATGTTCTTTTTCCCGTGAGGGTGGGTTTCATACACCCTTTATTCATTTATTATTTCCTTGAGAATATGTCAATTATTTTTCTGATGTGTAACACTTTCTATGTCAATATTTTCTGCAGAGATGTGTTGGATTTAAGATGTGAAACTTCCTGGTAACAACGAGTTTGATTTTGAAATTCTCTTCCAAGAACAAGCTAGCAAAGAATCACAGGGCTTTCTCCTTCAGAGTGCCTTTTACTGCTACAAGCTCTTCCTTGTTCTGAAGATGAGACTCAAGTGAGGTCTCCTTCCCTCCTCCAACTCCAAGAGGAAAGTGCTCACTGCCTAATCCAGGTATCATTATTTTGATAGTATACCTTTCAATTGCTTTTTTTATATCCAACCTTTATATATACTTTCCCTACTTTTGGCAATTGATCAGTGTTCATGGACGATTACTCCAGTTTAAAGATAATTCCCAGGAAGAGGAGGTAGGGAAGTTGAGGGAGAGTTTGGCATCTTGTAGAGCTCAACTCAGAGAACTGACCAAAACTCATGAGGAATTACAACTGCACAACAAGGATATCCTAGAGGCAAGTAGCCAATTCTCTTTGGCTAATGATGATCTGAAGAAGTAGAACTATGACTTAGCTAAATCATTTGACAAAATGTCTACTTTATCTATAGAAAATGCCTCCCTAAGTGCGACAAATGCAGATCTCATTCGTCATCTAGTTCAAATGAGCAAAGAACTCTCGGAAGCGAAAGACATCCTTCAAGGCGTGAATCTGTCTTACAACTCAAGATATGTAGACGGGATCTAAGAGTGTCGCAGCCTCATTCTTCGCATTCCTATAGGGGAAAGGGCTCTCCAAATTCTTCATGAAGGGCTCATAGAAGCTTTCCAAGCCTCTCCGAAATACCTTGCACTGATTCGTTATGATATAGCTTCTCTAGCCAAAAGATGCGGCATGATAGTACTGGCTAAGGCTCGCAGCCTCGGATTCAAAGATCCCATTGATGTCGACCCCATAGTGAAGAACTTTCCCTTGCCTTCACTATTAAAAGGAGATCCTAAGGCTCAACTTGGCAATTCTTGGTGGCTCCCTGTGATGCACAAGGCTTTCGAAGCTCTGACGGCCCCTTATGATCTACGTTCTGCTTTTTTCTGACCCACCAGCTCTCACTTATGACATCTTCCCTTCAGATCTCCTCTAGGCAGTCGAACAGTGTGGAACCTACTTGTCTCAAGTCCCTCATAAATCTGTTCTTCCCCATGGACCCTTTTTCACAAGGAGTGTTTTGTTTTCATTCCATGATATCATTGTTTTTCATGCTTTCTATACTAACTCTTTCTTTTGGCCAGGTACCTTCCTTTCTGAAGGAGGCCCTTCAGTTCCCTCTCAAGCTCATGGAGGTCCCCAAGAGGAAGCTAGCCATTTTTCTCCTTATGATTCTGGCTCTTCCAAACCTGCTGGCAATGGAGATGACACTATGGATGTGGACGCTGCTGACTTTCTAGCTTGATCTTTATTATGCTACTGCCCTCTGAACAATATTATTATTTGTTGTGTAATTTCAACAGTGAACAACTTTTTATTTTGCCTATGCTGCATTAACTTGTTAGCAGCTTTGAATGATTATCTCAATTTTGCTTATTATTTGCCTTGATTGTTTATCTTCTTCCTTTTACTTGCTTTCGTTTTTGTTTACATATTTCCCATACATGCATGCACTCATGTTTCTGTATTTTCATGGGGTATTCTCGGACCCCCTAGGGGTGTAAGGTACACCCCTACTCCCCCTACTCTAGATTGTCCAGTCTTCGCCTAGCGCAGAAAGAACCTTGAGGTTCATCTCTCGCTAAGAGTATTTTCCCTTCCGAATACTCTCAATGTCCATCAGGACCTCTGTAAATCTCAGCTCCATCTTCTCGATGGATTCCTCGGAAAGCTGAGAGAAGTTTTCGAACTTCAGATAGGCTAAGGTGAACTTGTTCTCCTTAATCTCGTCAGAGCCCTCACAGAGTGTAGCTAAGGCCTCCCACATATATTTTACCGTGAGGCAATTGATAATCTTTGGCAAGTAGGCTTTGCCGACTATGGAAGAGATGACGCTCTTAGCAATGTCATCTAGTTGCGCGATGTCTCTTTTTTCCTTGGTGTACTGGCGGATGCCTTTGGGTTTCTCCTTCATCATCTCTCCTTCTCCTGGAGCGATGGGAGTCACCAGCACTGACTGAGTCACCTGGATGGGACCATTTTCAATTGTTTCCTACATCCTGTGATGTCTGGCAGTCAGAGATATTTTGAGGCGAAATCTCTACGTGGGATAATCATCCACGGAGAACTCCGGCAAGCTCCCTAGCAATGTCGGGTTCATCTTTTCTGCACACCACAAGAGATACAAAAAGATATGCAGCAGAATGCACTAAAAGATTTCAGAAAAGATCTGTTCAGTTGACCACTAAAAGATATACTCGACTCACACACTGTGAATCAGAAACAACAGTCTTTTGAACCACTGCTCTGATACCACTTGATGGTACAAGTAACGAGTAACTGGTGTATGGGAAGGAGAATACACCAGTAGAAATTTTTATTTTGCTTAACGTCTTTTCACTGAGATATACTATTCAGGTTAGTTTACTCACAACTGGAAGAGACAGTTGGAGTAGCTCTTCAACTGAGTTTCTCAGTTGGAGCCAATCATACAGTTGGTAGGTCAGCTGGCTCCTTTGCCTGAAGATCAGCTGAATTCACCAACTGAGATTTTAAACAGTTATGCAATGCGGAAGATGGTAGAAGATAAGCTCGTTACAATAACTGAAACCTTTGTGAAAGGGAAAGCTTAAATTCCCAAGTTAGTGCAGTGCATAAGTAAGGTTAGTTGGTTAGGTACTGAATTTAAAATACTGAATGTAAGATACAGAAAGTAAGCACACAATATTTTAACGTGGTTTAGAGATCGACCTCCTACATCCACGACTTTTTTTTTGGGAAAGTAATCCACTAGGTAAGTTTACGCGTGCTCACCAAACGCCTCACTTAGATTTCAGATTCCAAGCAAACCTAACCAATTCAATTCCGGGTTCGAACAAGACCCCACAACACTTTTCCAGGCGAGTGCTCAACCAGTTTTAGATTCCTGCTTCTAAGGGACCAACTCTTGGATTCCTGGTTCCAAGGGACCTCTACTTGGATTACGGGTTCCAAGGGACCTCTACTTGGATTACGGGTTCCAAAGGACCTAGTATTGGATTACGGGTTCCAAGGGACCTCAGGACTTTGATTTCGGGTTCAAAGTCAGACCTGGGTTTGGATTTTGGGGGGAGAATCCAACAAGGAAGCCTTCAACACTTTAGGAAAGTGGAGGTTTCGACCCAAGGCTATGAACTCAATCTCTTGTTAAGAGAGAGTTCTGAGGGGATACAAAACAAGCAAGGACCATGTTGCAAGCCTCAATCAGGAAGGGGAACTTCTGAGAGGCTAGAGGGAAGAACGGGAGAGAAATCACTCTTTTCCTTCTTCACCAGTCTTCTTACTTGGAGAGAGAGAGGTGAAAAGCTACTCGCACCGCTTCACTCTTTGTGTTGTCTCTCGGCACTTCAGTGTGCTTTTTCTCTAATTGTATCAACCCTCATTTTAGTCTTGTTGTGGAGACCTCTATTTATAGAGGAAAGGTCAAAGCTAGCCATTGGAAAGAGTCATTTGACCTCTGCCAAAAGCATGACACTCCACATGCTTTACTGGTAACTTTTCAGAGACGGTACATGCGACCATGCTTTTTGCACGTAGCAGTTGTTGGCCCATTTATGGAAAGTTTTCCAGTTGACTTGTGCTCCCGAGTAGATTTAAAATCTGGACTGCAGCTCCTCCGTCTTCGGCGTCTTCTCTTCTCCGCTTCAAGACGTCTTAACTTTGACATAACTTCCCTTCACACTAACTGTATGCCTTCAGTGGCATGGTTCAATTGTGGAGCCAACTGAGCTGCTGTCCAATTGAGTCCGAGCTTCAGTTGGGTTTGATGTCCTAGCTGACCTTGAGTCTCAACTGAGTGTGATCCCTCAGCTGAGTCCAAGTCTCACCTGACTTTGAACCTCAGTTGAGTTCTTCACGAACCTCCTTGTTTAGTCCGGCTGACTTCCTCTGCTTGACCCTTGTAAAGATAAAATCCTATGCTCAAACAGTGAGCACTAGCAAAATAGACTAAATGCAATCATCTACTCGGTTGAAGTCAGTTGGGTTTTAGGCATCTTTCGAAACCTTAATAATTTTTCCAACACAATCTCAAATTATACTTCCTTATCACCACCAGGACTTCCTTTTGGTCTCCAGCGTGGTGCTATGCTCTCACGCTTTTCACGAGGATATCATCTACATGAACTTCCAAAATCCGTCCTCTCTGATTCTCAAATATTGCATTATTCTTTGATATGTAGCTCTCGCGTTCTTCAAGCCAAAAGGCATCCTTATGTATGCGAATGTACCACACACAGTCACGAAAGCTGTTTTAAGCACATCTTTAGGAGCCAGTTGTATCTGGTGATACCATTGGTACACATCCAACATGGACAACAACTCACATCCTGAAGTTGAGTCCACAATTGATCAATGCAAGGCAATGGGTAGTGATCTTTCGGACATGCTTTATTCAGGTCTCTAAAATCTATACACATCCGCCAGCTACCGTTGCTTTTAGCTATCATTACTGCATTTGACAACCATTCAGAATATTGTATTCTGACAATATGACCAGCATCTAACAGCCATTTGATCTCTTTTCTTATCACCTTCTCCTTCTTAGGCCCAAAGGCTCTCTTCTTTTGCCTCACTGGTTTCGCTTTAGGATCTACATTCAAACGATGCACAGATACAGTTGGGTCCATTCCCACCATGTCTTCCGGATAGAATGCAAACAAATTTGCATTCCTCCTCAAGCATTGTATTATGGCTTCTATTTGCTCCTCAGTCATAAGCTTTTCCATTTTCGTAGAAAAGCCAGTTTTCTCTGGGAACAGCTCTACTATCATCAGTTCCTCTTCGACTGGTTGCATACGAAGTTCAAAATCTTTTTCTGCTTTCTCTATCTTTGCACCCTTACACTGCAACGAGTATCCTACTCCTGAAGTTCCCTTCACATTCCGCTCAGCATGCTTAATGGATTTAACGTAAGATTCTCTTGATATCTTCTGATCTCCAGTGACCTCTCCTACCAGCCCATCTTTCTGAGCATGGAACTTTATTTTCATGTGGTATGTTGAGACCACTACTTGGAAATCATTTAGTGCAGGTCTTCCTAAAATTATATTATAAGCCGACGGTGTGTCCACCACCAAAAACTTCACCATTCGAGTATTTGATGCTTCCCCACTTCTCAATGTTACCTGAAGAGTCACATCTCCTTTAGGTTGTATCTCTCCTATAGCAAAACCATATAATGCGGTATTCACTGGCGCCAACTCAGCGTTAATTTTCATCTTTTGGAAACAATCCCAGAAGAGCACATTAACTGCACTCCCGGTATCTACAAAGATGCGTGCTACTTTCCAGTTAGCTACTTTAGCACTAATCACCAATGCATCATTATGAGTTTCCATACTAACCAGGTCTTCAGGACCAAAACTCACAAATGCCTTCAGGCTCACCTCTTCTCCTGGAAATGAATCCACTACATCAATTTCCCTTCCAACTGCTTCTGCCAACTCTTGGACTTCTTTACTCACCTGAGCCTTAGTAGCTCTAACATGAGCTTTGCGAGCTTGACCAGAGTCCCCAGTGACGTTTCCTCCCATAATCATGCTTATATTCCCTCTTTTGGGAAAGGGATCTTCTCAATGAGGAGGAGTTCTCTCCCTCTGTTCAGGTTTTCATGGCTCAGGTTCCTTTCTCTTATATCCCTTCTCTCTTTGTTTCTTGATGAATTGGAGTAAAGTATCGTCCTTCTTCAATAGCGCCTTTCAAATGTCTGCAAGAGTTTGTATCATGACCGTAATCATTGTGGTACTTGCAATACAACTCAGACCTCGGATTACGAGGAGCTTCCTTATAAGTGTTGGGAAATTTAAAATGCAGGGACCTGGCCGCAACCTCCATCACTTCCCCTAAAGATGCATTGAGAAGTGTATACTGGTCAAACCTCTTGGGAGCTCTCTTGGGTCTTTGTCCTCCCTTATCTCTGTCAGTTCTCGGTACTTGAGGGTGTCCTGTTTTTTAAGGTCTCTTTCTTAGGGATGGGGGATTTCTCTTTATCCTTTCAAGCCTCTTGAGTTTCTTCCAAATTAACATACTTATCAGCTCTCTGCAATAACTCCTCAAAATACACTAAGGGTTTCTTATTTAGGGAATTGAAGAACAAGCCCGGAGCTAATCCTTGGATCAATGCTTGCACCTTCACATCGTCAGAAGCTAAAGGAACTTGCAGTGCTTCTGCATTAGAATGCATTACGTAGTGGCGTAGGCTCTCCAAGCGTCCTTGCCTAAGGGCCATTAGCGAAGAGTATGTTTTAACATGCCTCCTTGCACTAGCGAATTGGTGTAAAAACATAGAGTTGAACTCATTGAATGAGCCTATGCTATTCGGTGGTAGCTGAGAAAACCACTGTTGAGCTATCCTCGACTGGGTTGTGAGAAAAACTCTACATTTTACCCCTTCGGTATACTGGTGCAGCATTGCCCCATTCTCAAATCTCATCATGTGTTCATGTGGATCTGTGGAACTATCATATTCTAGCATCAACATCTTAAAATTTGGAGGCAGCTGATCTTCTCTAATGTCCCTAGAGAAAGGAGACTGATTATCACTAGTTCTGATAGGTTTCTTGGGAGATTACTTTGGCGAAGAGACCTTCTTCTCGATATCTTTTAGCTATTGTTTGAGAGCTGATATCTCTGCAGCGGCAGCATCATCCCGAGACCTTGTCATCCTTCATTTGTCTTCATTTTCAGATTCTGTCTGAGGGCTCTCATACCCATCACTTCATATTAGTTTTCTTCCACAGGTTTACCCTGTTACAAACCATATAATGTCTAAGTCATGAACAACAGCTTATTTTAGAAGTACTACATAATTGGCCTCACTGCAAGCCTTAGCTAGTAAATTTAACCTTTACTACAGCCCAGTAGGGCACACTGGTTAATACCTCTTTAGCTTTTCCGTTAGCAGCATTACTAGTTCTCTTATTTTGACTTTTAGGCGAGATCATGGCCTTAGATACAGCTTGGTTTACCATAGCACTGAGCTGGTCCATTGAGAGCGTGTAGGTAACATTCTGTTGAATAGAAGTTTGTAGCTCCTCTCTATGTCCTCCTGGACTTTTGCGAGATCTTTCTTTATGAGGACTCACAGACTTGGAGATTTCTTCTTTCTGAGGTACCCCCAGCTTTGATGGGGTCACCCTCATGACATTATGATTTTCCTCTTTAGTATGATCTTCTGGAGAGCTGTCGTCGTGCACCTCCCCTCTAAAGAAGGTCCTAGGTCTCGGATCACTATATCATCCATGACTACAGTACAAAATTTCCAATGGTTAACTAACCATCAAAGGAAATTGTTATAACAATAACAAGTGTTCAACACTTCGCTTTTTCAAAAAAAAACTATTGCTAAGCTCTCCTGAGGACCCACAAACTCGTAGAACATGATTCACCATGTCCTTCTTCTTGATATCATTTCCTCAGTTATATTCATGGCTACGTGAGACCCACTTCAATGGCCTCACACTTTTGTGCCTTTCTTTTTCTCATATCATGGAATTTCTTGGAATCTATGTCTCAGGACCACCGTACCCTATCCGGCATCACTAGGGAGCAGATCCTATGTCGGAGGCCGTACTTCCAACAAGTTTTTGAAGAACGGAAAAATGAAAATCAGGAAAAACAAAGAATAGAATCCACCAAAGGCACGGACATCACTAACCAAACAACAGGAATATTAAAAACCAAAAATAGATTTCAAAGAACTGCTGCATTCATTGTTTTTGTTCTTTTAAAACACTTCTAGTACAAAATCATTTGCAAAGAACTAAGGAACTCTTCTTCGCTAAGTTCAGCTAACCTCCCAATACAAGGGATAAAACGGAGCTTGTTAAAAACATTTGTAAGCTATGTCAACGAACATTTTTTACGAAAAAGGTTTTAAGAAAAAACGTCGTTCCCACAGACAGCGCCAGATGATGTTGCTCAAAAAAGATAACATCAAAATATTCATAAGATAAAAATGGAATTATATGAACAACTACCTACTCCTTCAAGCTTCCTTCTCTTTCGTCAATATAATGACCATAGCTAGCCGAAATACTCCTTTTATATGCAACAAGAATGGGTACCGGGGATTATCCCAGTGAACCACCTCCGATGCTAAAGTCAGATTTAGCAAAAGTAAGTGATATTTTCACAGGTGCTCATACTTGTGTGTGTAAAGTGAGTAAAGAAAATCTGACTAGTTAAGGGTGGAATTGAGGTATATATACTCCCTAGCTGACTTGGGGATGAAGTAGTGACGTTGAGAATATTCTTCCAATGCCCTCTTCTCATTTGTTGGTACAGATTGTACCCTCTAATATTTTGTAAAAGCATAAGATAAAATATCTTTTCTGTCAGAGGTATGTTGGCCCATTTGAGACCTACTTGGAGACCTCACGAGCTCTCTCCTTTTTTCGAAATTCTGACTGACCTTTCTTCAGGTTCTGCTTCTTACTAGCTACCTCACGTCAGGTAGCTACACAAGTTTCCTCCGAGTTTAGCTCTCCTCATTACTAGGATAATAACATTTGTCATGATTTGCTTATTTATCTTTTTATTCTTATAGCCAGGTCTCACAGAGGGAGACCTGGTTGTTTTTATACCATATCACCAAGTAATCTCTCACCTTCTCTTATCTGCATGTAATAAGCAATTACACCCAAGATCTTCTTTACAATCCAAGAAGCTTGCTATGGTATGATAAGATTAAGCAGATTCTGCCCTTTGGTGTAGTACTCGTAAACCCATTTAATCCATATTTTATCCTTCTTTATTGTCAAGCTCCAAAGAAATTTACCAGTAGCTGCCTTATTCAAAGTTTTGATATCAACAAGATTTCATCCCCTCGCTGCCTTTGGTAAGCACATTTGATCCCATGCCATTAAAACTCTTTTGGAAATTCCAGATTTACCAGACCAAAAGAAGGATCGACACGCAGCTTGCAACACTTTAATCACTTTTGTGGTAGAAAAAAATTTGGTACCAATATGACTGAATGATGAAGAGCACAGATTGGATTAGTTGAACCCTCCCTACATATGATAGAAGCTTTGCAGTCCAACAGTTAATTCTGGACAAGATCTTTTGAATCAATGGTTTATATTGAGCAACTGATATCTTTTTAGAAGATAATAGCACAGCGAGGTACTTGAATGAGATCTCACCTTTGCTCATGCCTGACTCTCCAAGAATCGATTGATGTATCTCTTCCCTTACTCCAAAAAAATAAATAGAACTTTTGGCTTCATTAGCTCGCAAACCAGATACTATAGAGAACTTGGAGAATGCCCCCATAAGCTTCCTTATTGAAATCTCATCTTCTCGAGTAAACAGGAGGAGATCATCTGCAAAATAAACATGCACCAATCCCAACTTTTTACACCTAGGATGAAACTGAAACATTCTATCCTCCTTGAGTTCAATAATGCACCAGCTAGGAATGTCAATCAGGCCAACCCTTTCGAGTTCGGGTTAACCCTATCGGGTTGTTGGGCTATTCGGTCTGGGTTCAATCGGGTTGGATTTTTTACGGGTTGAAAAATTGCAGTCCTAACCCTAACCCTTTGGGTCGCGGGTTAGCCCGTTGGGTCACAAGATTTAAATATAAAAAATACAGTTAAATAAAAAAAAGACTTTCTAACAAAATAAGTTTAATAGTTATAGCACACAAAAATTACAATAATTCAACATTAATTTGTTATTTCGGAAATAAAATTAAACAATTGAATGACATTCGTGTCCTACTTTAGAGTGGCTTCAACTTGATCACTGATTTTAATTTCATTATCTTCATTATCTATCGAAGAAGAATAAAAGGGGGAGTAAAATTTATACCTCCTCCGTCCACGAAAAAGATGTGCATTTTGCTATTTTCATATGTCAACGAAAAAGATGTGCATTTCTATTTTTAGAAAGTTCTTCCTTCAAATTTACCCTACATCTATAATTTATTCACCATAATGCCATTATTGGGCCCACAATTTAAAACTAATCTAACTTACTTAGCAATAAAATAAAGCCCAATTACAAGTGGGACCCTTACTCCACTCACTAACTTAATCCTTCACTTAAATCACACTAAAAGTGGGACCTTACTCTACTCACTACATAATTTACCAGTTTTCTTAATCCCCGTGTCAATCTCAAATGCACAACTTTTTTGTGGATGGAGGGAGTATATAAATTTTGTTGATTAAATATTCATAATATACAAAACGATTTACAAAAGTATGATTTATATATCTAGGCCTAGGGTTAAATAAACAAGCGAGATATTATTCGGATTAGTTGGGTTGACCCTAACCGTTTTCAAGCTAACCCTAATCGGGTTGCAACTCTTTCTGGCCAACCCTAATAATCCAGTTATGTATTCAGGTTGTAAATATACAACCCTAACCCTTTACTTTTTTTGGGTCACTCAGGTCGACCCGTCGGGTTCGGGCTCAATTAACATCCCTAAAGGCAGCTCATGATCCACATCACATACTGTTAAGGGAAGCCTAGCTCCAGCAATAATTGTTTCATGAAAGGCCATTCAACGGATTCGTAGGCTTTTTGGATGTCAACTTTGACCATACATAGAGGGGAGATATCTTTTCTTACAAACCCTTTAATTATTTCATGGTTGAGGATAATATTTTCAAAGATCACACGGCCTTTGATAAATACATATTGATTTGCACTAATAAGTCCATCTAGCACTCTTTGCATCCGATTAGTTAGAGTCTTGGATATGATTTTGTATAACACAGAGCAGCATGCAATTGGTCTAAACACCTTAACATTAGAAGCAGCAGAAGATTTAGACAATAGAGTGATCAATGTTGTGTTGAGAGCTTTTGGCAACCACCCTGTATGAAAGAATTCGTAAACAGCTTCAACAATGTCCTGTCCAATCTTATTCCATGAGTGTTGAAAAAAATAGATATTATAGCCATCCAAACTCGGAGCCTTTAGAGGGTTTATACTAAACAAAGCTTCCTTAATCTCCAAAGGTGAGAATAGGGCACAACGCTGTATTTGTTGGGTGTGTGAGAGAACTGGGACCCTTGGCAATGATTTCCTTGTCCAACATAGGTAAAGAAGGTGCAGCACTCCCCATCAAGTCCATGTAAAAACTCTTGATTTCCTCTTGAATCTGCTACTGATTTTCATAGCGGATCCCATATGATTTGATCAACAATTTGATGGTATTTGCATTTTTCCTAGCCTTAGTGTAAGCAAAGAAGAATTTGGTATTGGCATCTCCCATTCTAATCCAGTCCACCCTCGATTTTTGTTTTCAAATCCTTTCCTCTACACCACTTCACTTTTCTAAGTCTGCAAGCAGTGTTTTTTCTTTTTGGAAGGGTACCTGATTGAGCAAGTCTTGCATAAGGTGTTGTTGGGTATCTCTCAACTCATCTCTTATCATCTGAACTCTATCACTGATATTCTTGAAGTGCTGAGTATTTAGATGTTTCAAAAAATGATGGTCTCGGTAACGAGTAACTGGTGTATGGGGGGAGGAATACACCAGTAGCGATTTTTTCTTTTATAAAAACTCTTTCTCTTACAAGAACTGCTTAGTTCGGTTGCTCAACCACTGAGTAAGTTGATTGGAACTGTTACACAGTTAGGTGCACAATTGACTTTTTTGACTGAAGGTCAACTGTGTAATCCTGACTGAGGTTTTAAAAGAGCTTTGCAATGCGGAAATTGGTGGAAAATAAACTCGTTACTTAAACTGAAATCTTTTATTGGGAAGGTCAAGTTCCCAAACACTTAGTGCAGTTTTCAGAAAACTTGTTTTATGCAGGATCAGTAAGTTAAGTAAACTGAATGTAAGTAATGAAAAGTGAAGGCACAGTATTTTTACGTGGTTCGGAGATGAACTCCTACGTCCACGACTTTCTTTTCAAGGAAGTAATCCACTAGATAAGTTTTCACGTGCTTATCAAACA
This sequence comes from Schizonepeta tenuifolia, assembly GCA_029490685.1. Lineage (NCBI taxonomy): Eukaryota > Viridiplantae > Streptophyta > Magnoliopsida > Lamiales > Lamiaceae > Schizonepeta > Schizonepeta tenuifolia. The sequence goes on along the minus strand of CM055955.1, from coordinate 75,199,800 downwards.
TTGAGTTTGGTTTGCAGGCATCAAACAGCCTAACCAACTCTTTTACGGGCAAGAGTAAAGCCTATCTTAGATTTCGAGTTCTAAGGGACTTAGACTCTTTGATTACGGGTTCAAAAAAAACCTAGAAATCGGGGTCGAGGTTTTTCCAACTGTGGAGCCTTCAACATTTAGAAAAGTGAAGGCGTCTTCCTAAGGCTTAGAGACTCAATCTGCAAGAGAGAATCTACTTAGAAACTATGCAGGAACCTTCAATTCTAGACTCAATCAAGAAATGGGATTCTGAGAAACTAGAAGGAAGAACAGGAGTAGGTAAGGACACTCTACTTCTACTGGTTCTTCGACTGACATTTTTTCTTGCTTTTCGAGAGAGAGAATGCTTGAATTACTTGAATGCTTCTTTGCTCGTGTGTTCGGTAATCTTCTCGCAATTTGGAGACCTCTATTTATAGAGAGGGAGATCAATTAGCCGTTGTAAAGAGTCGTTTGACCTCTGCCAAAAAGCATGGCACTCCACCTACTACTCTGCAAACTTTCCTGAAATGGTAATTGTGAGTTTTGCTTTATGCATGTCTCTGTGGTCGGTCCATTTTAGGAAAATTCCAGCCTGTCTTGTACTTCTAAGTAGATGAATTCAAACTCTTCTTCTTCCTCGGTGTTCCAAGTCTTCTTTTCTTGACTTTGGGACATCTGACTTCGATAGAACTGCTCGACATGTATGAACTTCATGGTTCAGTTCCGGAGTCAGTCGGGTTCTGATCTGACTGTCCATCTTTATCTTAAACTGCCTTCTTCAATCTTAAACTGCCTTCTTCAATCTTGAGTTATCTTCAACAGTTTGATCCTGTAAAGATAAAATCCCTATGCTCAAACGGTGAGCTCTAGCTAGAAATAGACTGAAGGCTCATCTACTCAGTTGGGTTTTGGAATAATTCAAAACCTTTACTAATTTTTCCAACAAAGGACTTTTTTATATTCTTAAGTTTATACCATATATTGAGCAGCTTATTGCCATGGCATTATTGAGACCAAACTGTTTCTAAAATCTTGGGGAAGTCAGCATTCTCAGTTAGAATATTTAGAAATCTAAAAGGGGTGTTTCTCACTTGTGGTTCGAGTTCCAAATTTAGAAACTAAGGGCTATGATCTGAAACACCTTTATTTAATAATTCCACTACCACTGCAGGGTATTCCCTAAACCAAGCTCCATTGGCAATAGTTCTGTCAATAAGAAAGAATATTATGCCTTCTCCTAGCTTATTATTACACCAAGAGAACTCACTTCCCACACTTCTAATAACATGAAGATCATTTGCAGTGAGGCAATCAGCAAATTCTTTGTAGTCAGCTTCAGTGACTACACTTCCTTGAAACCTATCAGCTGCACTTAATAAAGAGTTAAAATCACCTCCTATCAAAAGAGTGCTCTGCACATCATTGATTACTTTACTAATAAATCTCCAAAGAGTTTTCCTCTGCTCACACGTGTTAAAAGCATACACAGCAACAAAATTAATCACTTTTGCAAACCTAATATCAGTGTGCTCACAGTGAATGGCTTGAGCTTGATTTTCAATCCATTTGGCACTTATTAGTCTAGGGTTCAAACATATCCAAATCTTACTATTTTCAGTATGAGTATAGTTTGTCAACACTTCCCAGTTCCTACAAATTTTCTCAACAACCTTTTCACTCTTGTTTCCAAGAGAGCCACATAGTCAAATTTATTTTTTTTCTAAAAGCTTTTAACCTCTTTTTGCTTAAAGGGTTTGTTGCAACCCCAGACATTCCATATAAGGATCCTCATTTATCCACAGAGGGAAAAAGGTCCCTTCTCCAGTTTTATTTTTTTGTTGGTCACTGATGACTCGATAGGAGTTGGTAATGTGCATTTGTTCCCTTGGTTTTGGCCCCAAGACCTTATATGATATTTTCCTTGGCTTAGACCACTCTTTAACAACTATAGCAGCATGAGTCTCCTCCACTGACTTGGTGCGGGATGGCCCCTCATTGCTGAGTTGAGTTATTTGGGGAGGGATAGATATTTCTGCACAAATCACCTTCGCATTGCTAGTCAAAAAAATTTCACTCACCACCTTCTCTGACTTAGTTTCCTAAGCCTTCAGTACCCACTGTTTCTTTCACAACACATCTTGATAGGATAGAGGCTATTGGAAAAATTAATAAAGGTTTTGATTTATCCCAAAACCCAACTGACCCCAACTGAGTAGATGAAGTCATCAGTCTGAACTTAAGTAGAGCTCACTGTTTGAGCATATGGATTTTCATCTTTATAGGTTTCAAGCAGAAGAAGTCAGTTGGATTGAAGATGCAAGTTGGCTAGTCAAACTGAAGCTCAGTTGACTCCACAGTTGATCCATGCAGCTCAAGCATGTCGAGAAGGTATGATGAAGTCAGACGTCTCAAAGTCAAGAAGAGAAGACCTTGAAGACGGAGAGAGTAGATGAGTTAAAGTTCGCAGTTCAAACCTACTCATAAGCTCAAGTCAGCCAGGAAACTTTCCATAAATGGACTGACCAAGAGGACGTGTATAAAGCACGGGTCACAGTTAACATTTTAGGAAATGCTGTAGAAGAGTAGGTGAAGTGCCATACTTTTGGTAAAGGTCAAAAGGCTACTTCCAACGGCTAGTTTACCTCCCTCTATATAAATAGAGGTCTCCTCATTTCAAGAAAGAGAGGGAGCAGACACGAAGCAACCACGCAAAGAAGCAGAAGCAGATTCTCTCTCGCGCAAGAACCCGCCGAGCTGAAGAACCAGTAGAAAAAGAGTGTCAAGTCCTCCTCATTTCTTCCCATCTAGCCTCTCAAAAAGCCCATTCTCTGATCTAGTCAAGATTTGTAATAGGTTCTTGCATTGATTCTAAGCAGACTCCCAAATCCCTAAATCCTCCTTCTATTCTTAGTGTAGAAGGCTTCATAGTTGGAAACCCCAAACCCCCAAACCCTAGGTCATTCTTTGAACCCGTAATCAAAGAAATTAGGTGTGATACCCCGAGTTTTTAAACCTTTAGAAAGCGTTTAATTAACCGAGTGAGTTAAAAGATGAGAATTTAGGAGTAAAATTTTTCTTTTCTAATCGAAGAGAATTGAGTAAAACGTTTAAATTGCTTTGTGAGTTTTGTGTGAAATTGTCTGCTTTATTTATCTGAGATGATAATGATGTGATATGCTTGTTGAATTATTTATATGAAGACGAGTATGACATTAATTTCTAAAATAATTCCGAGAAGTTGCTTAATTGAATTAGCATAATTTCAATCGCCGAGAAATATAATTATACCGATGAACTTAGAATAGAATTGAATTAGAACCTTCGAACTTAGAATTGCTTTTAAGATCACTGAGATAGGGTAAGAACTTATCCAAGAATTGAGAAGAGTAATGAAAAGTTAATCTTTAAAGGATTAATAAACGGATTGATAAGCCGACTAAATTCCTTTAAAAAATTAAAAGACTAAATAATCGAACTCGTTAATCTTTTAATTGAGACGTAAAATAGGATTGAGATGCTTAGTGTCAATAGTGAGACGAGAAGAGGTTAGACCCGTTAATAGCGTAAAAAGAAACTAATACGAATCGTTTTATCCAGAAAAACCTTTACGACCGGATAATTAACACCCGTAACGACACGACGAAGACACATGTCATTCACCTCTCTCCCTCTCACGCCACCTCATCACTTCTCTCCCATCTCTCTCTCTCCAATTTCCTATGCAACTAATCATGATTATTCCTACAAATATTTAGTAAGTTGTGATGCTTGGATTGCATGCAAAACCATCCCATCAATCTTTTCCTAAATCAATTTCCAATGCTAAATGTCATGATGTTATTCTCCTTGTTGGATGCACATGCAAGCTCCATACACTCTCTCTCTCTCTCGATTTCTCTCTATGATTCAAGAGTGAGAATTCTATTTTATTCATTCACTTCCATCCAACACCAAAACAAAGAAAAACAAACTCTCTCCCTCTCTACTCTCTTAAACTCTCGGCACTCTCTCTCCCACACACATACATTCAATTTTTCTTTACATACAACCATGTATTCAAGCTCCTCATCCATGGAAATGAAGTAGAAAGTGTCATCCTCCATTCATTTCATCCATATTCTCAAGAAAGGGTAATAATCTTTCAAGTTCTTGAGATTAAATTCAATATTCATCCAACAATTTCTTTATTTTGATTCTTAAACCCTAAAAAGAATGGATGATTAATTCCATATTATTCTTTTTATTTGAGGATTCAAGAAGACTTCTTTCTTCCTTCAAATCCAAGCTTTGAAGCTTCATTTTCCATCCATTCCAATTCCAAGAGCCAAGGAGAAGAATTCCATTTAAATTAAAGTATGATATTCATTTGTTTAGTTGTAAATATGTATATCTCTATGTCCTAAAAGAAAGAAACTATGCATGCATGCTATTTAAATTATGTTTAGGCAAACTTAGGATGTGCATGTGATAATCGAGTGAGAAGAAATCGTTAGGAGAATCGAGCAATAGTTTAATCGGTGAATTAAAGAAAGAAAAAGAAATTAAAACCCTAAAAGATTGATAAATGCCGAAAATATTGAGAAAAATAGGGAAAATAATGAATTCTTTGAGTTATTGTTATTTGATGCTTGATTTATTATTTTTATTATGTTGAGAATGAGATATTATGCATGAAAAATTGAGAAATAAATTTCACAAAGAGTGTGCATGTGTGCCGTGTGTTTTGAGCAAAAATGGAGAAATTATTTTGTTGATTTTGTTGATGAATTGAGTGATGTTTTGATCAATAAAATGATTGTATGTTATGTTAATATATTTGTACATGTGCTTAAGTTAAGAAAATGAGATTGCATGTTGAAGTTTTAAAGAAATTAATTGTGAAAATATAGAAAAGATTGAATGTTTAAATGTTACAATGTATGTATGATTATTAGTTAATTCATAAATAAAGATAGAAGTTTTGTAACAAAAGATTAGAATTTTAAAAGCTTTTAATTGATTAAAAGATGAAAAATGCATAAAAGATATGTTAATAAATTTTCTTGTATTAAAAATTAAAGACTTGAATTTTTACTAAAACTACAACAAAAAGATCTTTTATAATTTGACTAATAAGATAAACTAGTTAATGAAAATGTTTATTAAAAGATAAAAGAACTTCTAAGTAAGAAATGGCTTAAAGATTAAAGACAAGAAAAGAAGAAATTATTAAAGAGAATGAATCGAAAAGAAACAAAAAGGAAGTTTTAAATCGAGTAAAGAAAAGATGCTAGACGAGTTAAGATAGATACTCGTATAAGCTAATCAAGAAAATGATAATGATAGCATAAAATATCGAGTAATAAGTCGAAAGAAGTTAAATAAATAATTAATTGAGTACGTTGTTTTCAACCAAACAAATTAAGAATAAACTGAGATAAATCACCGAGTAATTAATTAAAGAAACAATAGTCGAGTTAAGAAATGAGAATCGAATTAAAAATAAATAAGAAAGATAGAATAAATAGTTGAGCCTTCAAAAAAAGAAATGCATAATCGAATTAAGTCTTAAGATCTAAATTGAATGAATGTTAATGTGTCTTGAAGTCTGTTTGATTTATTTAATTTCATTATATGATTGAATAAATGTTTATATGCATGATTTTTGTTATGATGTTAAAGTTAATTAAATTATCTTATATGCAAATGGTTGAATGATTGATTGATAAGTCGAGAAACAAATAAAATCTTTGAAAGAAAACTCGAGTAATAGAATGTAGACGATGACGTTTTTAATTAGAACGAGAAAAGTGTTAAGCCATCGATAAATAGTTTTAACCAATTCGAGTAGGGTTAAAGTTTAAAGACAAGAACGCGAGATCCTTTAGAAAAGTTAAAGCGAAGAGAGAGACGACTCAAATAGAAGTCCTTCAGTTAAAGTCCAACGCCTTTGTGTCCGTCGTTTATATATCTTATTTTTCCTATCAATGTCGAACTGTGAAGGATCGAGCCGGACGGATCATTAAGCGAGGACAAATAGCCCTAAACCACCTAGCTAGTTCTTCGAAGTCAGGTGGGCTTTTCTGAACCAAAACTATCGATGAAAATTATTTATGCTATTAAGTATTATGATATGTTTTCAAATATGATTGACTTGCCGTTTTTATTGAAGTTTGGTATGTGCTATCATCTATTTATATGGAGATGTTATTATCCTGTGAAAAGCAGGAACCCACGTGTGGTATATGTTGAGGTGACTGTGAGCCTTGCTTCGGTTAGGCCGGTCACAGTGCTCGAGAAGGAGGCCTACTTCTCGGCACAGTGAAATTGTTTGTGATAGATGATACATACTGTTATATTATATGATATTTGACTGCGCAGTCTGTTTAAAAGAAAATGTTTTTAACATGCACAAGTAAAACTATTTTTAAAACTGCTTATATACTTGTGATGTTCGGCAAGGCAAGTTCAATTATTATAGCTTCAAGAAGCATCTTTATTCAAATGTTTTGGCTTGTGTTCACTGAGTACGAAGTACTCAGCCCTGCTTGTGTTTCTAAATATGCAGGTTGACTGGATGGCGATGGCATGGATACTTGGTGGTGTGGTTTGGTTTTGTTGGTTGAGTTTAGTCAAATTTCAGACTGGCATTTGTACGTCTTTATACGTGCAAGTGTTGGGTATTGATGCAAATTTCCGCTGCAACCCTTTGAAATTGATGTCTGTTGATGCTAATACTTTGATACTTATGTTTTTGTTTCCGAGTATTGTACTCGATGATTTTGAAAACTTGTTAACTTCTTAAACTACTTGATTTGTACTCCCGAGCGATGGGCTCGTTGACTTGAATTGTTGCTTGAACTTGACCCTCTTAACATGGTTTATATATATAATTGTATGCAATTCTCTTCTTTTTGAAATCCTATCCTTGTCAGCATGAAATACTTATTCATATTCTTGTTACATGTATTTTTGAGATGCTCGGATATTACTTCGTTGTGCTTTTGGAAGCCTAATTCGATTGCCTTAACTTCCATCCTTGTTTTCCCCGAGCATGTTTCCCCTTATTTGAGTTGATTGTTAGTTGTTTAGGTTTTGTTGTTATTCGTAAGTCACACCTCGAGAGTCGGGGCGTGACATTAGGTCCCTTAGAACTCGTAATCTAATACCCAGGCTTTGGTTTTGCCCGCAAAAGAACTATAGGTTGTATTCGAACCCGTAATTGAACTGGTTAGGTTGCTTGGTACCCGCAAATCAAGTGGAATCTTTGATAAGCACATGTAAGCTTATCTAGTGGATTACTTCCCCAAAAAGGAAGTCATCGACGTATGAGGTCGATCTCTAAATCACGTTAAAATATTGTGTCATTTACATTTCAGTATTTTAAATTTAGTATACTAACCAACTAACCCCTGCATAAAAAACAAACTTTCATTCTGAACTAAAACGGTTTAGGGAACTTGACCTTCCCTCAAAAGGTTTTCAGTTTTGTAACGAGTCTAAAACCCACCAACTTCTGCAAAGTTAGAAACTCAGGTTAAAACATCAGTCAGCTTTAATCCTGACTGAGTGAAGCGCTCCAGCTGTCATTTTACAATTGTCGAGCTAGCTGAACTGAAAAGTTCACCAACACGGAATTTAGCCTTTAAAGAGCCCATTCCGTGGAAGTTTCCAGCAGTTACTCGTTACCAAGACCATCAGAGGATTTTTTTTATCCTCACAATAATGTCCTGTTGTTTGACACCTTTTGCAGAAGGCAGAAACCCAATCATATACTACCTTTTGTTCCACTTGTTTCCCATGAGCATCCTCAATCATTACCTTGTATTGGATCGGTTGAGTTACATCTCCTTCCACCAACATTCTAGCATAAGATATTCTGCTTTGTGAAGCTATACATTCATCAGCAAAAAGAGGTTTACCAAGAGCACTGCCTATTCTACTCAGAGAATTGGCTCCCCAACAGTTCAACGGGAGATTGGGAAGCTGAATCCATAAGGGAATCACTTTCAAGATCTTTTGTTCAAAATAGAAATCAGACTCACAAGCCTTCATAATGTCAGATTTATAAGCTAAGTATGAGGTCCTGAGTATAAAACCTCATCTCTCCTCCACACTTTGAAATCGTACCACAAAATACCCTTCGTTGTGATAGAAAATCTCAGGTTTTTCTTAATTTTACATTGTTTTTCTAGAAATGCACTCAAATAAGAAATCGAAGGAGAATCCCCAATCACATACAAAATTATAGCATTTCTCCATTTCTCAACTTCGATTTTTATATCACTTTTGTCTAGGCAAGCGAAAGGCACACCATTCTTAAGAATTGGAGAAATAAAAGAGAGTTTCATACCAGTTTTGGCAGGTTTCTTCATCTCCATCTCTTCCTGCTTTGTAAGGCTTGGGTTTGCCAAATCTTCCTCCATCTTGAGTTTGGAGTTTCCATCTCTAATCTTCTTCGTGTTTTACTGACCAGCGAGATCTGGTTGATATCCTTCTCCGATGAGGTCAGAGACACTGTTACATTAGTTTTCTCCTTTCCTTTCAGAGAAACTTGGGCTTGCACTTCAGTGTTGTTATTGTACCCTCGAACTATAGATCCAGTCGGCTTCATCATCATCATCGTGTTCGGAGCTGGAAATTTCCTTGATAGGCCTCATTTTCCCATGTCGTACATCGGAGGCTCACGTTAACGCAGAACACTAACGTGCACTATGGACATCCGTACATGCAGCTTTTTTGGTTCGGCATTGATCATTTGATAAAACTTGTGGGTTCAACTCAGTTTGTGAGATAAAAATGATTTAGGGAGGTTGAAATTTGGGGAAATATTTAGGGGAGTGTAAATATTTTTGTGTGGTCCATCTCATTTGAAAGATCTGTTGGATACACTTCTTATCTCACTTTAATTATTTTGACCTAAATTTTTGAATTAATCTGCTGGGAGTGATTAAAAAGACAAATACTTAGGGCTCGTTTGGTAGAAGTACTAATAATATTGAGATAAATAATATAGAGATAAATAATATTGATATGTATGATAAATTATTATATTTGTGTGTTTGGTATAAAATATAAGAATTTTGTTTGTCAAAGTTTCTTGTTTGGTACACCATCTTAAAATCAATATTAACTTATGCATTTCCAATTTTATCCCTACCCTAACATAGAAATTACAAACAAAATCATCATCATCATCATCATCATATATATATATATATATATATATATATATATATATATTTCTTGAGCACAGAAATGATCAAATCCAATGGTCCAGTCCACCCAATCTCTTTGATGAGACCATATTTTATATGCTCATCATGTGTTTTTAGGTGTAGATTGAGTCTAGTTTTGGGCCTCTTTAGTCTGTTTTAGTGTTTGAGAGAACACCTTTGGTAGTAAGCAGGGAAGGACAGGAACTTGGGCATTTGGAGTGGATTTGCGCCTGAAAGTGAGCACATCGATATGATGCAATGGTCAATGAGCTTTGCTCGCAGCAAGAGATACCGAGGGCGGAAGTCTAAACACATAGAAGTTGCTCCGTACCAGTCAGCATGACCAATTCAGACTATGCGAAGTCATTCCAAACAAGTCAAGAAAGCAAAAGAGCTCTAGGCAAGGCGAAGAGGAAGCAGAGTACGAAGGTTCTAGACAGTGCAACTGGTATGACATCATTCAGAGGACCAATAAGGAAGTAATTCGTGCCTTGGAGATGAAGGAAACGTGGAGATAACTTCTACCCAGATTAGGAAGCAAAAGGATAAGGAAAAGATCTTACCGATAAGGAAACAAATCTTTCCTAGTCCTAATCGGTCGAGGAGAGAAGTTGACAGCTGTCAATCGAAGGCCCTTATGTGGGTTTTTAGGGTTTTAAGCCCACGATCCTTGTACTCTATATATATATTTATATATATATATATATATATATATATATATATATATATATGTCCGTGCATGCAGCCTAAGACAATTTTTACACACCTTTACAATTTTACATCGTCTTTAATTTAGTTTTCTGCTGTTAAGTCCCAGTATGGGCAGACTATCATTTAAAGTATTAATTCAAGTATGTTTTCTTTCATCTCTTTCGTTATTGTTATTTACTTTATGTCTAGCTAAACCTATAGATCTGGGTTTAGGTAGAGGATATGTGATTTAAGTGTTTTATAACTCGTGAGGTCTGATTGGGCAAGATAGCTATATATATATGTGTGTTCCCGAGGCATTAGGCAATGATTTCAAAGGAGTCTGTTTGTGCCAAGAGTTCATGCGGCCGATGAGCAATTGAAGGGCGGCAGATTCCTTAAAAGGGAGGTAGCTTAGACCAACAGGGACCGGGAGAGGTTTGCCTCACGCTCCTTGAGGGCGGCAAATCTCATGTTGAACTCAGAGCCGAACGAAGTACGCTAACGCTGGTGAAAAGTCGGAGCGGGATCCTCGTATCTCATAGGGCCGGAACGGGTTCGTCTAGTGCCCAAAGCTGCTTATTTCAATCTATGCCCCTTGAGAAATGCTCGGGGGTAAGTTGGGCAAGTTAGGAAGCCTGGGGTGGGAATGCCACGTAGGATTCACAAGTAAGGACGAGCTGGACAAGTCGTGGTTGTAGGTGTGACAACGTGACAGTAGGACTACGACGCGGTTTGCCTATAACTATTGACATACATACGTAGCGAATATCTATGCACCTATGATCGAGTTACACTTATTTACATTGAATCGAACCTAAATCCAGATTGCCTTTTATTACTGATTGTTTACTTGTTTTATTTCAATTTTTACTTTTCTTTGATTTGCCCAAGGTGATAGTAGAAATAGACCAAACCAACACTGTGACAAGACACTTTCAAGAGAATATTGCATCAATTCCTCGTGGGATCGACCCTTACTTACCGACTAGCTGATCCTAGGAAGTGGGCAAGAAAAATACAAATTGTATTTTACCGTGGCTAAATGACGGTCGCGTCAAAATTGGCGCTGTTGTCGGGGAATTGATTTTGTTGTATTCTCTTGTTTGCTTATTCTTTTGATTTTCTTTTATGCTTAACCCTAACCTTGCAGAAAGTTTACAAACATGGAGGCGTAAGGCAGAGGCAAAGAAGGAAGCAGAAGAAGAGGTACAACGTTTGGCGATTTTGGAGAAAAAGCAGAACTCTTTGGAAAAGCTAGGCGATACACCAATTGAGGAGCAGTACTCCTCAAATAGCAAAGAAGAGGGAAGTCTACCAGAAGAAGCAATGGCTATGAACGAAGAAAAGACGATGAGAGAGATGGTTTTCCCTAGCACACTGAATCTGAGGCCATCGGGCATCACTTTGCCCGAGCCGACGAAGCCCTTGGAGCTGAAATCCTATTTCATCCAGATCCTGCCCAAGTTCAGCGATTATCCAGGGGAGGACCCACAAAGGCACTTACAAGATTTCGAGATAACATGTAGAACGGTTCCTACTGAGGGGAACTTAGATGAGTATGTGAGGCTAATCACTTTTCCGTTCTCTCTACAAGATGGGACAAGGGAATGGCTTTACACTTTGCCCGCGGGGAGTGTGAAAACATGGCAAGAGATGCAGCAAAGGTTCTTGGAGAAATATTTTCCAGCTGCAAGTATTTAAGCAATGAGAAAGAGGATCACTAGCATCAAGATGGGCATTAATGAGACGTTCTATGACTATTGGAACAAGTTCAAACTTATGCTTGCAAAATGCCCACAGCATCAAATTCCTGAGTATGATTTGGTCCAGTACTTTGTGGGAGGACTTCGAATTGGAGAGAAAGCCTTGGTGAATGCAGCTTGCCAAGGAACAATTATGAATAAGCCTCCAAGCAAGGTTTTTCAAATCATTGGAGAGATGGCTGAGGAGTCTAGGATGGATGAGGGCGGCGAATTGCCCAAGGTGACAACAGAAAGCCCATCACGAACTGATGAGAAGATTGATAGCTAGCCGTACATATGGAGTCTCTTATTACTTTAATGGCTGGTAACAACAAGAAAGTGGCGAGGGCATGCAGGATATGCACAGCAGTCACACACCCAACGGATCAATGCCCAACACTTTACGAAGAAGAATATGTGAATGCGATAGGCTTCAGCACCAATCAAATGAGTCAATATGATCCAAATTCCCAAGTTTATAATCTCGGATGGAGGAACAACGAGAATCTGAGGTATAGTAACAACAACTATCAGCAGTTTGGGCAACAGGCACAGAAACCTCAGCAACCATAGCAGCAGTACCCACCACGTGATCCGAACAAGCCATCGTTGACTGGGGTGGTGAATAGCCTGATTCGAGATCATAACAAGGCACAACAAGAGAATGATTAGTTTAGAACGGAGACAGGGGGTGCAATTCAACATATCACTGCCCAATTAGCACACCTTGCCAATGCCTTGGGCAGGATAGAAAAGAAGCAAGGTGAACTCCCAGCCCAAGTGGAGGTGAACAAGGCACAAGTTAATGTTGTTACGCTTAGAGGAGGAAAGGTGTTGCCTTAGAAAGTTCAGATGCCGGATTCTGAAACTTTTTTGCCCAAAGAGAAGGAATTGGAAGTTGAGGAGGAGGAAAAGGAGAATGAAGAGATGAATGATGGGGATGAAGAGGTATCTCCCGAGCCTAAAATGTCAAATCTACACCCATTATTCGAGCACCTTTTCCAGGAAGGTTGAAGTGGACCAAGATGGACGAAGAGATGGCCGAAATGATCAACATATTCAAGAAGGTTGAGATAAACCTACCTCTTCTTGTGGCACTTCGTAGCATGCCCAAATGCGCGAAGTTATTGAAGGATCTTTGCATAAAGAAGGTGCAGAGCTATGATGGAGCAAGAGTTGTCGTAGGGGAGAATGTGTCGGCAATTATCAAGAGGAATTTGCCAAAGAAGTGTCGAGACCCCGACATGTTCACCATCCCTTGCCAAATTGGAGATATGAAGATTGAGAAGGCCATGCTGGATTTGGGTGCATCGATCAACGTTATGCCTTTGTTTATGTATGATGAAGAGATTATGGGACCACTTCGACCCACTAGGGTGGTTATCCAATTGGTGAACAAGTCGCAAGTGCATCCTGAGGGCATTCTGGAAGATGTCCTAGTAAAAGTAGAAGAGTTGATTTTTCCAGCAGATTTTTATGTGCTCAGCATGGGTAAGACGGGAGGTAATGCATCGGTTATATTGTTGGGAAAACCATTTATGAAGACAGCCAAGACCATGCAACACTGGGCAATTAACATGTGAGTTCGATGGAGAAAAAGTTACGTTTAATATTTTCAAGGCAATGGAGCATCCACCGGACACTGAAATGGTAGAGTCGATTGATCACATTGAGCAAGTGGTGGAAGAGGCAGTACCTCTTATTAGAATTCAAGATACTTTGGATTTGGTTATTCAAGATGGAATGGACGAAAGTCCAGATAACTTGTTTCAAGTTGCTCAAGCTCTAAATTATTTGAGGTCTGAAGAAGAAGGAGAACCAAGACTACCGCAGCTCACTATACCCAGTCTAAGGCAAGAGGATAGGTTGGTGCCATCACTGATCAAGGCACCCAAGCTCGAGTTAAAACCTCTCCCAGCTCATTTGAAGTACATGTTTTTGGGTGAGGATCATACATTACCAGTTATTATCAATGCAAGGCTAAGCGAAGAAGATGAGGAGCAAGTCTGGGCAGTCTTAGCACGTTACAAGGAGGCAATTGGGTGGACTCTAGCTGACATCAAGGGCATTAGTCCGACGATTTGCCAACATCATATTAGGCTTGAGGATGATTCAAGACCAGTTCAAGATCCTCAAAGGAAGTTGAACCCAGCGATGAAGGAAGTTGTGATGAAGGAGATACTTAAACTTCTGGATTTGGGCATTATCTACCTAGTTCCAGACAGTCAATGGGTCAGTCCAGTGCACATGGTTCCCAAGAAGTTAGGAATTCAAGTGGTTGCCAATGAAAGGAATGAGATGGTGGCTACTCGATTGCAAACCGGATGGAGGATGTTCATTGACTATCGCAAGCTCAACAAGGCAACGAGGAAAGATCATTTTCCTTTGCCTTTTATTGATGAGATGTCTGAGAGATTGGCTGGGAACAAGTTATTTTGCTTCTTGGACGGATACTCAGGTTACATGCAGATATGGTTGCCCAAGAGGATATGGATAAGACTACCTTTACTTGCCCATTCGAGATGTTTGTGTATCGCTGCATGCCTTTCGGTCTATGCAACGCCCCGGGTACGTTCCAGAGGTGTATGTTGAGTATATTTTCGGATCTTTTGGAGCATTGTATTAAGGTGTTTATGGACGACTTCACTGTCTATGGAAGTTCTTTTGCAGCCTATCTAGGGCATTTGGAGTTGGTGCTGAAGAGATGTGTGGACAAGAGCTTGGTACTGAATTATGAGAAGTGTCACTTCATGGTTCAAGAAGGAATAGTGCTTGGGCATGTTGTTTTAGAAAGAGAAATTGAAGTGGACAAGGCTAAGATCGACGTGATAGCCAAATTTCCTTATCCCAACAATGTGAAGCAGCTGCGAGGTTTTCTTGGGCATGCAGGTTTTTATAGGAGGTTTGTGAAGGATTTTGCAACGATTGCGTAGCCTATGACGAGGTTATTGCAGAATGAGGTCGAGTGGAACTTTGATGAAGGTTGTCGAAGGGCATTTGATGCTTTGAAGAACAATTTTGTTACAGTGCCTATCATACAATCCCCTGATTGGGGAATGCCTTTTGAAGTGATGTGCGATGCAAGTGGATACACAGTAGGAGCCGTGCTTGGGCAGAAGAAAGGGAAGGAAAGTCACATGATCTACTACGCCTCGAAGACCCTTAACCCTGCCCAGGTAAATTATACAACCACGGAAAAAGAGCTGTTGGCGGTGGTGTTTGCCTTTGAAAAATTCCGATCTTATCTGTTAGAAGGCAAGACAACTGTTTACGCTGACCATGTTGCATTATGATACCTTATGAACAAGAATAAGTCCAAGCCACGGTTAATACGTTGGATTTTGCTTTTGCAAGAGTTTGATGTGGAGATCAAGGACAAGGCAGGAGCACAAAACTTAGTGGTGGACCATTTGAGCAGGATAGTACGGGAGGAGGACGCTGTACCCATAACAAAGTCTTTTCCCGATGAACATCTTTACTTGACAGAGGCTCAGTTCTTTGGCGAGCCATGGTATGCTGATATTGTGAATTACATGAGTATGGGGGAATTTCCTGAAGATTTTAGTGCCTATCAAAGGATGAAGATCAAGAAAGAGTGTCAACACTTTATTTAGGATGAACCATATTTATGGAGGAAGTGCAATGACCAAGTGTTGCGGCGTTGTGTGCCTAATTGGGAGATCAAGAGTATATTGAGGCATTGCCATAATAAGGAGTGCGGTGGATACTTTGGGCACCGAAGGACGGCTAGAAAGATACTTGAGTGTGGGTTTTATTGGCCAACTCTCAATAGGGATTTTTATGAATGGTGCCGGAGTTATGAACCATGCCAAAAGGAGGGCAATGAGACCATGAGGGATGAGATGCCTTTGACTCCAATCATACCTGTGGAGATTTTCGATATTTGGGGAATGGATTTCATGGGAACTTTGCCCAATTCTCAAGGGAACCAGTATATCATCTTGGCAGTTGACTATGTTTTGAAATGGGCAGAAGCTAAGGCATCACACACAAATGATTCAAGGGTGGTGGCTTCGTTTATCAAGTCCACAATTTTCTGCCGTTATGGAGTGCCTAAGGCTATTATAAGTGATCAAGGAACACACTTTTGCAATACTACTATCGATAGGTTGTTTGATAAGTATGGAGTTCATCATAGGGTCACGACTGCTTATCATCCACAAGCAAATGGGCAAGCAGAGTTGACGAACATGATCATAAAGACCATTCTGAGGAAGGCGGTGACCGCTAATGGAAAGGATTGGAGCGCTCATCTGAGTGATGCATTATGGGCATACCGCACAGCTTTCAAGACACCTTTGGGCATGTCCCCATACAGATTGATCTTTGGTAAGCTCTGCCATTTTTCTATAGAGTTGGAGCATAAGTCGTTATGGGCGGTCAAGAATTTCAATTATGATTGGGGAGATATTGATAAGCATCGGAA
Source organism: Schizonepeta tenuifolia (assembly GCA_029490685.1). Taxonomy (NCBI): domain Eukaryota; kingdom Viridiplantae; phylum Streptophyta; class Magnoliopsida; order Lamiales; family Lamiaceae; genus Schizonepeta; species Schizonepeta tenuifolia. The sequence goes on along the minus strand of CM055955.1, from coordinate 75,183,709 downwards.
GTTGCAATTGCAAGAGTTGGAGGAAATTAGGATTGAAGCCTATGATAATGCTGCACTTTACAAGATTTGTATGAAGAAGGCTCATGATCAACTTATTAAGGCAAAGCGGTTTAAGCCAGGGCAAGAGGTGCTACTGTATCAGACTCGTTTCAAGTTCATGAAGGGGAAGTTAAGCACTAAGTGGGAAGGACCTTTTGAAGTGGTAGCTCAATTTCCAATGTTCGCGTGCAATGCCCAGAGGCATGATATAAAGCACTACGTCGTGCCCATGACGTAAACTGGGGCGCTGGCCAGGAGGCAACCTGGTAAGTTTTTCTTTATTTTCATAATTTCCATTTTCGTATTTTTGTTTTTAACCCTAGGATAGTAGTTTTTGTTTGGGATGAGGAATTTTGTTTAAGTGTGCAGGCTAGAAGAACGAACATTAAGTGAGGCAGATCGAAGAATCGTTTTAGCTAGGAGGAAGCTGGACAATAAATGTTTAAGAATTCTAACAACCACAGTCCAGAAGCTGAAGAAGGGAGAGTGCTTATATCCGGAGGCAGAGCAAAATGGAATCCTTTATCGCTTAGTCACGTTTGAGGAAACCCTTGCCCTCATGGAGTTAGACATTTTGGCCTAATAGCAAAACAATTTGAAGTCCTTGTTGTCTTCAAAGAGTTATTGAGCAAAGTTAAATTCAGGTTATGATCCTAAACTGACCTGCTACTTAATTGTCCTCCCATGTTTATTTTTAAAGTTTTTAAAAGTTTAGTTTTTGGTCTGCGTGTGTTTGTTTGCATGTTATAATTACTCACTTTGCCTAAGGCAAAGTGTGTGGGTATGGGGGGGCCGACATTTGTCTTTTGTTTTTTTTTAAGGTTTTTAAAAGTTGTTTTTGTGTGTTTCTTACCAACACTAGGCCAAGAGCCAAGTGTGTGGGTGGGAGGAGCGTCTGTGTTTAGGTTGGCATGCTAGGTTGATGTGATTAGTTTGAGCATGATTATTTGAACTTGAATATATATGCAAGCATGTTGGGGCAGTTGAGCATGATATAATGTGGTTAGGGATTACGAACGAGCAATTTGAGCATGACCCTTGGTGAGATTTTGAGCCTTAACTGTTATATGTCTTGCTATACAGTTTTCATGTCTTGAGAGTATTTGACATGATCATTGGAACGCCACCTAGAACTTGCCTATTTTCTGTTTTGAGACCCCATTGACATAGAATAAGAAGTTCTTAGAGGATTTAAGCGATTTCTTTCTTTGAGCCCAAATAAGCCTAAAAAGCCTACCCTATTGAATCCCTTGTCAGCCCCTTTGAGCCCAATAATTTCTTTGATTCACATATATCAGCTATGGAATAATTTATCCTACCCGGTCATGAGGACTAGGCTAGAAGATGAAAAGGGGGGGAGAGCAGTAGGGCATGGAGACAACTTAGAATGGGCAAGAGAGAGTAAAGGGCTAGATAGAAATAGAAAAAAGAAAAAAAGAAAAAAAAATGAAAATGAAAAAAATATATTAAGAAAAGAATAAAGCCCTAAGGTGTATCGTGCTACGGCCCGAAAGAAAAGGTGAAGGAAAGAAGATAAGGTTGGCCGCTCCGCTTGGCCAACCTAAGTCCGAATGACCAAAGCCTAGATCCAAAATACTTCCAACCTATGCTTTAAGCCCAGTCACAATCTAATAAAGACCTAATGATAGGTGATGATTTATCTAGTCTCAGGGGTGGAGAAGTTAGAAGGCAGGCAAGCCTATGGTGTGGCCAAGATGACATGTTCTGAGCGTAAACACGAGCCTATATATACACAACAGTGAGAGTGTGGTAAGGAACAACTTCTGCTCAATTGTTCATTTTTGACCTAATTGGTTATTGTGTTTATTGATTCTTCTTGCTTATGCTCATAAGAATTAATTATGCTCATTCTGATCTGTTGATTTGGTCAAGCTAACCTTTGTTTTTGTTTTTCTTGAGTCTTTGTCTTTTGAGTCCTTTCTGTTTTGAGTCTTTATGGCGATTCATGCACCATACTTGAGGACAAGTATGACTTTAAGTGTGTGGGTATGATGAGACCATATTTTATATGCTCATCATGTGTTTTTAGGTGTAGATCGAGTCTAGTTTTGTGCCTTTTTAGTCTGTTTTAGTGTCTGGGAGGACACATTTGGTAGTAGGCAGGGAAGGACAAGAACTTGGGCATTTGAAGTGGATTTGCGCGTGAAAGTGAGCACATCGATACGATGCAATGGTGAAGGAGCTTTGCTTGCAGCTAGATATTCCCAGGGCAGAAGTCCAAACACATAAAAGTTGCTCCGTACCAGTCGGCATGACCAATTCAGACTATGCGCAGTCATTCCAAACAGGTCAAGAAGGCAGAAGAGCTCTGGGCAAGGCGAAGAGGAAGTAGAGTACGAAGGTTCTAGACGTTGCAGCTGGTATGACATCATTCGGAGGACCAACAAGGAAGTAATTCGTGCCTTAGAGATGAAGGAAACGTGGAGATAACTTCCACCCAGATTAGGAAGCAAAAGGATAAGGAAGAGATCTTACCAATAAGAAAACAAATCTTTCCTAGTCCTAATCGATCAAGGAGGAAAGCTGCCAACTGTCAATCGAAGGCCCTTACGTAGGTTTTTAGGGTTTTAAGCCCACGATCCTTGTACTCAATATATATATGTTCGTGCATGCAGCCTAAAACAATTTTTACACAACTTTACACACCTTTACAATTTTACATCGTCTTTACTTTAGTTTTCTGCTGTTAAGTCCCAGTTTGGGCAAACTATCGTTTAAAGTATTAATTCAAGTATGTTTTCTTTTATCTCTTTCATTATTGTTATTTACTTTATGTCTAGCTAATTCTATAGATCTGGGTTTAGGTAGAGGATATGTGATTTAAGTGTTTTATAACTCGTGAGGTCTAATTGGGCAAGATAGCTATATATATGTGAGTTCCCGAGACATTAGGCAATGATTTCAAAGCAGTATGTTTGTGCCAAGAGTTCATGCGGTCGATGGGCAATTGGAGGGCGACAGATTCCTTAAAAGGGAGGTAGCTTAGACCAACAGGGACTGGGAGAGGCTTGCCTCACGCTTCTTGAGGGCGACAAATCTCAGGTTGAACTTGGGCGGAGCCGAACGAAGTACGCTGACGCTGGTGAAAAGTCAGAGCGGGATCTTCGTATCTTATAGGGCGGGAACGGGTTCGTCTAGTGCCCAAAGCTGTTTATTTCAAGCTATGCCCCTTGAGGAATGCTCGGGGGTGAGTTGGGCAAGTTAGGAAGCCTGGGGTGGGAATGCCACACAGGATTCACAAGTAAGGACGAACTGGGCAAGTCGTGGCTATAGGCGTGACAACGTGACAGTAGGACTACGACGCGGTTTGCTTATAACCGTTGACACACATTCGTAGCGAATATCTATGCACCTATGATCGAGTTACACTTATTCACATTGAATCGAACCTAAATCCGGATTGCCTTTTATTACTGATTGTTTACTTATTTTATTTCAGTTTTTACTTTTCTTTGATTTTTCCCAAGGCGATAGTAGAAATAGACCAAACCAACACTGTGACAAGATACTTTCAAGAGAATATTGCATCAATTCCTCGTGGAATCGACCATTACTTACCGACTAGCTGATCCTAAGAAGTGGGCAAGGAAAATACAAATTGTATTTTGCCGCGGCTAAACGACGGTCGCGTCACTCTTGACCCACCTAAATCCAATCAACAATCCCACTTTATATTAGACCACCAATGGCCACCTCTCCTCTCTCTTCCCCCGCCCCTTCCCTCTATCTCTATCTCTCATCTGGTGTATCCAATTTCTCCAATTTCTCAACAATGGCTTCATCCCTTTCTCTCTCTTAATTCAATTTGTTCGACAAATAACAATTGTTTTTAGAATTATGGAGTATGGAGTATTCCATTTATCTAAAATCTAACATAACTTCCAATGCAGAGAGAGAGAGAGAGAGAGAGAGAGAGAGAGAGAGTCTGCGGTGGTTGAATGGCCTTCCGATGAATGTATGCAGAGCAGAGAATGAATAGATTTTTCGTGGTGGAGGAAATGAAGGCGGCGCTGCGGCGGAGGGCATGTTCGCAGTGGAGGTGGAGAAGCGAGTTAGGGGTTGCGGCGGAGGAGTGAGTTTGTAGAGAAGGAGAGTCAGAATAGAAGAGAGAGAAGAGATGAAGAAGACGTAGGAGGAGAGGATAATTTTGTCATTTGATGTTTTAATATGGATTACTGTTGAAACTTACATAAATAATACGAAGGGTCCGGTGGTATTATTTAAGTGGAGGTCTTTGTATTATAATATCGGGCTTGGGCCCATTAAAGGGCTTTTAGTATTAATAATATGACAAATGTTTTCGTATAACCGTTTCATGCTATACAACAGGGTCTTTTGAACCGGATCTGGCCTGCGAGCCCATCCATACCCATAAGTCGGGCGCGTGAATTACATGCGCCCCTCACGGCGCGTCCACATGCCCAACAACTTTTTTTTTTAATTTCTCGCTGCACATTAATATATATACATATACATATATTTGTGGGTATGTTATAGTTGATGGGCCGCTAGCCAGTGGCAAAGTGGTGTAAAGCATGTCGCTCACCTGGGTTCGAATCCTAGGTGATGCAAAATCATATTTTTTTTTTTTTATATTATGCTGTTTTTTTCAGGTTTTTTTTTCTATTTTCGTTTGTTTTCTTTTTTTTTTTACATTTACCTTTATTTGTCCTTTTCTTATTCTTTTTCTCTTTGTTTTTTGTTTCTTTTCCTTTCTTTGTTCATTTTTTTCTTAATTACTTTAATTTATTTATAAATTAATAATAGTTAATCCCTCTATCCCACCGAATACGGTGTGTTTTCTATTTTGGGACGTCCCACCTATTTCTTTTAAAAGAAACAATTAGTATATAAATGGTCCACCATCCCACCTAAACCCTACTAACCTACTCTCACTACACACACTCAACCATCCCATCTATAACTTTATTAGCATTATAAAATATTGCATTCACACTACACTAAACACTCTCTTTATACTTAATACCATTTTTCTTAGTCTTCGTGCTCATATGAACTAGGCCGTATTCGGTGGGACGGAGGGAGTATTAGTTATTGTTACAAGTATTACTTTTGTTTAAGACAATTTTACTTTTATTTACGATAACTTGTACTTTTAGTTACTTAGTTAAGTAATTATGTCGTTAAGAAAAGTAACTATTGATATGAAAAAAGGTAATGTTTCACAATTATTACTTTTTCACGAAAATATTTACTTTTATTCACGACAACGTATATTTTTAATTATTTGGTAAAGTAATTATTGTCGTGATTAAAAGTAATCATTGACATGAATAAAGGTAATGTTTCAAAAATATTACTTTTCTTCACAACAATATTTACTTTCATTCACGACAACTTGTATTTTAGTAATTCGATCAGGTAATTATTACCGTAATGAAAAATAATCATTGATATGAACAAATGTAACGTTTTAAAAATATTACTGTACTTCTTAAATGAAAATAATGTTAAAAAATAAATAAAATGAAAAAATAAATAAAATGAATAATTGGACACAACATAAACAAAGAAATATTAAGAAAAAAATGGGAAAAATAAAAATTACTTTAAAAAAGATAATATGAAGAATAAATAATTAAAAAATAAAAAAAATTAGAAATAACCAATAAAATGAATAATAGGTAAGAAACAACATAATGGAGAAGAAAATTTAAAGAAAGAAACGAAAAAAAAATTAATAAAGAACAAGGCTTTAAAAAGTAAAAGTCGAATACTATAGATAATTAGATGTACCTGAAAATATATAAAAGATGAAGTAGCCTAGTGGCCAAGCGCAACAACTTAAGTCTTTGCTTGGTTGAGAGGTCGCACGTACGATTCTGCAAAGGAGCAGTGCCGAATTTTTTTTAATAAATATAGCACGAGTCAGCAGGTCAAATTCAATTTTTTTAAATAAATGTAACGCGGGTCAGCGGGTTAAATCCAATTAGATTGACCCGGTTGTATGGGGATAGGATAATATTACTAAAATGTAAAACTGGTTTATCAGGGGATCCTTTCCCAGAGAAACCTCAAAACCTCCCTCTGATCCCTCTCTCTCTCTCCTATGACTTCATTTACTGCCTAATTCTGAAAAAAATTACTGCCTAAATCTCGATTTTCACTTTTTGGAGCCCTGAATATATTCATCACTTTTTAAATGGCATTTGGTGTTTTGCGTAGGTCCCTCTCAGCACACTGCATTCTTCTACCTCTCGCGCAAAAATCCCACTGTTTTACCTTCATACTTACTGTTAAGTCTTCAACTGTGCTCCGTTTTCTTCTTAATTTTCTCCACGAAATATTGTGAATTGTGTTTTCCGTTGTACAAGCAGTCATTTTCCCTTTTTTATTCAAAATTCTAAAGGAAATTCTGCAAGGATTGATTTCCCTTCTATTGTTGAGCAAGGGATTGCTTCTTTTGATCGTTACTTTAGCTTCTGCATAGTCGATATCATGAATATTTCTGTTTCGTTTAATCCTAGCTGTGTTTGACGAATTTATAGAGCTTATGAAATTGGTAGTTTTTTTTTTCTTTGAGGTGACATAAAATTAGAATAGAAAGCATTTCAATTTCAAGAAGTCGAGTTGTATTTTTTAGGGATGAGTATTTAGATTGGCTTTTGTTTATAGGATACAAAAAGAAGTTAATCTATTTGTTAGACCTTTCACTTTGAAAATTCTAAGTGTGGAGTACATATTGTCGCAATTCTAAGTAACCAGTAGTCACGTTTGGTTAAGGTGAAGCATTTCACTCTGCTCGTATTTAGTGAAGGTTGTTATATACTCCATTTAAATGGTAAACTTATTGAGGTACAAGTTATGGCTACAGAAAAATCCACTTAGAAGCTTTTAGTTTCTGTAGTTTGAATTATGCATGTGACTATCTCTTTCTTGTGTTGATTTTGTATTCACTATGTTTGTGTTCCCTCTTTGGTGGCAGAAGCTTCAAATAAGCTCGTGCTCAGTTTCCTCCCATTTGCCATTTAAAACTCTCAGCCCAATTTCACGTTACATGTCTACAGCAGCTGTTGCATCGCAAGCTTCACTCACCATGCAGTCCTTGTCAATAAATGAGCCTGTTGTTTCAGTTGACTGGCTTCATGCAAACCTACGAGAACCAGATTTGAAGGTTTGTGGCATTGTATCACAATCTTGCAAGTGTTTGAAATCATTGCGACTGGTTGTCTTGTTCTCATTCAGTGTGCTATGCACTACATGTTTTTTCATGCCATTCATTGTGAAATTAGTTTACTAGTTCTATTTTTTTTTTCGTAAATAAAAGTAAATTAAAAACGCACTAGGGGTGCAACCCATCAACGCGCTACAAAGTTCAAACAATACAACCGAAGCAACAGAATCACAGCTTAAGACAAGAAGATGGATTACAAATCCGATCCCCCTTACTAAGTTTACTAGTATTATTTATTTTGAACAAGTTTCAGATATGCATCTTATATTCTTGGTCTGATTTTCTTATTCTTTCTCTCTCCCTCTCTCTGTATGCACATGTAACATAGTGTAAATAAGAATAAAGAAATCTACTGCCTAATGTCTAGTTAGTGAACTATTTATGTTCCGGGACCCTCCTTGCCCTCGTATTCCAGCTTGCTAAATGTAGCTGTGTTTATTTTCTTTCATACTTTTGATATTCTTTCGTACTTTGTTCTCGACACCTTTTCCAATAATGATATGAGAATGAGATAACATAGAAAATTTTATGTGAGCTGCAAATTCTCGTTCTACTTGTACTTGAGTTATAATCTAGATCTTTTTTTTGTTCAGGTGTTGGATGCATCCTGGTACATGCCAGATGAACAAAGAAATCCAGTTCAAGAATATCAGGTGCTGATTCATATATCGATATGTTATTTAGTTGCTCATTTGTTTCCTTGTACCATCAAGAACTGTATATTGTAGAGCTTATGCTTTTCCCAAATTGAATTCAATGATATGATTACTTGGTGGTATGATTCCCTTGCTCAAGTTTTATATCGAGAACTTCATGGTATTTTTAACAGGTTGCCCATATTCCTGGCGCACTATTCTTTGATATTGATGGCATCTCAGATCAAACTACTAATGTAAGATGCTCTATTTCTGAATATGATCATTGAACAATGCTCCTCAGTGTTGTTTAAATTTCAATTGCTTTTATACTGTTTTTATTTGCCCTATTCTTCTGGACCTGGTAAAGCTTATTGGGTTCTTATTACCTCTGCGGGACTTGCATAAGTTTATTTGGGTGTTCAAATAACAGGGTTGGACTTGTTTTATTCTTTATCTCTTGAGCTCGCTCATTTTGATATAATAGCCGGTGGTCTCAGGGCCCATCCATTCTCAGTAGATTGTTCACATTTACGTTGACCCTGAAGTTTATGTATTATTAGATGCATTAACGATTGATCAATTGCATTCATGTGTCTGAAGAATCTAAAATTCTTTCACCTGTAATGATGTATATAGTTGCCGCATATGATGCCATCAGAAGAAGCATTTGCGGCTGCTGTTTCTGCCCTTGGCATTGAGAATAAAGATGGCATTGTTGTTTATGATGGGAAGGGAATTTTCAGTGCAGCTCGTGTATGGTGGTGAGCATTGAAGTTTGATATAGCAGCATGTATGCCATAATCCTTTTCATCTAAGATGGCATGGACAACACAGCGTAAAGTCATTTTTTTTTTTGCTTTTGCTGAATAACCAGGATGTTTCGGGTACTCGGACATGAGAAAATCTGGGTTTTGGATGGTGGCCTACCTAGATGGCGTGCTTTAGGGTTCGACGTTCAATCAAGCGCGTCAAGTGATGCTATATCGAAAGCTAGTGCTGCAATTGAAGTTGTAGAGAAAGTATACAAAGGACATATGGTATGTAGTGTGCTACAATGCCAATTCGGTTGCTTTGTTTTTTTCTTTATGTCTCACCACTGGAAAGGCGCTATGTGACTTATGGTCGATTCTCTACATTTTGATTTTCAGTGCAATGTTTATGCTTCATTTCATGTACTTCTCAGGAATTAGACTAAACACTTGACACTTCGCAATTTACAGGTAGGACCAATTACTTTCCAAACGATGTTTCAGCAGCATCTGGTGTGGACAATGGAGCAGGTATTTTTGAGTTACATTTACCTGCTATAGTCTTGGAACGCTAGCTGCTGACTGAACTTCTAATGAATAAGATACTCATGCAACTACTTGTTCATTTTCTTTTAAAGCCATTTCCTTGTGTCAATGTGTGATGCCATTTCCTTATGTCAGTGTGTGTAATGGTTAGTGTGCGTGTGTGCGTGTCCGTGTGTGTGTTTTTAATGCAATTTTGTGAAATTCCCGCATTAAAAACTGTTAGATTGGATTGTATCCTACGAATAAAAATATTGGGCAAGATTATAATGCTCTTATTATAATCAAGAGCTTGTCTGATAAATGCATTGTCATTGTAGTCTCACCGATTCAGCAGTAGGTCTGGTTGAGACAGTTAAGAAAGTGGTGTATATTTCATACAAACCGAAATGCTGTTGTTGATTAAAGTAAAGTCTTGATTACGAAACTGATAACAAGGACAGTTTACTAGAATCGACATTTTCAAGCTTTTTTATCTGTGTTCACACTTTCTATTGTGATTTGGATCATCACACACAAATGGATAATTGTGACCACTTTAGGGGAGACATCAACATTAAATATGAAGGTTCGGACATATCGGACTTGTGTTTCTATCAAAAGGGATAATTACCATGAGCTCTGGACTAAAGTATGATACTTCTTAGTGTGAATGTTTAAGTTATAGTAACTTATATGCTTTGTTTGTTTTTCAGGTTCGTAAAAACATTGAGGAACAGACATATCAGCACGTCGATGCTCGCTCAAAAGCTAGGTAGATCTCATAAATGACCATTTCTGATGCAGTAATGTTTATTATTCTCACCGGAGATACATTGCCTTTAATACATCCCTCACATGCCTCGCTTTTTGTAAAAGATTACCAATAGATTTATCTGTTATTTGCAATATAACAGACACATCTAATATTCTAAATACCTTTTCCCTTTTAGCGTATGGAAGGCCAAGAATGACCCAGACACGTTTAACTAGTGAGCTATGAAACTCAGCTTGATAAAATTTACTACTTACGATGTTTTATTTTTTTGTTCTCACAGATTTGATGGGGTTGCACCAGAGCCACGGAAGGGGATAAGAAGCGGCCACATTCCAGGGAGCAAATGTATTCCCTTCCCGCAGGTAACAAGACTCTAAAGTCTTAGGATCGCTAAAACTTGTCTTTTGTGAGACCATAATTTGATATCAATGTGTATACCTCATTTATGACCTGCATAGTTTCCATTCAAAGTGATTGTAATGTCAATATGGTGTTTCATTACAGGTGATGGATGACTTTCAAATGCTCCTACCCACAGATGATCTGAAGAAGAGACTTGATCAGGAAGGTAAGAAATAGTGTCCTCCATCTTTAGGTGTTTCTCGAGCCTTATTACTTTCCATTTGTTGAACTCGTTATTTGTAAGGCTTGTGATAGTATTTGTTACATGGAAGACACATGGCAGCTATCTATAATGTCTGAGTTGCTCGATAACATTTTACTGGGATGCTAACTGCTTGATCTTTACAGGGATCTCATTGGACCGCCCCGTAATGTTATCATGTGGTACTGGCGTGACTGCTTGTATCGTAGCATTGGTGAGTCCTCCCTCACTCAGCTCTACCATTGGCTCCGCCCTTTGTTTCTTTCGGCATCTAGTTTGTGCATATTTAAAGTGTTTGGTGGCAAGCTAAGATAGTTAAGGTGGCGTTTCAGGGCCTTCATCGACTTGGGAAGACTGATGTTCCAGTGTATGATGGGTCGTGGACAGAATGGGTAACAATTCAAGACAGAACCTGAGGTTTTACTAGTGTTGATCGCAGTATAAGGAGAATTTAGATCCTGACACAATAGATTTTGGAGTTGAGCGTTCTGCTAGTGGGCATCTGTGGACGAGAAGTTTGTGTTCCTTTGGATGTTCCTAACTTCCTGTGGTAGACTCTGCTTGATGTTAGGGTGATGAAGAAGAGAGAGAACCAATGATGGCAAGAATACAGATTTCTTTGCACTTTTCTACCCTCAACTTGAGATGCACTTCCGCTGCCATCCTCAGTTAAATTTTTTATAGCTAAAGATTACCTTTTTTCATGCTTAAAAAAAGATTACATTTTTTCCTCTAGAAGTTGAAACAGAAATCCCATTATAGGTGTAGAATATTCTTTCAATGAAGAGAACTTCATTGACAAGTGCCGATCATACGTAATTACGATAAGAGATGTTGCACGATCCTATAATAGGAAATTCGGCTTGTATGTTAGGGAGTATTTGATGTGTGCCGGTGACTCTAAGCCTCATCAAATATCAATAATAACAGATGACATTTGGATTCTGGAATCAATTTCCAAAATTGTCGTCCATTTCAAATTAAAAGAATTTGTCCATGTACAAAGTTTAATTTATTTATATTGGTACACTTAAAACACCTGTTTCGAAGCTATTTAATCACTTGCATGTTCTGATTAATATACGGATAAAAGAAATAAAAAGAGAATCTTAACGATACCATTAATAAACATGTAGTATTGCTCTTTCATACTAAATGGATTTAAAATGTCTGAGCAATAAACCACTTATGTGCAATAAGGTGTGTTCTTATTAAGGGAGAGGGAATACAACACAATGTGGGTGCATTAAACAATTCATGCATCGAATTTTCATATATTAACCGTTTTGTACGAAAGAACATACAACAATGACCGCGTGGCCTAATGGATAAGGCGCTCGCCTCCGGAGCGGGAGATTGTGGGTTCGAGTCCCATCGCGGTCGCATTTCTCTTTTCCCTATTCTACTTTTCATCTTCATTTTACCAATATATAGTTTTATCATGGTTTGTAAAAATCATTTGAAAACATCGCCAAACACTTTTCAATTGATTTTGATTTTTTTTTTTTTTTTTTGATTGTTCACTTGTGTGCATCTATTTGAAATAATGATATATGCATACAGTATACATGAGGATACATAGGCATAATCGCAAAATTTAGAAATATAATCTGAACTTTAAATTAAATAGGTTGCTGTAGTAAATTATTTCATCTTTTGCCAATTAAATAAAATAAATTAAAATTGGACATACCTAGGCTATTATTAAAATGATCAAATACTCCCCCGTCTCGAACATTGTGATCTTACTACTATATTGGACTATCATCTTTTGGACATTACCCACCCACTAACTTGGATTTTAAACCTTAAAAATCTATCTATAAGCACATAATCTAATACAAAATAATCCCACGCACAAAAATTGTGAAACCCTTTCTTCACTCAAAATACCTGAACGAACAATATTCTTAAAACATTTGTCACAAAGGGACGGAGAGAGTATCAATTAAGTTTGGAGTTGGAACTCGTTTTTTCATTCATATCAAATTCTACACATGCATATACGGATTAGCAACGTATACTAATATGCCAATGATAACGAAAGTATAAGATATAATACAAGTTAAAAGTAGAAAAGACTCCTAAATGTGCTCTCTCTCTCTCTCTCTCTCTCTCTAAAACTATGGTAGCCATAAGAAATATGTGTCATTTTCTAGATAACAGAACGAGTACAGGAGCTGACGGCCGGTTTAACATTTGGAGTTTGCAGCACACCCATTTGTCAACAGGTAATTCAGCTGCAAAGGACCCCACCTTCTCGAACTCCTCCCTGCGATCACACCACAAACACCTTCACCTTATTATTAACAAAAAACACTAACCAAACATAAACACAAAATCCACTTGCATAAACTCACATTTTCATCGCAGCATTTGAAAGATAAATCGTATAATTTGCATGAAGAATTGAAGATGATAGTAATATTTTGAAACACTATGCTACCTTCCACCAGAATGGCCAACATAGGCCAGTATACTGATGAGACCTCCACGCGCAAGGATTCTCTTGGCAGCCTCTAATGCAACTAGTGTTGTTTCCGACTCCGTTTTGATCTTTTTGTCGCCTCCTGGTAGGTACCCCAAATTGAACGCAACTAACCTAAAGAAAACACGCAATAGATATGGAAGCGGTTCTAAATGCACACAACATGCAGTTTCTTCGAATTGCACTCATGCTTGATATGGTTACAAAATAGTAGTACCTCACAGCAGCACCACTGGGAACAAGATCTCCCATTTCAGTGTGGCACATGGCATAAAGATCGACGAGTCCTCTCTTCATGGCCAACGATAAGAACCAGTATTTATTCAGTTGATGAAGCAAACACAAATAGAATAAAGTAGCGTCTAGAAGATGGTCAAAGGAAAAACCAAGCAACAAGAACATTATTAGAGCTAACACACAACCTTTATTACCAACCAACTCGAGCAGAACCAGTAATGAGAAAATTCAGACAAAATACTGAGATACCCGCCTCTATCCCTATATCGGAAGTAAAACTAATCAAGTGCCTAGGTTGGGAGAATACTACAAAACAGACATCAAATAAGCATGAGTGATTCCGAAGGCCAATGGAGTATTTACAGTTGACCCCCCAAAATTTCGAGCATGGGCCAATCTACTTATAATGGCATCAATTGACATGTGGTGTGTAGTTCCAAGTAATCAAAGTGTTTTAGTTCCAATATGCATTATGGGGTGGAAAATGGTTGAAGATTCTTAGACTTATGATTAACAACAAAATGCCCCAAGGAATATTCATTATACATTTATGCATCGTAACCTTATAGTTACAGAGAGATACAAAAATGATGGTAAGAAAATCAGTTGTTGGAAAAATGTGGTGGAATAAGGAACCAGAGAAGAGCACCTGATCAACAGTGAGTGATCGATCCAGCAAAGATGAAGCACTTTCTAAAGCATCTTTCTGAAGGTCCATTGCGATAACACGGCCACTACGACTGCCGGCATCATCATCATCACCATCAGCAATTAACCTCACCATAGCCAATGTGTCGAAACCGTTGCCACAAGTGGCGTCAACCACCACATCCCCTTTCCGGACAACATTCTTCCACACCCTAATACATAACACCAATCCCAATTAACCTCACCACAATCACAATCACAATCACAATCACAATCACAATTGCAATTGCAATTGCAAGGGAAAAAAAGGGGGGGGGGGGGGGGGGGGGGGGGGGGGGGGGGGACAAGAAATACCTACGCGTGAGCAACCTCGGTTGCCTTCTTCTTGCCGAAAATGAATCCCGTCATCATCTCATCCAACCCTAATAACAATGAATTACCTCAAGGAGAAGCTCGGACAATAATAATTGAAGTCACATTCGAGCAATCAACAATTAAATGAGACCTGAAAAGGGTGAGCTATCGTGAACTTCAGCATCAGTCTGAGCGACGGAATGCGTCAAGATTGATGCTTGGCTTGAGAATGAGCGTAACTTTGACGAAAATAACGGAGGCGGATTGGACCGGAAGATTTTTAGATTGTTTTGCAGTTGAGCGAGTTTTTGAGTCACTGAAAAATATGAATATGGGAAGCATCTCATTGTAGCCATGGCTCCCTTTCTTACTTCCCTTTACCGCAGAATTCAGGAATACATACATACAGGGGTGTGCTCAATGCGAGGGTTCTCCAACGATCTTACTAACTGGACTATCACTTCAATTGGGCTTTCCTATCAGCTGTTTGGCAAAATTGGGTTAATTATTCCCAAAACTCTGAAAAGAAAATACAGTATGTGTTAGTATTTTTTTTTAGTTTCTCTAGTATGTTTACCATTGATCAAGTTTAGGATTTTTAACATGTTACAAAATTAACCAACTAAATATTAATAAAGGTATATTTTTTTTTTTTTGAGGGAAAGTTTAAGGTATTATTAATCCATAGGAATGGTTTAGCATAAAAACTAGCTAATATACACAATGATGTTTAATAAGGGTGTATTCGAGCTGAGCCTAACACTTGCAGGTTCAAGCTCGGGTCATAAGAAAATTATAAGGCTCGAGCTCGATTCGAACTTTGTATTTTAAGCTTGAGTTCGAGCTCGAACTTGCTTCGCTATGTATTGTTTGGACCGATCTCGAGCTTGAGCATTCGAGCTCAGATCGATAAACTAAAAATTATGAATTTATTAATTTATATATAAACTAAATAGTGATATTAAAAAGTATTACATAAAAAATACATATTAACAGTATTAAAAATTCGTAAACATATTCGTGAACATGTTCGTTTAGGTAATTCGCAAACATGTTCATGAGCTAGCTCGTTTACTATCGAACTCAAATGTATTAGCGAGCATTTCGAGCCGAATATAGGTTAGCTCGAGTTCGGCTACAAAATTTTGTCTAGCTCGGCTCATTTTCGAACAAGCTTTTTTCGAGCCGAACTCCGAATAGCTCGCAAACCGTTTGACTCGTGTACAATTCTAATGTTCAATAGTGTTTTACTCTTGATTCATGTTTTTTTTTATAAAAAATAATGCTTATAATAAGATTATGCTTTCTACATACATACTACTTTCATACCTTTATTATTAACCGTAAATCATATTATGAAACAATTGAGATTAGTTTGTAATTTTTAGATGGAGCTTAGTTTTTATATGAACCAAATTCTGCAGAATTGGCCCCAAACACATTTCGGTGCAAGTGTACACAATCGAGCAGACTTCATCAATGCGTTTGTTTCTTGCAACCAAAGCATCAAAATAAAACGCTAACATAAAATGTAACGAAAAGAAAGCAGAAAGCTCTGTTATTGAACCACGAAATTTCCAGTCATGGTGGTGTGATGATTATTAGTGTTTGTGGCTACCACTCTACAAGACCAACTCTAGACATCTCAACAATCTGTTCTCGCAGATAATCTGACACGACAACTAAAGGAATGCACACAAAAACAAGATTCAGCTTATGCATCGTTAAGGGCAAGGACTCCAGGTAGTGTCTTTCCCTCAAGAAGTTCCAAGCTGGCACCTCCTCCAGTTGAGATATGGCTCATCTTGTCTGCCAGACCAACCTTCTCTACTGCAGCAACCGAGTCACCACCTCCGATGATTGTCGTCACTCCTTTCCCACTAAGTTCAGCCAACTTCCTCGCAACAGACTGAAGACAAATGATTCGCAATGATTTAGTTTATTATTTTGGCACTAAGCTAATTATTAACTTGGAAGGTATCTACTGTAATGCAACACAACACTGAATGAATGGATACCTCTGTTCCTGCTGCAAACTTGTCGAATTCAAAAACACCCATAGGGCCATTCCAGATAATTGTCTTGGTAGTATCAAGAGCTTCACCGAATGATTTAATGGTGTCTGGTCCAATATCTAAGCCCATCCATCCATCAGGAATGGCAGATGCTGGAACAATCTGAAAGCAAAAATAAGCAATTAAATTTTGTGATGCACAAGCACATATAGCTGCAGCAAGGTGCTTCAGATGTTTCTATATTGTTCATGAAAGTAAAGACACAGCAATAATCACACAATATCAAACTTAAATCACACAGAACTAGAGCTGAGCTTGTATATACCACATTGGTAAAACCTGCATACCTTGCTATTGGCATCAGCAGCAAATTTGTCAGCAATAACTACATCAGAAGGCAGCAAAAGGGATACTCCTTTAGCCTTAGCCTTCTCAATGAGGGAAGTTGCGAGATCAAGCTTGTCTTCCTCCACAAGTGAGGATCCCACCGCAAGTCCTTGGGCTTTGTAGAAGGTAAAGATCATTCCACCACCGAGAAACAGGATGTCTACCTTCGACAAGAGTGACTCGATAACACCAATTTTGGATGAGACCTTTGAACCACCAACAATGGCAGCAAAAGGCTTCTTTGGGTTGGACACAGCACCAACTAAATAATCAAGTTCCTGAAAAGCATTAAAGTGGAAGAATCATGATTTTAGAATGCAAGTTCATTCTTGCAGCATTGAAAAGTTAGGGTATAATAAATCAATCTAAAAAACTGAAAGCTAGAAACCTAAAAAAAATTGATCAAGCACTCCACAAATGAGATTGGCATAATTCTTTGGTGAAGTTTCAGAATATATAGGGGCGTATAAAAGCACAGCGAAAAAACAGTCTGCTGACCTTCTGCATAAGGAATCCAGCAACAGAAGGCTTCAAGTACTTGGTAACTCCCTCGGTTGAGGCATGTGCTCTGTGTGCAGTTCCAAATGCGTCGTTGACATACAAATCTGCAATAGAAGCAAGCTTTTTTGCGAACTCAGGGTCATTCTTCTCCTCTTCCTTGTAAAACCTAACATTCTCTAGGAGAACAACACCACCGTCTGGCAATCCAGCCACCAACTTATGAACTTCTTCACCGATACAATCATTAGCCATCTTGACCTGACAAGACGAGATAACAAAAATAAGCAAAACACCTCACCACAACAAAGCATCAAGCAATACTTATAATGTTATGGATATGCTAAGAACCTCAAGTCCAAGAAGCTCAGAGAGTCTAGGAATAAGAGGCTTCAAACTGTATTTTGGTGTGACACCTTTCGGACGGCCCTGAAAACCACAGTATACAAAAACAAATTAATAACAAGTTTTGCATAATACATAATTTGGTATTAAATTAGTTCATAGTACTAAGGAACAAAATTAGTAGATGCAACCTAATTTTCAAACCAAACTTAAGAACATATGATGAAGTATCTATGCGGATCGGAGAAGCGGTGAAGATCGCATGAAACAAATTATATCTGACACAGCTCTAATATCAAACACTTGTAAATACCCATCACATCTGATCAACCTTACGCACAATTTACAAAGATCGAAACTCCAAACAGTAGCCCAATCAATTAAGAAAATAAAAAACTAAAGCAGTAGACAAATCAAATCTCAAAATTAAAAATTCATATAACTCGAAACATCCGGTCATGCTCCAAATCCACAGCCACTTATTCGAATAATAATCGAATCCAAACAATCATCTTGCCGCATACGAAAGCTTCAGATTTTATCTACGGATAAGTAAGATATAAGAGATGAATGCGTACAAGGTGAGAAGTGAGGATGACTTTAGCTCCATTTCCCATCAAATACTTGATGGTAGGGACGGCGGCTCTAATCCTGGTATCATCGGTAATGTTGAAGTTATCATCCAACGGCACGTTCAGATCCACTCTCACCAGAACTTTCTTACTTTTCAGATCGGCTTCCTTCAGCGAACCCACGCTCTTCTTCGTCGCCATTTTGAGATGAAAATTCTGATAAAAAACTGATCGAACAAAGAAGAATCAATTAAACAATATATGAATACAGATCCGGCCAGACTGCAAGTATTTGAGCGAAGATAAGGAGAGATTGAGGCTTACGTTGATAAAATTAATGTAGAGAGATCGATGGGGAGAGATCAGTCACGAGAAGATGGAGTGGGGAAGAATCCAGAGGGTTTTAATTTTATATGTAAAGTTTAGGCGTAGGTTAAGAGCCTCGCGCTACATATTGCTATATGGGACCAGCCGACCAGGTGCGCATTTTTCCATTTCATAATATTTTTTAGAATATAACTATAATTATTCATTTAAATATAGAGAAACATTTGTATATATTTTGTCCGAAATTAAGGGGGGTATATTCAATTATGACTCTATGAAAATTTTAAAGAGTTTGAAAGTCTCGATGCATTCAATCCAGACTTTTCAAACTCCTTAAAAATCTGGTGGTATTCAATCATAACTTTTTAAACTCCATAAAAATTATGTGGTATTCAAAACTCTAACTTTTTATTGTTGTTGAGTCTGATGGATTTTGACTTGATTTCTTTTATTTTTTGTACTGTATGAATTCTGACCCTCAAACACGAGAATTTGAGATTTCATGAACATCCAACGTCGGCGCCTCTCCAGAACCCGCTGGACTCATTTCGGCCCTCGGCTGGGGCCCAGCCACGACTGGAATTTTTAGCAAGAAACAAACACTCAATCCAGTAATCGCATCAGGAAACAATCAAGCTCTAATTTTATGTTGATGAGACAGTGGATCAATGCAACAATATCACTGACAGTTCTCCTAATGCAGAGACTAATGATTAAAAAACAATATGATATTCGTGCATCCCTTAATTTGCAGCAACGAGATATACTATCATGATATCATCCCATCATCCCATTGGCGAAAATGTAACATGATTAATTCATATTATAATCGCAGAAACAACAATCTAACGCAACAGAAAACTAATAATCGTAATTACCACAAGAAGAAGCATACTTTGCAGCAGAAAAATATGGCCAGCTGAAATTTGGGACCTCATCTGCTTCTGCCAAATGGTCACCGGAAAATACGACCTCATTTCATCCCCCACAAGAACATCCATCCTCAACACCTCTCCTCCATTTCCCCCAATTTTATACAGCACATAATCTAAATCCATAGAATATCTCATACGAAGAGATTTGTACCTCTTCGGCCCTCGGCTGGGACCCAGCCACGGCTGGGACCCAGCCACGGCTGGAATTTGAATGGCCCTCGGCTGGGACCCAGCCACGGCTGGCTTTCAATTCAGCGAGCGCTGGAGTCCAGCCGATGCTGGACTCCATCGAATTCAACTTCTACAGAGTCGTTCAAATCCCACGCAAACTCTATCAAGACTCAATGCGGAGTCAATCAACTCCAAAACTCCAGAGACTCTCCAAACTCTTTAAAATTCCCACAGAGTCCTGATTGAATACACCCCCTAAATTCGGATTGCATGGCTCTTTATTTTTGCTAGGGCAATCTCTATTCAAAATTAACTTTCTACATAAAAGATTTACAATAACTATTATTTTTATGAAGTGGATCTACCATTTATGGTATTGCATGTGATTAAACGATCTACAAATTTGTAAAAAATAGATACCAAGTACTGATTTATATTTTATAGTAAAATAGTATTAAATTGCTTTGAGAGTCATTTTTCATCTTTAATTAACAAAATATTATACGTATATAATGAAGGCAAACGAAATGAGTGGAAGCTGTATGATGATATTTCATATAGTACTGTATTAAGTGTGCCGAAAGATAACCTCTCTTTTGTGGTTTAGAATAAATCGAGTTTGTTTATAGAGAGAGGGACTCTATGGGCGAGCCAGCAACCACAGACATTTTTCAATGGTTTTGTGTTATTTTTTGTTTTTTTTTAGCATAATGTTTTTTTCTTATTGGATTTGGTTGGAGTTGGAAACTGGAATCCCAGCGGGCATATTCCATCCTATTTTCCTTCTATCTTTTGACTTGTAATTTCTTTTTCTTTTTTTGTTAATGGGATTTTTTAGGTGTCGTTTCTTTTTTAGGTATCGTTTCTATGTTAATGGGATCTATCCATATATATATTATTAATATATATGTGAATTCGATATCTACCTTTAAATTTAAGTCTTAGAGTTTATTATGTGATTTGGTCGTATTGGGGCTATCACCCCAATTTTTAGCCCACCAATATTACAAATCTAAATTTTGGCCATCCCTTTACAAATTGAGCCCGAAAGCTAAGTCCGCGGGTTTTAACTATTTGAGCCCAAACCGGATCCTAACTAACCCGCCCAACCGGGTCACAATACCCACCCAAATTAGATTTACCCTATCTCATGAATTGAATTCACCCTCTTTCTCTCAGCTCGACGACACTCTCTCTCTTTTGCTTTCTCTCTTCCAGCTTCATCTCTCGTTCTCTCTCTATTTCTCTCTTCCTCCCGTCGCATGAAATTGATATGTTCCATCCATTTGTTGATTAATCCGGGAATTGTAATTTAGGATCGGAGCTCACCTATCTCCGTCACCATTTGAAATTGATCCGACACGATTTCTCGAGCTCACCTATCTCCGGCGACATCACCGACGAAAATCTCTGGATCGGAGTTACTTTCTCAGACGATCTCCTCTCCACGAACATGCAATTCTAAGATTATTGAGGTTATTCTAAAATTCTTTCAATCATGCAATTGTTCCGTTTGTACTTGTTTTTAGATTAATCTAGGTAATTATGTTATGAATATGTTTACATGATGTGAATTGCTTAGTTGAATTCTGATTAGGCATCCATTTCTATTTGATTTGATTGTTGTTTCATGTTTTTCATCTCATTATGTGTATACATGGTTGCTGTGATTTGGTATAGTTGGAACGACTGACTTCAATTGTTCCAACTGTACCAAGCTTCCATGGCTGAATTCATCTTCGTTTACTTGTTCTCAATTTGTGTGTACATGCATGGTGTGTTTTGGTACAGTTGGAAACGACTGGCTTCAGCTGTTCCAACTGTACCAAGTTTCCATTGTTGAATTCGTATTCGTTTTGTTGTTCTCGATTTGTGTGTGCATGCATGGTGTGTGTTTGGTACAGTTGGAACGACTGATATCAGCTGTTCCAACTGCACCAAAGAAGAGAGTTGATCCCCGTTCCCCCTAGGGTTCACCATTAGGATTTTTAGAATGCCACCGTTCCCTAATTGTGCATGATATGTTTTGGTACAGTTGGAACGACTGATATCATCTGTTCCAACTGTACTAAGCTTCCATGGCTGAATTCGTCTTCGTTTAGTTGTGTGTGCATGCATGGTGTGTGTTTGGTGCAGTTGGAACAGCTGACTTCAGTTGTTCTAACTGTACCAAGCTTCCATGGCTGATTTGTCCATATTATAATGACCTACTTATACAGATACACTTTCTTCTATTTTGTTGATGAGTGCGAATGGTTTGATTATTGCTCATGGAGGGACTTGGGTGAACACTGTTTATGAGGGTGGACGGAGGGATTATATGCCTGTTCCGGGTAATGGCATAACGTTTGATGAGCTATTGGATAAGCTTGAAATGCGTGTGATGAAATAGAGGACGATTTACAGATATGATATTGATGCGTTGTTTGAGTCTCCTGGATGTGAGGTGATGAGGATGAAGATCACCGATGACTTTGAGTTGACACATCTGTTGAGTGCAGTGGAGATGCCTATATTACATGTCAGTGTTTCGTGTACTGGTCGTGAGTTGGCGAAGCATGTTTTACATCGTCCTGATGCTATTGAAGTTTCAGCTTCTAGCCATGTTAGTAGTAGTGATAAACAGTCTGATGATGTTCATGATGGTTATGAGGTTGTTGAGGATGACGATATGGATGAGGAGGAGGACCTGGATGATTTTGTTGGCAAAACGACTACGGGGATGATCATGATAGTGATTATGATGTTTGCTGTGGTAGGGATTGTCACAAGCAGGCATCTGGTGATGTTTCGGATGAAGAGAATGGTGATGATCATCACCCTACTAGTTAGTGGATTATCCCAGGTGCTGCATACCAATCTTCAATCCCTTGTCGGGAACTAGGCATAGAGGAGGATGACACGAGCAGTGAGGAGTTCCGTAAGGGCGGTCTGTTTGCAAACAAGAAGAGATTGCTTGTAGCTTGTGGTGTTTATCACCTTATTAACCATTCAACATTTTCTACAGTTCGTTCATCAAAGCAGAGATATCATATTGTATGCAAATTTGGTGGTCATTGCCCATTTATTGTTCGGGGAAAGCCGTTGGGGAAGATGTGGTTGATTACTGAATTCGTTCCCCATAGCTGTGAGATGGACCTAAGGTATTATGCTCCCCGAAGGTGTCTTCTAAAGTGTTAGCTTCGTATTTCATACCGGAATTGATGGTTAAAGGTGTTACGCTAACACCAAAAGCTATTCAGGCGTTGCTACAACAGAAATATGGTATTCATGTGAAGTATAATACTGCACTTGCTGGGAGGAATTTGGCTATTACGAAAACGTACGGTGATGCGGATACTTCCTTCCACATCCTTGCAAGGTATATATACATGTTGGAGAAGGTAAATCCTGGTTCTGTTGTAGATCTGCAAACCGATGAAAATAATGTCTTTGAATATGTATATATTGCTTTGTCTGCTTGCATTAATGCATATAAGCTTTGTCGGCCTATGATTGTTGTGGATGGCACTCATTTGAAGGGCAAATACAAGGGTATTTTGTTTGTTGCTGTTGGCAAGGATGCAAATGAACAAATACTACCCTTAGGCTTTGGCATTGGTGACAAAGAGTGTGATGATTCGTGGATCTGGTTCTTTAAGCAGCTACGAAAGACATTTGGAGTGCGTGAGGAGTTAGTGTTTGTCACAGATCAGCATCCGAGCATAAGCAATGCGATTGAACAAGTGTTTCTAGAAGCGCACCATGCACTTTGTGGCTATCATATTCAGAACAACATCAAGCATTGGGGAAGTGATGTCGTTGAAATTTACAAACTAGCTGCAAGGGCTTACAAGGTTAATCATTTTGAGCAGCATATGGAGAATTTGAAGGCTGTTAAAGCCAAAGCATATGACAAGTTGATGAAAATGGGTCCAAGCAGATGGGCTCGTTCACATTGCCCTGTCCATCGTTTTCTCCTTATGACATCTAATCCTGCTGAGTGTATGAACAACTGTCTTCGATGGTCTAGAAGATTGCCTGTTTGCACCATTTTGGAGACTATTCGAGAAAGGATTGGAGTTTGGTTCTATGAGTGGCGGGTTATTGCTACTGAAAGACCTCTCGAGTTAGATTTGTCGGATTGGGCATCAATGAGATTAGCAAAATCAGTTCATTTGGGCCTCAAAATGTCTGTGCAACCAATTAGTTCAACCAAGTTTGAGGTTAAAAATGATGACAAGAGTTATGTTGTTGATCTTGAAAGCCACACATGCACGTGTCTTGTTTTCCAGTTCCAAATGATACCATGTCCTCATGCTGCAGCTGCCATAGGGTAATTATTATTATTTATCTCATTTTTTCTTCATAATATGTTATGCCTGTTTTGTCTTTGTGTGTTTGGTACAGTTGGAACCACTGGCATCAGCTGTTCCAACTGTACCAAGGTTCCTTGGCTGATTTGGATTCTTTTGCTTATATGTTCTCGATTTCTGTGTGCATGCATGTGGTGTGTTGGGTACAGTTGGAACAACTGACTTCATTTGTTCCAACTGTACCAAGCTTCCATGGTTGAATTTGGATTCGTTTACCTGTTCGACATTTTTTGTGTGTGCATGTGGTGTGTTTGGTATAGTTGGAACCACTGACTTCAGTTGTTCCAACTGTACCAAGCTTCCTTGGTTGAATTCGGATTCATTTACTTGTTCGTCTACTTTTTTATTTTGTTCTTTCTTTTTTGTTTTTAATTTTTGGGTGCAGGAAGGTCCGTCAGAACCCATCATCGTATGTGAATTCTTATTTCTCCACTGTTTCTCTCCGTGAAATATATTCTGGAGAGGTGATGCCATTACCGAATCCTGAAGATTGGCGTATTCCCCCTGATATCGCTTTGAGGGTTGTGCAAACGCCGGGTGAGGTTCGACAAGCTGGGAGGCCGCGTGAGAAGAGAATCAAGAGTGGTGGTTCCGGTTCATATCGGAGGGCCCGTCGATCGCGGGTGGTTAAGAGTGGTGGTTCCAGTTCTTCAGTGAGTCGTGTTTGTTCTCGATGCCATGAGCCTGGACACTATGATACTACCTGCAAACTAGTCATTCCATTAAAACCTCGGGAAGAAGTCAGCAGCAGCGAGTCAGGTGTTACTGGTCGTAGAAAGAGTCGGTGCAACATATGCAAGGCTGAAGATCATAACCGAGCAACATGTTCTCTCATATTTGGTTGAAGTTTTTTACAGTTTCACGGGCTGACCGGTTTTATTGTTCATTTTTTATATATAATACTAACCTCCCTGTCAGTACTCTTGGCACAATTAACTCCTTTGTCCCATTCGTACTGAATATATGATTAGATTTTGAATTCCGCAATATCATTCCGTGTTTATTGTTTAGTGTTTACATTATATTTTATGTTGTATCTTTATGTAGCGAATTATTATAATGTATTGTATCAGGGGTTCATTCATTGTTTTCAAAGTGTCGTGATATGTTTGGTACAATTGGAACAAATTTCTCATTTGTTTCAACTGTACCAAAATTACCATACTTGTGAGATTTTGTCATGTTTGGATGGTACAGTCGGAACAAATGGGCAAATTTGTTCTGACTGCACCAACTATCTAGAGTATAACTTTTAATATTGTAACAATAAATATGGAAGGTTTGTTTCTGTATGTTTGGTACAGTTGGAACAACTGATTTCAGTTGTGCCAACTGTACCAAGATTCATTGACTGAATTCGGATTTGTTTACCTGTTCGACATCGTTGTGCTTGCATGTGTGTGTTTGGTGCATTTGAAACAACTGAAAGTACTACTACTAGTAAAATAAAAAGACAATTCTAGATTTTGATGGACTTTAGTAATAAAAAGACAATTCTACATTTACTACTAATATTAACGATCATATACAACCCCCATGCTTAATACACCCCACACACTCCCACATTGTATCAAAATGTAAACTATACAAACACTGTTTCAAAAATATAAATTGTTCAATACTTAGACTATGCATCATTTAGATTTGCTTCCTCGTCAACCCCTTCCTCTTCTTCTTCATCTGCTATAGGTTCCATAGGCTCAGAGGTACTTTCTGGCTCGAATGTACTTGCATCGGTGCTGAATTTATAGATTGTTTCCGCCATTTTACCACGAAATGTTTTTACTTCAGCTTTGGTCATGCGCTTTTTTCGGTATCTTCCTGTCAGCATCATCTCAGCATACTTCACAGCTAGAGCTCCATAGCTGAAGTTGTCTACCTGTCTCAAATGATTCGTTCCATCAGTTGGGAACGAATAGATCCACTCCGTGTACTTGGGCTGAATGCTCTTCCCTCTGTAGTAGTCAATCGTTTTCAGGAGTTGTGGGAGCAGCCTGCACAGTGGTATGAAGACTTCTTGGCGTATGCTGTAATGTTTTTCGTCAAATATATGCTGATTTGAGTCATACATGATGACTTCTTGCTGCATGAAATCTACCAAGCAAGTGGCCCAGTGCATGTTGAAGTGAGCGACCACTATGACCTGACATGATCAATGAAAATCACAACCACATCAGTTACACACACTCAGAAAAACAAGCAAGTGGAACTGTCTTTTGGTACTTTTGGCACAAATATATTCATTTGTGCCAAGAGTACCAAATGAATCCACATTATACTTTGCATGCACACCAAGACAGGTGAAATCAAACTGGAATTATCATAAACTCTGTTGGAACAGTTGGAACAAATTTACTCATTTGTTCCAACTGTGCCAACAAGCTAACAAACAATCAAACAAACAAGTTGCATTTAGTACTATTTCTGTTGGAACAGTTGGAACAAATTTACCCATTTGTTCCAATTGTTCCAAGAGGCTAGCTATCAATCAAACTAACAAATTTACCCACTTGGTGAATAACTAACCTTCTTCAAGTCCTTCCATTTCTTCAGAAACTTCCCCCATCTTGGATACTGGCCCTCAGCATATATGCGCAGCGTTTTCATCTCATCGTCCGGTACAACCTCCTCAGTTTGTTGGCTGTAGATGGTGCCTTCTGGGTCCGTTCCATGCATTTGCTTCCTTATGTTGTGTATGATGGTCTATGCATTATGAGATTATCAGATGTCATTTACTTGATTATTATAAATTGAAAGTTTGATAAATCTTGTTCAACTTACCATGAAATCTGAGCTTGTGATACCAATGTCGGCATCGATGTCACTAGCTTTAAGTCCAGCAAGTTCCGGCTTTGATGCTATCACAGCAAGGTATGAATCTATGTGATCATTGTCAATCATTTTATCCATGTCTCTGAGATCCTCAAACCATTGTCTTCGCACCAAATACGCCAAGCCCACGTTTCTCCTGCACATACAATGCATATGAATAAGAATATTAATGAGAATTCAATCGTAATATTTAATCACTTACTCTTCTTTATTGCTCTTTATAAACAATTTGAAGTCTGTTCCCCTGACGTCTTTAGGCAGGAATGGGCTTTTACAGGTTGCAGACGGAAGCTTTTTCCTGATTGGCCTTGTTCGCACTATTTTCTCAGCCTCCAACGTGGGTTTTTCTGCATGTTGTGCCGGTTGTGACGCTTCTGGTGGTTGTTGTGATGTCGTTGCTTGTGTTTCATTGGCTGAAGGTGGTGTTCCCCACGTGCGGTGGTAGAATCTCCGTTCATTTTCGATGTAGGCTTCCCATTCAGTAGTGCTCTGGTGTGTTTGTTCCAACTGTGCCAACCAAGCATATGCATTATGATACCAAACATCTAGAGGAGCATCATGACATAATCTTTAAACAATTGGAAGCTTGGTACAGTTGGAAGAACTGGAATCAGTTGTTCCAAATGTACCAACACACACACATGCAAACACATGGAAATATTGAACAAGTAAACACATACAAATTCACAATTGGAAGCTTGGTACAGTTGGAACAACTGGAATCAGTTGTTCCAAATGCACCTGACCACACACATGGATGCAAACAATGAGTCAATGTGTGGTACAGTTGGAACATCTGAAAGTTAGTTGTTCCAACTGTACCAAAAAACACACACATGCATGCACATAAAATATCGAACAAGTAGTCAATCGAAGTAATATGTTTACCTGAGTTGGTGGATGAGATGGCTGTCCTCGTTGCATTCTGGCCATGACGCAGTCGGCTATGTCGTTGATGAGTTGTCCCCGATCGAAATGTGCAGCAAATTCTATACGCGCTTGCTTTGCTGCACGATCTCCGACTCTATCAATGAACTCCTTCATCTGTACACTGGTGAATGAGATGATAGGTTTTTCCTGCTGAGTTCCATCGACTTCATCCAGTCTCACCTCATCTCTCTCCAACCGTGGTCGTTTGGGCGCATATCTATACCTTGCTGCCAATCCTTTCGCTCTTCTTATGTTTCCCTCGGCAAGTTTATCAAACTTGAACTCGAATGGCATGCCTCGTTTCTCAACAGATTCCCAGTTCTTGTATCTCTTTTCCTCAGTGGTTGGCACTAGTGGCCAACAAACCTGCCAAAAATCATGATATGTTATGTATATACTATATATTAAGGTGCAGAGAACATAAAAATGGTATTATTAAGCATTTTTACCTGTCTTCCTGTTTGTACATTAGCGTAATTTCTTGGGTATGTGAACCTCAGCATACGTGGAAATGATTTCTATCGCAGTGTTCCTCCGATATCCTTTCCCACTTTTGGCAAGACACTGTATATCCAAGCCTGATAGAGAACAGATGGAGTTATTAACTTTTATTGCAAAACTAAACAGTAAGAATTTAATGATAACTTACCAAAAAGCCAATACAGTTCCCTGAATTGATATGATATGCTCGACTTTTGTCTTCGTCAGCCAAAATGCACTTGAGACTGTCAATAGCGCTTACTGTCATTTGGTATGACATGCTTCCCCATGGGAATTCCTCCCATGCTGCTTTGTCCTCCACGAGCACCCACAGCCAATCCGGAATCGTGTGACCCGATGCATCGTACCCAAATAACATATCAGCCACTATTAGTATCTTTGCAGCCTTGACGTAGTATTCGGGGTCTTCACCCAATTCCCTTACTGCAAACCTCTCCCTCAAATCATTGAGGGTAGTGTCATTCCTCCCCATGAGCCTGTGATAAAGCGATCCTTTACGGGGGTTGTGATTTACATATGGATCAAAGCTGCTCGATCCGAATCTCAGTCCCGTCATCAGAAAGTACTCAACCCTAGAAAACTTAACCACCCGACCTTCTTCCACTTTAAAGTAGAGAGCTGTTTGATCTTGCTCCGGTTCTCCCCTCACTTGTCTTGATATCATGTAATGCAGAGCTTTGCCCGACCGCCATATGTGTGCCGGCAGTCTCAAGAAATCACCCAAAGAGGAATTCATCAACTCATTCAATGATCCTGTACCTTCTAACACTTCTCGTATTATTTCAACGGCGTTCTCCTTCCCCTTCACAGCCACCTTGTGATACACATCGATCAAATCGGGGCGTTTCAAGCACCATCTTACCTGCATTCAGAAAATAGAAAACATATGAGGCTCAGTTTAGTAAACAGCAAGCAAATATATTCATTTGTGCCAAAAAGTACCAAATGAATCTACATTATACTTTGCATGCACACCAAGACAGGTGAAATCAAACTGGAATTATCATGAACTCTGTTGGAACAGTTGGACAAATAGGCAAATTTGTTCCAACTGTTCCAAAAAGCTAACTAACATTCAAACAGGTTGCATTTAGTACTAATTCTGTTGGAACACTTGGAACAAATGGGCAAATTTGTTCCAACTGCTCCAACAAGCTAACTAACAATCAAACAGGGTGCATTTAGTACTAATTCTGTTGGAACAGTTGGAACAAATGGGTAAATTTGTTCCAACTGTAGCAAACTGTTCCAACAAGCTAGCTATATTTATTTCTGGAAAAATAATCGTGAATTAGATGAACTATAGCAATCATTCTGCACAGAAATCATATCTAACATCATTTACAATGCTAAGAATCGAGATCTAAACCTAATTTCACATCTACAAATGCAAACATGAACCATGAACCAACAATGAAAATAGGTTTGAGTTTAGATTCTACCTCGGCTGGAATTTTCTCTGGTTCGTAGGATTCTTCTGCATTCCCGGCGTCGCCGGCATCCCTACCGTCGTTGGCATTCTCTGTGTCGTCGGCATTCTCTGTGTCGCCGGCATTCTCAGCGCCGCCGGCATTCTCATCAGCCTGAGTTGTCGCTGCGGTTGATGGCACAGAAATCATAGAAATTGTTGGTTGCACGAAATCATCGGAAGATTGAGATGCTTCTTTACCATCTCTTCTATTGATTTCCTTACAGATGTCCATCACATCTTCGGGTAATACATATGCGGCATCTGCAGCCGCCCTCGATGCCTGAGATGCGCGAGATTTACTGGATCGACGCGTCATATAGGCTGAAATGAATGAAGGCGGAGAAGAAGAATAAGAAGAAGAAGTCGGATAGGATGAAGAAGATGGATGAAAATTTGGGGGAAGAACTGTAAAAGTGAATTAGGTTAGGGTATTTTGTTTAGACCCACTTACCCGAAACCCAAACCCAAACCCTTGCAGCCGACTCGAATCTGAGAACCCAACCCACGCCCCAACCCGAATCCAGCCCGATCAACTTAAAAAGCCCCAACCCGAAGCCCAAATGGCTATAATTTGGATTTCCAAAATGCATGGGCCAAAAATTGAGGTAAATGGCCCAATATGGTTATCTCATAAGTGTACTCTAAGTCTTATGTAGCACAATTATAACTAATTATTCTTATTTATTTTAAATCCTTATTTTAATAATTTTATTAATATATTCGTCATTTAAATTAGTAACTTTGATAAGATTTTATATAAAAAGAAAAATTTATGCTAATTATATTCCATTAATAAGAAACCCAATCTTTTAATTAATTAAAATGTTAGTGAACAAAGAGTATAGGTTTTTGTTTGTTTAAAAACAATACTCTTACTTTCAAATAAAAAATAATGCTCTTACAAATTTTTTTAGAAAAAAATCATCAAGGATGAGTATATAGTTTTCTCTTTTCAATTTTGAAAGTATTGTAGTTAACGAGCCGTTTTAGGGTCAACTTTTTTTTTCCTTTAATCTTATGTTAAACTCATAATGTTGGGTATTTTAGGTTCTTTCATCCTTATATACAATCTTCAAAATTATTTTTCTTCTCTAAATCAATGTAGAACAAGTAATATTTGCAAAATTGACATGGGACAATCTCTATTTTCATACAAAATTGACATGGGACAATCTCTTTGAGAGTCAAATATGTTTTTACCCACATCGATTTTGGAGAAGAATAGAACTTTGAAAATTATCGAAAGAAACGAGGGTAGATTATATTAGAACTTTTAACAGATATTACTACTGAGACATAAACATATGATAAAATTACTTTTTACTTGAATTTGAGATATGAAAAGTACATATAAATTCTAAATCAGTTTAGTAAATTGCATAATCAAAATATTTTTTTTAATCTATCACATTATTATCTAATAATTTTATTAATTTTATGAAATATAATTCTCATCGATTTTCGACGGGTTGTACGCTAGTTTTTACTTGTATTTATGGGTATGTTTATATATTGAACGAGTACCGATTTTTTCTACGTATTAACTGCCTTAATTGCAATAGAGGAAATACACCATGTTGAGAAAATTAGTAAATGTTTTGATTATTTCAAAACCCAACTGACCCCAATCGAGTAGTTGAAGCCATCAGTCTTAACATAGCTAGAGCTCACTATTTGAGCATAGGAATTTTCTCTTTACATGATCAAACAGAAGAAGTGTACCAGACTAAGAAGGCACTTCATGATCAAGATGATCAGTCAAACCCGAACTCGACTGACTCCAGAACTGAACCATGCAGTTCATGCATGTTGAGCAGCTTTGTTGAAGTCAGACGTCCTAAAGTCAAGAAGAGAAGACTTCAAAGACGGTGAAAGAAAAAAAGTTTGATTTTAAATTCAAACATACTCGGAAGTACAAGACAACATGTAACTTTCCATAAATAGATCGACTACAGAGACTTGCTTAAAGCAGGGGTTGCAATTATCATTTCAGAAAAGATTGTAGAGGAGTAGGTGGACTGTCATACTTTTTAGCAGAGGTCAAATGACTCTTTGTAATGGCTAATTGATCTCTCTCTCTATAAATAGAGGTCTCCACATTGCGAGAAGTAAACATAATACACGCGCAAAGAAGTCAAGCAAATCCAATCATTCTCTCTTGCAAAGCAAGAACAAGCTTCTGTCGAAGAACAAGTAGTAGTCGAGAAGCCCATTTATCCTCATGTTCTTCCTTCTAGCGTCTCAGAATCTCATTTTTTGATCGAGTCTAGAATCGTAGGTTACCCGTTAGTTACTTTATGACCTGACCTTTTAAAAATTACAAAAATAACAGGACTTTAGCCCATTCCATTTATGGCACGGGAGCAAAAAAGCGATGATTGGATTCCACGTCATATTGTCGGATTCATATCCTGCATTTGCGCATTATGCTTTTTAACCTTATCATCGCCCCTTTTCCTATTCTTTTTTGGCTTGACGCATGAATCCGACAATCTAACGTGGAATCTGGTCTTTGCTTTTCTGCTGTCATGCCATAAATGGGCATAAAGGTTAAAGGTCAAATCATTTTTGTAATTTTTAAAAGGTCATACTATAAATTAACTAGCGGATAAAAGGTAGGTCATAAAATAACTACAGTAAAACCTCTATTAATTCATATCCTCAGGACTACCAAAAAATATTCCTAGATGGAGGTTATTCTTAAATAGAGGTCTATAGAAGAAAATTACTTTTTCTAATTTTAAAGTGCATGTATAATACATAAATGTTATAGTTACTAGATGTGCAAATTGTTTATGCTTTAACAAAAGAAGAAATCATTGAAGAAAAAAAGGCAAGGAAATGAAGGAAATAATCTGGAGTATGATAGCAAAGAAGTACAAAAAAAATCTTGTGAACAAGCTTTAAGCTTGCTTGACAAGTTGGAAATATTTTGGGTTGAACAAGAAGGTGATCATGTGGATGAGCTATTCAACACACGCAAGTTGAAGGATATGGTTACAATAAAAAACATCAAATAATTGTCAAACAATCAACCTTCAACAAGTATTTTAGATATACTTAGATCGATTATATATATTATGATTTATTCCTAAATTGAGGTGTATTTTCTTTAATACGGGATTTTAAAAAAAAATTATGACAATGTGAAATTTATTCCTAATTATAATTAGTCCCAAGTTTAGACCATAAATTTTTATTCCTTAATAAAGTTTATTTTTAAATAGAGTATTATTTTATAGAGTACATCCCTTTTAAATATAACATCTCTCAATCGATTCTCTCGCACTAACTTGAAAGCTTCGTGACATTTAATAACAAACATAAAGGAGATTAATTACATTATCTAAACTTCAATTCATTTTGCTTTTAATTGATGATTGATTTCGAAATATTTAGAAGGCAAAACTTTAAAATCAGAAATATCGTTAAAATATTATCTTTCATAACAATATAGACTTTTTGGAAACACTCGAGCGATGCATCTTATTTAGAGTCTAGTTTAAAAACGATGTCAAACCCAATCACGCTCCTCGTCACATAAAAAGCAAAAATAAGAATGTTTGATTAAATTACGCTTGTTTGAGATAAATAATAATTCATAATTGTTTTGGTACATCGGTTTTATACTATACACCCACGCATGAACAGTAACCGCGTGCGGTTACTGTTCTTCACGGCACTGTTCATTTTTTTTCCAGTTTTTTTTTCTTTTTTTTTTATTTCCATATTTCTTTTTCTGTTTTTTTGTTTTCTTTTTTATTTATTTTCTTTTTTTATTTTCCTTTTTACCCTTTTTTTTAAATTTCCAGATTTTGTTTTTTTTTCAGATTTTATTTTCTTTATTTTTGTTTATTTTTCCAGATTTTATTTTCTTTATTTTTGTTTATTTTTCCAGATTTTATTTTATTTTTTTGTTATTTTCAACATTGTCGTGACGAAATGTAATGATTTTGAAACTTTACATTTCTTAGTGATAAAATTTGTTTTTTTCAACGACAATAATTACTTTAACGTTCGACTAAAAGTAAAAAGTAGACATTATCGTGATGAAATGTAATGATTGTGAAACTTTACGTTTCTTAGTGAAAAAGTTTACTTTTTTCAATGACAATAATTACTTTAACGTTCGATTAAAAGTAGAACTTGTTGTATTAAAAAGTAGATATTGTCGTGACGAAATGTAATGATTGTTAAACATTACGTTTCTTAGTGAAAAAGTTTACTTTTTCCAATGACAATAATTACTTTAACGTTTGATTAAAAGTAGAACTTGTCGTATTAAAAAGTAGACATTGTTGTGACGAAATGTAATGATTGTGAAACATTACGTTTCTTAGTGAAAAAGTTTACTTTTTCCAACGACAATAATTACTATAATGTTCGACTAAAAAGTAGAACTTGTATTAAAAAGTAGACATTGTCGTTACGAAATTTAATAATTGTGAAACTTTACGTTTCTTAGTGAAAAAATTTACTTTTTCCAACTATAATAATTACTTTAACGTTCGACTAAAAAGTAGAACTTGTCGTATTAAAAAATAGATATTGTCGTGATGAAATGTAATGATTGTGAAACTTTACGTTTCGTAATAACAATGTTTACTAAAAAATTTGGAATAAAAAACTGAAAAATATAAAAATAAAAAAAACTGAAAATATTAAAAAAAACTGAAAATATTAAAAAAAAAACTGAAAAATATAAAAAACTGAAAAATAAAATATGTAATAAAAAAGCTTGTTTAAACAGTAACAGTAAAGGAAGGAAAAAAAATCGGATGAACAGTTAAAAAAAAAATTGGATGAACAGTGCCGCGCGTGAACAGTATGCGCGCGTGGCATGAACATTAATCGTGTGATATTTTTTGTGTTGAAAAGTCAAAGATGGTGTGCTATAATAGGACAAAAAGTGGTTGTATGCTATACAACCGACTCACCAAAACACACCTCATAATAATTTATGACCTAATTACATGGTTCATTATGACCGTCATTACATCATAAATAAATTTGAAGGCATTTGTCAAACTTTTTGAAGACAAAGGCGTGACTTCTGAGTTCAGCTGGCAACTGATTATTCGAAATCTTACGTAACCACGAATTGTTTTATTATTATAAGTTATTTTTGCCGGCTAATTTATTCGTCTATTTCATCCCTCTCGATTACATAGCTTATTATTTCTTGAGTTGAAATTTATCGTTTGTAATTATCTTTTAAATGCAGTCTTATATTTTTATGTTCTATTTATTAAATACTTCACAATATACTCTATCTCTCCCACAACAAGTGACTTATATTTTATGAGCACGATTATTAAGGTGAAAGGTAAAAGATAGTTAAGTTGTGCAATCCACATCTTTTAAAAAGATAATTATCTTCTTATTTGAAAAGGAGCCATTTATTGTAGGACATCCAAATATAATACGAACCACTTGTTACGGAATAGAGAGAGTACCACTTTTTTCCTTTTGGGACAATACTCCGTACACATTCATTATTTGAAACCTCACGAGAATTCACTACGAGAAATTTCCTTCTCCACTTATTAAAATCTGTTTTCTCTATTAAATGTCGTACATTGCAAGAGCATCAGTAAGTACGTACTCTATAGTCTGTACCACATCGAGAAAATAACGATGTTCAAAGCTCTATATTAAGTGCGGATAGCCAACATCCATTAATCAGCTATGAGATGAAGTGATTGGGTTTAGGGTCCATTAATGAATGGGCTAAACTTAGGAAAGTCCCCGGGCCGCGATCGGCAGAGGATGTGGGCTTTTGGAATCAAACTAAAGCCCATATAATGCTGGTCCCCCTCTCCTTCCGGGGCGGGAGGGCTGACACGCGTGTGGAGCCCTTGCGGCCCGCCACCTTGGGCCTAACTGAACGGTCTTACACTCTCGTGGCATTCTCTCTTAATTTTTATAATGTGCAACCCTTTTTTTTTTTTTCTGCGTGCAACCTCATATTTTCGACATTTTGAGAATCATGCTCTAATATCGGCCCGGCTCGATATAACTCGACTCCATTGTGACGATGAGCAAATCCCCACAACAAAATTTGAGTTCTATTATACATTTCATGTGCAATTGACTTTAATATTTTTCATCGAATTGCTTCCATAGTAGTACCATTTTCATTTTTCTTCTTTCTTAATTTGTAGTACCTCCGTCCCATATTACTTGTCTCATTTCCTCCGGATACGGAGATTAAGAAAAAAGAGATTAGATATAAATGGTGTGGTTAGTGTAGTTAATAAAGTGATATAAAATGTTTTTGATGTGACATAAAGTGATATAAAGTGGTTTTGAAGTGATATAAAGTGAATAAAGTGATTTCTTAATTATTTCCTTAAATGGAAAATGAGACAGGTAGAGTGGGACGCCCAAAATAGAAAGTGAGACAAGTAATGTGGGACGGAGGTAGTATGTTTTTCGAGAAATGGATCTATATTTGTTAATTACATAATTTTCTTATTAATATATTTAATTAATAATTTTTAAAATCTAATCGCCTTAGTAGTTTTGCACATTTCTCTACATTTTAATATTTCCAATCGAGATATAATACCCTTTGCATCTACACAAAATCTCATGTGCAGATTCTGTACGGTGCAGATCTGCCCGACCCGGTTGACTCGGGTTTGACCTGGGTCAACCTCCTTTTGACCAGGTTTTTTTTTTTCCATTTTTTTTTTTAAATTTCAGTTTTTTTACCCTTTTTTTTGTTTGTCGCTGCTTCTATGGTCAAGATTCGAGCGAGGGGAGCCGAAGGCCTCAGAGCGAGCCGAAAAAACCAAATTATTGCCCGCCGATTATCCTTATCTTAGTAATCGGAGCGAAGGCGGAGCCGTAAAATTAAAGCCGAAGGCTCCATTGGAAAAAAAAATCTGGAATTTAAAAAACAAAAAGAAAAAATTTGGAAATTAAAAAAAAAAAAAAAAAGAGGGACGCGTGAGGCCCACACACGAGCGTGGACCTCACGCGCTGGTCGTGCAGGGCGCGTGGGCGGGTTGGGTCGAGTTTTCTTTAAAGATAACGTGGATTTTAAAAAATAACAGTACAATACAGAGTTGTGCAACTCATCTAATCCTAATCGATTGGATCCTTAAAATTCAAAATATCAATTAAATAAAAAAATGAAAATAAAAATACCATGCAACAACATTTAAATCATGTTAAGGTCAATGATATATTTGCACCATTTCACTGGAGATTTGAAAGAGCTTCCGATCAAGTGGTGGTCAGAGGGATCTAATGGCCGGAAGGATGCATCAGTTGAGGCAATAGTGGCGGCGGTCGGAGGTGGCGGTGGCGAGGAGGGAGAGAGTGAGAGAGAGATAGAGAGAGAGAATGGAATGTGGATGGAAAAGGGGGAGTGGCTGCTGGGAGGGGGATTAGATTTTAGGTTAGTTTTTTTTTTTAACTATTGCAGGTGGGAACGACATCGTTTGTGCCTAGGGATGACAATGGATTGAGTACCCACGTGATGGTCCCGATACGAGTTCTGGTGTATGGCACCAGATAGGAATTTTAACAACCCCCTGAAAATTATCACAACCGAGTAAGAGGACTCAGCTGGAATCACAACTGAGTAGAAAGACTCAGCTGTAAGAGTGGTGCTGTGCGGATTGTGGTGGATAAAAATAACTCGTATAAAATAACTCACGCTCAGATGCAAGGTCGATCAATAACCAAATCAGTTGAAAATGTAAAGATGCTGTTTTGAGTGCTGGTTAGTTGGTCAGTTGGATAAACAATAAGTAACTGAACTGAAAAACACAAACACACAAAGGATTTACGTGGTTCGGAGAGAACTCCTACGTCCACGGGGAGTTGTGAGTCCACACAACTTAGTCCAAGTTCTTTAGGACAGCAACCGCAAAGCTTACGCGGGCTTTGCAACCGTTCAGATAAGTTTGCGGGTACTTATCAACCTTACAGATAAGTTTACGGGTACTTATCAACCTTTCTACTCAATTTCGGGAAGAGCAGGATCCTAAGACTTCCCACAGTGGGTGTCTCGTCGGCTGTCTCGAGACACCCCGACCGGCGAGACACCCCGATGCAGGTAGGAGGAGCTCGAGACCGTCTCGTCGCGACGAGACAGTCTCGAGATGGCGCGTGCATCTCACGCGATTTCGATTTTTAATTTTTTTTTTTTTAACAGGCGCATGCATTGCACGCGCCAAAAATAAAAAAAAATAAAAAATGGCAGAAAACGGTAACAATCCAACGGCCAATTGTTTCAAACGGCTAGTTAGCCGATTTTTTTTTTTTTTTTTTTTTTTTTTTTTTTTTTTTTTTGCAATTCATCCCTATAAATACCAACCTCCATACCACAAATTATTCCACACCAAATTTATCTTCCTCCTCTTCTTCTCTCTAATTTTCGCTCAAATTTCTTGCAAAAAAAAAAATGTCTTCGTCGTCCGACTCGTCAACCGGCTACTCTTCCTATGGCACCGACGACGAGGTTATGTCGATGGTGACCAACCTCCAAGCTGCTGCGGCTCGGCTCATCGCCAAAAAGAAAAAAAAGAAGGCAAAGAGGACGGTCGTAAACCGCGATCGGGAGGCGGCCCTGCAGCAGTTGATGGCTGACTATTTCAACGACAACCCGACGTACGGGCCAATTTTTTTTCGCCGGCGTTTTCGGATGCACAAGCATCTGTTCTTGAGGATTTGCGAGGCGTTGGAGCAGAATGTGAGATATTTCCAGCACAGGCAAGATGCAATCGGCAAATGGGGCCTCACGTCGGTGCAAAAGTGCACAATGGCCATTCGCCAACTAGCCACCGGTGGAGCGCCAGATGTTTTTGACGAATATTTGAAGATCGGCGATAGCACCGGCCGTCTTTGCCTCCGGAAGTTCTGCCGAGGTATCATCGACCTATTCGGTGACGTGTATTTGAGGAGGCCAAATGCACAAGACACGACTCGGCTGCTGCAAATGCACGAGGAGAGGCACGGCTTTCCAGGGATGCTCGGTAGCCTGGACTGCATGCACTGGATATGGAGGAATTGCCCGAAGGCGTGGTCGGCTGTCTACACTCGAGGAGATATAGGCGCGCCTTCCTTGATTCTTGAGGCGGTGGCGTCTCAAGACTTATGGATCTGGCACGCCTTCTTTGGAGTAGCCGGCTCCAACAACGATATCAACGTGCTCAATCAGTCTCCCATATTTTCGGACGTGCTTGAGGAACGTGCTCCGCCGTGCAAGTACACAGTGGACGGAAGGTCCTACGACGGCGGTTACTACTTAACCGATGGGATCTACCCGCAATGGGCTGCCCTGATCAAGGCTCCTCCGATTGCAGTTGATGACAAGGCGGCGCGCTTCAAGAAGATGCAGGAAGCGGCGAGGAAAGATATTGAACGGGCCTTTGGTGTTCTTCAGGCCCGTTGGGGAATTATCCGGAACCCGGCGCGGGGCTGGTACGTACCGCACCTCCGCAACATCATGTTTGCGTGCATTATTTTGCACAACATGATCATTGAAGACGAGAGGGGGGATGCCGAGAACTGGAGAGAGGACACAGAAACTAGTTCGAGTAGTAATGTTACTCATGTCCCCTACCCGCAATCATGGAAGAATTTCATCAAACGGGACGCCGCATTAAGAGATGTGAGGAGGCACCATCGGCTCACAAATGATTTGATCGAGCATCTTTGGAGCCGATTTGGAGCTGTTGACGAGTAGGATGTTTTTATTTTTTTTTTATTTCAATTAATGTAATGTTTTTATTTGTTTTATTTCAATTAATGTATTGTACTAGTTATCTGTTTAAATTAATGAAAATTTCAACTTTTCTTATTAAAAATAATGCAAAATAAAAATTCAGAAAATCCTTAGAGACAGCCCTTAGAGATAGCCCCACTGCAGCTCATTGTCTCTATCTCCAAAAAATCCTTAGAGACACCCCTTAGAGACACTACCACTGCAGGTAGTCTAACAACCTTTTTAGGGGATGTGTATAAGGGTGGGTGGGGTTTCCAACTACTAGCTCGAACAAAGAAGTGAGCTAGGATCTAAGCTTGAACAAATGAAGACTCAAACTAAGATAAAAAACACCAAGACAGATTCTAACACTCTATGAACTCTCAACTGGTGATGTTCTTAGAGATTAATTGCAATTTTGCTTGTGTGCAGGATATCGTTTTTCTTTTGCTCTTTAGTCTCTTCCCGCACTTGTCTGTCTTCTATCTTGATGAATGAATGAAGGCCTCTATTTATAGACGGAGAGAATCAACTAGCCGTTGGAAGAGCCGTTGATCTCTGTTCTGTGAAAGCGATGGCTTGTCTCTC
Source organism: Schizonepeta tenuifolia (assembly GCA_029490685.1). Lineage (NCBI taxonomy): Eukaryota > Viridiplantae > Streptophyta > Magnoliopsida > Lamiales > Lamiaceae > Schizonepeta > Schizonepeta tenuifolia. The sequence goes on along the minus strand of CM055955.1, from coordinate 75,143,788 downwards.
ATCTCTGCAGATTTTCCCGATTTGGCAATTGTGAACTTCTGCTTTCCATCTGAGACAACCTTGTGTTGGGCCAAATGAGGTAATGACAGAACGTCAAACCTTCACGTGACTTCCTATTTGAATTTCAAATTTCAACCTTTGTCTTTCAACATTGGTTGGTCGGTTGAGAAGTTTGGTCTTCATCTGAGTGGTCTTCAGCTGATGTTCCATCTGATCGCTTCCTTCATCTGACATTCTATCTGAAGAGGAACAGTTGAACTCTCAGCTGCCTTGAACTTCATGTTGTCGATCTATCGGATTGAGTCTTGCAACTGATGTTCCATCTGAACAGTTGGCTTGAATGCTCAGTTGTCTTTCTCACATCTGATGTTCTGTATCTTGAACGCTCAGTTGTTTTTCTTACATCTGATGTTATGTCTCTCGAACGCTCAGTTGTTTTTCTTACATCTGATGTTATGTCTCTCGAACGCTCAGTTGTAGTTCTATCCGAGTCACGCCATGTTGCCGTCTTCAGCTGGAGACCTGTAAAGATAAAATCTCAACATTGCTCAAACAGCGAGCCCAAATACTAACTTAAGGAAATGGCAAACATCTACTCGGTTGGGGTCAGTTGGTTTTGGAATCAATCAAAACTGTACTTAAATTTCCCAACAATTTCCCCCTTTTTGATGATGCCAAAACCCTACTGATCTAAACCCTACTGACCTATCTAAAATCTCAGCTGAAATTCTAGACAGTCTATAAGATTAAACATCAAAGGGTTAGCACAGTTATAACATGATATTGAAATAACTTTGCGATTCAGAGCTTGGACAACTAGAGATTGTACGTCAAGGTGAATCAGATATATGATGAAAGTTTTCATTACAACTGATGTTTACACAGAAATGCACAAAAAATCAATACATCAGTTGCTCAAAAACTCTAACTTGGCTAATACTTCAGCCCATACTTTCCAAACGTCCTGACAAAAACATCTCTTTTGGCGTCTGACTCCTTCGATATATCCACTCCATGTTCCTGACAGACTCTTCTTGCCTCAGCTGCGATATTCTGTCGGTTAGGATTTCTTGTGTCTGGAATGAATGGAGGGAGATATGTGACCTTCTGAGGGACGAGGACTGTGTTCATATCCAGCTTTGCATCAATCATTGCTCGTCTGAACTGGCTGAACATGCCCGGATCCCCAGAGTGCAGCTCGGTCAGGGCTTCCTTGAAGGCTTTCCTCGGATCCTCAGTTGTGTACACCTTCCTGTAATAGAAATCATTCACAAACTCTTGCTTGAATGATTCCCAATCGTCATTCCATTCAACTGGCATCCATTTATCCATATGCTTGAAGCGTCCCTGGAGCTTGATCTTTCCTGGCAGTCTTTGCTGCTTCATCCTTGCTTCAGCCTTCACTTGGTGTTTCTCAATTCGTCGTCGGCTGCAGGAGGCAATATTCCTGTCCAAGTTGTTGGTAACCTTGGCAAGCTCTTCCTCAAATTTGTTGACTCTTGCAGCTTGGTTGGCAGCGAATTTCTTGATCCATTCAGGATTCATGTAGTCCTTCTCCGGAACATCCATAGCTTTAGCAGCAGCAATACACTCTTCGGTTGTAATACCGTCGAGTTCAGCATCGAGCTCGGCTGTAATCTCGGCTATGGAGTTGTAGGAAACTCCATACTCGCCTGCTCCATGTCTTTAGCCATTTCATCTCCTCCGACAACAATAGATTTCAGCTTTTGCTGTTTCTTGTCGGTTAGCTTCGGAGCGGACTTCTTCTTCTGAGCTGTCTTCTTCGGCTGGGTCTTCTTCAGCTAAGATTCTTTCCCCGCTGGTATCTCTTCTTTAGCTTCTTCTCGGGTCTCATCTTCCCCAATCTCATCTTCCCCCTTTTTGGCATCAGCAACAAGGCTGGCAACTGAGCCATCTAGAGAAGTGAGTTTCTGTTCAGCTTGCTGAATTCGGTTGAAGAGTTCATCAACAACGCTCTCCACATCAACCTTCTTCGCCAGTTACTTATCGCAGCGCTCTTGATCAGCTTTCTGCATTGCAGCGAAGGTTTCAGTGACTTCGGTTTGGAAAGCGACGAACTCAGCCCATCTGGATTCAAACCGAGAATCTCATTCTTCATCTTGCGTCTGTTGAGATTTGGCAAGATTGGATTCAGATATGGACTTGAGCACGTTCAGTTCAGATTTGATTCCCAGAACGGATGTCTTCAGGTCAGTGAAGTCCTTGCTGGTGGATGTTGAGAAGTCATCCATCTTCTTCTTGATCGCATCATGCTCTTCCTGCAACTTCCTGTACTTTTTCTCCTGAGCTTCCATCATCCTCAGCTGTTCTTCTCGGTTGAGCTGGATGTTGGCAAGCATCTCCTTCCTCAGTTGATTGACCCTCTCAGCGATCAGCTTGCATATTTCATCTGTGGAGGGTGCTGGCTGATCAGCTGGAGCTGGTTGTTCAACTGTTGCTGGCTGTTCAACAGTAACCATGGCCTGGCGATTGTCCAGGTACTGCTGAAGCTCTTCTTCCTCCTGCTTGGCTGCTGTGGCGGCTGCGTCAAGGTCATCGATGAATTCAGCAGACTTGACCAGCATGTTGTCAAGGAAGGTGACATAAGCTTGTTCAGCTGTCTCCCTTGTGTCTCTTCCTTCTGCCTTGCTGATGTCCAGACGACGAGTCAGCAGTGCAACCTTGTTGTTGTACGCAACTTCAAGGTTGGTGTAGTTGAAATATTCCCTTATACACGACTCATCGGCCTTGAGCTGGTTCCAGCTGTGTATTCGGATGGTATCTTCCTTGACATACCAGTGGCTGAATATGATGTTGAATTGATATAGCAGCTCAGTTCCGAGAGTGGCAAAAGTGGGCATGTCGCGCGCCTCGGGAAACATTCCGATCAGCTTCTGAAAGCAGTAGACCAACTTGCCTTCATGTTCCAGCGCGACAGCTCGACGATCATCATCTTCGTCGATGGGGGGAGAGAGAGATTTTCGTAAGGAATCGGTTCAAGAGTTTCCTCAACATTGGCCAAAGAAGTGGTCTCAATGTTGGCATCGAGCGGAGAGCTCGGAATTTCTGACTGTGTGGGGATGTTGGCATCGAGAGGTTTCTCAACATTGGCCAAAGAAGTGGTCACGATGTTGGCATCGAGCGGGGAGCTCAGAATCTCTGGCTGAGTGGCGATTGAGAGAATCTCTTTGGGCTGTACGGCATCAGCTCCTGCCGTGGGGGAGGTTGGAAGATCTTCGAATTCCTTGGATGAAGAAGAAGCTGCATCCGAGGAGATGTTCGGCTCATCTTCCGGATCGGTCTCCACCCCTTCCATCTCATCTCGATGGGGAGAACTCTCCTTCCCTATTCCACTTTCACGAGGAACAATTTCAAACGCATCCTTGTCAACTGAGTGACTCAACTCGGATGGTTCCTCCTCAGCTGGTTTTGTAACTGACTTCTCCTTTATACGAAGCCTCAACTTCTTCTTAGCTGGTTTTTCCTCTTTCTCCTTATCTGACTCATCTCTGAGTCGACGAGCAGCTGTTGATTTTAAAGTACGACCGGCATCTAGAGGCAGCTCATCAGCTGTATCTTTTTCCTCAGCTGACTTCACAGCTTCCCTTTTCTCTTTAAGAGTGTAAACACTCCGAATCACATTCTGAGCCTTCTTGGCTGTTGGGAATAGCATCTGCCTTTTTACTGGGGTCTCCTCACAGTCTTCCCACACCATGTTCTGATCCTTCGTGGTGAGAAGGATCAGGGAAAAAATTTTAACTCCAAAGTTGAGAGTTCCCTTAACACTCAACAACTTCTCTCCGGAGTCAGTTGTGGTTTCTGTAATCTTCTGCTTTTCCATTATCAACTGGTGTTCGAAGAACTTGAACCAGTTGATGTTGTGCTTGTGCTTGTGCTCTAAAGCAATCAGTTGCTTGAGCTTTGGTCGGCTGATATCCCCAAAAGCTCCGCTGTATCCGAAGATGACCTTGGATAAACCATCGAACAGAAGTCGATGCTCGGGCTTCAACTTTGTTCTCTGCATGTTGCTCCTCAATTTTTCTAGAGTGATGAGAGCATTCTCAAGAAATTGATCGGCATCTGCATCGGTGATGTTCTCGACGGTGTCCGTGGCGGTCATATTTGGTGGAATGATGGAGCGTAGTATATCGGAAACTGGTATGGAGGCGGTGACACGACGAATCGTTCTAGCAGGAACGTCGCACTGTCGACTGGAGATTTCTGAAACAAGGCCATCTCGGCTGTCGATGGGAGATTTCAGGTTTAAGTAGAATTCCCCGACCTGTCGCCTGAGAAGGTGAGTGGGGAATAGCGTCGCCCACTCAAGAAGACCATTCTCCCTGAGCAGTTCGGCGAGGGGGGATAACACCAGCGAGTCCAGAGCATCTTCTGAAAGAATCTGCTCGAAGTGAATTTCGGAGAGCATCATCTCAAAAGATTCCTCGTATGATGAAGGGATTAGTGTTAGTCCAGAGGATGCCATCTTCTTTCCTTGCGAAGAAGCTTTTGGTGCCATTTAATATTGCAGAGAGGTTTATATATATAGAGAGAAAGAACTTAGCAGAAATGGTGAGACAGAATCAGAGACGACGATGAACAGTTACTGCAGATAAATACAAATGTAGAAGGTAAGAAATCACTTCCTGATTTTCCGCCTTTTATAGGTTCGTGGGTCGATTGAAATCGATGGCCAAGGTTGAATGGCGCGAATCCATCAACGGCTGAGATCTCGCGACTGTTGACTAGCTTTGACTTGACGTTGAATTCCGAGTTCCAATACGCGCGAGTGAGAAGGTGAAATGTTTTTATGTCAACCCAGTCGCACTATAAAGTAAGGCTATTGATGTTCAGCCGTACTTTACATTAAATGCGCTATGATGGCTATATTAATCTAACTGACATGCTCAGGAATGTTTGAATTTATTTCAAACATTCTCATTTAAGACACAAACACCTTCAGCCATAAATGATACCTGCCAGCTGATGTTGGAATCAGCTGTGTTCCAATATTGCGGCATACCATCAACTGACTCGAGTTCGTCTGTTCAGCTGACGTCTGATGTCTTCGGTTGGCGATCCGCATCTGAGATTCCCCCTTCATCTGAGCTTCCCCCTCAGATGGATATCTATCTCTTCACCTCGGCTGACTCCTCATCTGATGGATCCAACAATCCAAGAAGATCGCATAACATCTTGAACCGTGCTTCGGCTAGAGGTTTGGTGAAGATATCGGCTCTCTGAATCTTAGTTGGAATCTTCTCCACAGATACATCCTTCTTCTCAATATGATCTAGGATAAAATGATGTCGGATGTCAATGTGCTTCGTTCGAGAATGATGAACATGATTCAAAGAGATAGCAATGGCACTTGAGCTATCACAATGGATGGGAACCTGTCCTGTTGCTACTTCATAATCTCTCAGCTGTTGCTTGAGCCACAACACTTGCATGCAACAACTACTGGCAGCCATATATTCTAACTCGGTTGTAGAAGTGGCAACATATGCTTGTTTCTTGGATAACCATGAGACTAACTTGCTTCCCATGAACTGACAGTGTCCAGATGTGGACTTCCTGTCCAACCGATCTCCGGCTAGATCCACATCTGAGTATCCGAACAGTTGGATATTGTCGTCAGTTGGGTACCACAATCTAACATTAACAGTACCCTTCAAATACTTAATAATATTCTTTGCTGCCAACATGTGTGCTTCCCTTGGCTAAACTTGGAACCGAGCACACACTCCAACCGCGTAAGACATATCTGGCCGACTGGTGGTTAGATAAAGCAACGAACTAATAATCCCTCTATACTGACTAGCATCCACGAGTTTTCCCTCAGATCGGGGTTCAATCTTCCAGTTAGTATTCATCGGGATCCTTGTGGTTTTGCTTGACTGCAAACCGAACTTTGCGATGAGCTCCTTTGTATATTTGGACTGATTAATAAAAATCCCTTTTGATGACTGCTTCACCTGTAGCCCAAGAAAATAATTCATCTCGCCCATCATCAACATCTCGAATTTCTCCTTCATGAGAGTTGAGAATTTCTCGCACAACTCCTCCTACTTGGAACTGAATATGATGTCGTCGACATAGATTTGCACAACAAGTATGTCTTCTCCAACTTTTATGGTGAACAGTGTTTTGTCAATTAACCCTCGTTTGAACCCCAAGTTCAGAAGAAAACCACAGAGAGTGTCATACCATGCCCTAGGTGCTTGCTTCAAACCATAGATAGCTTTCTTCAACTTATACACTCTTCTATCTCCAGTCTCAAAACCGGGAGGCTGTTCAACATAAACGTCTTCCTTAATATCACCGTTGAGGAAGGCACACTTCACATCCATCTGATAAACCTTGAATTTGTGAAATGCGGCATAGGCTAGAAAAATTCTGATGGCTTCCAACCTTGCAACAGGCGCGAAAGAATCCTCGAAATCAATTCCTTCTTGTTGGCAATATCTCTGAGCTACCAACCTTGCCTTGTTTCTCACGATGAATCCAATGGCGTCTCTCTTGTTCTTGAAAATCCACTTTAATCCAATGACTTTAACACCATTTGGTCTTTCTACCAACTCCCATACGCAGTTGCACAGAAATTCATTCAGCTCTTCTTGTATGGCTGTTGTCCAATGAACACAGTTGAGAGCTGATGGTCCCGATACGAGTTCTGGTGTATGGGGGGAGAGGGAATACCCCAGAAAGAAAATTTAAAACAACTCTCTGAAAATTTCACAGCCGAGTAAAAAGACTCAGCTGGATTTACAACCGAGTACGAGAACCCAGTTGAAAGAGTGGTGCTGTGCGGAATATGGTGGATAAAAACTAACTCGTATAAAATCAACTCACGCTTATGCAAGGTCGGTCAATAACCAAGACAGTTGATATGCAAAGATGCAGGTTTATATGCTGGTTAGTTGGTCAGTTGAATATGCAATAAATAACTGAATAATAAACACAACACACAAGAATTTACGTGGTTCGGAGAGAACTCCTACGTCCACGGGGAGTTGTGAGTCCACACAACTCAGTCCAAGTTCTCCTGGACAAAAACCACAAAGCTTACGCGGGCTTTGCAACCGTTGAGATAAGTTTACGGGTACTTATCAACCTTACAGATAAGTTTACGGGTACTTATCAACCTATCTACTCAATTACGGGAAGAGTAGGGTTCTAACAATCCTTTTGAGAGGATGTGTGAAAAAGTGGGTTTCCAACTAATAGCTCGAACAAGAAGTGAGCTAGGATCTAACACTCTACGAACTCTCAACTAGTGATGTTCTCAAGGTTGGATCGAAAAACACAGAGCAAAATCTAACACTCTAGAACTCTCTACTAGTGATGTTCTTAGAGGATAACAACAGTTTTGCTTGAGTGCAATTTTTCGTTCTTTATCTCGTTCTTTTATCTCTTCTCACACTTGTCTGTCTCGTTCGTCTTGGTGAATGAATGAAGGCCTCTATTTATAGGCGGAGAGAATCAACTAGCCGTTGGAGGAGCTGTTGATCTCTGTTCTTTGAAAGCGATGGCTTGTCTCTCATCTCTGCAGACTTTCCGGATTTGGCAACTGAGTGCTTCTGCTTTCCATCTGAGACAGCCTTGTGTTGGGCCAAATGAGGTAATGACAGAGAGTCAAACCTTCACGTGACTTCCTTATTTGAAATTCAAATCTTAACCTTTGACCTCCAACATTTGATAGTCGGTTGAGTCATTTGATCTTCATCTGATTGGTCTTCAGCTGATGTTCTATCTGAATGCTTCTGTCTGAGTAGGAACAATTGAACTCTCAGCTGACTTTGAACTTCAAGTTGTCGATCTTCTCAGTTCGAGTCCTTCAACTGATATTCTGAATCTTGAACGCTCAGTTGTCTTTCTGATGTTCTGAATCTTGAACGCTCAGTTGACTTCCTTATGTTCTGAATCTGATCAGTTGGCTCGAACGCTCAGTTGTCTTTCTTACAACTGATGTTCTCTTACAACTTCTCCCTTTTTAATTCTCATCTGATGAACGCTCAGTTGTCTTCCTTACCACTGATGTTCTATCTCTTGAACGCTCAGTTGTCTTTCTTTAACTGATGTTCTCTTGCATCTTCCCCCTTTGAATACTTAGTTGACTTTTGCATCTTCCCCCTTTGAATGCTCAACTGTTGTTCTGAATCTTGAACGCTCACGTGTTTTTCTTACACCTGATGTTCTATCCGAGTGAAGCCTTGTTGCCGTCTTCAGCTGGAGTCCTATAAAGATAAAATCTTAACAATGCTCAAACAGCGAGCCTAACTACTAACATTAGGATCTGGCAACATTTACTCAGTTGGGTCAGTTGGTTTTGGAATCAATCAAAACTTTAATAAATTTCCCAACAAGAGCTTCCATAACATTCTTCGGTTCTTGCACATTAGCTACGAAACATGAAATCATGGCAACATCTCCTTCTTGTTCGAACTCCTTAAGAACTGCCAACTCCTCAGCATATTGGGCGTAAGTGTTGGAATCTTTCTCAGCTGAATCTGGATTTGCAACTCTCCTCCTAGTACGCACACCTTTGGCTGGATCTCCGATGATGTTGTCCTTGGAATGATCTTCATACCATCTCTTGTTGCGTCTTCCTTCTTCTTCCAACAGTTGTTGTTCCGTGATCTGAGTCGTGGGAGATGCTGGGATCTTCAAAACTGGTGATTTATCAGTTGTTGAGTCTGGATCCTCAACATGGACAATATTTTGAACCGAGCTAGGTTGGGCTTCGGATGCTGATGCAGTTGGAGTAACATCAGCTGGAGTTCCCCCTTGAGATGAGCTGGGGTCCTCACATTCATCTTCAGAGGAACAAGGATCATCATCCTCAGTTGCCCATACCAATGGTTCAGCTAGATTCTTCTGCCTTAGAACCTGCGATCTGGTGAGAGCTGGTGGAACATGTGGATCTGCTTGTTGTCCTTTAACCTGTTCCCTGCACTCAAAAGTAGATTCATCAAAACTAACATGAGGTGTTATCTCCACAACACGAGAACTGTTGTTAAAAACTCTATAAGCCTTGATCCGAGCGGCATATCCGAGAAATATGCCCTTCGAAGCCTTGGCGTCAAAAGTTTTCAACTGAGTCTTTCCATTGTTGTGAATATAACACTTAGAACCAAAAACGCGAAAATATGAAATATCAGGCTTCATGCGTCTCCATAGTTCATATGGAGTCTTTCCCAACCGCTTGGTCAGAAGAGACCGGTTCTGGGTGTAGCATGCTGTGTTGATTGCCTCAGCCCAAAATCTCTTTGGCAGGGCTGAGCTTGTCAACATGGATGTTGCAGCATCCTTCAGCGTTCGGTTTCTTCGCTCGGATACTCCATTCTGTTGTGGAGTACGCGCAGCCGATGTTTGATGAGTGATTCCGTGCTTCTCACATATTCGATGATGGTTTCATTGAGGAACTCGGTTCCACGGTCTGATCGGATAGAAATGATTTTCATCTCTTGTTGGTTAGATATCCGATCCATCAGCTTTGGTAGCTCAACTCGGGTTTCACTCTTGTGACGCATGAAAATGGTCCACGTGTACCTAGAGAAATCATCAGTAACAACAAGTGTATATTCGTTACCATTCATGCTCTTGGGAGTAACAGGCCCGAAGAGATCCATATGGATCAGCTACAATACTCGGTCGGTTGAGGGAATCGTTTTCAACCAAAAGGAGGATCTAGCGAGCTTTCCCAGCTGACATGCACTGCAGATATGTGTTGTTGAAAACACACGGTTCGGAATGCCCTTTACATGTTCCTGTCTCGCAAGTCGGTTCATTGTCTTGAAATTCAGATGGTTGAGCCTTTTGTGCCACAGCCAGCTCACATCTGAACTGCTATTTGATAAAAGACATGTGTCAGGAGGACTACTATTCCAATCTGCATAGTAGACATTCCCGGTTGGGGATTGATATCCCAACAATATGACTTGCTTTGTTCTGATATTTTTGACCCTGCAGCCCTGCGCATCAAACTTGACAGAGAAACCATTATCACAGAATTGGCTGATGGAGAGCAAGTTATGCTTCAATCCATCAACATATGAAACATTGGGAATAGACACGAGATTGGTTTCAAGGGTACCGTAGCCTTTAGTGTGGCCTTTTGAGTTGTCACCAAAGGTAACTGATGGTCCTTCCTTCTCCACGAAACTTCCAAGCAAATCCTTCAGATTTGTCATGTGTTTCGAGCATCCACTGTCCATCACCCATATGGTATGTGATGCTTTATTCTTCCTCAGTTGTTCCTCCTGCTCCTGCACAGAGAAACACGCTTAGGTCCCCAATTTTAGTTGGGTCCTGGAGGGTTAGAATCAGTTCTCCCTTGAACTGTGGGTCGCTTTTCCCTGTAGATTTGGATAGATTTGTCATTCCAGATTATATTTCCTTCTCCATCAACTATAACAATACCTCGGTCATCCTTAGGCTTGTTGTTGTGGTTGAAGTTCTGATTCTTGGGAGGAGATTGATTTCTCCCATTGTGGGCTTTAGAAGGAGAGGCGTTTCCCCTGTTTTGTTGACGTTTCTGACCCTGTTGGTTTTGCCTATGAGGTCGGACGCCATTTTGGAATCTTTGTGGCTGAGTCTGATTCCATTTTCCTGACTGTCGACGACAACTGTTCATGCCCTGTTGTTGATTCATGTTCTGGCATGAATATCTCCAACTGTTGGAACTGTTCCACATTGGTTGACTCGAATTGAACCTCTGGTTATTCTGATGATGGAACTGATGTTGATTCTGATGGTTGAATCCATGTTGGTTCTGTTGATTCCATCCCTTCTGAGGTCGGTTCAGAGGTCGGTTCTGATGTCGGTTCAGAGGTCGGTTCTGATTGTATCTCCGACGTCTCTGGTTCCTCTTCTGAGTCCTGGAACATTTCTTCTCGGTTGTTATCCCAACCGATGGATTCTTCAGTTCTCCAACCACAGCTCATTTTCCTTTCTCAGTTGCAGTTTCCTTAGCTGGTTGTGCTTGTGTGACGTGGAGGTTGGATCAATTTGGGGAGTTGCATACTCAACCAGATTTGGTTTGGCAACCGTGACATCTACAGCCTTGACAAAGGTTGCGGGTGGAATTCCAGAGTCCTTGACCATGTCGTAATCGAGTCCAGACACGTCATCCATTTGTCTTTGGTAACTGATGAGATTCTCGATGATTTTGGATGATTGATATAGCTTTATCAGGTTGTCCTTCTCAGTTTGTAGATCCTTGAGAAGAATAGTTATATGCTCGGTCTGTGCATCTGACTTCTTCATCAGCTGGTCAATCTGTGTCTCTGGCTTGTTCAACTGATCATGCTGCTCCTTGATCTGCTCCTTCAACTCCTCATCGGTTGGAGCCTTAGTTTGGTTGGCCACATTCAGTTGACTTTTGAGATCATCAATCTCTTCGGTTTGACTTTTAATCAGATCGTCCTTTTCGGTTAAGGAATCTTCTAGTCTGGCAAACTGTTCTTGAAGATTCTTAAACTCAACCGATTGCTGATGCAATTCCTCACTGAGTTCTAGGAAGTCACCCCAAGAGGGTTCCAACTCTTCATCTACTGTTTTCTGCATGTTAGTAGCATTAGAAGAATTTAAATTAACTGAACTAGAATGTACCTCAGCATCATCCTGGTCAGTTCCAAATGCCATGAGACATTGATCATGTCCGATAACGTTGTTGGTGGAAGTCAGCTCGTCCTCATCTTCGGTGTCGGTGAAGATGTCCATGTCCTCAGCTGTTTCTTCTGCAACCATGGCCTTGTTCTTTGCATTTTGTTTGGCCCACAACGCTTCTCTATCTTTCTTCGAAAGATCTGGACAATCAGCTTTGAAGTGTCCCTCTTTTCCGCATTCAGAGCAACTGTTGGTCACAGGCTTTGAGTTATCTCGAGTTCGGTTGGATTTATAGAACCGTTTGTATTTTCCGAACCGAGTATCCATGTCAGCTAGCTTCTTTGACAGGGCGGCGATACTATGTTGCAGCTCTTCTCTGCTCGGCTCCTTCGAAGCTATGTCCGCAGATCTTGTTGCCCTTGATGTTCGCAGCTTGGAATAGTCAGCTCGAAGTGCTACTGTCTTTGTTGCTGAACCAACATCCTCATGTCGACTCATCTGCACCGAGGACTGAGTTGATCTTCGTCGGTTCACCTTGTACTCGTTTCCTTTCAGAATTGAGAACAGTCTGTCAGTTCCCATCTCTCCAAGATCAGCTCGGCTTTCATGAATGTTGGTGAAGGTGTCCCACTCAGCTGGTAGGGCTTGTCATATTTTGAGGTTGATTTCTCTCAAAGTTTATTTTCCTCGTCGGATAGACTGAATCCTTCGGATGATATCCATGAACCAAAGCTCCAACTGATTAATGGTTTCATCCTCTTTTAGACAGAAGTTGTCAAAATCTTGACAAGCATGGGAGAACTTGTTCTCCTTGGTTTCGTCACTCCCTTCACTAAGAGATGCCAAAATATCCCACATCTCCTTAGTTGTGTTGCACTCTTCTATCCATGGAAGATAGTCTTGTCCAACTGTGGACATGATGGTGCTCTGAGCCCAGATATCCAGCTGGCTCACTTTTGCTTCCTCGGGAGTGAAATCTTCTGGCTTTTTCTCAACCATCACCTCAGTTGCATCCCCATCATTGAGATTTGTAGGAGTGCGAATAACTTTTTCCATGATGGTGATTGGTCCGGATGTAATCACTTGTTGCATTCGATGGTGCTTGGACAGTAGAATCTTCTTCATCCGAGTTTTCTAGGATGTATAGTTCACAACCGAGAACATGACAACAATCTTGTCTTTAACATCCATCTGCACACAACAAACAGACAACAAATGCAAGCAGATATGCACTAGCGTGAAAAAGATCTATTCGGTTGACCACTGAAGAAAAACACCTCGATTCACACCTCGTGAAACAGAGACAACAGTCTTTTGAACCACTGCTCTGATACCACTTGATGGTCCCGATATGAGTTCTGGTGTATGGGGGGGGGGAATACACCAGATAGGAATTTTAAAAACAACCCCCTGAAAATTATCACAACCGAGTAAGAGGACTCAGCTGGAATCACAACTGAGTAGAAAGACTCAGCTGTAAGAGTGGTGCTGTGCGGATTGTGGTGGATAAAAATAATTCGTATAAAATAACTCACGCTCAGATGTAAGGTCGGTCAATAACCAAATCAGTTGAAAATGTAAAGATGCAGTTTTGAGTGCTGGTTAGTTGGTCAGTTGGATAAGCAATAAGTAACTGAACTGAAAAACACAAACACACAAAGGATTTACATGGTTCGGAGAGAACTCCTACGTCCACGGGGAGTTGTGAGTCCACACAACTCAGTCCAAGTTCTTTAGGACAGCTACCATAAAGCTTACGCGGGCTTTGCAACCGTTCAGATAAGTTTGCGGGTACTTATCAACCTTACAGATAAGTTTACGGGTACTTATCTACCTTTCTACTCAATTTCGGGAAGAGCAGGATCCTAACAACCTTTTTAGGGGATGTGTATAAGGGTGGGATTTCCAACTACTAGCTCGAACAAAGAAGTGAGCTAGGATCTAAGCTTGAACAAATGAAGACTCAAACTAAGATAAAAAACACCAAGACAGATTCTAACACTCTATGAACTCTCAACTGGTGATGTTCTTAGAGATTAATTGCAATTTTGCTTGTGTGCATAATATCGTTTTTCTGTTGCTCTTTAGTCTCTTCTCGCACTTGTCTGTCTTCTATCTTGATGAATGAATGAAAGCCTCTATTTATAGGCGGAGAGAATCAACTAGCCGTTGGAAGAGCCGTTGATCTCTGTTCTGTGAAAGCGATGGCTTGTCTCTCATCTCTGCAGATTTTCCCGATTTGGCAACTATGAACTTCTGCTTTCCATCTGAGACAACCTTGTGTTGGGCCAAATGAGGTAATGACAGAACGTCAAACCTTCACGTGACTTCCTATTTGAATTTCAAATTTCAACCTTTGTCTTTCAACATTGGTTGGTCGGTTGAGAAGTTTGGTCTTCATCTGAGTAGTCTTCAGCTGATGTTCCATCTGATCGCTTCCTTCATCTGACATTCTGTCTGAAGAGGAACAGTTGAACTCTCAGCTGCCTTGAACTTCATGTTGTCGATCTATCGGATTGAGTCTTGCAACTGATGTTCCATCTGAACAGTTGGCTTGAATGCTCAGTTGTCTTTCTCACATCTGATGTTCTGTATCTTGAACGCTCAGTTGTTTTTCTTACATCTAATGTTCTGTCTCTTGAACGCTCAGTTGTAGTTCTATCCGAGTCACGCCATGTTGCCGTCTTCAGCTGGAGACCTGTAAAGATAAAATCTCAACATTGCTCAAACAGCGAGCCTAAATACTAACTTAAGGAAATGGCAAACATCTACTCGGTTGGGTCAGTTGGTTTTGGAATCAATCAAAACTTTACTTAAATTTCCCAACACCACGCATCAAGCATTTTCCAAATCCAAACCCATGAAAAATTTTCACACCCAAACCCGTCCCAAACCCGATTAAAAAATAATTTTAAAATCCATACCCGATCCGAATCCATTGGGTAATACCCGTTTATTACCTGCTAAAAACCCGAATACTAAAAAGTAAACATCCAATAACAAAATATTATAAATAATATTAAAACATAAACATCAATAGAAAGTTTCGCTAACATTAATCTCAATGCAAAATACTACGAACTTACAAAACATAACTAGAAGATTATGAATTATTGAAGTTGTCGTTGTATTCGTCATATTTCGAAAGTACATTAACAGAAGTAGAGGAGAAACATTAAAGACTCGACTCTTACGAAATGTATGTGTGGGTTAAGAAAATAATACAAAACCCTAAATCTATTATAATATCTATGCTAATAGTTGTAATTATATGATAAATTATACATATAATATCTTAATGGGTTTGGGTAGCGGGTACCCGGAGGTATTTGTCCAAACCCGATCCAAACCCATGACGGGTTTACATATTTCTACCCAAACCCGTCCCAAAACCATTTAATATTTTCCAAACCCGTCCCCTCAGAGTTTGGGAAGTGCGGGTACCCACGAAAACCTGATCCATTGCCATCCCTATTTGTGCCACATGTACCAAACTCACTCGCGACCTGCGCCTTCATTAGGGTAATTTCATCTCAAAGTGTAAAACATTAGCCACGATTTGTAATTATGAAGAGCGTGGGCCAAATAATCAATGTTTATTATAACTATTTCAAAAATTGTCTCATTATTTTATTGTTTGTCACTTTAATTAATACTATTATGTGTTTTTTAAATATATTATTTTATTAGTTTGAAATATTTAATTAGATTATATAGATATAGTAATATCTAAATAATTCTCTATTGACATCTAAAATGTAAAAATAAAATACAATCACAGGTGCAACACAATGCGCACGAGTAAATCAAGTGTTATTAATAATTAAATAATTAATTAAAAATTATCTCAATATTTTTCTTTATCTTAAATCTTCATTTTATGTAGTTTTTAATTAATAGATACATTAATATTTATATATATCCTCAAAACTTCCATAGTGAAATATGGAGTGTGAATATTATCATAATATACCTAAACACACGTCTCGCATACATATAAATATATTATCAATGTCCCCTTAGGATTGACCTAGTAGTAGAGTGAGTTGTCTGGTAATGAGAGATTTTAGTTTCAATTCTCACTAACGCCTTTATAGGTTGAGTGTATCACACTTGTACTTGAAAAATATGGTTTACATGTCTTGTGTGATTTACAGACTACTACACAAGGATGAGGGTTAACCCACTGCGGCGTACCAAAGATAGCGGGTGCGGGTTTCTACGAATTTCAAATAAATAAATATATATATATATATATTATCAACAATATATATCAATATAACAAATTAACATTATATATATTAATTTTTTTATCTTAATTTAATCAAAATATAAAGTATACTTAATTTTCTTCTATGTGTCTAAAATTTTCTATCTCATATTGTTTTTAAATAAGACTTCATTGTTAGAGAACCTATATATAAATATTTAAAACTAATGTATATTTTCTCATCTCACAATAGTTTTGAATCAATTTAATTTAACTAATTAATTAGTTGATTAAATAAATAATTTGTTATTATTGCAAATTTTAATTTGGTCAATTATCAAGTTGCCCATAGTTGTCAATACTAATTTGTTTAACTTGATAAAAGATTAATTTGGCGTAAATAGAAAATAATAAAAAATGATATTTTATAATTATATTTGAATAAAAGAGCGAAACTATGTGCCAAGATTTTTCGTAAACTATACTTCTTTTAATCCTAAAGAAGTAAAAATAATGAAACATGTAGAATAAAATTGAACTAAAAGAATCAAAAATAATAAATAAAGATGAAATCACTGTGGAACGATTTATTAAATTTAATTAGAAACTAAAAATTTTCACTTTCAAAATAAATTCTTATTAGTACCAAGCAAATCATGTCCAATAATTTTAATAATCTTAATAAATAATGAATTTTCGTCGATTTTTGACGGGTTATACGCTAGCGAGTGAACTAGGGGGGAAATACACCAGTAGTGATTTTTCTTTAAAAACTTTCTTCCAGTTTGAACTATTCAGTTCATGATGCTCGACAACTGTGAAACTCAGTTGGAGCTGTCACCCAATTTGGCGCATAGTTAACTCTTTGAGTGAGAGTCAACTGTGTAGTCCTAACTGAGGTTTTGAAAGAGTTACGTGATGCGGAATGTGGTAGTTGATTGACTCGTTACTTTACTGAAAAATCCTTTCAATGCGAAGGTCAAGTTCGCAAACACTTAGTGCAGATTTTACAAAGACAATATCATGGGGCCAGTCGATTAGTGAAATAAACAGAAACTGAAATACTGAAAAGTAAAAGAGACACAATATTTATACGTGGTTCAAAGATGAACTCCTACGTCAACGACTAGCTTTTCGGGCCAGTTTTCCACGGAGTCAACTGAGTTATGGTCTAACTGACCAAATCAAACTTGAATTGTCTTCCAGTCTTGAGCTGTCTTCTTCAATTTGATCCTGTAAAGATAAAATTTCTACGCTCAAACAGTGAGCTCTAGCTAAAGTCAGACTGATGGCTTATCTACTCAGTTGGGGTGAGTCGGGTTTTGGTAGAAATCAAAATATTTACTAATATTCCCAACAGAAATAATCGAAATAACAATAAACAAGACCTGTGATGTACGGATTCTCCAAAAAACACTACAATGCACAATCTGATATGCGGTGAATGCAGGTGCGGGTGCGATTCGCCACCTGGCGTATCTTATTATATATATATATATATATATATATATATATATATATATATATATATATGGATTCGCGAATCGGATTCGCCAATCTCACGAATCAGGTGTAGGGTTATTTTCACGAACTTTAATTTTTTGAGCACTTTTTTGCAATTACCAATTTTAATTAAAATTTATTCAAATGCCCTAGAGATTACGTTTGAACTCATCTTCAATCTGCCCAGGCCCTCATTTCTTTTTTTCTTTCTATGCAGCTTCAATCTCTCTGGTTCGACTCCACTCCGGCTGCAACAAACCCCTCTTCGATTCCGGTGAAATATTTCTCCAACATTACTCAGGTATGTAATATTTTCAATTTATTTTGGAGAAATTGCAGTAAGAATGTTCATGGCTTCAATTACAGTAAGAATATTTTGGAGAAATTGCAGTAAGAATATTTTCAATTTTAATTGGAGAAATCACTTATCAGTCTGTTCATGGCTTCAATATACTTGTGTGATTTTCTTAATGATATTACTTATCAGTTTGTAAATGACTTCTATATAGGAAAATTCTCTAAATGGCTTCTTCAAATCGTGTTAATGGTGATGATGATACAAATGACAATGATGTGAATGTGAATGAGAATTGTATTAATTGGCCTTTATAGAAATATGTAGAGAAACAAACAAAACTTGATAAAGGAGGTGGAAATACAAAATTTATTTGCATGTATTGTAAAAATGTGTATACTGGATCTTACTCAAGGTTGATGAATCACTTATTGAAAAACCAAGGACATGGAATTGCTATATGTCAAAAAGTCACAGTTGCCAATGTGTTTGAGATGTCGAAAATTGATAAACATGCAACTAGCGTAAGAGATGCTATTAAAACTAAAGATGTACCTTTCCCTCGCTCAGTTTGTGATAGTGTCGGGTCTTGTCCTGTAACCATGAGAGAAATGGAGCCCTCCTCATTTAGGTTAGAAGGTTATGAGCCAAAAAAGAGAAAGGTCGTTGATGGTCCTCTAGCAAAAGCTTTTAATGCTCAAACTCGAGAGATATTAGGCTGTGAAATTGCAAGGGGTTTTACTCAGCTGGGTTTCCGTTTAACTTGCTAGAAATCCACACTTCATTAAGTCTTATAGCTTGGCTGCAAATAGTAATGTTTCAGGTTATTCTCCTCCAAGTTATAATGCATTAAGATCAAAATTATTGCAAAAGGAGAGGTCAAATATTGAAACTTTACTTGAGACTACTAAAAGCACATGGAAGTCGAAGGGAGTGACCATAGTATGCGATGGTTGGACAGACCCTCAAAGACGGCCTTTAATAAATTTTATGGCTATATGTTTATTCAAGATGTGGGATGTGGCAGGGGATGCATTTGATTCCATGGATTATATTGGAATTCTTGGAATTGCTAATTTATCTCTTGATGAACCTGAGTTGGAGTCAGTTTTATTTGGTGATGATGATTGATGAAGAAGAAGGACCAAGAAAATCTTAAATGTGGTCATGTAATTAAATAGTTGTACAGTACGTATGTTATTTGAACTTATATTAGCAATGGAAACTTTTATTTGAACTTATATTAACAATACAACATTTAAATTATGAATTTTAATCTTTTTGTAAGTTTCATAGGTGATATATAATAAAATATAAATTTATAATACACGTATCCTTGATGAATCGCATCCTATAATTTTAAAAATTTTGTATCTCCGTATTCGTATCGTATCGCCCCCGCACCCGCCCCCTCGCACTCGTGCAACATAGAACAAGACCAAAACCAGATTAGAAGTCGCTCGAAGATTCATTATGCCCGCAAGACGAGAAACACTATGGTAGTGCTCACGGATTGACGGTTGTTCCCAAACGTTAAAAGACTTCATGTCTCGACAATAGCAGCACCACAAACTGATGAGCTCCAGCAAACTGGAGGAGGAAGAAGACTGAAGTGGAAAGAACAAGATGTTATGCTTTTTTCAAGTGAGAGATGATAAAATGCAGATTGTTGTGTTTCTACAATGCTCGAAATGCCTCTAGTTATAGCTAGCTCCTCAGACCACGTGGAGGACTAAGGAACTTAAAGTTCCATTGCACAACCATAATGTTGTTTTCATAGGTTAAGAAAGATGTCGTTCGTTAATTATTTTTCTTATTTTTAGTTTTTCGAAGGATAATCATCTACATAACTTATAAGTAAAACTCTAAAAGTATAATGTTAAATTTGGCTAGGGTTCAACCACGTAGTTGAAAATAATTGTTCTTTAATTTTTTTTTCCTAAAGAAAAAATTTATAAGAATAAGAATAATATAGGGTTAATTACCTGTAAATTACAAACATTTTTGCAAATTTTGGTATTGCACCAGTTTTTAAGATTTTAGTATTAAAAATCAAAACGTTTCGATTTGTCTTAATTTATCCAAGCTGGTCGATTTCCCCCAAATTAGAATCTACATGGTACTCACCGTTGCCATGCTGTACACACCACCGACGAAACGGGAACGACGTCGTTTCATTTTAAATCTAACACACCAAACGACGCGGCGGCGTAGATTATTCTCCACAGGTTGACGAGGAAGAAGAAGAGAAAACTTGTCGATGCGGAAACCTGCAAAATCTGTAAATCTTGTGCAAAATCTGTAAATCTTGAGATATGCATCATCTTGAATCTGCAAATCTTGTAGCTCGATGAAATAATGGTGCGTGTTTGCTCTTGAGTGAAATCAAAGGAACAGACAAAGTTTAATTGTGTTGATTTTGAGGAGTTGATGCATGAAGAGATTATAAATATTGAATTTTGAATTGCATTGTAATGATGCTATGAGTGAGTCATAAATTTCAGTTTGTAGGATGGATGGGTGTTTTCCATTGAGATTGTAGAAAATGTTCATGACAACAGATGCAACAGAAACTTTGTTAGGAGGGAAATAGCACATCCCATTCGCCTTTACTTCGAAACTCTCTCTCGATTTGCAGAAGATTTTGCACAAGAAAAAGGTCGCTGCTGCCGTCGGAGGGGAGGTCGCTACTGCCGTTGCGAAGTTGGAGGGGAGGTCGTTGCTGCTGTCGCCACTTTGGAGGGGAGTCGGAGGGGAGTCGGAGTATCTCTCTTTCTCTCGATTTGCAGAACTCTATCGATTTGCAGAGAAAACGGGAATGTCGATATGCCCTAATGTAATCTGCAAAAAAGGGGGAAAACGTTGAGGGAAGAAAAACGACGTCGTTTTGTGTGTTAGATTTAAAATGAAATGACTTCGTTCCTGTTTCGCCGGCAGTGTGTATAGCGTGGCAATGGTGAGTGCCACGTAGATTCTAATTTGGGGGAAATCGATCGGTTTGGATAAATTAAGACAAATCGAAACGTTTTGGTTTTTGATACTACAATATTAAAAACTGGTTCAATACCAGAATTCGCGAAAACGTTTGGAATTTACAGACAATTAACTCAATAATATAATAGCAAAGTTTATGTTCATACTACATGGCACACCCACTATTCTTCATTCCCTAAAATAAATCGGGGTTCCTTCTTTCGTCCGAAGCTTCATCTACTTGAAGCTCCTTTATCTGGCTCTCTACCATGTGTCGAGGGGGCTTGGTTCGGTTTGAGCGGAAGGAGAAGTCCTTAATCTGCTTGGGATATGTTTTCAAGTTCAAGGAGATCTGGCCGGGTGGACGTGGCATAACAAAGAAGGAGGTGGCTTGGCCTATGGCTATGGACCTATGGTTATGGTTGTTGTTCTAAGGACGTTCTGCTTTGCAGATTGAAGACAAATAATTTTGAATAATATATATATATATAGGGTGTGGATTTGGTAAGAACTCATCTTTATATGAGTCTGTAGGAACCATGCATTATATCACTTCGGAAATTCACAAAATACAGTTTTTTAATGCACAAACATGGCAAAAGACACATTACACTAACTCAATGCACAAATATTTAACAAATTTTTAATGCACAAACAACAATAATCTAATGCATCAATTAATCTGGATCGTAGATAAAAAAAAATCAACAGTCCAGATTGGTTCCTAGTTCCTACCTAAGGATGAGTTCTTATACGATCTTATCTCTATAAATATATATGAATTAAGCTGAATCTAAATATCTTACTTTCTGAGTTTAATATAAAATTAAGAAGAAAGATGAAATCGATCCATGTGTATAGAATCGGCTCGTCTACTCCACGATTTCGGGTCGAAATCAACCCGTTGACCACGACTCGGATTTTTTAGAACACTTCTAGTATAGATAAGAAAAGATAAAAAATAAATTTCAAGTATAAATTTTAAGTGCAAAATTTATGGAACTCGTTTAAAATTTTTATAGACCCATATTTAATTAAAAAACTGATTATCGTATTCATTTTCGTTCTTAATTCGTATAGTAATATTTAATACAATTATAAATTAAGCGAGATGGAAATCCAACTATAAAAGACGTAAAAATTAATTCATGAATGAGATTTTCCAGATTTTAGAAAATATATAATAAATGCACAAAAATAAAAAAAATTAAGATAAAAATAAATAAATAATGGAGATGTGAAGTTTTACTTCTAGAATTGCTCTCGGTGCACGTTAGTGGATGTGAGTTAACGTGTGCTAATATGCAACCATGGTGACGGGAGGTGGAAGAGGGCAAGGTAGATTGAAGAAGGTGACGGTGCCGATTGGACAACCACCACCTATGTTATCTACAGCTCAAGGACATGCTCATAATTCTAGAAAGCAAAGTATGTATCGATATGTTCTTTCTGTTGTGTTGTATCAGATTTGGCAGGAGAGAAATATGAGGAGAATGCAAGGGTGTCAGAATAGTGTTGAAGGTGTGATTTACCAGTGCAAAATTCCAATTGCCCGGAGTTGCAACAGAGATGTGCGCTTAGCTAGAATGTTAAGTAATTAGTGATGTTGGCAGTTAAGTTTTGTTTGGAAAGTTTGAGGTTGTAAGTTTCTACACTAAACCGTTTACTTGGTGAATAAAAAATTGTTATTTACAAAAAAAGAATCGAGATATGCCACTGGGAACCCCGAATTATGGAGTGGGCTTGAATACGTATTCGGCCAATTAAAAATATAACTTTAGATAAATAAAAATTGATTAAATTTCTCAATTGAAAATATAATTATTTATTTGGCGAGCTAATTAATAAGCAAAATCAAATTGTTGATGCAGATGATGAGAAAAAATACATTGATTCTAAGTATTTATAGATTTTCAATAGGTGTGAGTTTCATTAAAAATAATATGAAATAAAAGATTAATAAATTATATAATTAAATTATTTTATAAACTTCACTTTATACATAAATTATAATGTAAAGTTATTTTCCAACAAATTTCGACCGATTATTTACTACTAGTTTCCATAATTGAGGTAATATTGCAAAATATCCTTTTTTCTAACAAAAAATGCTAAAATGTCACCTATAAAATAAAAGTGCCCAAATAACAGTTTAGCTTGTTAAGTCTATTATACCCTTAATGAGAATACAAGAAGGTTATCTTTAATTTGAATCATACACGAAGACTAACTTCTGTATAAAATTTTCTGACACTCATAGTGGCACGGTGGTGCGATCGTTGGCGAAAAATTTCTGGTGAAAATTTGAATCATACACGAAGCCTAACTTCATGAATGCATCATACATGAAAACTAATCTTTGTGTGTGCATCATACATGAAAACTAATTTTCATGTATGATACAAATTTGAAATGTTTGGCTGCAAAAATTTTCGTGTATGATGCATACATGAAAGTCAGGCTTCGTATATGATGCATACATGAAAATCAGTCTTCGTGTATGATGCATACATGAAGTTAGACTTTGTGTATGATTCAAATTTTTGCCAAAAAATTTCGTGTGTGATGCTTACATGAATGTTTGTCTTCGTGTATGATGCATATATGGTGCATGCATGAAGTTAGGTTTCGTGTATGATTCAAATTTTAGCCGGAATTTTTTTGCCGGAAATCTTCGTCGCAAATTTTCCCCGAAAATTCATACATGAAATTTAATCTTCGTATATGATTCAAATTAAAGTTAGACTTTTTATATACCTATAAGAATATAAAAAGTATAAAAATAACAAAAGAACTATTATAACTCTTTTTATTTTAAAGTGATATAATTTATCTTTTACTTTTGAAAAAAACTATTTCAAGTTTTCTCTCTAGTTGATTTAAGTGAGGACAATTTCGATTTTATTAAAATCAATCCAATGACATCCAATCGAGCAAGAGCAATTGTTGTAGTCAAGTTTACTGTGTCTTTTTTCTTTTTTTTTTGTTAGAAAGACCGAAAAAACAATTGATAGAATTATCCTATTTTGGCTATTTGGAAACTTCCTACAAGATAATTAATAATGAGGAAATTCACTCATATGGCCACATTGCATCTAAAGAGTACAAATTTTGTCAAGGGATTTAATTTGTACAAATTTTACCCACTTTTTGTGTTTTTGGACCTTTTTACTCTTACTAACCCATTTACTTTCTTTCTCTCTTTTTCTTTTCTTCTTTTTCTCTTTCTTTTATTTTCTCTTTCTTCTCTTCTACTCCCTCACCTCACGCAACTATTCCATACGCAACTATTCCTTCTCTTCCTTTTCTCTTTTCTCTTTCTTCTCTTTCTTTTTCTCTCTTTCTCTCTTTCTTCTCCTTTCTCTCTCTTTCTCTTTCTTCTTCTTTCTCTCTCTTTCTTCGAGTTCTGAAGGTACCAAATTCACTCGAACAGACAGAGTTATAAACAAAGTTGTGTTCAAAGAGCACACAACCTTGAAACTAAAATGCAGCGGAAATGAAGAAACACAATGGAAATAAACTTTTCACGAGATTATAAATGTATAATCTCGTGAGGTGCCTCAGGGCAAAAACTTCACTATGAAAACGTGAATTACAAAAACAATCTTCGAGTAAAGAGGGTCACTAAAACGAGTGAAGCTTTATCGCAAGATTAAAGCTTCTACTACTATCCTCGAAGGTAAAATCAAAGAGCTAAAGAATTCCAACTGCTCTATATATCTATCTCTCGAAGCATACATATCTACACAAGTTTGATCTCTATTTAAAGTGAACTTGAAGGCTTGAGCTGCACTCCACTACAAGACTGCACGTCCCATGAAATGCAGTCCATATCTCCACTATTATTGCAATAGAAAACTGTTCCACTTTCCACACGTGCAGCGCCAATTCTTTCCACCTTCTTCTCCAACTACTTTGACTTTTCCAAAGCCAAGTCAGCCTTCTACTCCCTTAATTCACGTACCTGCCAACAAACAAAGAAAGACAAAACACCAAATATACAATAAGCAATTAATAATTATTGAAGTCAAAATCTGACTTCAACAATCTCCCTCTTTTTGTCTTTCTTCCCAAAACCTGTGTACACAAATATATATAGAGCAAAAGCGTTTGCTCCCCCTGAGACACATGTACACAAGCTTCAAGGAGCAGATACCCAAAAACAGCAAGGGAATACTCCCCCTATCATATTTACTCCTACTAAAACATAACTCCCCCTATCACAAATCACAAATAAAGAACAAATAAGGATAGATCATAAGTAGGAAAAAGGATTAAAACCGAACAGAGCATGAGTTTCAACATAATCTAAAACTGGTCTGATCACAAACATTCACAAAATATCCACACACCAAAAGAAAGAAAAGTGTCCATATGCTCCATGAAAAACAGTTAGCATATCACTCCAAAAGACTCCAAAGACTCCAAAAGTGCTGCCATCTACTCCAGATCTTCATCAGATCCTGCCGTGGTGTGAGCATCCTCCATGTTCGCCTTACTGCTCCCTCCATCTCTTGAGTGTTCATCGCCATCATCATCAGTTTTATCTCCCCCTTTTTGGGAAGAAAGGAGTGCTTGAAGTTTTCCCCGTTTTAGCTCCAACTTCTTAATTTCAGCATTGCACTCAATAAGTTGTTCCTGCAAGAAGGAAATGGGAACAGAAACTAGAACATCATCAGAGGCTAAAACATCCACAGCTGGGATTGGAGCATCAGGATCCTTCTATGGCAAGTCAATGGTTCGTTTATCACACATGAAGTTGGTATGAACCGTTTGCAGATTCAGCCAACCAGTCAGCACATCTCTGGAGGAACTCTTCAGTCCTTGATCAATCAGCAGATTGTAAATAAGAGAAGGACACACCAGCTTGTTGAATGTCGTCATGGCCAGAGCAGCAATAGAGTTAAATATCAACTGCCCTAAATTCACTTTGGCTCCAGTGTGGATTTTGTAGAGGAGACTGACATGCTCAAGTGGGACAAAGGTAGTGTTTGAAGTTGGAAGCCAATTGTGGATGGATATCTTATGCAGAACTGAGAAAAGAGATGTGAGAGAAGAAGCACATCTGTTTACTTTCATTCCTTGATGCCACTCATGTACTTTCCCACCAGTCAAAACATTTGCCATTTCCCTCTCAAGTTCAGGACTCATCACTTCATTGACTACCTCAACATCAGGAGTTTTAAGCATTTTGTTAATGATAGTTGGGGTCACATTAAACACCTGATCTCTTAGATAAACTTTCCCATAATGCCTAGAAACTGGATTCCCAAATTCAGATGACAGATTCGCATAAAAGAGTCTGACTACTTCAGGAACATAAGGCTTCACATAGGTAACACTACCTAGCAACTGTCTCTTCTCAAGATAAGCTACAAGATTATGAGTTTTGAAATTCTTTTGATCTATAGCTCTATCTCGTATGATCTCCCTTTTCTTGAAATTTTCCCAATTAGATTTTGCAATACTGGAATAGAAGTTAGGAGAGATAGCCTTTGTTACCTCGATATCAGAATCATCATATTCACCAATTTCTTCATCTGGATCATAGCTGTCGGTGCTCTTCTTTGGAATCCGACCAGTTTTGCTCGAGACCTCCTTGGCTTTGGTGGTAGTCATTTTCTTCTTCCCTTTTCTTGATGTCCTGACAGGCGGTTCTTCATCCGCAGACTTACCATCATCAGAGTTTTCGCCAGAACCTTGGGTGTGAGACTCTTCATCTTCTTCGACATCGATGACATCAGTGGGATGAAGAGGTTTAGACGGCGCTTGCTTGAAGGACGACCGTAGCCTGTTCGAGCGACGGGCAGGTGGCTTGGGTGGACTTTTGTTCTTCCTCACGCATGTTTTAGTATATCTTTTGCGCTTTGGAGAGGACTTTGTAGCCATATCTTTGGCATCAAGATTCGGCGGAGCATTAGAGCCATCGATATTCATCGATTTTGGAGACCCATCACTGTAGTGGAAGAGAGGGTCAAGATGTTCTTCTTCATGTGTCGGAGCAGAAGAATCTGGACCGACGGCCGTCGTTGGGTTGCTCGACGCACCAGCAGGAGGAACAGAGGGATTCTGCTGGGGCGTTGGATCGGTGGCAGAGAGACCTGCCGTGGATGAATCGAACCGAGCAAAGGGGGCAAACCCTTGGAGCGAAGGTTCAGAGAAACTTCCGACCTCCGGCGAGATTTCCATCGGAGCTTGACCACGTAGAGGCGAGAGCAACGATGGATTGAACATTGGGTTGTGTTCGGGAGATATGAAATGGAGAGGGGCTAGATTTAGGGGCTTTGATGGCAGAAATCGGGGAATTGGGTTTTGAGGGGGAAGAGATGAGACGCGACGAAGGAGATCAAGAGCTCCTGGACTTTGGAGAAGTTCTTGCAGCTGCTTGAGCTTCTCTTCATCCATGGCGAAAAATTCTGGAAAGATGAGGTTTTTTGTGAAGGAAGAAGGGAAAAAATGGAGCGGCGTGAGACAAGAGAGGAAAAAGATAGGGATGATAAATAGCAGATCCTAGGGATTTCGAAAATGAACCGTCTGCTATTTTTACGCGGGAGGCAGATACCAAACAAATCCAATAGATATCAAATTATTAGAGATAAGTTAAAAATCAAATATTAAAAATTTGAGATAGATACGTTCCAAGAAAATCGCAACTTAAACTGACATGTTTATCTGATAGAAACAGATGCGACCTTTTTTTTTTTAAAGGAATTGGTTTGACAGTCGTCCAAACTTCAATGACAACTTTGATCAGAACACCATTTCCGAAACATCATAGGTAATTTTATAAAAATAATTGAAGTAGGCAGATGGCGAATAGATGTATAACCGAGAGAATCTTGTAATCACCACTTATCTAAGATCTTTGATCTAGTCATGTGGTTTTCTAAGAACGGTCTCGGTTTCACCTTACAAAGTAAGGTTTTTACATCCTCAAATCTGTCTAACTTCTATAAAGATTAATACCCATGATATGTCAGAAATGTGACAACTGTCATGACAACTTCTCCTTAGATAGAACACAAACCGAGAGATTTTCTTAAATTTGAAAATCTCTCGTAACTTAGAGCTTTAGTAAAAATGTCAGCCAGTTGATTTTCCGTACTGATATACTCTAATTTTAATATTTTCTTTTCTACTAAATCTCTAATAAAATGGTACCTTAAGTGGATGTGCTTGGACTTTGAGTGATGTACTGGGTTCTTGGCAAGGTTGATGGCACTAGTATTATCGCACAACATAACTAGAGGGTTGCTCTCTAGTCCGTAGTCATCAAGCATCGATTGAAGTCACACCAATTGAGTTGAACAGCTCCCGGCAGCTACATATTTGGACTCGGCGGTTGACAAAGAGATGCAATTTTGCTTCTTACTATGCCATGAGATGAGGTTGTTCCCAAGATAACAACAACCCCCACTTGTGCTTCGTCCATCATCAATTTCTCCGGCCCATTCAGCATCACTATACCCCACTAAGTTTGTGGAGGTATCTTTTGTGAACCACAAACCGAGTTCACAAGTTCCGGCAACATAGCGGATAATCCTCTTTACAGCTTTGAGATGTTCTTCTTTTGGACATGACTGAAAGCGAGCACATGCACATACACTGTACATGATATCAGGTCTACTAGCTGTTAAGTATAGAAGACTTCCAATCATAGACCTGTACAAAGTTGGCTCAACATCGGGGCCAACTGCATCTTTTGACAGTTTCTCTGTGGTGCTCATCGGCGTTCTCATGTGCTTTGCATTCTCCAGTCCAAACTTTTTGACCAAATTCCTTGCATACTTTGACTGTGAGACGAAAATTCCATCCTCCTTTTGCTTGACTTGCAGCCCAAGAAAGTTGCTCAGCTCTCCAACCATGCTCATCTCAAATGTGGCCGACATTGCCTCCACAAATTCTTTTAAGGCTGCTTCATTGGTGGATCCAAACACTATGTCATCTACATAGATTTGAGCAATTGTGAGCACACCTTTCTCTTTCTTGAGGAAAAGAGTCCTATCCGCATGGCCCCTGAAGAAACCAAACTCAAGCAAAAAATCAGTTAGACGACTATACCAAGCTCTCGAAGCTTGCTTTAGTCCATACAGAACTTTATGTAATTTATAGACATGGTCGGGTTTGGTTGGGTCTTCAAATCCCTTTGGTTGTTCTACATATGCTTCCTCTTCTAGAACACCATTCAAAAAGGCGGCTTTGACATCCATTTGATGAAGAGTTATGTTAAGATAACATGCAATTGCAAACAGCAACCTAATGGACTCAATCCTAGCAACTGGAGCAAAGGTCTCATCATAGTCAATACCCTCAACTTGAGTATAACCTTGAGCAACTAAGCGGGCTTTATTCCTAATGATATTTTCATACTCATCAGTTTTATTCCTAAAGATCCACTTAGTTCCGATTATGTTAACTCCTATAGGTCGAGGTACAAGTGTCCAAACTTTATTCCTAATAAATTCAAGAAGTTCAGCTTGCATGGCACTTATCCAAAATTCATCCTTCAAGGCTTCGCCTACAGTTTTAGGTTCGAGAGTTGATAAGAAGGCAATAACACCTACATTGGTGATTATACATGAAAAGCATACCATCCTTACCATCTCCCGGTAATTGACTGGAGTCTTGTCCCTAGTTCTGACCCCTTCACGAACATCTCTGATGACAAGATCAAGAGGATGATCTTTTCTGACTTTACTGGGTAGATCCCTCCTCACAACCTCAATAGCTTCATCAACGTTTTCTGCTTCATTAGTGCTGGAGTCAGTTCCACATTGTCCTGCAGATCCGTTAGTAGTTTCCACAACAGTTGTGCGGACTTCACTTGCCACTTTTTGTTCATCCACCGTGGACTTTTCTGTTCTACCCTGAATCTCAATCAAACCATCAGTACTTTCCTCCGGAGTATATAAACTTGCAAGATCATCAAATGTTACATTAACACTCTCTATGACAGTTTTGGTCCTAAGGTTGTAGACCCTATATGCATGACTATTGAGTGAGTAACCTAAGAAAACTCCCTTATCGCTTTTTATGTCAAACTTTAGGCGATAATCCCTATCATTTAACACATAACAAACGCAACCAAAAACATGCAAGTATTTTAAGTTGGGTTTCTTGCTATTTAGAATTTCATAGGAAGTCATGGTAGTACCGATTCTCAAATTTACACGATTACTAACATGGCATGCAGTATTCATGGCTTCGGCCCAAAACCGTTTAGAGAGGTGTTTAGAGTGCAGCATTACTCTAGCCATTTCTTGCAGAGTTCTATTTTTTCTTTCGGCTACCCCGTTTTGTTGAGGGGTTTTTGGTGCGGAATACTCGTGATGAATTCCTTCTTTCACACAAAAATCTATTAGTTGAGAATTTTCAAATTCCTTACCGTGATTAGACCTTAACCTCTTAATGCGAGATTGATAAAAATTCCTAATTTTAGCATACAATTCCATAAAGGCATCATACGTTTCAGTTTTATCACTTAGGAATTTTACCCATGCATATCTGGAAAGATCATCGACTATCACAAATGAGTACTTTTTACCTCTCAGACTATCAACCTCTGTTGGACCCATTAGGTCCATGTGCAGTAGTTCAAAGCAATTTTGCATGCTGAAAGGTCTCTCCGAAGTTGTGACAACAGGGTGAGAAACTTTCACTTGCTTTCCTATTTGGCAGTCCCCACACACTCCTGGATTGGAGGTATTCAGCTTTGGTATACCCTGGACTGCATTGAATCTTTGGAGGTTCTCCATGTTGCGATAATTTGTGTGGCCCAACTTTTGATGCCACAATTGTAGATCATTGACCTGCGCATTACAACACTTATTACTTTTTATTTCATAAATGTTGTTAGGAGACCTTGCCCCAGAGATGACAACTTCATCATCATCGTTCACTACCAGACAACTATGCTTGTCGAAGATGACCTTGCAGTCATCGTCACACAGTTGACTTATACTGATCAGATTTGCAGCGAGTCCGTCCACGTGTGATACATCGGTGAGCTTAGGAAGTTCGGGCATGTTGAGTACACCTCGCCCAATTATCTTGCCATTTGATCTACCTTCAAAGGTAACTTCACTTCCATTGATCTTTTTGTAATCAGCAAGATATCTTCTAGATCCAGTCATATGTCGTGAACAACCACTGTCAAAGTACCAAGACCCATCATCATTTGAAATGGCTGCAGTGAAGACAACTCTGCAGGTCTCAGTGCAGGCAACTTTGGGTCTCCACACCAAAGTTTTACCATTCTTGGTGCCAAAAGCAGATCTCTTAGCATGATTTCTCAAGTAAGACTCTTTCCTGTATTCCTGCAAGAACTTGTAGCAAAAAGGTCTAATATGACCTGGTGAGTGGCAATAGTGACATATGAATTTTCTACGTCTTCTAGAAGTGGACTTAGGTGTCGGATTTTCACTAGGCTTTACAAATGGTAAGCCATGAGTTGATAAAATTTGAGGAAAAACTGTTTGAATGGCTTTGTCAAAGCCAAGTCCATGAGATGTTACGTGAGTTTGTGCTAATACTTCATCAAGTTTGGACGTACCTGTGTTCAACTTTTTGAATGTTTCATTTGCAAGATCAAGTTGAACTTTCAGCTTCCCAATCTCAGCATCTTTCTGAGTTAACATCACCTCTAGCTTAACCAGTGAAGTTTTCTGAGCAGAATTCTCTTCGTTCAGCACCTCAACCACCTTGCACTGTTTGGACCACTTCACATACAATTCCTTATACAGTTCTTGCAATTTGACCAGCATATCTAATGTTTCGTCCTCAATGACTTCCTCCTCTTCTTCTGTATTGTTAATGACAGTGTTAAAACAGAAGAGAGTTTCATAGTAAGACTCATCATACCTGTCCGAAGTTATCTCATCATCACTGAAATCTGTCAGGTCATCTTCAGGTATATGAGCTATCAATGCAGCATGCTCTTCAGCTTGAGAAGTGACTTCTGGCGGTTCCTCAATGATGACTCCAGAAGTGTCGATCTCTGTGTCTCCTAGTGACAAGAAGATGACGGGTTTCCCAAGCTTGCGAAAGGTGTTTGCACACTCATTTGCAAAGTGTCCATAACCTTTGCACTCGAAACATTGAATGTTGGAGAAATCTTTTACATCCTTTGCCTTGAAGTGATCGGATGCGAAGCGTTTGATAATCCTTGGATCTTTTCCCGGTGAGCGTACTTGATCATAGATGACCAAGGGACCTAATGCATCTTGTCGGGGTGGTCGTTGATCAACAATGGCCTTTCCTTTTTGTTGGAATTTTGATTTATTGGAATTTCGCAGCAATGAGTTCAGCTTCCTGGTGATAAGTGCAAAATCTGCATTTCCAGTGATCTCCTCAAGATCCTCATCCTCCTCTTCGATGTGTGAAGAGCTGCTTGAAGTTGTCCCAGCTTTCATGGCAAAACCCTTTTTCTTTGGGCTTGTCCTTTCGTTGAGTTCGATCTCATAGGTCTTGAGATCATTCATCAACTTGGTGAACTCCAAGGTGCTCACGGTGGTTGATGTGTCAATGGCCACAACCTTCATATCAAAACGGGATGTCAAGGTTCTCAAAACTTTTGAGACTAACCTTTTGTTACTAATGGGATCACCAAGGTCTTGGCATTCGTTAGCAATCTCGAGTAATTTGTTGCAGTAGTCTCCAACACTTTCATCTTCCTCCATCTTCATGCTTTCAAATTTGGAGATGAGAATGCGATGTCTTGACTCCTTAATGTCGGTATCTCCCTCACAATGTTGTTGTAGGATATCCCATGCTTCTTTGGCAGCCTCACAATTTTTTATGAGTTTGAACATCTGAATATCAAGGGAGGATTGAATGGCATTGAGAGCTTTATCGTTGTAAGTTGCTTCTTCAATCTGAGTTCTTGTCCAGTTGTCTTCATGAACTCGAACTAGGTCACCATCATCATCCACGATTTTAGGATGGGACCACAATTTCTGGACAGCTCTCCATGCTCTAGCATCAATGGATTTGATGCATGATCTCATTCGAACCTTTCAAAAGGAGTAGTTCATTCCATCAAGGATGAGAGACTTGTTGAACAACGGGTTTGGCTGATCCATTGTGTCACTAGAAAGGATCAACACTTAGTGTATCAAGTGGTGGCTCTGATACCAATTGAAGGTACCAGATTCACTGGAACAGACAGAGTTGTGAACAAAGTTGTGTTCAAAAAGCACACAACCTTGAAACTAAAATACAGCGGAAATGAAGAAACACAATGGAAATAAACTTTTCACGAGATTATAAATGTATAATCTCGTGAGGTGCCTCAGGGCAAAAACTTCACTATGAAAACGTGAATTACAAAAACAATCTTCGAGTAAAGAGGGTCACTAAAACGAGTGAAGCTTTATCGCAAGATTAAAGCTTCTACTACTATCCTCGAAGGTAAAATCAAAGAGCTAAAGAATTCCAACTGCTCTATATATCTATCTTTCGAAGCATACATATCTACACAAGTTTGATCTCTATTTAAAGTGAACTTGAAGGCTTGAGCTGCACTCCACTACAAGACTGCACGTCCCATGAAATGCAGTCCATATCTCCACTATTATTGCAACAGAAAACTGTTCCACTTTCCACACGTGCAGCGCCAATTCTTCCCACCTTCTTCTCCAACTACTTTGACTTTTCCAAAGCCAAGTCAGCCTTCTACTCCCTTAATTCACATACCTGCCAACAAACAAAGAAAGACAAAACACCAAATATACAATAAGCAATTAATAATTATTGAAGTCAAAATCTGACTTCAACAATTTCTTCACGCAAGTTTTCTTTTTTTTTTTCCTTCTCTTCCTTTTCTCTTTATTTCTTCTACTTACCCGTATGGAATATTTACTCTCTTTCATAATTCTCTTCTCTTTTGTTTTTCTTTCTTCTCTCTTTTCTCTTTCTTAGACTAAACCCTTCACCTTGTTTCTTCCATAATTTTTCTACTGGAGTGGCGGCATTCGTTTTTTTTTCCCCTGGTTTGTTGCTTGTGTTTGTTCTAAATGGAGGTACTGAGATATTTTTTGAAGTTTCTTCCATACTTTCAGATCTATTTACGTAATGATTCGTTTTGTTGTGGATATAGTAATGGTTACGAAATTACAGTAGTTACTCTTTAATTATTTCATGCATGTGGTTATGAAACTACAGTAGTTACTCTTTAATTATTTCATGCAGGTGGTTACGAAATTACAGTAGTTATGATGTGTTGATACGGTACCACTGTACGAAATAAACATTTCGTAACTTGTTACATTTCGTAATTGATATTAGTGGTTACGAACTTACCTTCAATTATCTTTTCGTAACTTATGTTATGATTTAGTATCACAGTACGAATTAATCATTTACTACCTTATATTCAGAATGATGTAGTATCACAGTAAGAATTAATCATTTCGTAACTTATATTCAGAATGATGTAGTATCACAGTAGGAATTAATCCTTTCGTAACTAAGTTTGATGTAGTAACACAGTAATTGATATTAGTGGTTACGAACTTATCTTCAATTATCTTTTCGTAACTTATGTTATGATGTAGTATCACAGTAAGAATTAATCATTTCGTAACTTATATTTAGAATGATGTAGTATCACAGTAAGAATTAATAATTTCGTAACTACATTATGATGTAGTAACACAGTACGAATTAATTAATTCGTAACTTATATACTACGGTACCACTGTACCACTGTACGAAGTAACCATTTCGTAACTTGTTACCATATTCGTGTGCATTTTGTGTTTATTTCTTGCTTTATTTTTTAGTAGTTACACACCTGATGAAGCTTATATATTTCATGCAGAAGGGTCCAACCTGTTTAATTGTTTGTCATGGAGGAGAATGGAATGATAATACATATGAAGGAGGGAGAAAAGAGTATATTCCTGTACCACCTACTGGTATGACATTTGAACAGTTATTGAGAAAAGTGGAGGTGCGCTTAAAGAAGGATCAGAGGATGTATATATTTGATTTTGATGCATTAGTTCAGTCTCCTATTGGTGAGACTATGAGAATGAAGGTCACCGATGATTTTGAGTTGTCCAGTTTGATGGATTTATTGGATGTGCCTACTGTATTTGTTACTATTTGTCGAAGAATGAACAAATGTCGGCGTAGGATAAATCATCATACTGTTCGGAATGTGCCAAATATGAATCATAATCATGATGAGAATGATCCAGAATTTGGTTTCGATGATCCACAAGTTGGTTTTAATTGTGATGATATGAATGATAGTTATTCTGATGATGCAGTTGACATAATTGATAATAGTGGTGATTATTGTGATGATGATCGTGATGATTCTGGTATAGATCTCCATTATGTTGCCCTATTAGATAATTCTAATGAAAGAAATAAAGGAACTAATGAAGAATGTGGCAAAGAAAGTCGTCTATGCTTGATTCCTAGTCCATCGCGTAAAGGATTTCTTCCATGTGAAGATGTAGTTATATCGTGTGAGCCTGTTATGAATGAACTCGCTATTGGTGCCATATTCCGTGATAAGGAGTGTATGAGTGAAGCCGTTGGTTTATACCACTTGAAAAATCATGTCACTTTTTCGACGGTGCGTTCATGTTTGTCTAGATATCATCTTGTATGCAAACTCAATGCCGAGAGATGTGATTTCGTCATTCGAGCCGGATCAATAGGTACTGCATGGAGAATCAACGAGTGGAGTCCTCATACTTGTGAGATGGATTTGAGATTTCATGCTCAGCTGACGGTCTCTGCTAGAGTGATAGCATCACAATTTGTTGACAATTTGGCTGAAGATGGTTATCTTCTTAGGCCTCGTGATATACAAGGGAAGGCACTATGAGAATTTGGTGTTAATGTGAAATACCGAACTGCTTTAGATGGGAAGAATTATGCATTGAACAAGTCATATGGTGATCCAGACAAGTCTTTCCAGGTTATCCCTGTTACTATTTTCTTATTTGTTCAAATTCCGGTTCCCCTGGTTACGAATATTAATGATTTATATTAGTTACAGTTACGAAATGCACATTTTCGTAACTGGGTATCTAAAAATGCAGAATGAAATAATCGTTTCGTAATTGTATTATGTTGGTTATCCAATTACGAAATGATGATTTCTTTACAGTTTGTGCTACTTCTTTCTTTTATTTGTATTAGTATATTCGTACTTGTTTTATAATGATCGATTTTAGAAATTTTTTGTATTTTTTACGGTTACGAATTGATAATTTCGTAACTGGGTATCCCTATTTGACGTGGTAATATAGTACGAAATCAACATTTCGTAACGGTATTATATTGGTTATGCAATTACGAAATGACAATTTCGTAACCGTTTAATTTATATGTTTCCTTTGATTTTCATTAGTTCCTTAACTATTCGTAACTGTCTTAACATGGGTACCCATTTTTTTTTAGTTGTTGCCCAAGTACCTCTACATGTTGGAGCATATGAATCCCGGATCTATTGTTGAATTACGGACATGTGATGATAGTTCGTTCCAATTTTGCTTCTTTGCTCTTGCTGCATGCATACGAGCATTTTGTGCTTGTCGTTCTGTTATTGTGGTTGATGGCACCCATTTGAAAGGAAAGTACAAAAGTATTATGTTTATCGCAGCAACAAAGGATGCGAATGAGCAGATAATTCCTTTAGCTTTTGGGATTGGGGACGTTGAAAACGATTCATCATGGATTTGGTTCTTCCAGCAAGTTCAGCGGACGTTTGGATGTCCAGATAATTGTTTGATTGTTTCTGATCAACACTTAAAACTCTTCCTTGGACCTTGAACCAAAGAGCTATTGGGTCTAAATCTGGCAAACCCGTCACCTGGCGCGAAATCATGTAGTGCATAATTTTGAACTTGATTTCCGAGAGTTTCATGAAGTTTCCAAAAACTGATTTCTTGAACTTGTTTACACATGCAAGCACGGATATCCCCAACCGTAGTCTCATACCCTGTAAGCATAATTTTGTGTTTCTCTTTTGCTAATTTCTTTCTCTTGTACGTCCATATGACCTACAATAAAACCAGCAATGAAACAAATCATTATGGAGTTACATAATATATAGCAGTAGACAATAAGTTAATCCAGTTACGAATCAAACATTTCCTAACTACTTACCAAATTCAAACAAATTCTATACCGATTAACATGTAACCCTGTTACTCTTTATTCAATTCTTAACTGAGAACCAGATAAAAAGCATTAACAATATGTTAAACCAGTTACGAATCAAACATTTCTTAACTACTTACCAAATTCAAACAAATTCTATACCGATTAACATGTAACCCTCTTACTCTTTATTCAATTCTTAACTGAGAACCAGATAAAAAGCATTAACAACAAGTTAAACCAATTACGAATCAAGCATTTCTTAACTACTTACCAAATTCAAACAAATTCTATACTGATTAACAGGTAACCCTGTTACTCTTTATTCAATTCTAAACTAAGAACCAGATAAAAAGCATTAACAATATGTTAAACCAGTTACGAATCAAACATTTCTTAACTACTTACCAAATTCAAACAAATTCTATACCGATTAATATGTAACCCTGTTGCTCTTTATTCAATTCTTAACTGAGAACCAGATAAAAAGCATTAACAACAAGTTAAACCAGTTACGAATCAAGCATTTCTTAACTGCTTACCAAATTCAAACAAATTCTATACCGATTAACAGGTAACCCTGTTACTCTTTATTCAATTCTTAACTGAGAACCAGATAAAAAGCATTAACAACAAGTTAAACCAATTACGAATCAAGCATTTCTTAACTACTTACCAAATTCAAACAAATTCTATACCGATTAACAGGTAACCCTGTTACTCTTTATTCAATTCTTAACTGAGAACCAGATAAAAAGCATTAACAACAAGTTAAACCAGTTACGAATTACGAGTCAAGCATTTCTTAACTACTTACCAAATTCAAACAAATTCTATACCTATCAACATGACATTCTGTTAAGAATTGTTCACTTCGTAACTGATTACCGAAGCCAAACATTCTGTATATAGTTAAGAAATCCGAAATATTATTATTTCCACCAACAATTCATACCCAGCCCGCGAATATCATAAATTTGAAATCTCAAAACCAAAAATTAAAAAATTTGTAGGTACGATTATACACAAATGGAATTTTACCACTGTTTTTTCGAAAGGAACTCTTGGTAATGTTTTGAGTGTTGCCGGATCTGGCTTTTCCGTCGCCGGACGGCGGTGGGGATGGGTTGTTTCCCGTCGCCAAAACAGAGCTGGCTTCACCCTGTTTCTGCCCGTTGTCGTCGGTTTGGGCTTTGCCGTCAGAGGCCAGTTCTTCCCTCGCGGAGTTTTCGACGTCTGCCATGGGATGGGGAGATGTGAGTTGCAGTGGAGATGGCTGGCGCGGTGGAAATGGCTGGCGCGGTGGGTGGCGGAGATGGGAGAAGCGGCGGGGATGTATGGCGGAGATGGGAGGAGCGTCGGGGATGGGGTGGCGGAGATGGGCGGTGGTGGTGGCTTTAGCCAATCAGGGAACTTCCGAGGGGAAGGCCCTTTTATCTTCCTCCTTAGTGTTATCCTTATTCTTTTTCCCATTATTGGGCTTTTTGTTTCTGTATCGGCTACCCTTGAAAAATAAGAAAAAAATCCTGACCGAAACCCGCCAGCATGACAGCAAGTATATTACAACTCTGGCAGCAAGGAGTCATGCTTTCAATCCTCTTTAATCCCACGTGGACGGTCAATAACTAGCGAGAAAAGCCTCGCCAACTCCGTTTTTCAAAACAAAAATGGAATAAAAAAAATGAAAAATAGAAAAAAGCTAGCTATCGGAATCGAACCGATGACCATCGAAAACACTAGCATTCGATGCATCAATGAATGTGCTTGTGGCGGAAAGCAGGACTTTACTTGGAAAGAAAGCTGGACTTAACTTCATATCTTGTCTTGCCCGCTCTGAAGCGGGGCGGCTACGGTAAAGAAAAGTAAGGTAGCCGGCGCCTTTCGAAGCACTTTCTAGTTAGCGCTTTAGTTTGATTGCAGCTAGCGCGCTTGACTAATAAGATAAAAAGGAAGTGGCAAACAAAAAAAACTGGAAAAAAAAAAGAAACGGTCAAAAGGGTTGACCCAAACTCGGGTCAACCCGGGTCAATCGGGTCGGGCGGGTTTCTGTACCATGCAGATTCTGCACGGATAATTTGGCTATAATTTTATGTACCCCAACGTGTTCCAATATAAGTTTTTTTATTTTAAGTTATTTATTATAAAGATAAAAAAATATTATTATATTATGAATCTTTTAGCAAGATTTGTAATTAAAGATTGAAGGTTATATCTTAACTATTAAATAATTAATTATTAATTGCAAATTAAATGTAAAAGTCAAAAGTATATTAACCTAAAATTCGACAATGAAATGGAAGAAAACAAAGAATGAAAAAAAAAATGATACTGAGACACTTAAAATACAAGAGAGGATCCTAAATAATTTCATGCCTAGATATGGTGTCCATTTTTTCCTATTGTAGGTACACAAGAAAATTCTTCTGCCGGCACAATTTTTACTTATAAATTATTTATCAAATAGTAAATTTTAAGACTGCACCATGGTGACCTTGAACCCAAACCTTTAGCCTCAGATATCACAAATGTCATTGAATATGAATTTGAATTCACATTTTTGATCAGTCTCATCGTGAAACTGGCTGCCTTAAGGTTTTGTGTTAAGTACTATTTGGTACGCATAAATGAAATGAAATGAAATGATAATAGAATGACTTTGGTAATGGAATGGAATGAAACATAATATCCCTATAGCTGGTATACACAAGAAATGAAATGAAAAATTTTAATTTTTTT
The DNA here is from genome assembly GCA_029490685.1 of Schizonepeta tenuifolia. Taxonomy (NCBI): domain Eukaryota; kingdom Viridiplantae; phylum Streptophyta; class Magnoliopsida; order Lamiales; family Lamiaceae; genus Schizonepeta; species Schizonepeta tenuifolia. The sequence continues at coordinate 75,104,339 of CM055955.1, read as the reverse complement.
TTTCATAATTAATATAATTAATTTATTAATAATTATAATATTAAATAAATAATAATAAATAATTATTTTAATATTATTTATTATTTAATAATTGATATGTATAATATTATTAATTATAATAATAGTAATAATAATAATTTTTTATACTAACTACAATAATAAAAATAATAAATATTATTTATTATTGATTTAATATTATTATAATACCTTTAATAGTTAATTAGTATAATAATATTAAATTATAATTAAATATATTATTATTAAATATTATTTAATTAAATTATTAGAATATAATAATAATAATAATAATAATAATAATAATAATAATAATAATAATAATAATAATAATAATAATAAATCCTGAAGATGTGGAATAATTAATACCAGAGGGAGAGAAAGAATGACTAAACACATACCCATGGGATTAGTCATTCCTTGGGTAATGATTATTTCCTACAAAAAAAAATATACCAGCCGTAGAATTAGGAATAAAGGCAGTAATGACCATTCCATTCTCATTCCATTCCAGCGTTCCAGCCATCACCTAGAGTTATATAGAAACTGAACCACAAGTATAACAAGAAGAAAATACAGATACATCCCAAAATAGATTGATTCCTTGATTCCTTATTGTGATTTTGGTTCAGACATTAAACAAGAGGGCAGAGAGAAACATCTATAGCACCAACTCGCATTCTATTACATAGCTCGTTTACAAACCTTAACCAAACATGATAATGGATGGGGGGTTAAAAAGAATTTAGAAGAAATGCTGTCTTATGGCTTACACAGCAACCGGTGTGGCTTCGTCCAGCGCAAGCACTCCCGGAAGCGCTTTGCCTTCTAGAAGCTCCAAACTCGCACCACCACCGGTCGATATGTGGCTCATCACGCCTGCAACTCCCACTTTTTCCACTGCAGCTACTGAATCTCCACCACCAATGATCGTCGTCACTCCTTTCCCACTCAGTTCTGCTAGCTTCTTTGCAACCGACTGTTACAACCGCGGTTACAAAGAGATAAGTTTCAAAAAGACGAGGTTCAACTGGCAGTTCTTACAAATACGCATTTATTTAAGACGTATCCAGATAGATAAGAGACTGAAGCATTTAAGAGAATTAGTTTATATGATAGCAGCAATCTATGGATGGCAACAAGTTACCTCTGTGCCAAAAGCAAACTTCTCGAACTCAAAAACTCCCATTGGTCCGTTCCAAATAACAGTTTGTGTGGTCTCCAAGGCAGCATTGAAAGTCTTTACAGAATCTGGTCCTACATCCAATCCCATCCAGCCATCAGGGATGGCCGATGATGGCACAATCTGCAATTTCATATAATGTTCAAGAACTTAGCGGTCAGCAACATATTTGGAGATCAAGAAGGGTTAAAAATTTGTTCCTGAGTGGCATCAAGAATTAAAAAAATACAGAAAATATAGCAGACGGGAAACGGCCAAATGAAGGATTAAAGAACCAGACCTTGCTATTTGCATCTGGAGCAAACTTGTCGGCTATAACAACATCGGTTGGTAGCATGATTTCCACTCCCTTGGCCTTTGCCTTCTCAAGAAGTGATGTTGCTAAGTCAAGCTTGTCTTCTTCTACGAGGGAAGACCCCACCGCCAGTCCTTGTGCTTTGTAAAATGTAAAGATCATTCCACCACCCAATAGCAATATATCACACTTCTCTAGAAGAGATTCAATCACTCCAATCTTGGAGGAGACCTTCGAACCACCAACAATGGCTGCAAATGGTCTCTTTGGGCTTGAAACTGCTCCAACAAGATAATCCAGCTCCTGAAGCACCAAATTAGCACTCACTGTCAATTTCCAAACATAAATCTACTATATTTGTATGTAAATCAATAAACAAGTAATATCCCATTATAGTAATGCCAATTTATTAGAATTGAGAAAGTCTAACCTTTTGTAACAGGAAACCAGCAACCGAGGGTTTCAGGAACTTCGTAACTCCCTCAGTAGAGGCATGTGCTCTGTGGGCAGTACCAAATGCATCGTTCACAAAAAGATCAGCCAATGAGGCGAGCTTCTTTGCAAACTCGGGATCATTTTTCTCCTCCTCTTTGTAAAACCTCACGTTCTCAAGCAGAAGGACGCCACCTTCACCTAATCCAGAAACCAGTTTCTCGACCTCTGGACCAATGCAGTCATCGGCCTTCACAACCTGGTTAGGTATGAATTATCACAAGACATCTAAAATCAAGCCATGCTTATAACTAGCATAAAGAAGCCTCTGTACCAGAAAATTAAACTCCTATAATCAGTACCTCAATGCCAAGCAGTTCAGATAGCCTGGGAACAAGAGGCGCAAGACTGTATTTCGGAGTAACACCCTTAGGTCGTCCCTGAAAAAACAAGCACATGAACGGTAAGTGAAAGAATGACAGATATGATCGTGATGAAACAAAAGGCCACCAATGCGATAACAGGCATCTTGACCCAGAGAAGATACAAAGTCTAGACTAAAACAGAAATGTTGAATTCCCACAGCCAATGATAGATAGCATCCAATAATCCATTTCGTGAACTAAATTACAAGCAATCATGGGCATGAACTTATTCACGAATTCGAGTTATCTAGTCTTGGATCAAAAGGCCTATGGCTATATCAGAAATAAAACATTGTGTGGAATCAGATCCTGTACCCCCAAACATCGCATGAATTATACATAAACTGATCCAAAAACAAGAATTCAGATTCAACTAATCAAATCAAAGTCAAACAGCCAAGGTTATCCATAAATTGATAAGCACAATGCAACGCAAAATATATCCCAAACATGGAAGAAATCATTCAACTAACTAAATGGGCATCTCATAAAGTCGAGATTTTTAGATTGGACAACGATAAACTCACCAAGTGACTAGAAAGAATGACTTTGGCTCCGTTGGCTATCAAATACTTAATGGTGGGAATAGCAGCTCTAATCCTAGTATCATCAGTAATGGTCTGATTGTCGTCGAGGGGCACATTGAGGTCAGCCCTGACAAAGACCTTCTTGCCCTTAAGGTCAGCCGCGGAGAGGTCGCCGACGCTCTTCTTCACCATGGTGGCGGCGCCTCGAACGGGCTTGGCGGAGGAGCCGCCGAACGATCGGAGCTTAGTGGCGACATGGTGGGCCAGGAGGGGGTCGGCGGCGGCGAAGCCGAGACGGCGGAGTGGGGTCTTGGCGAGGAAGCGGGTGGTGGGGGCACTGAGGGAAGCCCTGGCGGCGGCGGCGGTTGACGCCTTGGGAATGCCGCAGAAGGCCGGTGATGCAGCGGTGGAGGCCATTCTGAGCGAGCGGTGGATTGTGTGTGTGGTGGAACTGGAATTGGGGTCTCACTCTGAAAAAGAGTAAGACTGAAAATGGGGTGTGTATATGTGGAGGAGAGAGAGAAAGTGAAGTGGTGGGTGTTTGTGGTATGGGATTGAGATGTAGGATGATTTCTCTTATCGTTGAGTAGAGGTTGAGGTTCAACTTTGAAGGTTTTCTGCTCGATGATTTTCAGGTTCACTGTGACCGTTTTCTTGTGATGTGATGCGGTTGTGTTTTTTGCTTTTCAACTTTTCGCATTCATCGACTATTATTATTTTATTGGCCAGAAATTTTCTCAGTGATCATATTTTTAAATTATTTATTTATTGGTTTTCTGCGTAAGAGCATCCACCGCAATCGTTGATGAACCACCGGCAAACGTGATTTTAATGATTGGTGATATTGGTGTTGAGTAAGATCTAAGTTGATTTTTTTACGATCGTGGTGTTGAGTAAAACTTAGATTGAAACATCGTAAAGCGTGATTTTAATGATTGAATAGATTTTATTTTGTTGTTATTCTTTTTATATATAATAAATATTGTAAAATTTTACTCTCTCCATCCCACGAAAGTTGTCTCTCTTTCCTTTTTAGATTGTCCCACGAAAGATGTCTCATTTCCATATCAGGAAATAATTTTTGCATTCACATTACTTTTACATTTGCATTCACACTAATTTTTCACTATTTTTACATTCTTTATTATTTATTAACACTACTTTTACATTCTTTATCATTTCTCCTTAATTTACGTGCCAAACACAAAGGAGACAACTTTGGTGGGACGGATGGAGTACTTAATTAAATTCAAAAATAAATAAATGACGATTTTATTGAATTTAAAAAAACTAAAACATACACTAATTAATAAAAAAAATACAATAAAAAAAACTGCAAAATAACAATAATTAAGAAAAAAAAATGAGACCAACTACTCCCAATTGAATTCTTTTGCAAGTTTGCAGACGACTCGGTCGTGCGTCTCCTTCTGAGCGGGAGTAAAATTCAACGTGTCTGTAATATAGACACGGTACGCCCACTGCTCCCTCGCTGAAGCGGCGTCCGATGCGAAGTTCTCGTTGAGTGCTGTCAACTCGTGGTAAAAACGGCCAAAACGGCAAACCAACAGAAAATAAAATGAATCCACGACGAGACAACGAACATACATGCATAAACGTAAGTAAATAAAATCAGATTTTATTTAATTATGGATTTACTGTTCGTTAATCCGACAGAGCCATAATATACAGACCAGGGCTCTGATACCAACTTTAGGAACCGGTTATTGAAAACCAATCCAACTTTAACCCACGGATCAATTATGGATATCTAACAAACACATACAAAATCCATACCTAGCATGCTCCTATGAATTTAATTACAATCATAGGATGTTTGTTAGAAATACCTGCGAATTTGATGCACGACGACTCCAGAGTTGACCTTCTGAACTGTTCCCGGCTAGAATACGAAGATGGATGGGATCGACCTCGTACTCTTTCTCTCAGTGTGGGAGGCGGCACCAGTTCTCTCTCTCTCTATGGTTTTGTTGCTTAGAATGCAAGTCAGTAATGAGTCTTATGAGCCTTGTATTTATAGATAAATAACTGCTCACATTCATTGAACCTAGACAACCCTCACGGGCCGTAGGAGACAGGCGCCTAGCCCACTAGAAACACAGGCCATTGGGCCAGTTCAGGGATCTACTAGCTTAAATAAGATTGGCCCAATAATATCTGATTTAATCTATTCAGCCCAGAAATATAAATCAGATATAAATATTAATTCATTCCACTAAAGAATTAATACTGACTTACCCTCTTATTTATTTAATTGAGTCGGGGCTAGTATTAGACTTAATTAATCTCCGTGTTTAAGATTCTCGAATATCCATTAATTAATTAAATACTTCAAACAGCAATTAATTAACCAATTAATTATTTACTAATAAATAATTATCTCGAGTGCTACCACTTAAACTTATCATCGTATCGGAATTAATTCCACCTGCAGGGTTTAATACGACAAACTTATTAAGTTCCTCGAGAGGATATCATCATCCCATTATTCATAGGACACAGATCCTTATTGCAGCTCTATCAATATCAAACAAGAACTGCTACCGCCCAAAATACGAAATTTTGAACCACTATTAAGTTCTCATTTATAATAGATCAAAGCAATAGTCAGACACTTATTCATACTGATAAGCCCAATTAAGGTTAAGACTATTTAAGTCACCGAGATCTTTAATTCTCAATAATTCAGAACAGAGAATTAATCTCACTGTGATCCTTTCAATACGATTAACGTACTAGCATAAATAAATAGTCAAGATAAACTATTTAATACTATTATGCTACAATCTAAACCAACAACTCGTCCAAGTTGTCTCGATTGTGAATATTAGTTTATATCTTATAAAATGCCGATTATATAATCTTTTGTGATCTACAACACACTATATAATCTATGATATTGTGATAATTGGACAAATAATAATTATGCAATAATAAACATTTCAGATAGGAGAATTATAGTGAAATAAATATCAATTGTATATAAACAAAAGTCTTGCTTTCGTATACAACCCTTCAATTCTCCCACTTATACTAAAGCAAACTTTTAGTATACAATGAGACTAATATCATCTAGCCATCTATTACAACTTCTCCCACTTATACTCAAAGTTTAACTTAGTGTGGGAGGAAACGCAGCCCCATGCCTTCAACGTGCTTCTCAAAGACAACAGCTGGTAGACTCTTTGTAAATGGATCAGCCAGATTATCAACTCCTGCAACCTTTTGCACATCCACATCACCATCTTGGACAAGCAGCCGAATGTAGTGATATCTTGCATCAATATGCTTAGTCGTCTGATGAAACCTTGACTCCTTGCAATTTGCAATTGCTGCCTCATTATCAGAATAAATCGTGATACTTCTCGGCAAATCAGGAATCACATCAAGCTCCGCTAAGAAGTTCCTAAGCCAAACAACCTCTTTAGCAGCCTCAGTAATAGCCACATACTCAGCTTCCATAGTAGATAATGCAATGCATTTCTGCTTCACACTTCTCCACACAATGGCTCCACCTCCCAGCTTAAACACATAGCCAGAAATAGAAAACCACTGATCTTTATCTCCTTGATAATCAGCATCTACGTATGCTACCGGAATCAGATCACCGGATCGATATACCAGTCCATACTCTCTAGTCCGTTTAAGGTACTTGAGTATGCACTTTACAGCAATCCAATGACCCTGACCTGGATTAGTCTGATATCTAGACACCATGCCAACGGCCTGGCAGATATCGGGCCTAGTACACTGTATTGCATACATGAGACTTCCCACAGCCGAAGCATAAGGAATTTTCTTCATGTCAGCTACCTCCTTAGGCGACGTAGGACACATCGCCTTAGATAGATGAACGCCATGTCTGAAAGGCAAGAAACCTTTCTTAGCATTCTGCATGCTGAAACGCGATAATACAGTATCAATGTAGGCTGTTTGAGACAAACTCAACATTCTCTTAGATCGATCACGACCGACCTTAATTCCAAGAATGTGTGCTGCCTCTCCCAAATCCTTCATTTGAAACTGCTGGGATAACCATGCCTTAATCTTAGCCAATACATTCACATTATCACTAATGAGCAGAATGTCATCGACATAAAGCACTAGAAATACTAGACTTCCATCAATACACACCCTGTAAACACAACTTTCATGTTCACATTGTACAAAGCTATAGCTCTGGACAACATCATTGAAACGTTTGTTCCAGGATCGTGAAGCCTGCTTAAGTCCATAAATGGACTTCTTTAGCTTCCACATGAGATGCTCTTCACCTTTCTTAACAAATCCTTCAGGTTGTAGCATGTAGATGTCCCTATCTTTTTCAAGATACCCGTTCAGAAACGCGGTTTTGACATCCATTTGCCAGACCTCGAGATTCATGTGGGCAGCCATTGCCATAAGGATTCGAATGGATTTAAGCATGGCTACTGGCGAAAATGTTTCATCGTAATCGACTCCCTCTCTTTGGGTGAAACCTTTCACCACTAGTCTTGCCTTAAAGGTCGTAACCTTTCCATCCGGTCCTCTCTTCCTCTTGTACACCCACTTGCATCCTATGGCCTCACAGCCCTTAGGAAGCTCGCATTTCTGGTATACATCCATGGCAGTGATAGATTCCAATTCGACAATCATACACGCCTCCCACTCAAGAGCATCCGGATCTGCTAGTGCTTCGGAGTAAGTCCAGGGATCCTCTTCGATCACAACTAATTCCGATGAATCTGTAGATTCATTAAGTAGAGTGTATCGACTAGGTAACTTTCCTTGAGTTACCCTCCCACTACGACGAAGCTTTACAGCAGATTCAGTATTAACGGTTTGTGCAGGTTCCGACGATTTCTCGTCTTGCACAACTGGAGCACTAATTACCTCCTCCCCTCTAACTTCCTGAAGCATGATGTCGCTTCTCTTTTTATGCTCAATCATATAGTCCTCTTCCAAGAATCTCGCGTTAGTGCTAATAACGACTTTCTGATCCTTAGGACAATAGAAATAGCCACCTTTCGTTCCTCTAGGATAGCCTACAAACAGCATCACCTTGGTTCTCGGACTCAACTTGTCAGCGTCTTTATTCAAGACATGTGCTGGACTACCCCAAATCCGGATGTGGTTAAGACTAGGCTTGCGCCCAGACCACAGCTCGGACGGAGTCTTAGGCACTGACTTTGAAGGAACCAAGTTTAGCGTGTGAGCCGTTGTTTCCAAAGCATATCCCCAAAACGATATAGGTAGAGATGCATAACTCATCATGGATCGAACCATTTCTAGAAGTGTTCGATTTCTTCTCTCCGACACACCATTCTGTTGGGGCGTTCCAGGTGTAGTCAATTGGGATGTAATCCCACTTTCCAACAAGTACTCTTTGAACTCGTTGCTGAGGTATTTGCCGCCGCGGTCAGATCGCAACGACTTGATACTCTTACCATGTCGCTTCTCTACTTCCGCTTTGAATAGTTTGAACTTTTCAAAGCACTCGGACTTGTAGCGCAACAGGTAGATATACCCGTACCTTGAGTAATCGTCAATGAAAGTGACAAAATACTCGTACCCTCCACTAGCTTGAGTTGACATAGGTCCACACAAGTTGGAATGAATCAATTCCAACACTTCTTTGGCTCTATACCCCTTGGCCTTGAAAGGCCGAGTCATCATCTTTCCCTCTATGCAGGATTCGCAGATTGGGATGGAATCAACTTGGAATGAATCCAACACTCCATCGGAAACCAATCTTTGGATCCTCCTTAGACCGATGTGACCCAATCTTAAGTGCCAAAGAAGAGTTTGATTCTCTTGAGAAGAATTCGATTTCTTCCTTTGGTTAACAGTTAAAGCATTACTTGAAGAACTCATAGCATGTGAACAGTAAATAGTATAAAGAGAATCAACAACATGTGCATAACCAATAATCTTATCATCCTTCATAAAAGTCGCAAAACCTTCAAAACGAATAGAATATCCGTCTTTTCACAACTTAACCATAGAAATCAAGTTCCGCCGAAAGTCTGGCACATATAAAACATCTCTTAAAACTAAAACTGAATTCTCAAAAGATAAATGAACATCGCCTATAGCCGCAACGTCCGCACTCGCTTCCGTTCCCATGGCGACGCTCAACTCTCCTCTACTCACTTCCCTTGTCCGCAGGAACCCCTGCAAGGAATAACAAATATGGTCAGTTGCGCCCGTATCTACTATCCATTTATGGATAGAACTTGAACTTAAACATATTTCATTAACAAGAGCAGAAGACATACCTTGAGCCTTCTTCAACAGGGGGCAGTTAGCCTTTCAATGTCCCGATTTCTTGCACTTGAAGCATTTTCCACCCTTCTCCTTTGGCTTTTTAATGCCGCCGGTAGGGCCAAGCCTCTTGCTCCCACTACTTCCTTCGCCCTTCTTGCCTTTCGCGGGGCCCTTCCATTTCTTTCCACCTTTCGATGAAACATGGAAGCCCCTTGAGGAAGAAGCAAGAGCTTGCGGACTCTTTCCCATAACCCCTTCCGCCGCAACAAGTTCATTGAGCAGTTCATTGAGAGTGAACACTTTCTTGCTCATAATTGCATTAAGGCGGAAGTTCTCATAGGACTTGGGAAGAGTGTGGAGTATCATGTCGACCTTAGCTTCATCCATGATACCGCCACCGAGCATGTCCAGCTCATTGAAATGATTGATCATTCCAAGCACGTGCTCGCGCACAGACGCGCCCTCCGTCATCTTCGAGCTCATGATTTGCCTCATGATCTCGAATCGGGTAGAACGGTCACTCTCACCGAACAGCTCTTCGAGATTTGTCATGATTGCAGCAGCCATGTCCAAGGACTGATGCTGCTGCTGCAACCCCGAGGTCATAGTGGTCATCATGTAGGCTTTCGCCATACAATTGGCCTTATGCCACCTCTTAGGCTCCTCTTTCTGAACCTCGGTAGAGTCTGCAGTGAGAACTGCAGGCGCAGGGGTAGTGAGTACGAAGTGATAATCTTCAGCATCTAGGACATATTCCAAATTGCGCTTCCATTCCAAGAAAGTTGGTCCGGTAAGCGGCTTAGCAGTAAGCACATTCAACAACGGAGTAACAGTCATATCTGAAAAAATTTAAACATACAAACGCACATAAGTCACAATTATTGCATAAAACGTTCGTAACATTTATATTGTAACCTTTTGATAAAATAATATTAAATGAAACCTTCATTAGCTCAAGTGACTTACACGCAAGCCACGATAGTGTGGACGTTTACGTGCGCATCACTCAACCAAACACCCAGTTTTTAATTTTATCTCATGCCAAGTTAACCTTATGACAAATAAAATTAATAAATGAACCTTACTAGACCATATCGTCTCGAAAAGGGACTCCGATGGGGAGTTGTATTCGAGACAATATCTAAGCACAGACCACAATTTAACTAATCCAAAATTGTCCCACATATTGATGCAATTACTAGAACGACATCTCCTTGTAAACAATTTCATTAATTATCTTATTCTAATCTCTCCTAGAATAAACTGTGAGAATTAATACGTGCAAGCCACGATAGTGTGGACGTTTACACGCAAAACTCCCACTATTCACGAGATTAAAATACTTTTAGAAGTTTTACTCGACAAAATCTATAAGTCAATAGCACCCATGCAAGCCACGATCGTGTGGACGTTTACACGAGCCTACTAACTTAATTCGTCTAAAACCAATTGTGGAGGTCTAATTTGATTATTAAAAATCAAGTTAACATGTTTAGTCATTTTAAATTCAAAAGGTTTTTCGCATGCAAATCACGTAAAACACGAAATCACTAAACATGCTTTTTCTAGAACTCACATAATAAATCATGCTCGCTTGAATTCATAACATGCTTAGAAAAGTACGATAAATTCCTAGCATGCAATTTCTAAACGCAAATAATTTCAAATAATTGTAAATTATATCATGCTTTAGAAATAATAACACCTTAACGGTGATCAAATCCCACGACATGCAATTTACAAAAAAAATAAATTGTCGTCTCGTCGTGGATAATTTGTACCTGCCTAAATTATTACAAAATAATAAAGGAAATAAAACAAACTATCTATTACAAGAGATCTTCGTCTTCAAGTCTTTCCAAATCCGTCGCCTTGAAGCATCGCCCAAGAAAGGAAACGAGATTAATGGCATCTCGTTTTTCCATCACGACCCGACCCACGCGAGGGACCTCACCATGCGGCTGTCCATACGCCTAAACCCTAGGTTTTTAAACCTAGGGTTTCGCATGGAGCAACCCACGCTGGCAGCCCCTCCCACGTCGCCGGAATCGCGTTCCGGCGAGCACGTCAACGTGTCGCCTCCGCTGCCCTCACCACCATCCACCTCGCCGTCGGAACAGCAAGGCGGAAGGAGGAGCAGCCACGCTGTTGTGCGTCGCCTCGTCGCCGTCGAGTTCACGAGAAAGGCGCGGCGAGTCGCACGGCACGCAGCCGTTACAGCGCTCGTCGTCGCCGCCTCAATCGCCTGCCGCCGTTGCTTCTACTCGTCGCCACTGCAGCCGGTTGCTTGTTGCTGCTCTGCTGCTGCTGATTTGCTTTCGCCGGAGAAGAAGACCCCAACGACGACGGTTGAGGCGATAGCGATCAAATCGCCTCCACCGCCCCGGTCGTCCAGTCACCAGACAGAGGGGTTAGACCCTCACGTCTTGCCGAACACGACGAACCCAGCAGACCCACCACGAAGGCAGATCTGCCGCCGCAACGAGCTGCGTGTGCCTAGCACGCGCCGTCGCGATTTCGGTTCGCAGCCGTCACGCCCCGCCTCCTTTTGTGCGTGGGTTGAGATGGGCACCATAAACGTTGGAGCACGAGCTCCAACGAGTCAGATTTCAGCCCGTCTCTCACCACGCACGGCGGAAACCTAGCGCGTGAAAGCAACGCGCCGCCGTTCGCCCCCGCCGGCCTTTCTCCTGCTGCAATCTTGTCCGTTTCTCGACCCGTACAACAATTACAAATCAAAATAACAATTTACAACTGAAATCCTAATCTAACCACGGATTTTCTCGTGGTAAAAACGGCCAAAACGGCAAACCAACAGAAAATAAAATGAATCCACGACGAGACAACGAACATACATGCATAAACGTACGTAAATAAAATCAGATTTTATTTAATTATGGATTTACTGTTCGTTAATCCGACAGAGCCATAATATACAGACCAGGGCTCTGATACCAACTTTAGGAACCGGTTATTGAAAACCAATCCAACTTTAACCCACGGATCAATTATGGATATCTAACAAACACATACAAAATCTATACCTAGCATGCTCCTATGAATTTAATTACAATCATAGGATGTTTGTTAGAAATACCTGCGAATTTGATGCACGACGACTCCAGAGTTGACCTTCTGAACTGTTCCCGACTAGAATACGACGATGGATGGGATCGACCTCGTACTCTTTCTCTCACTGTGGGAGGCGGCACCAGTTCTCTCTCTCTCTATGGTTTTGTTGCTTAGAATGCAAGTCAGTAATGAGTCTTATGAGTCTTATATTTATAGATAAATAACTGCTTACATTCATTGAACCTAGACAACCCTCACGGGCCGTAGGAGACAGGCGCCTAGCCCACTAGAAACACAGGCCATTGGGTCAGTTCAGGGATCTACTAACTTAAATAAAATTGGCCCGATAATATCTGATTTAATCTATTCAGCCCAGAAATATAAATCAGATATAAATATTAATTCATTCCACTAAAGAATTAATACTGACTTACCCTCTTATTTATTTAATTGAGTCGGGGCTAGTATTAGACTTAATTAATCTCCGTGTTTAAGATTCTCGAATATCCATTAATTAATTAAATACTTCTGACAGCAATTAATTAACCAATTAATTATTTACTAATAAATAATTATCTCGAGCGCTACCACTTAAACTTATCATCGTATCGGAACTAATTCCACCTGCAGGGTTTAATACGACAAACTTATTAAGTTCCTCGAGAGGATATCATCATCCCATTATTCATAAGACACGGATCCTTATTGCAGCTCTATCAATATCAAACAAGAACTGCTACCACCCAAAATACGAAATTTTGAACCACTATTAAGTTCCCATTTATAATAGATCAAAGCAATAGTCAGACACTTATTCATATTGATAAGCCCAATTAAGGTTAAGACTATTTAAGTCACCGAGATCTTTAATTCTCAATAATTCAGAATAGAGAATTAATCTCACTGTGATCCTTTCAATACGATTAACGTACTAGCATAAATAAATAGTCAAGATAAACTATTTAATACTATTATGCTACAATCTAAACCAACAACTCGTCCAAGTTGTCTCGATTGTGAATATTAGTTTATATCTCATAAAATGCCGATTATATAGTCTTCTGTGATCTACAACACACTATATAATCTATGATATTGAGATAATTGGACAAATAATAATTATGCAATAATAAACATTTCAGATAGGAGAATTATAGTGAAATAAATATCAATTGTATATAAACAAAAGTCTTGCTTTCGTATACAACCCATCACCCCTGCAGCTATGAGAACCCCGTTGTTGTGGCACAAAATTATCAGGTCTCGGTTAGAGACCTGAGACCTGAGACCTGAGACCTGAGACCTGAGACCCGATCAGGTCTCCCGTGTCCTTCTCTGCCAGCCTGACACCACTACAATCACATCCCGCCATGTGGCATTAGAGTAAGTACTAACAGCTGGAAATATAGCTTATTCTCCAAGCCATTCATTTCTCCTATAAATACCCAACCTCATTCACATTTAAAGGGGGTTTCTTCTACACAATATTCTCCACACAAAAACACTCAGGCACTCTACAATATTATCTTCAAGAATGAGTGAATCTAACTTAAGCTTCGGAGGGTGTTCGCCGGAAACCACCCCCGGCATTCATTCTTTTGCAGGCAAACACACATCTACATGAAGCGGAAGCGTAGCAGTTCATCTCTTGGCCCTAGATTCACAACAAGCGAGCAACAATTTCCCATTTTCTTATGTGGAGAATGTTCTTGAAGATGTTGGGCTGATTTTGGCCGTAACAGTTAGTTTATATGGTGCGTCGCTTTTTGGGACGCAACATCTGGTGTCGTCTGTGGGAAATGAAGGCTAAGGCTCAAGTTTCCCTATTTTCAACTTGCTTGCACGATTTCCCGGTCTCGTAACCTACAGATCTGTCAGATCTGAAAAGAAATGATACAGGAAACCAGATCTGGAGATCTCCTTCCATGGGTGTTCGTGTTCAACCCCTGGCCGAATCCGTCCGTTGTGACGCTGCGATCAACCACTCACCGTTGTTCCGGTCCGGCCTGTTATCTCTGTGAGGCTATCTGCAGCCCTCAGCTCTCTGCGTCCTCCGACTCTGTGTGACAATAGTCTCCATCGTTGCCCGTTTCTGTGCAAGCTCGCGCAACCGGGTTGCACCGCTGATTTCTTGGTTTGCATTTCATAATATCTACATCTACTTACTGTTTGGTGTGTCAATCGTTGGTATCGCTGATGTTGGTTGATCTAGTTTGGATTATTGATGGATTTTGCATAATCCACTACTTATGAAAAATTCCCGTAGCACTTTGATTATCTTGTAATATCTTTGCACTTGATTCTCCTATTTGCTGCCATATCTTGCTCGGTTTGAAGTGTGTGAATCTAGATGTCGTTGAAATCTGATTAATCTGTCAACTACTTCATTGATTTTGTTTTAAAGGCAAGATTCTCTTTTTTAGTTGATGCGTTGAATTTTGGAAAATTTATAGCTGCTGGTGTTGTTTCTTGTGAGCACCAGCTGTTTGAGAGAATGTCTCTGAGAAAATTGAGCATATTTGCCCCAAGAAATTTGGTTGTCATAGTAAGGCTCTTTTGTTATTCTTTTGTGGAAACAATTGCACATGTTTTCCTGAAACATTTTGGCATGAAACTGATTTGATGTTTATTAATTTAATCTCGTACTTGAAGCATTGAATATGTCAGAAGTGACTAGTCAATTCAATGAATTGATCATGGTTTGATTGTTATGAATTTCAGCACATCTCATAAACTCTTTGTAGCACTCCAGTCTGAGGACACATATATGGTTGTTGAGAATTTTAATTTGTTAACTCATTGCTTGTAATTTGATTGCTCGATATAGCGACTGATAATATCCTTTGAAAATTCTCGTTTTCTTGATGTTTCTATCTCTAATTGCACTAATCCTCGGATTGGTGCGGATTAACCAATCTTTCCATTAAGCATGAATTTGAGTGGGTATTTGTTAAGTTAATCTCATACTTGAAGCATCAGTATGCTAAATATGCCCAGTAAAATCAATAAACTAGTTGTGGTTAATTGTGCTGAATTTTCCTCCATTTTACAAAATCTGAGAACCATTTTTAGCTTTCTAATGTGGCTGGTTTGTGGATGATATGGCCAAAAGGAAGCGCAAAAAGCAAAGAGCCAACATAACGATCATTTACATTTTGGTGAATATAAGTAGTGGGATGGAATCAAGTGATTAAGGATGTGGTCAACAGTCGCGCAGTTGCTAGACGTTTCTTTGGCCAAGCCTCAAAAGCATATACTTGTGAATGAACTTGGAGGCTACAGAACATCTCGTCGTACTCCATGAGTAAGGTCTATATTTTTAGCTTGAGTTAAGCTTACTTTGCTTGATAAAAATAGTTTTGACAACATACCTCTACTGAGTTTGATTATCGTGTTACATGCTTATGCTTCTGGAATATGTCAGTAGATTAAGATGAATTGGAATCGTTGATGATTTTGTCAGAAGGATCTTTTTGATATAGAAGTTGTTGCTCATTTTGCATTTGCATTAATGTGTATTCGATTTTGGTGCTAAATGAAAGAACTGAACTTAAGAATTGCATAAAGAATAATAGTTTGTTTTTTGTGAGAATAAAAACGTATGAAGACATTGTGTGTCCATTAGAAGGGATAAATTTGGGACTTCTTGTGCGTAGTTGTCACAGCCCCAAATCCCGAGGGACGGCAGAAGCCGGGGTGCGACTGGGGTTGGATTAAAGAAGCGGGGAAGAAGGGGGCTAACTGACTAAACATACATGATAAACATCGATAAACTATGAACAAGACTTAATTATAGATAAGAAAGAGTTAATCCCTAAAGATTACTCGACAAAAGTACAAAAGACGAAACTAAGTTCAAATGTACAGACATAGATTACTGAGTTGTCCCAAAAAAATACATCTCAAAAGAAATACAGAGATTGACATCGAAAGGGTTCTACTATGCATCTTATCCTTAAACTCAACAACAATCGTCGCCACTCACCGTCGTTTCAACCTGCACATTTAGAAAACAATGCAGGGCTAAGTACAAAGGTACTTAGTGGGCACGATGCCGAAAACATACTTATAAATATAGATAAAATGGCATATTATAAATGTAGCACATCGGAGTTTTGTTGAAAGAATCCGTGTCTACTAAACATTTTCTGACTTTTTCTCATAAATCGCTCGCGCGAGCATTTTCTGACTAATGCTACGTTCAATCTCGACCAATTCTAATTCACCGTGGCTGGTACCCCTCAACAGGATATCACATACACCATAGGTTACAAAGTGCACTAACTCTGGAAAGCACTTAGCAGCTAACTTAGAGCCGATCGTTAGTTAATCTAAAATAGACTAACTCTAAATCTAGAAAACACGTATGTTGACTCAGATAGGTACAAGAGAACTCACATAAAAACATAAAACAGTTCATGCCATAATATCACTTTGAAAACACAGATATCAAAGCGATAAAGAAAGATTTTCCGAGCATTGCTCGTTTTATTTGTATATAAAAGCCCACCTTGTAAATACAGAACTTATACGCAAAAGCTTCCAACTTTAGATCTTTCGTCCTTTTTCTACAGTTGGCTTCCTCCTTCATCGTAAAAAGAACACACTTAAAAGCGGGTCGAACAAGAAATCGATTAAAGAGGATTGAAGAAAGTTTTAGTTGTTTTATTCTTTAGGCATTTGCACGCTTACTAGATTCGTTTTACTTAAACGGGAAACGAGACTCGTACCAATCTCGTTTAGAATTTGAAAGATCTCATACTTGACTCTCGGGTCAGTAGAGAAGGTTGTCGATATCTTAAAACGACTTTAAGGATTATAAGAAACTAAGTTGGAAAGAAACAACTTAGGCGATTTTCATTGTAGAGCATCTCACGACTTATGAATATTTCTCGTTTATTACTTCTTTAAAGAAAGGATAAGAAATACGATCTCGACTGGTTTTCATCATTAAAGGTCTTGTCCTTGACTCTAGGGTCAGAAAGAAGATGTTCGTTAGATAAAACGGCTTAAACGGTTGAAAGAGACTAAGTTGTGAACTAAACAACTTAGAAAACAAGAAACTGAAAAAATCACTACACAGTCCAGTAACTCTGGAGGCTGTCCAGAACAGAGGACTTGGAAACAGGGAGTGAGCCCTGTACCACTAGAAAGCTTAGGAAGTCTAGTTTCTGCTCCAATTTACGGATCACAATTCCGATAAACGAGCTGAAAGTTATTACAGTTTCCGGCGAGGGTCGCAAAACTGCTCGAAAACCCTAATTTATTGATAAGTTTGCCGTATAACGTTTTAGGCTCGTTTTAAATTCTCGTATTCAACTTTTTTAGAAACTGGACTCTAAAGCAGTCATCACGTACCTCCGTACGTGACAAACTCTTTTTCAACTTACTCAAAAGCACGACGTTCTAACGTCGGTTTTCAACTAACAAGTACTAAACCAACAAAGAAAAATCCAAATGCGTTCTAGGTCTCGATTACAACTATAACCTATATTATATCAACTCGGATGCTTATGATGTCAACTAGAAAGATGTTCCAAATTTCATTATAAACAATAATATCAAGTTATAATTTTCATCCAACTTCCCGATTATTAGTTACAACTAGATATTCGTCTCTTACGCGATTTCCAAAAGTCGTCGGTTTTCGTTCAAATTTTACGACGTTTAAACTACGTCTAATAGGAATCATTTTCATGCATGCTAACATGTCTTAACATCTTTATAACTCAGTTTATATAGTGATCTTTGCCTCTTATACTTCATTAAACTTTTTTAGAAAATTTCCAATTAATTCCTATTATCAACTAACATGATTTGCATCATAATTCCATTAACAATTCATCACTTATATCTAATATGTATAAACTCCTAATTATCTTATAAATTTTCTGATTTCATACATACTTTAAGGGGATGATTTTCTTTTCAAATTAACAACATTTATTTACTAAACATACTCTTATATCACCAATTAAACAATTGCAATTCTATTATCACTTAACATACCAAAAATCCCCAAATTCATACTTCAAACCCTAATTGAATTTCATTACAACATAGGGCTTTCAATCCCTTTTCATTCTAAACACTAATTAAACCTCTACTAAGCATGAATTCATGATCAAAAGAAGAAAAACAAAAATCCTACAATTTTCCAAAAAAATTCTGCATTAACATAGATGTTAGGTTTCTTATTTTTGATCATTTTTAATCCATAATTATCATATCTAGCATATCTAATTACACTATTTCAAGATCAATTCATCTATCCCATAACTTCTAAATTTTCGAACAAGAAGAAGAAGAAAAGAAATGGAAACTAAATGGATAGGATTGTAGAGGATGAAAATACCTTAAGATTTAATGAAAGAAAGTATGGGATTGAATGGATGGATGGTGATTTGTGCTCTTCTTCAAGTTCTTGGTGAAGTCTTCAATGGTGGATGGGAAGGATGAAGAAGATGAAGATGGAGGAGTGTGTGTGTGTGCTGCAGCCGAGAGAGAGATAGGGAGAGAGAGAAAAGAATTGTTTTGTCTAAGTGTGAAATGATGAAGGATTTGAACATGCATAAAGGTAGATTAGGTGTCATTAGCTTAATAAGGTCAACACATGCATGTTAACACCTAAACATGGGTGAGGTGGCAGCTGCCATGCAGAATTTTTAGAGGTTTTACGGGTTTTTCCGGCGCGATCCGACGTTACGGAAAAACGAACGACGAAAAACGTCGTTCGGTACAAAAATCATCGCGATTCGTTTTGACTTAAAAATTCTAACGTATGAACTTAATTAGAAAATAAATTTATAAAATTTATTTTGACAAAAACTCGGGACGACAAGTCCGAGTTTCGTCCAGAAAAACGTAAAAACAAACTTTCTCGGCGTGTTCGTATTTGCGATTTTGTAAACGTAAAATTAAGCGGTTTTTTTTTCGTTCTAAGCTTACGAACTAAAACTTTTCGTACGCGCTAACCCCAAATATAGATAGTCGTCTAGCCGACTTCTGTAAATTATTTTTAATAACGGATTCGACCGTTAGCTTTAGAATTAAGAAATTATAAACTTAGGCGTGCAAAGCCATTTATTTAATTAACTTTAAACTTCTTAGAACGTAAGGATTTTTACGGGGCATTACAGTAGTGCAGGAAGAGTTTTGAAACCATAGTAAAATATGAGGTTGAGAAGGAATTGTAAGTGTAGATTCGTTTCTACACTGAAGTTGAACCTATTTGCCTAGTAGATCTGGAAACCTGGTCATAGTGATCCATATTATGCCCCTTATGGTGAAGCTCACTTGTCTATGTGGTATTGCTAGTTCATACTAGAGTTTTGACTAATACCACGAAATGTTCATGAAAGACCTTCAAAATTTATTTAGAAGTAATTTTGTGATTGTTCGTATGGGTATGTGCTAACTTGGGCTAAAAGCTAGGAATCCTTGAATCCTATTGCGAAGAATAATACGAGCAGATCTGAGTTCACCAACTCACTCTATATCTTGAGAATAAATTGTGTTGTTTATGCACTTATGTATTTGGTATGTTAAGAGTTGTTTCGGATATTTGGCGAGGCGTACAGGAAAATCGAAAATGATTACTCCCCATAGAATACTAACACATTTTGCAGATAGCAACAACCAGAAGTAAGCTCATAAACTAAATATCAGGGTCGAATTCAGGGGTCGCGAAGAGATCTTGAGGACAACAGAGACCTGCCAATAAAACGTCGGCAACCTCAGGTGTAGCAGCCTGACGCGTGATAGGTTATCACTTCAGCAACTTGAGCTCAAGCCCTCACATCTTTTGCATGACAAGCTCTTACGTATTGAATCTAAAACCAACCTTACTCCAAGTGATAACTTAATAATGAAGTCAATTGCAGTAGAAGGGAGTAAGACGTACATTTACTCTTTTGTACAATAAATTCGAAATGATTATTTTTTTATAGATGGCCTCAATGATGAATTTTGTTGCCTATTTCTTTGATTGAGCAGATTTGAACTTTTTAATATGAAGGAGACCACTCAAAGCATGAGTGTAGAAGAGAACACGATACGTGATTACTCACGAAAAAAATCAAGTCTCCCGTCAGAAACCCATTGAGGTCACAAGACGGGATCACTAACATTAAAAAGCCTCTTAGCTTGCGCAAATAGCAACAAAGAGCATGTTATGTGATTATTCACATTGAAAACCCCCTTAGCTTGCACGAATAGCAACAAAGAGCATGTTATGTGATTACTCACACTGAAAAGTCTCTCAGCTTGCATGAATCGCAACAGAGAGCATGTTAAATAATTACTTATGATGAAATATGAGCCTCTTGGCTCGCTTGAAGCACATGAAAGAGCAGAATACGCGGCTACTTCGCGATGAGACGACAAACTACATGAATTGCAGCACATGGCAAGTTACATGATCAGTCACTGAAAAACAGTTCTCTCAAAGTATCTGAGAGAGTAGGAGACGAGATTACTCCACAAAAAAAAAGATCATAATGATTATCGTACCTTGAGTGCTGAAGAAAGCTCTCGAGCGCATACTTGACTAGGCTATCATGACCACATCATCTAGCCATAGCAAGAACAATACTTTCAATAATTCGAGATTGATGTTACTCTTTAAGCCCATAGTGGCTCATTATTTCAGCAATCAGATTCTAAGTCACCAGCTATACGACATGAGAAATATTGACGAATACATGTGAAACTAACTTTACTCCGAATGACAAGAGAGAGCTCCAGTCACTCGGAGTAGGGGAGAGTAGGGGTGTACCTTACACCCCTAAGGGGGTGTCCAAAATACCTCATGAAAATGAAATTTTTTGAAAAAATGACCACTACCAAATTTAGAATCCTGGTAAGAAAAATGCATAGCGCATGCATATACATGTAGATACATTGCTGTTGGAGATGAACTGCATGAGAACTCAGCCTAAAAAATGATATTCAGCGAGAGCTGAATTCTGAATATAGATTAAGGTCAGGAAGAGACCTGAATCGAAGAGCTTCAGCATTAGCTGAGGTTTAAATTAACTAAAATGATATTCAGCGAGAGCTGAATTCTGAATATGGATTAAGGCCAGGAAGAGACCTGAATCGAAGAGCTTCAGCATTAGCTGAGGTTTAAATTAACTAAAATGGTATTCAGCGAGAGCTGAATTCTGAATATGGATTAAGGTCAGAAAGAGACCTGAATTGAAGAACATCAGCATTAGCTGAGGTTTAAATTAAATAAAATGATATTCAGCGAGAGCTGAATTTTGAATATGGATTAAGGTCAAGAAGAGACCTGAATCGAAGAATTTCAGCATTAGCTGAGGTTTAAATTAAATAAAATGATATTCAGCGAGAGCTGAATTCTGAATATGGATTAAGGTTAGGAAGAGACCTGAATCGAAGAACTTCAGCATTAGCTGAGGTTTAAATTAAAATGATATTCAGCGAGAGCTGAATTTTGAATTTGAATTAAGGTCATGAAGAGACCTAAATCTAAAATTTGTAAAATAAACCTCAGCGTGAGCTCAGGTAAAAATTGAATGAAACAAAATCCAACGAGAATTGAATGGTGAACTTGGAATAAGGTCAAGATAAGACCTGAATTCGAAATTCAAAGACGAGCTTCAGCATGAGTGAGCTAAATATTAAATGAAATAAAATTCAATGAGAACTGAAAATATGAGGGATAAGCTTCAGTAAGAGCTAACTCGAATGTGGCTAAATGAATTTTTACAAGAGCCAATGTTCATAGTTCGAGATATAAGGTCCTGGGAGTCCTGAATTGAAAAATTGGAAAGATAAATTTTATGAAGACAAGTTTAGAGAATTAATGACATATTGCTCATAGAGAGTGAAACTCAAAAGTAACTACCCTCATATTAGCCATATACTAGCTGAAATTTGAGTTAGCTTTATCGTGGGTTAAGAATTAAATGAAAAAGGATTCAATGGGAGCTGAATTGTGGATTTGAGAATAAGGTCGAGAATTAAGAGACCTATATTAAGGATTTAAAAGATGATTTTCAGCACAAGTTGAGCTTAAAGTTGAATAAAGGTTCGGCGAGAATTGAATTCTGGATTTTGGATTAGGGTCGGAAAGAGACTTGAATCTAGAATTCGAAAGAAGAGCTTTAAAAATAGCTTAGTAAAAGGTTAAGGAATTAGGGTGCAGTATAAGCTAAACTCCGAAGCTGAAAAATGGTCAAGAAGAGGCCTAAATTTAGAAATTGAAATGGAATATTAGCATGAGTTAAACTTTGAGACGACTCAGCAAAAGCCCGAGTTCTCAGCCAATAGAAGAAGCTCCAGGGTGAGCTGAACTTTGAATAAAACAGGCATGAGCCTGAACTCTTAGCCTATGAATCTAGCTCCGGGGTGAACTGAGATCTAAGAGATCTCAGCGGCCACCTCAGCTATCAGCTTATAATACGAGCTCGAACGCGACCCAAGCTCTGAGTAATGAAGCCAAAATATTAGCATGAGCTGAACATCAAGAGATGCTGACAAAAGCCCAAGCTTCTGACTATGGAAGAAGCTCCAGTGTAAGCTAAGCTTTGAATGAACTAGGTAGGAGCTGAGCTCTCAGCCGAAGAAGTTAGCTCCTGCGTTAGCTATATTCTGCTTGTTTAAGTCAAGCTCCAGCGTGAGTTAAACTTTGAATGAGCTAAGGATGAACTAAGCTCTTAGCTTTAGAAGTTAACTCCGACAAGAGTTGAACTTTGAGAAAATTCGGCAGGCCCCTGAGCTCTCAGTCAAAGAAGTGAATTTCAGCATGAGCTGAACTCTAAATAGTCAAATCAGGTGTCAGCAAGAGTTGATATTTGAGAGAACTCGATGGGACCCTGAGCTCTCAGAGATAAGTTGTAGCATGAGCTGAACTCTAAGCATTGAGGTAAACTATCAGCAAGAGCTAAATTTTGAAGGACATTGGCGAGAGTCTAACTTCTCAGTCTGAAAAGGGAGTTGAACTCTGAATGTTGAGGATCAGTAAGTTGAGCGGGGTATGAACTTAAACTCAAGCTCCATGCCTAAGAGATAATTAAGCTTCAGTGAAAATTGATGATAAAACGAACCTCTACAAGATAAGGAATGGCCGTATACCGAGCCATTAGCCTGAGCTGCAATATGAGTTAACACGAGCATCGACTTGGCCTAAGCCAATAGAAGTGGGCCTAATCGTGACGGAGTACCATGAAATTTAGAAACAAGCCTCATAAAAGGCCGATCTGCAAGAGTGAAGTTTAGGTATTAGCAAGAGCTGAAATTTAGAGATAGCATGAGCTAAGTTCCAATGAACTGAGGTTCAGCGAGAAGCTAAACTTTGAACCTAAGTTAAGGTCGTGAGGAGACCTAAATCCAGAATTCATGAGACGAGTGTCGGCATAAGTGGAGGTGAATTTGGGTTAAAGTCAGCAAGAGAGTTGATTCCAGAATTTGTGAGATGATTTTCAACACTAACTGAGATATAAATTTAATGAATAAATTTTCAGCGAGAGCTGAATTTTGAATTCGAATTAAGGTCATGAGGAGGTCTGAGTTCAGAACTTGTAAGAAAAACCTCACAACATGAGCTGAAGTAAAAATTTTATGAAATAATATTCAGTGAGAGTTGAACTCTAGATTTGGATTAAGATCACGAAGAGACCTAAATCCGAGATTTGAAGGATAAGATCACAAAGAGACCTAACTTTGGAATTAAGGAGTTTTCACCATGCTGTCAAACATACTGAATGAAGTAAGCTTGAGCGCATAATTTTAGAGATGAACCTTAAGGTAAGTTGAGGGAAGTAAGCTTAAGTACGCGCTTAGTCAGATAGCTTTGAACATAAGCCGAATGATACGAATCTTAGAAATCAGGGCTCATAGTTTGTAAAGTTGGTTCAAGCCAGATCTGAGCTAATGAAGTGTGATTCTACGAATTAGAAATAACTACTCCGACTTTTTTCTTGACAAAGAATCAGCCGGAGTAGGGGGAGTAGATGTTGTGGCACAAAATTATCAGGTCTCGGTTAGAGACCTGAGACCTGAGACCTGGGACCTGAGACCTAGACCTGAGACCTGGACCTGAGACCCGATCAGGTCTCCCGTGTCCTTCCCTGACAGCCTGACACCACTACAATCACATCTCGCCATGTGGCATTGGAGTAGTACTAACATCTGGAAATATAGCTTATTCTCCAAGCCATTCATTTCTCCTATAAATACCCAACCTCATTCACATTTACAGGGGGTTCTTTCTACACAATATTCTCTACACAAAAACACTCACGCACTCTACAATATTATCTTCAAGAATGAGCGAATCTGACTTAAGCTTCGGAGGGTGTTCGCCGGAAACCACCCCCGGCGTTCATTCTTTTGCAGGCAAACACACATCGACATGAAGCGGAAGCGTAGCAGTTCATCTCTTGGCCCTAGATTCACAACAAGCAGCAGCAATTTCCCGTTTTCTTATGTGGAGAATGTTCTTGAAGATGTTGGGCTGATTTTGGCCGTAACAGTTAGTTTATATGGTGCGTCACTTTTTGGGACGCAACACCAGTCGATGGGGAAAATTGGGAGAAATCCGGCGTCTGCGAAAAAGGTGCAAACCCGGCAGAGGATGAGTATTGGCCGAAACCGAGAGAAGGGGGAATTGAGAGTTTGGATTCGTCGGATTGGGAGTTGGATTCTCCGGATTGAGAGATTGGTTCGGTGGATTTGAACCGCAATACTGCTGGTACCAAGAATTGAACTGCTCGTCAACCATTTTTTTGCACGAAATTAGATTGAAAGCTTGAAATTTTGTGTGGAGAATAAATGGATGAAGAAGGGAATTTGTGTGGAGAATGAATGAATGATGAATGGGTATATATAGTGAAAAATGAGGGAGTAGTCGTTGTTCTTCTAGTCGTTGCTGATTTTATTATTATTATTATTATTATTATTATTATTATTATTATTATTATTATTATTATTATTATTATTTTAATCAGAAAATAAAAAAATAAAAAATAAATTGCATGGGACCAATGGGGACACGCTACGTGTCCCCAATTTATATCGACGCCGCCTTCGCCCTAGCCTGCGTCGAAGCCCTCACTATGGGCTCGACCTACCCCTGCGTCGAGGGGGTTGTGTCGAGCGGTGCTCGACACTGGCTTCGACCCAGGCGATCGAGCACCGCAGTGGATGCTCTAACAAATTTCTTGGATTTTTACTAGACTGATGTTAGCAAGTAATAAAAAGGAAAATTTAACACCAAATGACGAAGATATGTATATTTGTGAACGTTAGGTCTGCTCAATTAGACTCGGTTAAATTGTTTTCAATTTTGTTGCAACATCATATCTAGGGCTAGGTAGATATACCGAAAAAACGGTATACCGTCCTTACCGTACTAGAAAAATACCGAAAATATTGAACTTACGGTATACCGTCACTTACGGTACGGTATGATATCGTACCGAAAGATTAAAGTAAGGTAACGGTATGAGATTTCCTAATACCGTGATATACCGTGTTATACCGTACCGAGGTATATACCGTCGTATCGATATATACCGTAGTATGATATATATGGTATTGTACCGCACCCGTTAATAATTAATAATAATATATATAATTAAGTAATTGTTGGAAATTTAGGATATTATTTTTTCTAAACAGGTATAGAATGTGCACGATATACTGTGAAAGTTCGGTATACCGTAAATGTAAAGTGTACCGTAAATGTTCGGTATACCGTGAAAGTTCGGTATACCATATATCGATAAGGTATACCGAAACTGCGGTATGACAACGGTATGTAAAAAGTTCATACCGAATTTATGGTATACCGAACTCCGATATACCGTAAGGTACGGTATGGTAACAGTATGAAATTTGTCATACCGAAATTTACGGTAAGGTATAAGGTATGACAAAAAATGACGGTATACTGTACCGACCCACCCCTAATCATATCCAACAAAATAAAATACTCAATCCGTTCACAAAATGATGCCCCATTTCGTGTTCAGTACGGAGATTAAGAAAGTTGATAAAATTATTTTGAGTGGCTAAAAGTTAGAAAGTATGGGTAGTAAGAGCTAGAGGCTTTTTAAGGACTGTAATTTTTGCCTATTCGATGATTAAGGACACTTTTTTGCGGGCCCTCTATTTGAGGACATATGTTAATCAAATTAATACCCCGTAGGACAATTTCTGGCCCGATCGGGCTCAATCGCAATTTATGAGCCCGAACGCCTAGGTGGCATGCCAAATCATCTCCACGTCAGCCATTTCTGTGAAGCATTTCGTCGAACAGTTGAAGTGCAACATGGAGTAAGCTGTTGGAGGTTTGCGGTCGAGCCACCGGAGGTCACGATACCGTCTTCGTCACCGGGATCCACCGGAGCAGAGTCTCAAAGTAGTGCCACCACGAGCACCGCCGCGAGCAGCCGCACGAAGCGCAACTGCAACGTGGCTGCTCATCGACTAGAGATCGCCGCTGCTTTTTCTCTCACATCTTCATCGCGACCGCTAGGGCGGAGCCCTTGCTCACGCCGCCATGAAGGACTGCCGCTCTGCTATGGGATGCGACTGTTGCTGCTGCTGGTTGCTAACTTGCTGCTCGCTTCCCGTGGTGTGGAGGTTGCCGACGTTCATGGAGAACCCCGGCAAGAACTGCTGCAATCGTAATTCCGATCACGGCACAACGCGACTGCTAGGATAGAGCCATAGTATGCACTTCCGCGATCCACCAACTTGCTCCGCCGCTCCCACTGATGTTGCTCTGTCATTCCCACTCGATGGGAGCAGATGCAACAGCTGTTGCTTTTACCCATGGCAGCCTGCTGCTCGCCGGCGAGTTGCAGTGGCTGCACTAGGCCAATTCCTCCAACAGCTTACTCCATGTTGCACTTCAACTGTTCGACGAAATGCTTCACAGAAATGGCTGACGTGGAGATGATTTGGCATGCCACCTAGGCGTTCGGGCTCAGAAATTGCGATTGAGCCCGATCGGGCCAGAAATTGTCCTACGGGGTATTAATTTGATTAACATATGTCCTCAAATAGAGGGCCCGCAAAAAAGTGTCCTTAATCGTCGAATAGGCAAAAATTACAGTCCTTAAAAAGTCTCTAGCTCTGAGTAGTAAGATAATGACAAAAAAACAGTGGTAATGACAAAAAAGAGATGGTATTGACAAAAAAAATAGGAATAAAGTTATTGAGATAACAAAAAAGTAGAAATAAAGTTGATGTGAAGTGGGGTCATCAATGGCAAGGGATAGTGATTTCAATAAAGTAACGAGGGTATGTTGGTAAAAATAACGAAACAAGACATCATTTGGTGAACACAAATAATGAATGAAACAGATCATCATTTCATGAACGGAGAGAATAACTATTGTTACTCACTTTTTCGGAATGACACTGTTTTGAAAGATTGTATGAATATAAATATATAATACACACTTCTTGTTCTTGGCGTTAATAAAATGTGCTATATTAACATATCAAAGGTTGGAAAAAAAAAAGAACAGGCTATGTCCAATTTGCAAAAAAATAGAAAGATTTAATTTGCAATTTAACACTAGTGAAATTACCCATTTTTTGCATAGATAGAGATAAATTATATTCAACCATACAAAATCTAACAACTTTGTAGATAAGGTGATTGTCCAAATTGTTAGGACTGGGTACTCGAACATGTGTAAAAATGAATATTTGAACTTTAATGAAGAAGTTGAACACCGAACATAATAGAAAAATTACAACAAAACTGAAGAACAAGTTTAGGAAAACGAGATCGTCCGAAGCTAGAGCTTCTGCCCGCAAGACGAGAATTCGCCCCGATAGTACTTATGGAAAGGCGATTCATCCCCGAAGGTTAAAACGATCTTTACGTCTCGGCTGTAGTAGCACTACAAACAAAACTGAGCTCTGGCGAACAAGATTGGAATGAGAACTGAACTTAAAAGATATGAAAGATATGCTATGCTTGAAAGTGAAGATTGCTTTTTCTCTTATGCAATGCAATGTTGAAATGTCTCTATTTAAAGGCTATTCTCACCATGGGGCAATCAACACACAATTAAGTGTAATAAACAACCAATATGGTTGTTACAAATGTTATGGCATGAATAACCATTATCCCCATATTCAATTTGGGAAGTTACACCTTGACCATGATCAAATTTGAAGGTTACGATATTAAACTCTATTTTTGGCAGTTTTAAAGACTATAAACTGCAAAAACTCGCAGACAAAAAGTCTCTTGTGTGTTGGACCAAACCGCTTGCGGTCTGGGCTACAGTTCGGAACAAAAACGTTGGGTATACCTTCTAGAATTCTGAATCAAACCGTCTGCAGTTTGGACTACGGTTTGAAACTGAATCAGAGAAGTCCATCAACACACGATGTTATCATATCATTTCTCACCCACATTTTATGGATTTGAGAACATGAATATATTACGATCTACTCAACACGTAGAACAATTTGTAACCATTCAACCATTTAATTCTCGACGAATTAAATATTCAACTACCAAATTATAATGGATAAATCCATTAATTCCAACACAAATTTACTTTTAACAATAAAACCCTACATTCTATATCTAAGGGGACATACAAACGATACGACTTTAATTTGTAAGCACTAAGGTTTTAAGTTCAAACCCCCACTACATTCTCATTATCCTCTCGCACGATATGCAAAATTTGGGAGCTCAAATGCACGAGCACGACTACATGAATAGAATTATTTGTCTAAATAGTTAAGCCGTGCACTTAAGGATAATTTTGTAAGAGTTGCTATGTTTATATACTTTCAAAACGTCTTTGTAGCTAGGAAGATGGGTATTTGATCCCCTCAAAAAAGAAAAAAGAAAGATGTTAGGTATTTCATTTCCTCTAGAATGTTTATGAACTTGCACATAACCTTTTTCTTTAATTGGGGGAAGAAGAACTATGATGATTCAATATTTGAATGCTCCGAAAAATTATTTGCATGTAACATTATAAATCAAAAAACATTTTAAGATTAGTGTGTGTGTGTGTGTGTCGGTCTAGGTTAATAATTTCTATAGAAAAAAAGTCTGATATTCGAATTTATCAAGACACGATCTTTAAATTAAATTTTAAAAATTAAAAATTCTTGTTGGATCTTTCCTTGCTATCGCCCCCTCGACCGTCGTAGCCCAAATACCACGAAGTCCACTTTGCTAAATTGAGTCCATCCACCCAAATCACACCATTTGGTCGCCTGAATTAGCCCATTAATCTCATCAATACGTTCAAAGCCCAAACACATAACCGAATTTGGAATCCATGGTGAAACAGAACGCTCAAGCAAACAACCCAATTCTCCATCTCCAATGGCGAAATCGGCACCGGCTCTTCTGCTCTCCGCAGCACCCCCTCCGTTGCTTTGCCGACCGCCTCCATTCATTTTCCTCACGCGATTGCCGCGCAGAAAAATCCACGGGCGCCGCTACACAATCAGAGCGGTCAGGGAGTGGCAGGACTACGAAGAAGCGGTGAAGAAGAAGGACCTCGCTCGAGCACTTCGCTTCCTCAAGCTCAAAGACGAACTCGAGACCTCTTTAATCGAGTCTACGCCTCCGATTAATGACGAGCTACGTTTGTTTGTAGCTGAGCGGGATTTGCAGGTGCTAAACACGTGCTTGAACGCCGATGATATGCGGCTTGTCGGAAGCGCCTACTCTTTTCTCAAAGATCGAGGGCTTCTGAGCAATTTCGGGAAATACCGGAACATTGGTAACTTATCCGCCTGATTTTTGGCTGTTCAAAAAGTTTAGCTATCGAATTCTTTGAAGTAGTTGGATTTTGGTGTGTGATCAGTTTGCAATTTGTATATTTGTAGCTGTTAATACTTCTTAATTGGTTTCGAGGTGAAAGAGAGGTTTTAGAGGGCTTATATGGAAAGTAACGTCACTGTTGACAAATTCAGGCAGTTTGTGATTAATGCTGGCATCTATGTGAGCATTAGTTCTTGAAAGTTATATGTTTTGCTAGTTAGATGTGGTTCCTGAGAAAGGGGTAGTTAACATGGCTAATAAAAAAAAAAAAAAAAAAATAATAATGAGGAACTGGTGATGGAGAGAAAAAAGGGGAAGAAAGTTAAAAAAAAAAAAAGAAGGGAGGGAATTTGTTAGAAATATTCAGAACATCTTGAGCGTATTCTCAGCCACTCCTCAAATTGATATAAACATGTACAACTCAAGGTTTTAGGTGTTAATGTTGTATTTGTGTTCTGCAGTTTTAGGAGGGCCCAGAGAGGTTACGCCGTCAGTGTTGAAGTCTTCTACTGGTTTAGAAGGTATAAGATCATCTAAGTAAGTACCTCTTTTTTGAATAAATACAACACATGATGTATGTAATCTTGCCATGTTTCAAATGAGTCAGCTGTTCCATTTACTAATTCCCCTTGAAGCAATGAAAATTTTATTTTCGGTTGCCATTTTTATTCAATGCGTTTGCTTTTTCATTCCCCCTCACATATCTGTTGTTGTTCCAGTTTCAAAGCTCTCTCCCAAAAAGTGGGGACTTTCTGGAAGCTCTAGTCTTCTATTAATAGCTGTACTTGCTGGAACATCTATACTGATAGATCAAGGAATAGACGTCAGACCAAACCTTGCAGCAATTTTAGCTTTGGCGATGCTAGATGCTATTCTTCTCGGTGGCGTATGCTTAGCTCAGATCTCTAGTTATTGGCCTCCACAGAGGCGCCGTATCTTAGTTCACGAAGCTGGTCACCTTCTTGTCGGTAAGCCATTCTTGTAAAATATATTTTTTCTCCTTTCACAGCACTAAGTTCAATATGTATGATCAGGGACGGAGGCACGTTGGGGCCAGGGGGGTCACTGGGCCCATCTGAAAATTTAGAAAAAAATAGGGGTACTATAGTAATTTCATAATATAAATTAAAAATTAATAAATAAGTATGTTTTTATTGACAAATTGAGGATTAAACCCCTAAAGTGAGGTATGTAATTCTGTGTACAAAATTGTGAGAATTGAATAATTTGAATTGTATATATTGTTTATATTTAATCTAATTGTTTATTATTTTTAATGCTTTGGTTTCATCAATTAGTTCATTATTTAATTGTTGCATACTGAATCGCTTGAAACATAGATTAAATTAGTTGATTAATTGATTGTTTAGTGTTTAACCAATAACCGCTGAGATTTAATCTTTTTTTTTTCTTTTTTTCTTTTTTGAATGATGTTTGAGACAACTCTCATGTTCTTTATCTTTTGTTTTTAATATAAAGACCTCGTTTAGACTCTTGTTTTATTTACTTTGTGATTATAAGAAAATTGTGTTAATATTTGATTTTACTAATTAAAATTTTTTGGGCCCCCCTCGATGAAAAGCCTGGCTCCGTCACTGTGTATGATACTCATGTCTCTCTATGCATGCCTATATGCTTTCCTATATATGCTTTCCTACTCTGCCTGAATAACGAATCATTAGCATGATGTTATGTTTACTTTGTCAATAGCACTAATGCTGTGGCTCCGTGAACCTGCAGCATACCTAATGGGCTGTCCAATACGTGGTGTAATTTTGGACCCAATTAGAGCAATGCAAATGGGCATTCAGGGGCAGGTACTTCAATCCTGGCAAATTTTCTTTTTTATCTTTACTCCAAATTGATAGATTGGTGAGAAGACATCACGTTGTTGGCTTGATCCTCCAAAGTTTTCTGGTTCTAAAAGATTCAATTAATAGTTAATAGAACAAATGTGGATGTTCACTGTGTTGTATGAGCTTTTGTGGTGGTAGGTTTTATTGTAAACATATCTGGAGCTCAGCTGAATTGTTTCGAGGACTGAGGCAAACCATATGACGTGCCATATCAGTTGACTCACCTTTCTTCTCTGTAACTAGATTATATTTCTTCGTCCATCTATCAGCCTTAAACTTTAAAACCAAATAGGGGCTGGTGGTTTGCTCCCATGGCGACCCCTTCCACCTTGTCTCTATTCCTTCTTTTGACTTCAGACAAATACCAAAAGTTTGTTTCTATTAGCAGCCTCTCCACAAACATATTTTATGCTTTCATCATATTCTATATCTTTCAACTTTTGCAGGCAGGGACACAGTTTTGGGATGAGAAACTTCAAAATGAGCTTGCTGAGGGCCGTCTCAGTGGTTCTGCCTTTGACAGGTTGGTGATCTCAAAATTCAGTCAGAGTTGCTCAGTAGCTCATTGCTCCAAATTTAAATCACAGAATATCCTGATAATGCTTTCTGCTGTTAATATCAATTAGTTGGAAAAATGGGTAGGTTGTAGATGTATATTATGATGTGGAAAGTGTCTTCTGAGGTGTGAAGTAGTATCGAAATTCAAGTCTCTGATGTTTAGGTACTGCATGGTGCTTTTTGCTGGGATTGCAGCTGAAGCTCTTATATATGGAGAGGCTGAGGGTGGAGAAAACGACGAAAACCTCTTCAGGAGTATCTGTGGGCTTCTAGAACCCCCACTGACCATTACACAGGTCTTCCTTCTCTCTGAAACATCTTTTGTTTGTATAGTGTAAATTTCCCGGCAATCAACGAATGTTGGTCGCAACGCTTCTTGTCTTAGGGGTTCATTGAGTGCTCATTCATCCTGGCATAGTAGTAGCTTCAAAATCCAATAGTATCCAGGTCCATATTTGATAGTACCAAAAGGGCACAATCAGTATCCTATGACAGTGAGTGCAGTTGGGACTGCAGTTTTGGGCTGAGATACCATGACGATACTAGTATAGTTGGAGCTCAATGTTTTAATCTACTGATCACTGTGGGAAGAGTAGATGACCCAATACTCTGGCCGCAAGTGTTACGGTCCACCAGCTTACATGCAGCCTCGTCTTAGGGATGATGCTTTGGTGCAAAAATGAGGAACTCAAATTGGTCCAAGTTGTGAATTACACAATTCCACATTTCTATGTGAACCTGATAGAAATGAAAAGGAGTATTTGCTAAAATGGCCTAATCGATGAGTATTTGCTAAATGTTTATATTTGGGTTTTTGATAGGCATTAGCGGTTAGTCGAATATGTGAATGCATTTCTTTGATAAGACACATAGGGCAGCCTAGCTTCCAGAGAGGATCTGTCGTTTGTTTTTTACTTTGAGTCAAACTTGTAAGTGGTGGAATCTGGAAAGTCAATTCTTTATTCAAACTCTATATTCCGTGCCAATTTTCAATGCCTTTTGTAATACAGTTTCAGTTACTAACAAGGAACATGACATTTGGCTTTAAAATTCACAGATGTCAAATCAAGCCCGTTGGTCTGTGCTGCAATCGTACAATCTGCTCAAATTACACAAAACTGCCCATCGAGCAGCTTTTGTAGCTTTGGAAAATGGAGACGAACTGAGTCTAGTTATAAGGAGAATTGAAGAGGCCATGTCGTCCACTTAGATTAAATCCATGTGAGCCACTGTTTTGAGTATGGATAGAGTTAATGGTATGCGCAGTTCTCTGGCTTGCGCTGTTGGCTTCTTGAAGTGTTACCTGGTGGAAGAAATTGGAGTTGAACTAAAATCGATTCTGTGTGTTTGTAGTCAATCCATATTGACACCACATGCCGTGAGAGCAGATGGTTTTTAAGTGTGGATTCCTCAACTGCTGAGGCGGGCCTAGGGGCAAGAGCGTACTCCCAGCTTTTCACTGCAGAAGATTCATTCAGTTGGGAGTTTTGTCTTCTAATGGCGCAATGTTGTAAATAGGTAGGATTACACTCTGCAGAGTAATGAATACAGGTATTTCGGTGTTATACTGTTTTTGCAATCGGAGAATAGAGATTCTTGGTGGTGGTCTGTGTATACTCACTTTTTGGTATGAACAATGGTTTTGGGTATAGTTTCAAATAATTTGAATTATATTGCTTTCTAGTTATTATCTTTTTTTGTTTAATAGACTGACTAACATTGTAATGACTCAATGAAACCTAGTCCGCGTGAGGAGAGCACACTTCGGTTAATCAAGCATTTGCCACAAAAAAAAAAAAAACGACCAATGTAGTTTTTATCAGTTCAACCAACCATTAAGAAGTACAAAAAAGAAAAACCAGAAAATGTTGTAATGGTTAACTTATAAATCAAACTTAACCAAATTATTCATCGGTTAACTATAAAGAAAAGAAAAAACTGATATTAACCAATAAATGAATAAAATGGGTACTCTTGAAACCATGAATTAGATACGGAAGAATAATTCAACTTCTTCTACTTCAAAATGGCAAAGGTATATTTGATTATTTATAAAGGAATTGACTCGTCTCAGATTTGGAAAATGACTCGAACATAAAGCCCAAAATACTTTTAACTCACTAATTAAAGCCCAAAAAAGTCGTCGTTGCCATCGTCTTCAACCCCCTTTTTGTCTTTTCTTCTACCTTCTCCAAATCAAAATATACGAACACTCAAAGACTTTGGTGCAGTAAACAAAATTATACGCGTTCTTGAACAATGCAAACGCAAAAAAAGCGATTTACTGCAGATAAAGTGCGCTTGCATTTGCAACTCCATTGGTGTGAATACTCAATTGCAAAATGGTGGAATGGGTTTCGGTTGGAGTCGGAGATGCCCAGAATGTATTCATTACGTGACAGTCCACATTTAAACTTCAAACCAATGATGATGGTAGTATTCAAAATGAATGATAAATTGTGTCCCACTTTTGTTGGAGATAGTGGCATGAGCCACTTTATATGGTGAGGTAACTCTCTCCCTTACAAGGTCTTTTAAGTGAGGAATGAACTCAATATTTCATTTCTAATATGGTATCAGAGCCTGCCTAATTTAATGATGGGCGCCACCCAATATCGTTGTCAACAGTGTGCGTTGGTGTGTTAAATTGTGTCCATATTGGTTGAAGATAGTAGCATGAGCCACTTTAGAGGCGTGTTAAATTGTGTCCCACATATGGTGAGATAACCCTCTCTCTTACAAGGCATTTTAAGTGAAGAATGGACCCAATATTCCATTTTTAGTAATGACGAAGTTAATTTGTTTCTTTTCAATATTAATTCAATATTGTCTGGCCTAATGTGTACAGCTTTATTACTTATCAACTTATCGTTAGAGCATTTACAACGGTATTTAGTTGGACCCTGTGTCTATCGTCAGGAAGTGTAATTTTGGTGGGATCCTAATGATTGGTGGGGTTGAGTAAGACCTCGGGTCTATAATCATTGGCAATGATTGAATTGATTTTATTTTGTTATTTTTTTGTATTTGTAATAAATAATTATAAAAACACTTAATTAAATAGAGAAATTTTAAAAATGACAATTTTATTGAATTAAAAAAATAAAACATACAATAATCAAGAAAAAAATACAATAATTAAGAAAAAAATTAGGACAACTACTCCCAATCATATTCCTTTGCAAATTTCGCACAAACTTTTAGGTGCACCTCCAAAACAGACGGAGAAATACCACAGACGGAGACATACTGGTCTTGTCTCGCATAAAAATATCGTAGGCCCACTTCATCCTGCTCACGTCGTTCTCCGTCTTTAATTCTTCGGCTACGGTAGTCAATTCTGCCTTCGTCGCCTCCTTCTCCTTTCCATTCCTCCCCTTCTTGAGAGCTTTCACTCTTTCTGGACGAATTTGAAAGATGTTTGCATCGCTCGCGGATATCGTGGATGTGTTGCCGCCAGCAGACGAAGTATAGTCGTTGGCTTCATTTATCCTCGTCATTTTCGGAGCTGTTTTCATCGCCGGGTTGCAAAACTCTGAACATTCTTCAAGAGCTCCCACGTCTTCTTATAGGGGAATTATTTCCCGTACAGGGTGGAGTAATTATCTTCGGTCATCGTGTATAGATCGAGGTCATTCCGTCCTCTTCCGTTTTCATCCTCGAGCTGGATGTAGCAAGCATTGAATTGCATAATTTGCTTCTTGGCACGCCCCACGCCGACTTCATCGGACCCTTTTCGCGTTGCGCGGTGGGAGCAATGTGGTCGTTGAAGCGGTCACATATTTTCTCCTAGAATTTATTCTGGGTTTAATAGTTGGCGGTCACCCCATCCAACTCGAAATCAATGTAGCACTTCGCGAGGAATAATATATCGTCGGGTGTATAGTTAGGACCTCGTAGTGGCCTCGATGCAGTGCTTGATGTCGTTTTCTATTTGCCTTTCCGGCTAGCCTTCCCCTTCCTCTTGGCCAGAGAAGTGGTCGTGCTTGATTCGGCGGGAGCTTTCCCCTTGCAGTGTGGCGGTGTTGCCTCACGTTCCTCCGATTCCTCTCGTTGGGAATCTTCATCTGCCTCTTCCTTCACCTCAACATCATCACAATCGTTGTTGAGGTTGATGCGTCTCATTCGAGCTATTTTCGTTGGCGGCGTGTCCAATGCACGATATCCACCGGGTGGAGTGGAGAATTGAGAGAAGCCGGGAGACGGGGGGAATTGAGAGAACCCCGGAGAGTGCGAGTAGTCGTAAGATGGGGAGAGTTGAGAGAACCCCGGTGACTGCGAGAAGCCGTAAGACGAGGGAGATTAGGAGTACCCCGGAGACTGCGAGAACCCAGTAGACAGGGGGGAATTGGGAGAACCCCGACGTCTGCGAGAACGACACAAAAACTCGGTAGAAGGAAAGAATTGAGAGTTTGGAATGGGACTTTGATTCGGTGGATTGGGAGTTTAATACGGTGGATTTGAACCGACGTATTGCTAGTACCATGCATTGAACTGACTCTCGTTGTCACTCATTCTTTTAGCACAATAAAAGAAGATTTGAAGATTTAAATTGAAGAAGAAAGAATTTGGGATGAAGAGTGGTTTTTGGTGTGAAGAATGAATGTATTGAAAGGGTATTTATAGGGGAATTGGGTGTGTAGCCATTGGAATGTAATTTATTTTTTATTTTTTTTTTCAAAAAAATAAAAAAAATAAAAAAATATTGCTCGGATCATTGGGGACACGCCACATGTCCCCGTATTGCTGCGGATTGAGGTCGAAGTCGGTGTCTAAATCTCCACCGGCAACGACATCGGTCTTCGACCTCAAGGTTTCGAGGCCCGCACAACGACGCCCAACCTAGTGGTGTCGAGGGAGCGGGGTCGAGCAGGGATCAACACCGACGTCGACCCTGCGTTGTAAATGCTCTTAGTGGTTCTTATATGCAAAATTGCTTCGAGCCCTACTTCTTCTAGATGCATTGGAATGTGCATTTGATAGTAAACCCAAAAGTATAGGAAAATTAATTACCTGAGTCATAATACTTGACAATGCACGGTGAAAGAGGAAAATTAAAAAAGAAAAATACTTGCTGCAAAAAGTGGAATTTGAAAGGGCTTTAGCACTTCGCGAGGAATAATATATCGTCGGGTGTATAGTTAGGTCCTCGTAGTGACCTCGATGCAGTGCTTGATGTTGTTTTCTATTTGTCCTTACGGCTCGCCTTCTCCTTCCCCTTGGTCGGAGAAGTGGCCGTGCTTGATTCGGCATGAGCTTTCCTCTTGTGGCGTGGTGGTGTTGACTCGCGTTCCTCCGATTCCTCTCGCTGGAAATCTTCATCCGCCTCTTCCTCCACCACAACATCATCGCAATCATCGTTGAGGTTGATGCGTCTCATTCGAGCTATTTTCGTTGGCAGTGTGTCGAATGCACGATATCCACCGAGTGAAGTGGAGAATTGGGAGAAGCCGGAAGACGGGGGGAATTGAGAGAACCCTGGAGACTGCGAGTAGCCGTAAGTCGGGGGGAGTTGAAAGAACCCCGGAGACTGCGAGTAGCCGTAAGACGGGGGGGAGTTGAGAGAACCCCGGAGACTGCGAGTAGTCGTAAGATGAGGGAGAGTTGAGAGAACCCCAGAGACTGCGAGTAGCCATAAGACTGGAGGGGAGGAGCAATTGGGAGTACCCCGGAGACTGCGAGAACCCGATAGATGGGGGGAATTGGGAGTTTGGAATGGGAGTTTGATTCGGTGGATTGGGAGTTTGATTCGGTGGATTCGAACCGACATATTTCTGGTACCACACATTGAATTGACACTCGTTGTCACTAATTTTCTTTGCACAATAAAAGAAGATTTGAAGATTGAAATTGAAGAAGAAAGAAATTGGGATGAAGAGTGGATTTTGGTGTGAAGAATGAATATATTGAAAGGTATTTATAAGGTAATTGAGTGTGTAGCTGTTGGAATGTAATTTTTATTTTATTTTTATTTTTTTATCAGAAAAATAAAAAAATATTGCTCGGACCAATGGGAAAACGCCACACGTGTCCCCGTATTGTTGCGGATTGAGGTCAAAGCCGGTGTCTAAATCTCAACATCGGCAACAACTCCGGCCTTTGACCTCGAGGTGTCGAGGCCCACACAACGGCGCTCGATGTCGTGGTATCGAGGGAGCGGGGTCGAGCGGGGATCGACACCGCCGCTCGACCTTGCGTTGTAAATGCTCTTAGTGGTTCTTATATGTAAAATTGCTTCGAGCCCTACTTCTTCCACATGCATTGGAAAGCGTATTTGATAGTAAACCTAAAAGTATAAGAAAATTAATTACCCGGTGAAGGAGGAAAATTAAATAAGAAAAATACTTGCTACAAAAAAGTGGAATTTGAAAGGGTAA
Source organism: Schizonepeta tenuifolia (assembly GCA_029490685.1). Lineage (NCBI taxonomy): Eukaryota > Viridiplantae > Streptophyta > Magnoliopsida > Lamiales > Lamiaceae > Schizonepeta > Schizonepeta tenuifolia. The sequence goes on along the minus strand of CM055955.1, from coordinate 75,065,544 downwards.
ATGCACGACTTTTGCAAAAATTGAAAAAAAAGTAATAAAATATTATTGAATGATTTAGGCGGGAAAATGAGTTTGCAAGTTGGTTTTTTACCATTATATATACTAGATTTATCCGCGCTCGTTGCGCTGGACAAAACTTAATATTTCGATTCTACATTTTAGAGTCAATAGAGCATCATTTAGATATTATTAGGTCTATATTACAACTAAATAAATTAACTAATAAAAATCATCTCAGTTAATATTTTTACATATAATAATTCATTTAGCAATCATAAAAATTATATTAATGTGACTACTATCTTTCGTACAAATAATTCAGTATACTCATGATTATATAGAAGCTACATTTGTCAAACTTTAAAACTTAATATTTAAATTTGAAAAATTGAAATGACATGAGAAAATAGAAAAATGTAAATCCATGAATTTGTATTGGAAAGTGCGTCATTATTTGCATGTGGCATGCTAAATGAGAGGCACTTTATCAAACTCCAAAACTTAATATTTGAATTCGAAAAGTTGAAATAGCATGGAAAAATAAAACACATGTAAAATTTGAATTTGCATTGAAAAATGTGCAATTGTTTGCATGTGACATGCAAAATTGGAGGAAAAATGCATTGCAAATTACAGTATTTTGCTTTAATATTATATAGATATAGAATATAGATATAGATGTACTCTACGTGACACGGCAGTGGTAGTGCCATCCAATATAGACTTTACTCCACTCAAGTTAAATTGAATTTGTATAATTTGATTTATATATGTTCTACGTTAGGCTATGAACAGCGGCATGCTACCCCAGCGAGCGCATTAGCCGAGCTTGCACATGACTGCCGAGCGCGGCGCTCCCGCTCTCAAGCTCGACAGAGCAAGCTGCGCTCTCCCAAGCTCGAGGACACGTGGTGGCCGTTGGTTGGTCGCCGGCATAGCCGTTGCAATCGCCAACTGTCACCATTCAATTTTTATTTTAATTCCAATTAAAACACTATATATATTTCCTTCCCACCCACAAATCACACACTACACTCTCTATTCTCTCTTCTCCAACCTCTTTTCTCTCAAATTTGGTCCCAAAACCGGCGGTCACCTTCTTCGGCCAAGGCCTCCGGCGATCACCTTCTCCATTAAAAAAAAAATGGATCCAAACGCCAATTTCAACTCCAATTGGCCATCGTCGAAGACTCGCTGAGCCCCAACCCCTCTCGTCCATCCCCTCAACAAAATTTGTTCTCTCAGATACCTCAACGAGATTTATTCTCGTCGCCTCCGGCCTTCGCTCCACAATTTCCATGGCGGGAGCCTACGTTCCTCACTTTCCGGCGGTGCCTTTGCACCGTTTCAAGGCTTTGGAGCCGCCAATGCCCCCCCCCTTAATGCCGCCAATGAGCACCGGCTACCCCACGCACCCCGCGCCGTCGCCCGAAGATTTCAACTCCGCGGTGAATTTGGACGCCGACGGCGATGAGGTCCAAGTCTATCATATCATCACGAGAAGCACCGTCGGTATGGCACCGGCCTAGAAGGAGTTCTACGATCGATGGTCAGGGAGTTTAAAATAAAATATGGGTGGCCCGTTGATGGTGAGTAGTTTTTTTTATTTTATTTTAAGCTTTTGTTTAATGTATTATTTTAATTTTATTAATGTAGTTTAATGTCCTATTCTAATTTTAAGTGGAATGAAATGATTTTTTTTTATTTCATTTTGTTGGAATAAAAAAAATGGTGAGCTCGCCACTGCACTTCATTTGGTGCGCGCACGTTGGGCCCACCAAAAAGGCAAGCGAGCGAGCTCGCCAAGCTCGCCGCTGCTAATGGTCTTATGAGTTTCAAATAAGAGCTTTCGAATTTATGAAGTGGTAAATAATAGTAGAGTTATTCTCCTTTGCAACCGGTCTTACATTGTGAGATCGGGCCAGTGACCGCTGGAATTTGGCATTTCCAGCAATCCCATGGCGCTTGTTTTTTTTTTAGTGCACTGCACTATATACTCATATGCACTGCACAATATAATGATATGCATATCGAAGAGTATTGATATGCTCCAATATTTTTTCCAGTTTTTTTTTTTTTTAATTCACATTTTTTTCTTTCGACGGAGCCTTGACTTTAGGGCTCCGCCTTCGCTCCGATTATTAATATAAGGATAATCGTCAGGCAACAATTTGGATTTTTCGGCTCGCTCCGAAGCCTTCGGCTCCCCTCGCTCGAATCTTGACTAAAGAAGAAACGACAAACAAAATAACGAAGAGGCAAAAAAAAGAGGGAAAATAAATGTGGAGATTAAAAAAAAAATCGAAAAAATAGTTGTGCATATGGAAACACAGCATGGTGCATCTCGGTAAACATGGTTGTGCATATGGATACATTATGTGGTGCATCTAAAAAAATTGGGAAAAAATATTAATAAAAATTAAAAATTGATGCATCTCAATATACTTAGTTGTACATATCATGTTATGGTGTAATGCATATGAATACATGTTGTAGTGCATATGGGCTGAGAATCGAAAAAAAAAAAGCGCCGACTGGGATTGCTGAAATGCCAAATTCCAGCGGTCGCTGGCTTCCCTGCGGTCACTGGTCCAGTCTCACAAAGTGAGACGAGTCTCACACAAGAATTTGCCATAATAGTATAATCTAAATAATTGTTTAGGTACAATATCCAATCCAATAATTAATCCTTAAACCATTTTATATTTACAAGAAAATCAGTATTCAAGCTTTGTTGTAGACAATGGTTTGACGGTAAAAGAAAATTAAGACAAAAAAACAAAAGTGAATAAAATACGCGCTCACGATACAATTTTCTTGAGAACTGGAAAGTTGTAAATATCATGAAATATATTTTAAAGAACTTTGAACCGTTGTAGGGGCTGAAAGTCAATTTCAATAATTGCAGTTTTACCGGTTTATATGTTTTGAATGAAAAGTTTGAATGTTATGTCGAAGATTTTGGACTGTATGATTTCTCAATTGTCGTTTCCTGCCTCAAAATGAAGGTGGGAATCAACCATAATAGGCACTCGTCTTGGGGAAACATGATACAAAAAATTAAACAAGACTTACTAGGTGGGATTATTCTAATGCAGGAAGAGTTATCCTTAATCAGTCTGTTCTTTTTGCAATACCAATTTATTATTTGTACTTTTATTTACTTCCAGAAAAACCGTTCATGAGCTTGTTCAAGTCTAGAGATAATTTTTGTAGGGAGGGAATGACAACAATGGGAAAATTTATTGTGTGAGTTGGAGCAAGGTGTGCAAAGATAGACGAGATGGGGGGTGAAGATTTGGGTTTATTTAATTGGGCTTTGGTGGAAAGTGGGCTTTGGGCTAGAGTGCTTCGCTTAAAATATGAGATGATGGAGGGTTTTGGGGCTGGTGGGAATATGGGAGGAAGGTGAGAGGAGGGTGGGGGTGGTGGAAAGAGATTTATGAGATTTCTAAGGGAGTCGGTGGGCGAGGGTCTCGTAATGAGATAGTGAGGGTGGTGGGGAATAATGAAATGACTCATTTTTTGATGGATATTTGGATTAACGACGAGTCTTAAAAAAAATCCATGCTTTTTAATTTTAGCCGTCAAAAAGGAAATGTCAGAACAAAGATAGAGGGGTTTAACTTGAGAAACTAACATTGTTAATTCTCTTCTTTTGTTATTGAGCATATGCAATTTATCACAAAGAAATAAAAATGTTGTGAGATGGAAGTTAGCATCAAATGATATACAAATTGCCTAAGAGAAGCAATGGAGCATAACGTGAAAGCTTACAAGAAATTGTGGGGGAGTGAGAAGAGTCCCAACTATTATTTGGAAGACGCTGGGAGAAAAAATGATAATAAAAGACAATTGAGCAAGATGGGATATTGAATTAAAGCTGAAGATGAAAAGAAAAGCACAACTCATTTGTTTTGTAAATGTAATTTTGCTATCATCATTTGGTCCGAGTCTCACAAGTGATTGAATGTGCTTATAGTATGTTACTTTGACCCCATTATACATTTTATCCAATATTGTAAGATTTTTTGAAATGTAACATATCGAGAATTACTGCTACCATTTGAATTGTGGTGGTATAGTCTATCTGGAAGATCGGAAAGAAAAAGTTTTTGAGAGAGGTGTGTTTAAGCTTGCCAATGTGATTGAATGGATTAAAATTGGAGTATAGTCTCGAATATCCTCAAATGGACGAAATTTGTCAAATACTTTTAATGTAAATTGGCTTTGAATTCTCTAGTTTGCGGGTATTTCAATTTTTTCGGTCCGCTCATATAATTATATTACTGTCGAGATGAATATTATTAAGAAAAAGAGTATAAATATAAAAAATAATTATCACAAAGCTTTTAAAAGTTTTTTAATTTTTTTTAATACAGTGCGACACTACTCTATACTAGTACCATTTTTAAGAAGAAAAAGGTTTCGCACCCGTAAATCGGGTCGGTAATTTAACGTTTCACACTAACTTAAAAACCCTTCTTCCGCTCCACTGATCTCCGTCTCGCGCCACCGTTTTCCTCCCGACCATTTGAAAAATCTGCCTTCTTCCCCCGGCGGAATGAGTAGCTGGAGAAGTCTGGTGCTTCGAATTGGGGAGAAATGCGCCGAGTATGGCGGGAATACCGATTACAGAGACCAACTCGTCAGTCTTGTTTTCTTCTGTTAAACCCTAATTTTGTTTTCATGCTCCTTTCTCGTTAAATGCCCGCCGGGGTGATAACCCTGGAAATTCGCTTTTCGTTGCTTTCCATTACTTCCATGCTTTCAATGCTCCATTCCTCGAAGTTTTACTTTTATCGCCGAGAATTGTTACTTTATTTACTGGTTTCCATAGCACTCTCAAATCATCTTCACTGTCTTTTCCTCACAGGAGACTTGCTTTGGCGTGGTTAGACGTGAACTGCCGCATTCCCAAGATGATATATTAACTGTAAGGAACTTCCTTTCCCTGTTCGTTCAGTGTTCTCCCTTCTGACATTGTGTAATTTTTTTTCTCCATTCAATACTTACTTTTTTGTCGAGCCAGTTTTAGTTGTGAACTTAAAACTGACTGTGGAAAAAGGGATTTTGAGTAAATTTGCTGAATTATTAAGTAGTTGGTTGAAGATCATGCATATGGTGTTGGTCAGCTAATGTTAGTAAGATGCAGTTGCATGTTTAGCTTTAGTGTTTCCTCTTAATTCCTCTCAATGATCAAGCTTCTTGCTTCTGTATGGTATTATGGCAGTTCCTTCTCCAGTGTGCGGAACAGTTGCCTCACAAGATACCTCTATATGGAACACTGGTAAGATTGAAGTTCTGTATCTCTATTTTTATATACATGTACTTTTTTTATTATGTAGTGATACACACCTGTTGAATTTCCGAATTAATCAATTTTACGCTATTAGAACATGGATGTTTAGAGGTAATTCTGTGAAGCTGAACTAGAAAATGTGTAGATGGATTGATTCAAGAAGCTCTCTACTGTTCTCTTATCTACTGTTCTCTTTTCATGAATAGATACCTATAATGGTCTCAAATCTCCTTGATGAACTGAAGTACTATTTTTCAACTATGTCTTGAGAAGTTCATGGCCTTTATCTTAATTCTCAGAACCATTTCCTATGGCTTCAAATGAGTAACGTGTCTATTCTTTATCCTCTAATAGAAAACATAGTGATTCACCATTAGCAGATAATTCAAGTTGTCTCAAATACTTGATCAAGTCTGGCCATTTTTATTTTTATTTCTTTCATTTTTATTGTTTGCTCAAATTGCAATAGTGTGCTTCTTAGGCTTTCGGTAGTGGGTACCTGGGATGTTTTTGAATTCTTATTCACTCATTTAACTACTGATGTAGGCGTAACTGTGAATCTTTGTTTCTTTTGGATTTGTTATCATGCCACAAAATCACTACTGATGTAGCATGATGTTCTTATGATCTTTTCTCATTGATGAGAAGCTTTTGAGTGTTTCCAATTTAGATTTTCCTACTATTGTAGGTTGGTCTGCTAAATTTAGAAGATGAAGATTCTGTCAAGAGAATTTTGGAGGATATACACCACAATTTGCAGGTAAAGAAACCAAAATACAGACTACATGTAGGACATATGTTTGAGAGACTCCCTATCTCTCACTCTCAAATAAACATGCATACATATCAACTATCAACTTGCTGCTGTCCATCAGGACTTGTGGTTTGTTTTGTTACTTAACGTGGCATCAACATTTCTTCCTATTCAAATTGTGGTCTGTATTTGTTCCTAAGTGATTGTTTGTTGAGTTTGAAAGGAAAACTCTGTTAATTTTTTTTTGGTTTTCTTCTTGAAATAGATCAAAATCTGTTGATCGATCTTTTACTGTATACTGATCTACTTTCATTGTTTATTGGCAGGTCTCTTTAGATACTGGAAGTTGTAACAGGATTCGCATTCTTATGCGGTTTTTGACTGCCTTGGTATGTGTTAAACTGACTCTTTTCCATAACAACTCTTACTTAACTACTATAATCTATTCATCATTGGTGGATGTATTGAATATTTATTTCATAATCTCTTTGCAAATATGAAGCTGTGAATGCAACACGATAGAAGATTTTGCACCCCTAAAAATTAGCTTTAGTCTATATCCCTTTCTTCTTGAAAACTCAGGAACATATTTATTACATCCTATTGACGACGTTACCAGATCATAAAATCTCTGTTTGTTGTAGTAATTATTTCCAGATTGGTGTGATGAGTTAACCCATCTACGTAGATCCCAACCTATGCGTGTGGGAACTGGGTATATCTGTTGTGCTTTCTACTTGTACTGCTAAGTGCCTCTCCTAGTTCTTTTGTCTTCCCGCATGGCACCTATGAGTAGCTGAATATCCACTTGATGACCTGATAAATGGCCTTCTTGTTATATTTTCTGGAGTGGGAAGACTTCAAAAATCATGAGGTTGCTCAATGTGCTATCTCAGTTTCGATTTCTATTGGTGTATTTCTTAAAATATTTGCTGGGGAGTGGGGAGTAAAAGGAGAACAAAATGACGCACTTTGTTTAAATGACACAAGTCTCAACCCTTCATGTAGTTATGCAGTTTATGCTACTGTGGATATGTGATTATGTAGCAATCCATTTTGCAGATGTGCAGCAAAGTTCTCCAACCGAGTTCGTTAGTTGTTTTGTTTGAAACCTTGCTATCTTCAGCTGCCACGACTGTAGATGAAGATAAGGGAAATCCCTCTTGGCAAGCTTGTGCAGACTTCTATATTAGTTGTATCTTGTCATGCCTCCCTTGGGGTGGAGCTGAGCTTGTTGAGGTAACTTGAACTTGTGTTCCACCTGATAAAGATTTATCATTTATTTTTGGTTTCATTTCTTTCAACTTCTTTAACTGCATCAGTGAAGATGATAAATTAGAAGGTGCCCTAGTTTGGTAGACCTTTCAAATTGATCATCCAAGTTTTTTGATTTTCAGCAAGTTCCCGAGGAGGTCGACAGGGTCATGGTCGGTATACAAGCTTACATGAGCATCAGAAGGCATGTTTCTGATGCTGGCTGCTCTCCTTTCGAGCATATTGATGATAGAAGTCAGAATGATGGTGGAAATGTATGTCTCCCATCTCTTTATTTTCTGTCAACATGATGTGTTTTTGTGTTATACTGAAATTCTGCACGTAACCTATAAGATATGTAATAGATGATGCAAATACCCTTTATATTATGCACCACCAGTTTTCCAGTTTTTAATCCATGTGTCTATTAGGATTTCCTGGAGGATCTGTGGAGCCGGATTCAGGATCTCTCTAACAAGGCCTGGAAGCTGGATAGTGGTACTGATTATATTTGTTTTCTTTTTCTCGTCATCCTTCTTGTTGTGTTTTATTTGGAATTCATGAATTTTACACCATTTTTTTTTTATCTGTATTCAGATCAGATGTACTAATTTGATTTTGTAACGTGTGCCTGACCTTGATTCTATTATCATAATCAAATATCTTCAGAAATGATGAGCTTTCGAAAAAGTGAACAATGTGAACTTCCCTTTGTACGAATATCCCTTTTTTCATTTTGTTTATTTGATAAGTTGAGATTATTACTATGCTGCATCCTTCAACCTGGTTTGCCTGACTTTATATTTGGGTATTGTGAACTGCTAGGAAAATCTCCTTTTAAAGATGTCAACTCACTTTAAACATGAACACTTGTCTAGACAACTTCTTTTACTAATTGTGAGCTTTGTGATTGTGTCCATTAGGAAGCACCAATAGTAATTGAAATGTAAGTAGCAAGTGGACTAGAATTCAAGGAGTTCTGTTAGGCATGCCTATGATTTTTCTCTGGTTGTATATGCTACTATCTCCTGAGCATGGTATAAGCAACCTTTATACTCAAAAGCCATATTTTTCCTTCTTTGATTCTTCATATTTGCGCAGAAAGTGGAGATTCATGTGATTGTGTATATGAGGAAGCACTAAGATCTAAGTAGCAAGTGGGCTTCAATTCACATTTTTCTTTCAAGCATGACCGTCTTTGGTTTGCTTTTTTTTTTGTACATGTTTATGTCTGCTGAGCATTGATAAAGGGGGCACTTTTTTTGAGTATGCATTTCCTTCTTTGACTGTGTGTGCATACACATACATGGATCGTTTTCTGAGTTGTACTTGTGTCCAGTTCCTAGACCACACCTTCCATTTGAACCACAGCTGGTAGCAGGGAAGTCTCATGATTTTGGTTCCTTGAACTGCCCTGAGCTTCCTGATCCTCCGGCTTCAGCTACGAGCATTGCATATGGAAAACAACAGCATGAAGCTGAATTGAAGTATCCTCAGCGCATTAGAAGACTTAATATTTTTCCTGCTAGTAAAACTGAGGTAATTTTACTGGATATTGATGTTTGAATGCCCACTGGTTTTGCATGCATACAACATTGTAGGATTGTTTGATGTTCTGTAAAACAAATATATGCTATTTTGTGACTGCATTAATCTGTGGTTGGTATAATTTTGCTATTTCTCTTTGATACTTTCTGCCCCATCCCATGCTAATGTTTTGTGATCTGGCAATTTTATTGATTTTTTTTTTCCTCCATGAAGTACTCCCTGTTTTATTTAAATAATTTTTTCCTTTCCTTTTCTTGTGGCCAAATCCTTCATCAAATTGAACAGAATTAGCACACTTAATCATGAAATATGGTCTAAAATAGATCGAATCGCAGGAAATTCAACATGGTAACTGCTATTTTTAAACAAACATGTTTATGATATTGTGAGTTTGATTTGATGCTGTATGATGAGTCCAGTCACCTATCTTTCGAATCGCCGCTATGTTGGTCTTAAATTCTCTGTAATCTCATTTCCGTTTCCATGACAAGATTATGATTTTGGTACCTGATGTACGATGTTATTATTTGTCTGTACCAAGGTTTTAAAAGGCGCTGTTAAGCCTCGAGGCGTTTTGTCATAGAACCACGAGGCGTAAGCCTCAAAATTTAATTATATAAAATATATAATAATGCCTAAAAATAAATAACATCGAAACGTATAATTATGACAAGAAAAGCACATAATTATCACAAGAAAGTCTAATGTTCAATCACATAAACACATAAACATCCATAAGCACATAAATTAGATCCCAAATCAAGTCTAATGCAAGTTCAAAATAGCCATAATCCTTCTTAAATGAGTGAAATAGGCTAAAATTTAGATGAAGTCTCTAAATTTTGGGGGCATTTCAAAAGAGTCTTCGTCGCTGGAGGTGACTTGCCGGAGCTGACCTGCTGGAGCCGACCTTGCCGTCGCCGGTCGCCTTGAAGACCACCGGTGAAGTTCACTATCGAGGAAGGAGATGGAGACGGGAGAAATGGGGAAGAAGTGGATAGCAGCAGCAGCGTAGATTGTGTAGTAACTTAGGGTTTTTTTTTTTAAAATTTCACCTAAATTGGGCTTAAATTTTATAAGCCCATGATGTTTAAGTTTAAGTTTAGGTTTGTTATTGGGTCAATTAAGGCCCAAAATTGAACAAATAAAGCAGAAAACAGCGCAGGGTTGAAAGGCTTAAGCCTCTTGCGCCTCATGGCAGTCGAGGCGGCGTAAGCCTCTTTACAGGTGAAAGAGGTGCAGCCTAAGAGGCTCAAACCTAGCGCCTCGGCGAAAGGCGAGCCTCGAGGCGCGCCTCAAAATAGCCTTTTAAAACTATGGGACTCTGTACATTCTATTTTAATTATAGAATGAAAACTAAATTCTTGAGCTTTATTTATTCATTAGCATATATCAAGTCTGTTTCGGTGTGCTGACCAGTGGCATATTATCTTTGTGGTACCTTGTTAGTAATTTCTGCCCTTGTTTTCTTTTGCTTCGCAGGACTTGCAACCTATAGATCGGTTTGTTGTCGAAGAGTATTTAATGGATGTGCTTTATTTTCTAAATGGATGGTTAGTCGCCTGTTTTGCATATTATATGAATCAATACTGTGTTTAATTCTTGTGATAGAGGATTACAGTTTTAGGCTTTGCCTGCTGAGTGCTAATTTGGCAAATTAGACTTGTTAGGATCATACTCATATATTATACACATCTATTCGTGTTTAGTGTTTAGGGTTGGGTCATACAAAATAGATAGTTCGGTCATATCATCTTTTGAGTTCATCCACTAATTCATTTTGTTAGAAAAGCAACAGGGTGGAATCTTTTTGACTGAATATTTTCTACTCTACTTAGAGGTGCTTATTTTAGTCTTCTTATTCTTTTGTTTTGTTATCTCCCTATGTTTCTGCAAAGCTAGTCGAAAGGAATGTGCTTCATCCATGGTTGGCCTGCCCGTTCCCTTTCGATACGAGTACCTTATGGCTGAGACGATATTCTCTCAGGTACAAAGCTACGGTGCAACTTTTATTTTTTATTACTTTTGGGATTTCTCTACGTATATATTTAATATGTTTGAGCGGTCCTTAGAGAGTTTTTTCACCTCAAGTTCTGAGTATATTGCAATGTGAATAGAATCATGCCTGCAGAGCACATGAAAGTTTGCGAGCTTTCATTTTTCTGCTAGTCTGGACTATGTACTGAAATGAAGTCTCAAGTCTCATAGATTTTATATAAAGAATTAAATATCCTCTTGAGGCGAACTTTAACTACACCATCGTTCTGAGAAGAACATAGGTCACCACAAAATTTGAAATTTATAGTACTTGCTGTGGAACTAGTGGAAACAGTTGGAAAAGTAGCTCTTACTAGCAGTAATGTTCGGCCAGGGGTTGGGTGGGG